>CM061258.1:53410000-54017500 GCA_030848825.1 Tadarida brasiliensis
GAACGGGCAGCTGCCCCTCCTATGATCTAGAAGGATCTGCTCCCTGGCAAACAGCCAAGAGCCTGTGTCACAGGAGGAAGACAGAGGAAAGGGAAATGAGTGTGTTCTGGGCTGGACCCTGGAAGAGGTGCCTCCCATGAGCCTGCTTGAGACAAAGAAGAGTAACAGGAGAGCACGCTGGGCCAACTTAGTCCATTCTCTGAGCTTGTGTTTCCTCATCAGTAAAATGGAAATAAGAATGCTTACTTTGAAGGGATTTTTTAAATGATACGCGAGATAGTGTATGTCAAAGCTTACCACATACCTGGCATGTCGTGGGCATACACCATCTCTGCTGATTTTTTTTTTTGGAGGATGGTAGTTTTGTTTTAATCAATTCAAAACACGAAGAACTTCACAACACTATTTCTTTGGAAGCCAGCTTCCTCCAGCAGATGTGCTTTAGGACTGTTTAAACATTTTAATACTTTTAATATGTGCCTGTGCTTTCATTTTGGAAAACCTAACACGCTTGGCTCAGGTGGCAAATTATACAATCAGTATGATTCTGGATGCTGAACTTGGGAGGGACAGGACAGATGACTCCCACTGTGAAACCAGCACCCGCTTCAGTACTAACTGACTTCTGTATTTATTCCTTTGTTCATCACTCATCGAAAAAGGATTTCATTGTGAGCTGAATGACACTGTGTGTGGGGCGGAGCACCAGATGTCAGGAAAGCCCATCTGGGACGCGAGGGGGGGAGTTTCCCTGCCGGCTTCCGCATCACATGGTTCAGACTCTTGCCATGGAGGAACTCCCCCGCCTCAGCAGGGAAGGGTCGGGGTTAGGGAGCACAGGCGCTTGGATGGGGCATCCGGCCTGTTGGAACTGCTGACTGATGAGCATTTCGGGAGGCCCGGATTCACGGCACAGAGCTCCCTCGGGTTCACTTTGATGGTGGGTGTTTTACTTACAACCTTGTATGTAACGTCAGCTCTCTTGATGACCCTGTGCCTTTAACATGTGTGTTTTCTGTTTCCTTGGCCACCGGTCTCTAGCTCACGGCCCCACAGCCTCCAGCTGGCAGCACAGCCGCGTAGTCCCAACCCTCCCACGTTTCACCCGGGACACTGAACCGCTTTGCTGTCTCATTTCTGCCATGTCTACTTCCTTTCACGGGGGATATTTTGATTTTTTTAATTTTTTTTTTTAGAGCTCTTTCACAAGATGATCAAGATGACATTCACCTAAAATTAGAGGATATACTTCAGCTGGTAAGTTCACCCGTGGTCTTATCCAGCACGATCATGTGCAAGCGACAGAGGCAAGCGGTGGCCTGTGTGGAGGGCTGGGCCGTGTGTTCCGTCGGTGAAGCTCCTGGAGATGAACCAGGTGTGCATGGGTTTAGCAGCTGGTCCATGACATGAATGTTGGTCGATAGTTCTAAGCTTTCCACCGTCTCTTTAGGGCTAGAATCTTTGATGGACTTTGTACTTCAGCAGCTGCACTGAGCAGGCAGGAGCCTCACTGCCCTGAGTGTCTCACGCCCACCCCTCCATCTCTTGCAGACCGACTGTCCGAAGGCCGAGTGCTTTGAGACCTTGTCAGCCATGGAGCTGGCTGAGCAGATCACCCTCCTGGACCACATCATCTTCAGAAGCATTCCCTACGAGTGAGTGCTGCCCTGACAGCCCCAGGCCACCCTCAGGCAGGAATACCTGGCTTAGAGTTGACATTATTCCTAAGGCACATGTGTGTGCCAAGGTGTGAGTCTTAATCTTAAAATGGTTTGGTCCCACTGAATGTCTTTTGGTTCCAGTTAATGATGGAAATAGTGGGAACTCTCAAGGTGGTCACACTTGTGTTTCTATGTGTATGATGAACGTATGTTTCTCTACTCTCACACCCTTGCATTACAGAAACCTCAACACGGGCAACTGTGGCTCTCAGATTTCAGTGTGCCTAAAATCATTTGGGAAACTTGTTAAACATGTACATTCCTGGGTACTTCCCTCAGAGATTCTGGTTCTAGTAAGTGTGAGGCCCAGGAAACTACTTTCAATATGAGTCCCAGATAATTATGGGTGGCCCAAGACTTTGAGGAAGACTGATAAATGCTGTAAATTCTGCTACCCACTTGCACAAATCAGCAGGTATTGCTGAGCTGTCACACCACGGCTCACCACAGCCTCATGTGTAGAGTAAGGGGGGCTCTTTAAGCCCCTATCAGCTGTCATGTTTGGTAGTCCGCAAACAAGGCCTTTGTTTGGACAAATGGCAACTGTTGGCACACATTCTCTCTGAACAAAAAACTGGAAGATAAGGGAGGGGCTGGGCAAGAGTTATGCACATGTCATATAGAGAGACGAGGACATCTGTGAGGATGGAGGGTCAGGCGTGGCAGGGTGGATGGGCAAAGGATGGTCAGAGGCTCAGAGCTATGGCTCTGTCACAGAAGCATAAGGGGTAGGGACAGAGAATACTCTTGTAGACTTTTATATAGTTTATCTTCTTTCCTCCCCCTGTTCCAGCACTCATAGAGCAATCTATGAACATGAAAAATTAAAATAGGAATGTGGCCCATTGGCCATACCAGGAACCCAGTGACTATTTGAGGGCTTGCGTTAGGAACCACAGCGCCTCTTCCTCCCACCTCCTGACGGCCTTCCAGTGCAGTGACGATTCGGGAGGGAGAGGAGCGTGACCTCCGTGGAGGAGGAGGAAGAGCAAAGTCCAAACCTTTGTGGTGGCCTTGGTGTGGTGTCTTCCTGGGACCCTCCCCACCTCTCATCTTTGTCCCCTTTGGGCTGGTGTGAACATCTACCAATTATTTTCACCCGTGGAACTGGCACACCTTTTGTCCAACAGCCTTGCAGGTTGGTCGCAGTGCCACCAACAGCAAGGGACAAAGAACCTTGCACAGAGACTCCGTCAGCATTTCTGGGTTAAGGATATGTCAGAGTGATTTTATTTCAAGTTATGTTCTATAATGGCTACATAAAACGATTCCTGTCTGCTCCATTTTGTTGTCCACTGCTTGCTGTGATCTGGTGGCCTGCTCATGGGCAAAGTGAAAGAACGGGCATGTTGTTCGGAAGGCAGGCTTCCACCAGGCTGAGCTCCCACCACCGTGACCTCCTTCAGCACGTGGATGGCTGTATTTGTTTATTCAGCCTTCAGCACCGTGTGCCGTTCTGGGTTCGGGGAGAACAGAGGAGTGCCCTGCCCGTGGAATCATGTTTGCCTGAGACCGTCGGAGCAAAGTGGAGCAGAACATGCTGTTCTTGATTAACGTTTTTGGTAGTGACTGATTTTTGGACCCTCTGCTAAGGCTTACGTATTCTTAACAAACTGATCCAGGGGAAATAGTCTTGGTTTCTGAGTTAGTACTTAACCTCTTTATTCCTTTTGTGTCGGTCATTGTTTTCCAACTTCAGAGAAGCCTTTATAACGATCCTAACAGGGGCAAAGTTCCAGAGAGAGCTGGAAACTGAAAAACCTTTTTTTCTTTTTTGCATGGAATGGTGAAATGCTAGAGTTCAGTTAAAATTCATCTGAGACGGTCAGTAGCAGCAGGTGTTGGGCAATGTCAGGTTTCATGTATGTAATGTTAATAATTATTCACACCAATAATTGACCATTTTTAAGAAGTGTAATTGGTTTTCTATTTTGTTTGAACTTTCAGAGAGTTTCTTGGGCAGGGCTGGATGAAGCTAGAGAAAAATGAAAGAACACCTTACATTATGAAAACTAGCCAACACTTCAACGATGTGAGTAACCATGAAAATAAACCCTTGGGCATGTTGCAGGAAGATGACTCTCAGGGTCTTAAGATTCTTTTTCTGAAACGAAGCCACCCACTTTTACAACAGCGTGGATGGATTGTTAAAGGCAAGTTAAATCTCCTCTAGGAGCTCACAGTGATGTAATTCTCAGTTAACGTCCAGATGCAAGAGGTCACCTTGGATGGTGCCCACATCTGGTAAGTGCTCAGTGATACGTAGGCTGATATGATTTTCGTCATGATCGTTATTACTTCATGGTCACAGATTGACCAGTTCTAACAGAATGGACAGCACATGTCACTGTCCCTGCTGGTGCTGGTGACAGCAGGGTTGGGCTGGTGCGCCCCCTCCTGGTGACGGAATACATTCCAGCGCTGCTGTGGCCGTGTGCAGTGGGGGCCAGTGGTGGTCCATCTCTCCACTCACTTTTCTCCAGCAGTAAGGTGGAGCTTTTTATACCCACCGACTCCTAATTTATTCCGTTCTAATGGTCCTAGTTCCAAATTAGAACCACAGAGGTCAGAGTGTCTTCAGGCCTTTCTAGGCAACAGGGAAGGCTCTCTTCGCAGTTACACTGAACTACAGTAACAGGAATAATGATAATTTAAAAAAAAAAAAAAAAAACAAGACTACCAGGAACCCCGTAGATAAATTAACAGGCCATTTAGAATCAAAATACAAAACAGCATTGGTTCCCAAGACAGCGCTTTTGCAGGGTCTGCGCGCGCGCGCGGAGTGCGCATCAGCCCACGGGCAGCCACGGCTCCCTGGAGGGCGGCGGTGACCCTCCAGCCGCTCTCTGCGGGCAGAGCCCTGTGTGGAGCACACACCTCCCTTGCCTGTGTCATACACACACGGGTGTAACGGACACTCAAGTCAGGTTCATTCCCGAGCTCCGCACCCACATCTCCACCTGGATGGCCACTGCCCTGCGCTCTCAGCCGTTTGCAAATGAACTTACCATTAGCACGCGGGCCTGCCGAGGCTCTGCTTCATCTTACCCACTGTTCTCAGTCCGGGTGGTGGCCTCACCACAGACACACTCGCCTGAGCACAGAATCTAGAGGTCATCCTTGACTCCTTCTTCTCCTTTACTCCCCTCACCCCCACAACATATCAGTGATCCCTAAATCTATATATGTCTCAGGCCCTTTCCCCCTCCTTTTCCACTGCTATAACCTTTACTTGGTCTCTCATCCTTCCTGTCCAGGAGCTCCTAACAAACCATCCCCTGCTGTCTCAGTGACCTCCCACCAACTCCTCCGCAGTATTTTGGGAATAGCTTCTCTGAAAGGCAAATCTAATTATATCACTTTCTATGACAAAAATCTGTAAGTGGCTTCCCCTCACCTTCCGGATTGGTTCAACGGCTCAGCCCGGCCTTCAAGAGCCCTGCTCACCTGTCGTCCTTGTCTCTCATGAGCCCTGAGCTCCTCAGATGGCTGCTGGCCCCTCCCTCCCACCTTGACTTCCACTGTCGGCGTGCAGATGCTCTTCTCCGCTGATGGAAGGCAGCGGCAACACCTGCTGACCCTTCAGGACTCATTCCAAAGCCGCCTCTGCACTAGGCCAGATGCCCCGTGCACCTCTGCGCTCTCAGCCACACCCCGCCCTGTGCAGACTGGCTTTGCACTTAACCCTGTGGCATTCCTCTTGGTGTCTGCCCACCCCTCACCTTCCCACCTCGCTAGACTCAGCGCCTTCAGATCAGGGTGCTGATTTATGTCTTTCTGTTCCCAGCACCTAAAAGAATGCCTGGTTCGTAGTAGGTGCTCAATATAAAATAATTTTTTCATGAATATGTATAATTCTGAGGCACTGTGATATCATAAGTAATGATATCATTAAAGTAATGATATCATTTAAAGACTCATTAAAGAATGCTTGTACCCCCCAGGTTTCGTATACAGATATCATATTAGGCCCCATGTCCCCTTTATCCCCTCAGTCCTGTTCTGCTCTTTTCCCTTCCACATTCTGAGTGTTGAACTTCTTAAACCACTTCTTTTCCTCTTGGTTTTTACTAATAGAAACATTGCTTAGCCTTGAAACTATAGGTCCCTTTAACTACTGGTGGAAAAAACATTCAACAAGATAGGAAGGAGAAAATATCCTCTTGTCTCCCTCACTGAAGTGTTTCTGGTGTGAGAGTGGATCAGGTTAGGAACGATTTGATTGGGGGTGAAGTGTTTTCTTTCTCTGTGATACCTGAGGCTTCCTAGAGTGACTATCCCACACCACTGGGGGCCAAGAAGCATGTGGAGAGGCCCCAAGACGTGAAACCCACGATCTGCAAAGGTTGCCATTCCTTACGGCTTAGCTCTATTCCATTTCCTCAGTAATTGTTGGAAATGACTCCTCCATCAAAATGACCGATGAACAAAGTCACCTCTTCCCCCAATAAGCTGATTCTAAACAATGCCCCTCTTCCCTCTGAGGATGAACAGGTGCTCATTAGTTTGTTATTATTATTACAGATGTTAGTCACTCCAGAAAGTTATCTCAATATGGAATGATCTCCATGTCCCTGGGCACCCTGCTTTCCTGGCATTTCTGCGGGTAGCTCCGGCATGTGGCCTGAATGCACTGCTTTGGCCCTTAACTGCCTCTCTTGGCTCTCCCGTTCTCAGATGAGTAACCTGGTGGCCTCCCAGATCATGAGTTACACGGATGTCAGCTCTCGTGCCAACGCAATTGAGAAGTGGGTGGCGGTGGCAGACATCTGCCGATGCCTGCACAACTACAACGGCGTGCTGGAGATCACCTCAGCCTTAAACAGAAGTGCCATCTACAGGCTGAAGAAAACCTGGGCCAAGGTGTCCAAGCAGGTGAGTGTCAGCGTGTGACACACCTGCTGCTGAGAGGGAGAGAGGCAGGGAGACCTGAGCCAAGACACACATTACCCATGATTAGCAAATAATTAACTGCAACGAGCAGCTCAGTGGCCAAGGAAGGTGCCAATGTGGGTAATTACTGTGTTCGTACCACCTCATTGATTCCACTTGTGTGCATTTCTAAATGGTTGATTTAGAAAAGAAAATACAACCCAAAACATTCATGATGACATATTTGGGGACAACTTCAAACAATGTGGTTGACAGTCCGGAGTTGTTTCCTGAATTATTTAGAGAGGGCACACTGATCTCAAGTGATGTTGAGTGAATTCTGTCTGTCCCAAAGTAAGGGTACAGATGCTGTAGGGCCAAACACCAGGAACAACGGCCTTAACGTTCACTTCTTTCTTTGTTATTCACATAGTACATGTAAAGTTTGGGCATGACAACTTAGATGTGCAGAAATAGAGCTTTCTTGATTTTCTTTTCATTGGGCTCAGCCTATCATTTTCATTCAGATAACTTCAATTACAGTTCCCCCCTGCTTTTCCTCCTGGCCTTCTCCATCGGTGTCAGTGGGTGTTGGGGAGAGCCCCTCCAAGCTTGCGGGACAGGGTAGTCTGAGGAGCCTCAGACTGGGCATTCCAAGTGCTTTTCCCAGCCAAGCTGCCTGGGTGTGGGTGTTATTGAGTGTGGGTCATCATCCCCAAGGGCCACCCTCCCATTCTCCCATATGCCATGAAAGTCTAGATCAATGTCAACAATTCCATTTCTTGGTAAGTATCAGTTGTATTTTTTTAACAAGTTGATGAAGATAACCACACACACATGCACACAAAAGGATTTGGAGTAGAGGATATTGGTAGGTCAATAGCCAAGCAACCAAATATGTGCTTTGATGATTTGGAAATTAACACTCAGAGATTCATCATGAAACCCCCCCTGACATGAGACTTCTTGAAAAGTCCCTGTTCAACACGTGCTTTTCAGTCCTTGAAGTCCCTGAGTTTCTCACGCATTGCCATTTTTCTTTTCTACACATTTTCCTCTCTTTTTGGCTAACTGAGTGGTGTAGTCATCTTCTCTTCTCCACATGTTCTTCTTTGTTCACATTAAATTTAAACGTAATACCTCACCTCAATACTTTGCAAATCATATCACATCACAAAACCTGCCCTTGTGGAGGTGAACTGAGCATTTTTGGGTAACTCACTATCTTATCAAACCATAGGAATGTTTTCATGACATACTAAGTCATTTGTTTCTTTCTAGACAAAAGCTCTAATGGACAAACTTCAGAAGACTGTTTCATCTGAAGGAAGATTTAAAAATCTCAGAGAAACCCTTAAAAAGTATGCTATCTTTAATAAATTATCCATAATTTATAAATATATTTAAATACTTTATGTAGTATGCAGATAGTGGCCTACCTCCTACTTTTCTTTGTAAAGAAAAACAAAAGGAAACATCTATCAGTTACATATTTTTATGATTTTCCTTTTCATTTGGAATACTCTGCATACAGTAAGTGTCATATAGATATACTCACAGTATGCAGAGTATTCCAAAGAAGAAGAAAAATATCACCATAGTAAATCAAACTATAAAAAGTTTGATTGGGTATTTCTAAACCTAAGCACAATGATATCCTGTGATATTTTAAATTTAAATATCCCAGTACCTATTGATTATTGTTATCTATTTTGGCTGTTTATTGCTGGATCATTCTCTGTTGAGAAGTGGCAAAGGGGAAGGGAAAGGAAGAGAAGGGGGAAAGGAAAGGAAATGAAGGGGAGGGAGGGGAAGGGGAGGGGAGGGGAGGGGAGGGGAGGGGAGGGGAGGGGAGGAGAGGGGAGGGGAGGGAAGGGAAGGGAATCTATCTCCTGTAGCCGGCTTTCTTACTATCCACTTGTAGGTCCTGTGATGCCATGAGTTAAAGACTCCTAGTGATAACAACAACAATAGTACAATAACTATTCACTGAATCTTACTAAGTTACAGACTCCATGCTAAATGCTTGATGTATTTTATTTAAGCCTCACAACTAACCAGAGATACACATTTTATTGTCTTCATTTTACAGATGAGGAAACTGTGGTTCAGAGAGTTAGCACAGCATCACTTAGTAAGTGGTCAAGCTAGAACTCAAACCCACTTCTCTCTGGATCAAAGGCCCATGTTCTCAGCTCCAGATTCTGAGAAGATCCAGTGTATCCCACCTCAAAATACAAACAAACAAAAAAAACAAAGAAGGTCTCACATCAGTGTGCAGTTCTGACATTAATTACATCTATACCTTCTAAAACATTTAAACACTAACTAAAACAGAAAACAAAATTTTCAAGCTCTAATCGCATTGATTTCTCCAGCCAGTTCTTTAAGGTTGAGTGTTGGCCCTTTAATGAGATGAGGGCATAGGACTCCCTACATGCTTTTATCCCTCAGAGGAGTGTAGCCAACTTACATTACTGCAAACAAATACTGCCAACAAGCACCGCCAGCAAATATTTTGTATTTGTCTATGAGCTATCCTATTGTTTGAACATGCCATTGTCTTGAACACATAGTAAAGCATGGGCTATAATTTTGTATTATATTCTACTGTGAGATTATTTATTTATTTATTTATTTGTTTGTTTGTTTGTTTGTTTTAGAGAGAGAAGAAGGGAGAAAGAGAGAGAGAGAAACATCGATATGAGAGAGAAACATAGATCGGCTGCCTCCTGCACGCCCCCTACCGGGGATCGAGCCCACAACCCGGCCATGTGCCCTGACCGGGAATCAAACCGGGACCTCTCAGTCCATGGGATGATGCTCAGTCTACTGAGCCACACCAGCCAGGCAGTGAGATGATGTATTTAAAACTTTGCATATCATGAGTGTGCTTCTGAATATGGAATTAGAAGACTTTGTTCTTCAGGATTGAAGCAGCATAGTTTCGTCCTGTTTAGCTGGGGAGGGACGTTGACATTTGTGCGAATGAGCATGGGAACAGTGCTTCTTGGTCTTGCAGTTGTAACCCTCCGGCTGTTCCTTATCTGGGGATGTACCTGACGGACCTGGCATTTATTGAAGAAGGGACACCAAATTTCACTGAGGAAGGCCTTGTCAATTTCTCCAAAATGAGAATGGTAGGTGATAATTTCCTAATCAGCCCATTTCAATGACTTCACTGGTTTATGGAGAAGAGGCTAAATCATGAAAGCCACTGCTTGTTTTTAATTTCGGAGTGGACGAGATGGTGGACACTGGGTCTAATACCCGATGTGGGTTGATTGAGGAGATATTCAGCGGAGGCATTTCAGCTTCAATCTGAGCAAAGAGGCTGGAAATAAGGCTCCTGGGATGACTGTCTGAGACTGACCAGTGATAGACAGATGCTGAAGGCTTCTTGCTTGAACCAGGTGCTGAGCACCAAGTTAGAAGCAAGGAGCCCATGGACTGTAGCACCCAGAGCTTGCCACTCCTGAGCCTGAGGCCACCCAATGCCAGCTGTCTCCCTGATTCTGAATTCAGTACCTTCTTACTGTTAGCATTTTGTATCACTCATTGAAAGGCAAGTAAGTCCTGAGCACAGGGAATGATCAGGCAGAACTCCAGACACCTCCCTGGAGGAAGTGACTGACTACTCTGGGACAGACTCCCAGGAGAATGTGCTGCAAATAGGGAAATACTTTCATTTTGCTTTTGTTGTTGTTTCTCTGTTAGATATCACACATCGTCAGAGAGATACGCCAGTTCCAGCAGACTTCCTATCGAATAGATCATCAGCCAAAGGTAATATTGTGGTTGTAAGGAAATTTAATAAAGAAAAAAGAAGAAATTAATTAATTAGAAACAGCAGGAGAGTTGATCAATAATGCCAAAAGCTGACTCACAGAAAAGACCAATAAAATAGGCAAATCTTTGGCAAGTCTGATTAAGAAAAACAGAAAGAAGAAAAAGACATCAATTTATCATCAAGTTCTGTTGATTTTCACATCCTATATTCTCTGGAGTCTGTCTACATCACCACCACCCTTGTCCAAGTTACTAATATCTGTTACCTGGTCTACTTGCATTCACTCTAGAATGCAAAATCCACCCTACAAATTACAGCCAGATAGAACCCTTTGGAACACAAAGTAGAATATGTCTGCAACTTTCATCAAATATTTTATTGGTTTCCCGTTGCTTTTAGGATAAAGAAAGAAAAAATCTGGCTGTGTCCTGGAAGGCTTGCATTATGTGGCTCCTTCTCTTTCAAGATTCCTCTCACATCACATACCCCTGTTCCGTTTTCCTCTCTCCATCCCAGCCACAACTGTCTTCCTTTCTTCCTTTTTTTCCTTCCTTCCTTCCTTCCTTCCTTCCTTCCTTCCTTCCTTCCTTCCTTCCTTCCTTCTTTCCTTCTTTCCTTCTTTTCATTTTTTAATTGATGTTATTTTTTAGAATTGTTTTAACTTTACAGAAAAATTGAGAAGGTAGTACAGAAGATTCCCATAAACTTACAGCCACTTTTCCCTACTATTTCATGGAATTTGACAAACGTATCCAAAGACTAATAGGAAGCTTAGATAGACAAAAGTCAGACAAGGACTTTTTGAAAAATTGGAAGAGTAAGGGAGAGCTTTCCTTACTGGATACAGCCACACGTCCTAAACTGTAGTGAATAAAATAGGATTACATGGGTAGAAGAATACAAATTAAATGGAGCAGGATAAAGTCTGGATTCATGTTTTATTTGTATGAAAATCTAATATGAGATAAAGGAGGCATTTTTTTTAAGTGCTGGAGAGAAATTGGCCATTCAGTAAATGGAATAGGAATTTTGACTCTCCACCTTGTATACTATTCACAAAAGTAAATTCCAGGTGAATTCATTACCTAAATATAAAAGGAAACATTACATGATTTGAATAAAATATAGGAGAAAATATTTATGATGTTGAGATCTGAAAGACCTTCTTAAGCACAGAATGCAAAACTGTAGAAGACAAGCTTGATAAATTTTACTGCATCAAAATTAAAAACTTCTACATGACAATTGTTTAAAAAGTCAAAATACAAGCAATCGATTAGGAGACAATATTTGTAACATATAAAACAAAGAGATGGAATAAAAGTATTCCTATAAATCCATAAAAAAAGTATAAACAACTCTAGAAAAATTGGCAAAGCTATGCACAGGTAACTCACAGAAGAAACAAAAATGGCCAATACATATTTGAAAAATGCTCATTTTTACTAGTAAGAAGAAAAAAATGTAAATTGTAATGAGGCATCATTTTCACCTATCAGATAGACAAAATTTTAAAATATTGATATCAGACATTAGTTTGGTTGGGTATAGCATAATGGGTACTCTCATGTACTATAGGTACAACAGCTTTGGAGGCCAGTTTGCATCATCTTTTAAAATTAAAAGTTGACACACTGAGTAGCTGGCACTCTCACACATCGCTGGTGAGAGTAACATAGTACAACCACTTTGGAAATTGGTGTTGTTTGCATGTTTCCTAAAAGGGTAATGAGCGTCTACTGATGACCCAGCAGTATCTCAGGGGGAAGTGAAAACATGCCCATTGAAAGTCTAGTATAAAACATTCACTGCATTTCTTAATAATAGCCAGAAATTGGAAACAACCCAGGTGTCCATAAATAGATGAATGGATAACAGATGTGGCATATCTATACCCTGGAATACCTCTCAGCAAGGAAAGAGGACAGACTACTGGTACACACCACAAATAGATGAATCGCAAAACATTATGCCGAGTGAAAGAAGCTACACACAAAAGAGTATACACTGTATGATTCCACTTACATAAAGTTCTAGAGTAGACAAAACTAATACGTGGTGATAGAAGTTAGAGCACTGGGTGCTTCTGGGAGCAGATTGAGAAGTTGCATGCGGGAACTTTCCAGGGTAGTGGAATTGTTATATACACACACACACACACACACATACATACAGTAAGTTACATGGGTATATACATTTGTCAAAACCAATAGAACTATTAATTTTACTTATTATGTAAGTTATATCTCAATAAAAATAAAGAAACATTTACATGGAAACACCCCATGCCCTAATATTTTCATTTCAGTGTCATTTTCTTTCATGTCACTTCTAGTCTCTACCCTAGAGGACATTCAAACGTGAGCACTAGGAAGCACACTAACAAGGATTTCACAGGCACTCTGTGCAATAGAGACACATTGACAGTAGCTAAACATCCATCAGCATGAGACCATTAAATAAACTCTACTGTAAACACTTAATCCTGTGCAGCAGGTAGAGCTCTCTACACTGGCCTGGGAGCGCTCCACAACTTCTACTTAAGAGATGAAAGCAGAACAATATACAGTATGATACCATTGTGATTATAAGGGGAAAGAAGATTTCTGTAAATATATGTAATATCTAGAAAGATAGTAAAACATTTAGGAGAATACAAACCAGATCATAGCAGACACCTCTTGAAGGAAGAGCCCAGAGACTTGGGAGAGGACTAGAGATGTTTGATTTTATTTATTTGTTGTTATTATTATTATTATTATTACTATTTTAATCCTCACCGAGGATATTTTTCTATTTATCTTCAGATAGAGTGGGAGGGAGGGAAAGAGAGGGAGAGAGAGAGAGAAACATCAACGTGAGAGGGACACATCAACTGGTTGCCTCCCACACAACCCCAACCCGGGCTGGGGACAAACCGCAACCGAGTTAGGTGCCCTTGATCGGAATTGAACCCAGACTCATTGGTCCATGGGCCGACGCTCTAACCACTGAGCCAAACCAGCCAGGGCTGTTATTATTATTATTTTTTTTAAATAATTTTTCTTTATTGATTTTAGAGAGAGAGGAAAGGAAAGGGAGAGAGAAATAGAAACAATGATGAGAGAGGACATTGATTGGTCACCTCCTGCATGCCCCCCACTGGGAATCGGGCCCACAACCTGGGCATGTGTCCTGACTGGGAATTGAACACGCGACCTCTGGTGCATGGGTCAACACTCAACTACTGAGCCACACCAGCTAGGCTATTATTATTATTATTATTATTATTATTGACACTATTGCAGATTTCCCTGCCCCCCCCCACTCCTTTGCCCACCTCCACCCAGCCCTTGCCCCCCTTTCCTCTGGCCATCACCATACTATTGTCTGTGTCTGTGGGTTATGCCTATATGTTCTTTGGCTAATCCTTTCATTGGTTTTATTTTATTTTTTTACATTGAGAATATATTCACAATTTTTTAGTTATGTAAAAATTTTTAATGTTTAAGAGAATATGTTGAATTGTGTCAGATTCCATTGAGAAAGATGCACATACCGGTGTTCTGAAAAAACTAAAAGCTAGGATTTCCCTTCCTCTCCAGGTCACTCAGTACTTGCTTGACAAAGCCCTCATCATAGACGAAGATACGCTGTATGAACTGTCACTAAAGATCGAACCTCGGCTCCCTGCTTGAAGATCTGGCCTTGCCCTGGGTCCGTGAGTTTTCATGGAAGGGGCACAGACTGACAGAACTGTGCATGCCACTCCTCCCACGGCACAGCGAGGACAGAGAGGGTGCACACGACGCCAGGTCTCCTTTGTCCGCGGAAGAAGACGGAGCGTACCTGGAATTCTGTCTCCAGCCAGGGAAGCCTAGCTGTTGGGGTCAAAGACAGATGCTTCAGACCTGGGGGGGAGGGGAAGAGAAGGACATTTGGTGAAGCTGGTGGTGCATTCTGCATGAGAGAATGTACAGTGGGGGAGGTGGTAGCCATTGTAATAACAGGGAAAGAGGTCAGTTTCCCACTCTGCCCCCGGTTCTGTTGGAACTTGGGGGTGAGGGTTCACGGGTCTGTGATGGTTCTCTGGCACTGGACTGGCCTGGGTGCACCTGCCCATCTTCTCCTCCGATTGAACCGCTTCCGTTACTTCCTTCGTTTCAAGCTTCCAGCAAAGCCGAGGCGTCCTCGGTGGGGACGGCCGACCTCTGAGCAACTCAGCCCACAGCATGTGCATGGTCCCCGGCGCACGGAGGCGCAGCGGCATGTCTGCAACCGCTCTTCCCGTCCTTAGACACGAGGGAAGTCAAGTGGATTTCTGCATCACATTTCTTTCATTAAAACTCAGTCGGCTGTGCTCCAGAAGATTCCAGCCAGCGGCTGGGTGGGGCGGGGGCTTCTTTCTCAGGCTGTGGTGCCCAAGAAGCCAACGCCCTTGGAGGGGCAGGGGCAGGGGCAGGTGCAGAGTTTGCAGAAAGGTGCCTGCACACCTCACGACAGCTGGGATGAGACGGAAGGCCGCAGGGTGCTGTGGGGAAGAGTGGGTGTCAGTGCTGCGCGAAAAGAGAGAGCACTAACAAGTCTTTGCACTTCGCTGTGCTTGCTTTCCTTTTCCCCTCACAGTACTGTGAGGGTCTGTGCTGATGTACACAAACCATTTTTAGGCTCATTATGGAGATTGGTTGCATTTTTTTTTTAAGTTGTTTAGTGAGCCCTGGCCTGTTTGGCTCAGCGGTTATTGCGTCGGCCTGCAGACCAGAGAGTCCCAGGTTCAACCGCAGTGTCTACGTCTGTCTGATCTTTCCAACTTCACCCGATTGTGGTCCTTCAGGAGGCAACCAATCCATGTCTCTCTCTCTCCCTCTCTCCTTCCCTCCCACTCTATTTGAAAATCAATGGGAAAATATCCTCAGGTGAGGATTTTTTTTAAAGTTGTTTGTTGAGAATTTTTTTTTAAACCCACACTTCCATGTGCTGTTGGTAGACAGTCCTTCCCCAGCCATCTTTGTTTTTAAATTTTTATATTTTTGAGTGAAAATATTGTATGTGTATGGGGGCTGGGTCCAACCACTCAACAGCTGTGATATCAAGAAACCAGCTGCGGGGTTAATCCTGCTGCCCTGCAAGGGGAAAGTGACCTTGCTTTTCCCAGGAGTGTCAGTTGTTGAAGAAATAGGGCTCTCTCGTGTTTACCTGCCTCTTCTCTTCTCAGGGAGACCTCTGCTTTAAAAGAAGGAAGAGAAAAAAACATACAATTATTGTTGCCTGAGCCTACTGCACCTGACGTTTTCACTTAGAGGCATGAAGTGTGTCGATGCTGGCAATGAACAAAACTGATCTGTCTGGCCATTTTCCCTCTCACTTTGCACTTTTTCATTATGTCGTTAGAGCTAACAGCTGACTAACAAATTCATCTTGCTGGCTCATAAAACCCAGTGAAAGAGCCAGCTTTGATAACATAACATAGAGATGGAGAATGTACATTTTTCCTGCATGGTATGGGCCATCTCTGTACATAACTATATTGTGAAATATCAAGTAAGTAAAAGAAAATATTTATATTTGAAGACCATTCCAAAAATATTTTCAATAGGTCATATTAGCAAACAGTGTAGCACTAAACTAAACCCAAGGAGGGTTACTTATGGATGCTTTATTTCTCTTTACAAAAAGTTGCTTGTTTGTTCTCTTTAGTTTCAATTAAGAGGTTGAAGCATCTTGATGCATGATAAAAAGCATGGGTTGTTTGGGTCCTAACAATGCATAACTTGCTATTTATTTCTCAGTGTTCAGAAACTGGGGGCTTGAACTAATATGTCATTTGCACCAAGCACCTCAAGGTCTTGCAGAAGGAAAGAAAGTAAAGGTTAACTTTCTTGACTCAAAAACATAGTCTAGGAAAGTGAATGAAAACCAGGACAATCAGTGAAAGGACCACACACAGTACGTTCAGGCAAAACAACTCCTGGAAATGTTAATGCCTTGGATTCTGCCTTGGAGTCCCAGAAGTCTTCCAGAGGGGAGGGGGCTGGTTCTGTGTGCACTTTCCCTGGAATTTTGGACCCGTATTTCTCTGACTCACATGTTCCAGAGCCACTGCAGCCATTCTTATTAAAGAAAAATTGGAGAGAGAGGAATTTCCAAATGCTACGCCGCTTTTGGTATGCAGGTTTTCCTCAAGTAGTGACAAAGCTTTCACGTTTGTGTCCTGAAGAATGTTGGAAGCGCCCCCTTGTGGTCAGCTATGGGCACTGTCGGTTGCTATGCTGACCTTGAGCGTTTTATTGAGCTTTACAAGTCCCTCCAGTTTCCTGGAGTTTGAAGCCTTGCTCGAGCTCGGACACAACTCCGCCTCCAAGGGAGTTCCTTTTAATGCACCATTTCTGGGCCAGTGGGGATAGGAATGCACATTTTAAAAACCTCAATTTGGTCACATTTAAAATCCCCAAGAGCAATTTGTGATGTTTCTTCCTATTATTAAAGCACTCATCCTCTTCTGCTTTGTAAGCTTTGTGTGTATGTTGGAGCCTGCTCTCCAGGTACAGCTGCCTATGTTCCATTATATGAAACCCATTTCTAAGAGTAGATATGGGAGGTCAGCCTCTAACAACCAAGTAGCAGACACTTTTATTATTGCAAAATTAACCCAGAAAATCAGAAGTAAAATCCAATGTGTTGCTTGCAGATGAATATCCACATTTTGTCCTGTCGATGAAATTATCTTGCAGCTTTTAGGGGATGCCATTGGTTATTGACTAAGGCATCCAGTTTGGCTATAGGGACAAATTTCTCCCTTAGGCCAATATATTACGTGACAGATTCAGGCAGGAAGTAGAATGTTGTCATTTTATCTTAGTGTTTCTCTGAAGGAATTCAAAGAGGAAATTTTAAACTACTGTCAAGATAGTTTCAAGTGGCTCTCACACAAAGTCCCAATTACTGTTTGTTAAATTTCAGTACATCTTAAAGTACTACTTAAAAACAAATGAAGCTCACAGATACTGAGTAACTTGAAAGAGAAAAACCCATTCCATTCCACTTTGGAGTGTCTGTGATGAGGGAGCACACCACTTCTTCTCTCGTAGTATCCTGTGAGGCAAGACCTTTGGTCAGCAATGACTGGACCACTTTTAAATTCTTAACTAAAAAGAGTAATGCAGTAAGAGGGGTTATTCTCAATAAAATTAACTTTTATTTTAAAATAAGGGATTTTATTTAGCTTTTATTTTCAAAGTTTGATTTTATACTTTTTGGGGGGGGGATCTTTCCCTTCTTTTTGAAGTATAAGATTTTTTTTAAGATCCAACCTGCAAAGTATATCATTTTGACTACTATTGAAATGTAATAAAATGATAACTATTATTTATGGCTAAAGAATAGAACCAGGTTAATGTCCACACCCAGAAGGAAGAAATGAATAAGATTCTTTTTCTTTTCAGTAAGACAACAGATTGTAAGTTAATTACAGATGCCACTGTGTGACTCCTGGTAATAAGACGTGAGTCAATGAAATCTGAGTGTCATTTCTTCATTTCTGTTAGTGACATAAAATTAAGGCAGGGCAGGGCTAACCAGAAAGTAGAAAAGAATCATTTTGTTGTAGGTATAAATACACGAATGATTCAGAAAATTCTTTATCTGGGCTGCCACAGAGCATGACATTAACATTAGGGTTGATTGTACTTGATTTCATCTGCTCAAGGAAAAGAATAGTTTTACTTGATGCTGCGGAACCACTGTCTTTTACACGTCCCCCCAGAAAGGCAGTTATGAAAGCACTGGACTAGGCTTCCCAGCCCTGAGTCCCAGGCCCCGCTCTATACCTACAAGCTAGGAAAACGGGCCTGTGCTGAAACCTCTCTGAGCCCATCTCCTCGCCTGAAAATGGAGTTAATAGTAATTTCTGTGCTGCCTACCTCACAGGGCTGTCATGAGGACAAAATGGGTTAGACTGTAAACTATAAAGTTCCGTCCAAATGTGAGGTAACAGGATTACCATCCTCATCTCTCTTTTGCAGAAGATTTAAATGTATTTCTCTGTTATTCGTGTGTGTGTGTGTGTGTGTGTGTGTGTGTGTGTGTGTGTAATGGACAAACCCATATGTTACTTTGAGAAGCACGTTGTTTGTGTCCAGTTACCTTGGAAATCTGCTGACTTGTGGTTCCGACAGAGGGATGTGTGCTGCGGCCTGACACTCGCCGTGGGAGGTGTGGGCTATGCCTATATGCAAATTAAACTTCGCCTTTCTTAAATTCTCAACTGGCTCACTGGTCTCTTCATTCCACTCTTTTTGTATTTTTCTACACTGTCTTCTTCATAGCAATGAACTCCTTCAGAAGTTAGGGGGGGAATGGTTAGAAGAAGTTCATGTTGCAGGTTCTCAAGAGCAGCAAATTTGAGAGACCTCAAAAGATATTTTAAGGGTCATCTAGTCCTTGAGTCTTTCCAGGGCTTAAATCTTTCCTGTGACATCCCTGGCCCATGTTTGGCTGCCTCCAGGCACACACAACTCACTATTGCCGGAACAACTCTGTTCACCTAATGTCAACTCAGCTTGTGAATGGGCTGTGGAGAGAAGAAAACCCGTGGAGGTGGAGGCCCAGCCCAGCCATCACTTGCTCTGATCTTGGATGGGCTCCTAAGCCTTCTGAGCCTGAGTTCCTTGTCTACAAAATAAGACTCATATCTGCCCCTAGAATTATTGCATTTCTTAAAGATTTTTTAAAAAACTGATTTTTAAAGGGAGAGGGAGAGAGAGCGAAACATCAATGTGAGAGTGAAACACCGATCAGCTGCCTCCTACATGCCCCCTTACCAGGGATTGAGCCCAAAAGCCAGGCATGTGCCCTGACCGGGAATGAAAATGGCAATCCCCGAGTGCACGGATGACACCCACCCTGGCCAGGGCAGAATTATTGCATTTTTACGTGGAATAATATATATGAAAATATATATTAATATATATGAATATATATATATATGAAAATACTTTGTTTTGCCAAGTAGATAAAGTTGCCCTAATATTTAGAGCTGAAGAGATCACGAGGCAGCTGGTGAGCACATGAGAGAACTGAGAAAAGGAAGAATGTGGGTCCTCCTATCCCCTTGGGTCCCTTTTCCAATTCTGAAATGAGCAATCAGGCAGGTGGGGATTCAGGAAACCTGGATTGAACCTACAATCTAGGATCATTTCATTTCTGGATCATTTCATTCCTTGGCCATCCTTGCCTGTCAGTCAAGTCTGTGTCCTGCTATATCCAGGCTCCAGCTGGATTCAGTGACAGAAAAGAAATAAGCCCCAAATAGATTTTCTTTAAAGCAAATGCTATGGCAGTTCTGTTCCTGTGCCTATGGTGAGAGCCAGCCACATGGCTGCACTGGCTACTAGGGATTAGATCGAGCCCTGAACTTTGACGAGAGTTGGCACCAACAAGAGAGCAATAAATGGCATGTGACAGGGCTCATGTCTGAAGGATTTCTGGAAATCTAGAATCTGATGTGAATCACATGGAGAGGTTGCCACCCCTATCAACCACTTCGTAATATGCCTGAAGGTTACCAGGCCCCCAAAGAATGGCACCCCGTTTTCTCAACCATGTCCCAACTTCTCTTCTGACCTTACTCACTAACTTGTATAAAATCACACTGTAAGATGAAGGGTTGAGGCAAGGTGTATGATGGGCATCCTACATGTCCATTAGTAAGGAACTGGGAAAAGAGAAAAAGAAGGGCTTCTTATTGTAACTGCCATTCTTAAAATTTTACATATCCATGCTCTTCAAAAGACATTGTTTTGGCCCAGCTGGTGTGGCTCAGTGGTTGAGCATCGACCCATGCACAGCGAGGTCACCAGTTCAATTCCCAGTGAGGGCACATGCCCAGGTTGTGGGCCAAATCCCCAGTGGGGGGCATGTAGGAGGCAGCCAATCAATGTCCTCTCTCATCAATGTTTCTCTCTCTCTCTCTCTCTCTCTCTCTCTCTCTCTCTCTCTCTCTCCTTCTCCCTTCCTCTGTCTACAAAATCAATAAAGAAAAAAAATTCAAAAAAAAAAAGACATCATTTTGCCATGGCCAGGTGGCTCAGTTGGTTGGAGAGTCCTCTCATACACCAAAAGGTTGTGGGTTCGATTCCTGGGTCAGGGCACATACCTAGATTGTGGGTTCAATCCTCAGTCAGAGTGTGTACTTGGGGTGTGTAAGGCAACCAATTGATTTTGCTCTCTCACATCGATGTTACCCCCCCCAAATTAATAAACATATTCTCTGGTGAAGATGTTTTTTAAAAACCTGTGTTTTTCTGGGTCTAGGATCTGGGCTCTTTCAAGGTTACTGAATTTATTTCACTTGGTGCCCGAACTGACTTGAAATTGTGTGTGTGTGTGTGTGTGCAGAACTATTTTGGGAAGAAATAAGCCTAGACTCCCCTCACCCCTGTCCCTCAACCTGACCGGAGATCTCCTCAGCTGGTCAGCCCCACACACCTCCAGTTCACCGCTTTTCCTGCCAGGAGAGGCCCAGGGGCCAGAGGGCCCCGAGGGCACCGTACATTAGCACCGAGTGTGCACACTGGGAACTCTGACTCTTAGAGGATCATGCAATCAGTTTGGTTGGACCTAATCCATGATTATTTTCATGAAATAACGTAGAAGGGCTTAGAAAATATCTGAGTATGTCATATGCAGCAAGGGTAAGTATTGCTTTGTAAAATTCTCCATTCGGTGTAGCTAGGTCATCATGATAACGTGTGTTCCCTGAGGTGTGACAAATACACGGCGAAGTGCTTGAGTCCTACGTGTACAGCTTGAGGAGTTTTTACTCGTGTGTGTACCCATGCAACACTCCCAAACCAGGGCATTTTCCAGCCCCAGAAGGCCCCCTCCTGGGCTCTCCCAGTCAGTACCCCACGCAAAGGGAAAAGATGCACCTTTGCTGTGGGCTATATTCAGAAGAATTGGAAACTCTGAAGGAGCCACTCCAGGCGGAAGGTTGTTCCCGCTCACCCCCTGCGCTGTCATCCGCTGAGCGCGGGTTGGGCCTCAGAAGAAAGGGGAAGGAATCAGTTGTCGGTGTGCACGTGGCCACAGAGGCTGCGTACGTGACAGTCACCAGGGGCTAGGCTGTCCTTCTGCACTGGCAGGGCTGCTGGCCAAAGTCCTGGTGGGTCATCGCTATTTACGGTCAACCTTTCCGGTGTGTGGTGCGGTCCCAAGGAGGGCTATTTTTAAGCGGGAATATGGCCTGCTGGGTTTTCTGGGTGGCATATTAAGCTGGTGGGATAGAAAGTGAGATGGTGTAGCAATCTAGTTCAGAAGAGAAACGTGATTATCATTTCCTTGAATCCAGGTCTCAGACAAGTTGGAAGGAATCCCTAGTCCCGGCTCAGAGCTCGGTTAGCAGCAGGAGAGCAGGGGCTTCAGCTGTCTTCTGGACCTCGGCTGGGTGGGGGGCATTCTGCAGACCTAACCGGGGCCCGGGGATGGTGCTCCTGAGGGAAGGTGGAAACAAGCCCCCTGACGGGTGTGACAGTTTCCCCCGCAGGCCCTGCCACCTCCAGGCCAGGTCCTGCAGGACTGGGCAGCCAGTGAGCTGGGCTGCAGGCCGCAAAGCCCCTCGCAGAGGGGCAGCTTCCCGCACCAGACTTGGGGAGGGAAACATTTCAGAGGGCGGGCAGGTGCTAGAAAGAGCCCAGGGCTGGGTGGCAGAGAAGTCGGGGGCTGGCCTTCAAGGGCACAGCTGGGGGAACAAGTGTGGCCAGAGGTCCTGGATGGGATTGGCCGGAGGGCCCGGCCCCGCCCAGCCCGGAGCCTTTTCCAGGCCAGGCCCTGCCAGCTCCCGTTACAGTGTTTGGCTGTGTGCTTGCGGCAGGACGTCTGAGACTCCGGCTCCAAGGTCAGTGAGACCCTGAAACTCGGCTTTATTCCTCCTAAGCGGGGGCATTGCTAGAGCCCATGTGAGGGGTCTTGTGAGCAGTGGACCCAGGGCTGTGAGCTGGGACACGTGTGGGACAGTTATCCTGGCAACTTCGTGGTAACCTAAAGAAGCCTTGGGCTGAAGCCTCCCGTCCCCTGCACCCAGACACAAGTGCAGGGGACAGGTCCAGTCCCTGGGACAGCCCCGCATGAGGTGCCAGAACCCTATCGGCACCCTCCTTGCAATGCTTCTTTTTAATAGAGAATCGGGATTTTTTTCTTAATGGAAAAAAAAATCTAAAAACCACTAAATGTGGGCCTTTAACCTTCAACTTTCCCTCCCTTGTAATTTACAGAGACTAATTGGTGTTTCTGGGCGTGGTTTTCCTCAGCAGCATCAAAAGAGGTGCAAGTCAGTGGCTTGGGCTATACTAACTGGAAAATGAACACTGCAAAGCCCTCAAAAGGAGCTAATTACCAATCATCCCAGTAGCTGGATCCAATTTAAACTGGTTCATATTATTGCTAAGAGATTCGTTCTTGAAATGACTAACACATTAATAATGAGCCGAGTAACTTTGTTCCGCACTGGAGGGAAAAGTGCCGCAGTGTTGGCTGGAATGCGTGTGGCTGGTTGGCGCTGGGTGAGCTGCTGTCAGCCCTGTTCTGTTTCGTGAGTGAGTGATATCTCTGCCGTTGAATGCTCTGGTGGGAGTGGAGAGTCACATTTGCCAGAACAAGCCAACTCTCCTCAGTGCTGCCCTTCAGGCCTTTCTGTCCTGTGACCCCGCGCAGGGTCAGCTGGGATCATGGGAGGTGGCAGTTAGTGTCCCTATGACAAGACTACACTGATTCAACTGGTGTGCTGTTTCCACAGTGGCTTTTGTTCCTGTCCGTAGCTCTCACACTCCCCATTTCTAGTGTCCTTGGTGTGTTCTCTGTTCTCATGGAGAACAAGGCCACCACCAGAATTTGACAAGGGGCTTCCTGACCGAGCAGGCTTGTAGAGGGATCTGGGGGTTACTGGGCTGTGCAGGCACCTCACTTCCCCCTCTGCATTTCTAGGGCCCCTTCCAAAGACCCCAGGCTCTCTAGAGCTACACCTTCTGTGGGTTAAGGTGCCATCCCGCAAAGCACACGGGTGCCACATGCTCCTACGGACTCTGCCAGCTTCAGGATCAAATCACATCCTCAGAGAGTGGGCCAGGTTGATTTCCTAAAGGCCTGGCTGAGGAAGGTCCAGGAAAGTGAGCTGGGCTGCAGGCCGCAAAAGCTCTTGGGTGGGGGAAGGATAAGGCATGGGGAGTCCTGGCGGGGGATTGGTTCCAAGACAGACCTGGCCCTGGCTCGGAGACCCTGGGTCTCCATCTCTGCTACAGCTTAGAGAAGGATCCATTTGTCTTCTCAGAGGAAGCCAGGCAGAAGCTTGTGTCGAGCATTCTTCGAGTTCCTGCCCGCTGAGTCAGGAATCTCGAAGGCAGCCAGTCCTGAAGGTGACTGCTGGAGGTCACATCCACCCTGCCCGAGAAGCCACAGAGAATCCTAACCTTGTGCAGGGAAGGTGGCACCCACTCCTTTACAGCATTTCAAAGGACTAGATGTTTCCAACCTCCTGTTTTCTTGAAAACAATATACTCTTAGAGAGGAGTCTGGTAATGGTCCTATTTCTTCACCACAAGGAATCCTAGGAAAGGCCTCCATCTTATAAGTAAAGACCGTAAACATCTCCTGCCTACAACTTTCTACTCGCTGAATAAATCAGAGATGCCCACGGGTGCCCAGTAGGGTGACAGTATGTCCAGTGGTGATGAAGTCATGTGAACCCTTTGTGTCTTAGATTGGGAGGAGACCGCCATTTTTCTGATGGCCTGGGAGACTGGCAAGCGTGGGAATTTGTTCAGAGTGTTCTGTGAACCTGGCCCAACCCTAGATGTCCACTATTTTGGGGTGACTCTCTCCGGATGGAAAGCTGACACGTGGTTCTGCCATTGTCCTCCAGCCCCAAGGAGCTCAGACACATGGACACTGTGTACAGCTGGACCAGAAATAACTCTGAGTCAGCAGAAGGGCACCCATGGTGTCTCCATCCAGGATATTCAGGACGACCAGGAGGCTCAGAATTGAGGCAATGACAGAACCCAAGGCCTCCGCATTCCAGGATGTCATGGAACCAGACAAAATCCTTAGACCAGGACCCAGACTCCCAGTAAACTCACTTGTCTGGAACGGAGAGATATACAGCTCTCGGGCACTCTGACAAAAGGCTGTAATCTGGTGACTCTTGTTTTTTAAGAGAGGGCAAGTGTAGGAATATAACAATATTATAGCCTCTGGCTGTCATCTTGCACCCCATGTAAAAATCTCCCTGGCCTGGAGTCCAGGAATTCTGCCAGATTTTAGCCCTGATGCTCTAAACAATGCTTTAAAAATCAGGAGTCACAGAGGTGTTTCAGGTTAGGAAAACTGAGGCGGAGAGCTCTGCAGAGCGAGAGATGACCTCCTTCCTCACCCCTGCAATCCCTAGTTCTGTACAAGGGAGGAGAGATGTGGGAAGGAGACAGAAGACAAGAACAAATCTCCTCTGAGAAAGGCAGACTGGCCCAGAGTCCCCAGCAGGGCTGGCTGTCATGTTGGGCACCTGGCATCAGAGTGGAGTGGGCAGAGGTGCCCCTGGCATCTGGGCCACTTCAGCAGAAGTTTGAGGACAAGGAAAGAGAACAGGCTTAGAAAGAATATTCTGGGACTCTGAGAGAGTCACATGCTCTGAGGTGATAATCCTATGAGCAGGAGCTTCTGTGATAAATGCATTTCTGTGGTCTTAGGGGTTTAACCGAGTGGAGTGATCTGTGGCGGTCCTAGGTTCTAAGCCACAAGGGTTGTTTCACTGCAACTGCGGGTCAGTGGGGGGCTGCCTGTAAGGTGCTGGGGTCTGCAAGAGGCCTGAATTCAGGGCCAAAGACAAGCCTGGGTTCAAATCCCAGCTCTTTCATTGTGCTGGCCGTGAGATCTGGGGCAGGTCATGAACCCTATCTTGAGCCTCAGTGTCCTCATCTGTAAAATAATGCCCTCTTGGCAGGACTGTTGCGAAGACTGAAGACAATATTTGTAAGGCCCCTTGCATGGTGCATGGCCCATGGTAGGAGCTCAATAAATGTTAATTAAAAAAAGAAAAAAGACAGTGAGATTTGACTGGGCACGCAGGGATGGAAGGACCTTCCAGGTAGCCAGAAAGTAAAAATCCTCTGTTTTTGTTGATTTTTCTCATATCATATTACATGGACTTCAGGCAGTTTGGCATTCACAATGTCTAAAACCACCCAGATTTTCCCAAGCCATGTGAAGGGGTGCCGGGGAGAAAGGAAGAAAGAGAGAAACAAAACAAACCAGAAGCGCGGCTATGGCTCCCGCAGTTCTTTCTCGTGCCTGTCGATCTCCACGCTGCGGTTCAGGGCCATCCAGTGAGGCTGTCTAATCCAGTTTTCCTGCTTTCCAGACACTCATCCAAGAGGAAGGATGGCCAGTACCTTCTCTAAGTTGCTAACTGGCCGCAATGCTTCTCTGTTATTTGCTACCATGGGCACCAGTGCCCTGACCACTGGGTACCTGCTGAACCGGCAGAAAGTGCGTGCTGAGGCTCGGGAACAGCACAAGCTATTCCCTCCAAGGTAAGTCCTTTTGGCTTTAAAATAACTCCAAGTGCCAGCCAAAAATATGCTTTCCCCTGCTGGACATTGCCTTGGAGGATGACTAAGTCAAACTGACAATCATTTCTGAGACTCATTAAGCACAGTGACCTGTGGCGAATACAAGGAAGTGTAGCATCATCATTCCTGCCCAGAGCTTGCAGTCTAGTTGGACAGTCATAACAGTCACAGTTAACATTTGTTGAGCACTTTTATGTGTGTTAAGCACTATATATGGAGTATCGATTTTATTCACCTTAGCATCCCTTTGTGATGAAATAGAAGCTTAGAAAAATTAAATAGTGCACAGGTTCACACAACTAGTGCAGCCAAATCCAAATCCATGGACACTGATTGCAGACTCATGCCTCACTCTCTGCTGCCTTCTGGAAAATGTGACATTGTAGTGTTGATTTTAAGTATCAGCTTTAGAGGACGTTGCAGGTGGGATGTGGGGGCGTGGCTTGAAGACGGACCTGTTTTCTCAGCCCTTGAAACCTGGCCATGAATGAGGCAGCACGCACTGAATAGAGCGGGAGTGCAGCGCGAAGGGATCCCAAACGGGCAGGTGTGGATGGGAGACGGGGAAAACCTGTGTGCTTCTCAGAGACATTTGCTGGCTCTTGTGGGAATCAGGGTTTCTGAGGGAATTACTGGCTCCCACCATGTACCTCAGGAATTCCTGAGGTGAGATTGCCTGAGTTTGAACCTGTGGTGGTCCTGGATCCCCTATTCTTCAACCAATTTATATACCAGGGTAAGACAGCACCTGTTTTATTTCCTTCTATGGGTTATTCCAACAGATATTTAATGAATGCCTATTTCTTTTTTAAAAATGTTTTTTATTGATTTTTTTAGAGAGAGGCGATGGGAGAGAGATGGAAACATCCATGTGAGAGAGATATATCGATCAGCTGCCTCCTGCACGCCCCCTACTGGGGAATCGAGCCCATAACCTGGGTATGTGCCCTGACTGGGAATCCAGGAATCGAACCAGGACCTCTCAGTCCCTGGGAGGATTCTCAATCCACTGAGCCACACAGGCCAGGTCTCAGTGCCTATTTCAATAGCCAGTCACCGTTCTCAACAAAGAAGATAGTCACGGAGCTTGCATCAGAGAAAGAGGACGGATAACCAATTGCATTTCTTACATAGTCCCACCTGCAGGGTTTCAGCCTCTTTACCACCAGACCTAAGGGACCAAAATGCACCTGTTGTATTTTACCAAAACGTATGGGTTAAAAAAAGTCGGCATGTGATTTCAATTTATTTCCCAATTATTTTCACTCTATCTCCTCTTTACATGAACATGAGCAGCCTGGGACTGCTGCAGGTAGCCTCATGGAATCCAGGTGCCTTTCTCTGGCAGTTCAGGGGACCTTTGTTTTCGATAATCCTCACCCTAGGATATTTTTGCATTGATTTTTAGAGCAAGTGGAAGGGAGGAATGGAGGGAGAGAGAGAGAGAAACATTGATGTGACAGAGACACATGGATTGGTTGCCTCTCGCACGTGTCCCGACTGGGGTCAGAGAACAAACCTGCAACCCAGGGACATGCCCTTGACAGGGAATTGAACCTGAAACCTTTGGTGCATGAGCCAACGCTCTAATCACTAAGCAACACTGGCCAGGGCTTTTTTTTTTTTTTTAAATCTGGCTTACTTAAGTCATGATTCCTAGTCAAGTGTCCATGTGCCTACTGGCTAAAGAAGGATGGGCGGACACAAAGCCCATTCACAGGCCCCTCCTTCAGGGGCTGCTCACTGAAAGCCTGTCCCCTTGGTGCAGTGCCGACTACCCTGACCTGCGCAAGCACAACAACTGCATGGCAGAGTGCCTCACCCCCTCCATCTACGCCAAGCTCCGAAACAAGGTGACGCCCAAAGGCTACACCCTGGACCAGTGTATCCAGACTGGAGTGGACAACCCGGGCCACCCCTTCATAAAGACTGTGGGCATGGTGGCTGGTGACGAGGAGTCCTATGAGGTAAAACTATCAGCTATTTGTTCTGGGTGGGGGGCAGCTCTGGGTCCCAGAGTCCTTTTCTCCACGGGGCCAGCCTTCTGCCTTCTCGGGCAGGGCTGCCTTACAGGGAAGCCAGCTTCAGCAGAACATCTGGAATGCTTTCTGGATAAATGAGGTCTACAACTTCCCAGGGACAAGGCTTCCTTTGCTGTTGCTCTACTATCCCTCCCCAAGGAGGAATGAGAGCTCACTGAGATTGTCAAGGGGATGAATCAGTACAGAAAAAACAAATAAATAAAATATTTTAATGTACTTTATTGGTGATGTGTATTCACCCATAAGACATTAGGAGATGCTGTGTTAGTGGCTGGGCTTTACTGAGGGGGGAGGATGGCATGGTGTGTCTTTAGTTTGAGAATTACCAATTACACAGCCACTGTAGCCCAGGCTGCTGAGTTCAAGTCTCTCAGAGAAATCCCATGGTCTCCGCATCCTCATCCTCAGCACAGAAGCACAGGATGGTCTGCAGGTAGGGGAGCTCAGCTGCCCTGAGGCCCTCTCCATAGAGCAGCTTCTAGTCATGGCAGATGTCTCCAGCCTGCCTCCCTGAGCCCCGCCCTCCTTGCACCGTCTGTTGCAGGGAGCTGAGGCAGTTCCCTGGGAGGGCAGCCAGCAGGAGGAGGGAGGGGCCATCTTGAGGAAGCAAGACTGGTAGCTCCTTCAGCACATCAGTGCGCAACCCTGGGCTCCCGGAGTCCCAGACTAGAGCTAGCTCCCTGGATCCAACACCCCACCCCCCACTTCCCACAGCTCCCCAGGCCTGCAGGGTGCTCTGTGATGACTTCTCCTAACATTCTTTTACATAAAGTTGTTCCTGAAGTTTTTAGTTTTTAAAAAATAGATTTTGCAAGAGATATTTTGGGCTGGGAAGGTCCTCACAGTGTGAGAGGTCCCTGCTTTGCTCTAACTGATGCTGTATACTTTTCTTCTGGTGCAGCCCGGTTCCCACCATGCATTATGTTGCTTAAACTCTAGAAACTGACCTTCTCTTTTGACCACAAAACTGCTTAGCCTCTGATCTAGCAGCTTCTTTTATCATACAAAGGCAAGAACTTTTGGAGAAAATCCTCAAATTTTTAAACGCAACATTTTCTTGTTCAGTCTGATGGCAGTGAGAAGACCAAGAAGTCTTCTCTGGTATAAGTCTAGCATCATCATCATCATCATCATCACCACCATCATCATCGTTGTCGTCGTTTTTAACTACCAGTCCCCTCTCACACCCATTTCCTGCATGGTACTCATTGTGTAGTAGACAAACCAATTAAAGACGAAACAGGAGCATCTTTCCTCCTGCAGGTGTTTGCCGACCTTTTTGACCCTGTCATTAAACTCAGGCACAATGGCTATGACCCCAAGGTGATGAAGCACCCCACGGATCTGGATGCATCCAAGGTAGGCTCAGCCGCCTCTGAACCCTCCTATGAAGCTGGCACTCCAGAGTCCAAAGTGAGGAACACCTGAGAGAAGGGCCCCTGGGTCCGATGCCCCTTCAAGTTCTGTGACCCCTAGTACAGCATACTTCCTGGGGGCCCGGAGAAGGTCAGGAAAGTCCCAGAGTCTTTGCTTTCCTTAGTAAGTACCACTGGGGCGGTGTGGTCACTAACTCTAAGCCTTTCCTAAAGCAATTCCTTTCTTCATAGCACACCTTTCGGGGTGAAGGACTCCAGGCGGCGCTGTACAGACAGCTCTGCCTTATCTCACTTCTCTCTGAAGCCCCGCCCCCACCCCCGAATTCCAGAGTGTGTCCCGCATGTTGGTTGAACAAACGTGCCCCGTGCCTGAGGGTCTCATCAGGGAACGCTGCCAGTCAGCGGGTTGTGGCTGAGGCAGGGCCGTGGTCCCAGGCTGGCTGCGGTGACCCCACGCTCTGCTCTGCAGATTACCCACGGGCAGTTTGACGAGCGCTACGTGCTGTCGTCTCGGGTGCGCACGGGCCGCAGCATCCGCGGGCTGAGCCTGCCGCCAGCCTGCAGCCGGGCCGAGCGCAGGGAGGTGGAGAACGTGGCCATCACGGCCCTGGAGGGCCTCAAGGGCGACCTGGCTGGCCGCTACTACAAGCTGTCTGAGATGACCGAGCGGGACCAGCAGCAGCTCATCGATGTGAGTGGCCCCTGATCCTCCTGGGGCTGGCTGGGGTGGGGCTGAGCCAGGGGCCCTGACTCACGCAGTGCGCTCTCTCCTGGAGCTCAGGCCCTTGCCCTGGCTGGGAGCTTGCTGGGGCTTCAGCCTCTTCAGAATAATGAAGACGAAGCTGTAAAACTGTAGGTCAAGCCATGGAGATACTCTAAGGGTAAAATCTGCAGAGGAAGCTCCTATACGGATTTGGTGGGTCAGGGATCCGTGGGAGGAGGTGAATAGAGGATTCCTCTGCTTGTTGGTAAATAGAAACAACTGGGTGTGGAAATCCTGTGCCCCGAGGATGGTCTCCATTACCACACCCAAAGAAAGTCGTGGAAATTAGGAAAACCTGGGAAGGAAATCACCCAGGTGAAAGGCCTGCCCTGACTGGCGCTCCTGCCTCCTCCACATCCTCCACAGCTCCACTCTCACACCAGAGTAAAGCCAAGTCTCTTATCTTCTGGCAGCACAGCAAAAACAAGATGGCAGTTTCAAAAGTGACTTTTAACCAAAGTCCAAGGAGCAGCAGAAACAAATATCTGCTATTTAGAAGATGCAATGCCACAAAGTATGCCTCATTTCCAAACCTGACAGGCCAGCTTCGTGGTCTGTGAGCCTCAGTCTCCTGGTCTCTGCAGCCATCAGGCCAACCTCCCCCTGTCCTGTTACAGAACAAGCCCTCTGGTTTCCAGCTTAAGGGACACACTGCTTTGTGGGCAGTGACAGTCTACAAGTCTGTCCTGGCTCAAGTCTCTGACCTCTTCTATTTCTCAGAGATTGAAGAAACACTTCCCTCCCCATAGCCTCTTGATTTCCGACTTCAATGTAATAATACTTGAATACATGGTATTCACATTCATACGCTTACTGTGTACACACAGAAAGAAAAATGTCCGTCACTTGACATTAATTTTGATATGTAGAGTCATATATTGTAGTTAAAGGCACAAACTTGGGAATCATACAGGTCTAGGGTTGAATCTAGGCTCTGCCACCTCCCAGCTGTGTGATATTGGGTAGGTTATTTTCTCTTTCTGAATCTCAGTTTTATTCACTTATAAAGTAGAATGATTATACTTGCCTCATAGTGTTATTGTAAGATTTAAGGAAATAAATTTAAAGCACATAGCATACAGCCCAGCGCATAGTAAGCGTTAAATTAATGGTGGCTATTTTTATTTATAGATCATTATTTTACATTTCTAATACTTTTTAATGGAAGGAATAATAAATGAATCAGTAATGTCAGAGAGGTAGAGAATAGTGGCTTTGTAGAACAGACAGTTCAGGATAGCGCCCCTTATTCCCTCGCTGCCCACTGCCATTGCATAGGGTTGGTGCTGGTGGGGTTTACGCACTCCATAGTGATGAAGTACCTCCATCTGGGCTAAGCCAGTGAATTGCAACCTTAGCTGTACACTACAATCACCTGAAGAGCTTTTAAGAATCCTGATGTCCAGGTCACACCTCATATTGTCAGAATCTCTGGGGAAATGGGCATTAGCACTTTTTTTTTTTTAAAGTTCCCAGGTTATTCTAGTGGGCTGAGAACCACTGCCTGAAAGACCTCAGCCATTATTACTGAGTTGAAACGTGGACACCTGGCACCTGCAGTTGTATCTGCTCTCATCAGTTTCTCCTTTCTGCTTTGTCCCTTTTGGCCTGCAGGACCACTTTCTGTTTGATAAGCCAGTGTCCCCTTTACTAACATGTGCTGGGATGGCCCGTGACTGGCCAGATGCCAGGGGAATCTGGTATGGACACAGCATTTCACATTTGCAATGTGTGCAGAGGACCTCCTTCAGGTCGTCTGCTTGTCCTAACCTGAAGTTGCTGTGACGTGCACTTGACAGCATGCCCGGCTTGAACTAAATGGAGAGAGAGTATTTAGAAACTGTATGTATGTGTGTGTGTGTGTAATACCTAAGTATTGTAACGTTTCTAAGATGTGCAGGAATGTTTACTGGTTTGCATGAATCATGCATGAGAAAAAGACTATATTTTAAAGAAAAAATTAGCTTCATATTATTTGACCTCACAGAGAATCTGTTTCATGACATTAAAACAAAAGAGCGAAAATGAAAAATAAATATTGAGGATTTAAGCAAAACCCTACAAGGAAGAATGGATATTGAGTATACATATATTTTATCCTGGCCAACAGTCCTCAGTCCACTTTGATTCCTGTACCTTGGTAGGTTATTATGAGATAAGAAGTGTTCTTGAGCAGCTAGCTGCTCAGTGGGGGTAGATAGACAAGATCTATACAGCAAACAGAGGTGAAATCTTCTGCACCCCAGATACCTTAGGCTGCAGGTAAAACTTTTTTTTAAGGACCACAACATTTTGGTTGAGTCTATTAGGAGACAAAATACTCTTGTTAATGTCAAAGCCAAATGTTACCATTGTTGGATGATTGTCCTCCTAGTCTGAGGAATGAGGGAGATTATATTCTTGGTGAGCAAAAACATGACATCTATAAGGGTTGGAGTTGGTCTTATTCTTCATTCTGTCATGGTAACGGTGTTTTGTAGTACTTGTTCAGGCACAGTTAAGAGATTAGGGTCATCTAGGAAATGAAGATGGTGAAATGAAGCAATCAAGCTACAGAGGTAATGGGAATTTTCACGTGTTGAAATAAATATAATTAATACTCAACACCACATTTCTCTCTTCATTAGGCATAATTATGACAAGACATTTCTCATCTGGATTAATGAGGAAGACCACACCCGGGTAATCTCTATGGAAAAAGGAGGCAATATGAAAAGAGTGTTTGAGCGATTCTGTCGTGGACTAAAAGAAGTAAGATGTTGTCAGAGATTTCTGAATATTCACTAAAATAAAATATCTTTATTTTTCATTCTTAGAAGAAGACACTATATTGACTTCCAAGATGGGCTAATTTTTTTCTAGGGATCATGGCACTCACAGTACACACCTCTTCCTGATGTTTGGGATGTGCTGAATGAATGAGTATTTGAGAACTCTGTCATTTGTTCACTGTTGCAGGTCGAACGCTTAATCCAAGAACGAGGCTGGGAGTTCATGTGGAATGAGCGCCTAGGATACATTCTGACCTGCCCTTCGAACCTCGGCACAGGATTACGGGCTGGTGTCCACGTCAAGATCCCAAAGCTCAGCAAGGTAATGTTATGTAGCCAGCAGCCCTGTTGGGTTCCTCCAGCATCAGCTCAGATGGGACTACTTTGTGGAGGGAGAAAATGTCACTCCCCATGCCTTAACCCTTACTTTCTGCACCTACCACTGAAAATAGTGAGAAAGGGTTAAGTTTACCTCAAAAGACATTGATATCAATAGGACAGGAGGTTAAGGGGCTATAAGAAAGGGCTGTGGCTGCAAGAACAATAAGTTTAAAATTCTCCCTCATGTAACAAATCCTGATAGGTAGGCAGGCTGCTCAGCTTCTTGGGGTTCCTTCCATCTCTTTCTCTGTCTCTCCTAGTGCAGAGGTTCTCAGACTTGAGACTGCATCAAAATCACCTGGAGCCTTGTAAAAACACAGATTGTTAGGCCCACCTGCGTAATTTGCATTTCTATCAAGTTTCCAGGTGATGTTCATGCTGCTGTTTGTCAGGGAACCATGCTTGGAGGAATGCTGTCTTAGGGCACTGTCCCCTTTGCATGGCTACCATCAGGCACTAAGTTTGAGCTTGTGGGAAGGGGAGAGAGCATGCAGGTGGTTTCCATGTAAATATTTAAAGTCTAGGCCCGGAAGTGGCACATATCACTCTGCTCAATCTTAGCAAGAATTGCTCTGGTCGGTGTGGCTCGGTTGGCTGAGTGTCATCCCATGCACCAAGAGGTTGCTGGTTTGATTCCCAGTCAGGGCACATGCCCGGGTTGCAGGCTTGATCCCTAGTAGGGAGCATAAAGGAGGCAGTAGATTGACGTGATGCTTCTCTTTCATCGATGTTTCTCTCTCCCTCTCCTTTCCTCTCTCTAAACTCAATAAAAAACAAAAAAAAGACCACACTCAATTAAAACACACACACACACACACACACCAGCCCTGGCCAGTTTTGCTCAGTGGTTAGAGAAGCAGGTTCAATTCCCAGTCAGGGGCATGTACCTGGGTTGCAGGTTCAATCCCTGGCCCTGGTTAAGGTTGTGTGGGAGGCAGCCAAATCAATGTGTCTCTCTCACATCAATGTTTCTCTATCTCTCCCTCCCTTTTACTCTATCTTTAAAAAAAAAAAATCAGTGGAAGAATGGGTAAGAATTAACAACAACAAAAACATAAATTTAGCATAGCCAGTGGGCACTTTCTCAGCTCCACTGTGGCATGTAGAATGTGGAAGAGAAGGAAAAAAGGATTCTAGTGGGCAACTAATAATTTCTGTCACAGTACACCAACTGAATCAAATACATTAAAACAACTTTAGAAAATGTGCTTCCTGCAAAAAAAAAGAAAATTTTTGTTGCTCAAAATTCCAATGCTAAAAAAATTATTTGATGTGATTTAACTTCATGATTTTGATTATAGATCAATAATAAAAACTCACCAAAGCTGGCATTCAGATGTCAAAAAAGCACTATAGACATTAATAACAGTTAATAACCCTTGAAACCTATATAATTTGATTAACCAATGTCACCCCAATAAATTTAATAAAATATTTAAGAAAAGAAGAACAGCTCTGAAACCTTCTAGATGTGTGACCTTCGTCAAGATAATTCCTCTGAGCCTTAGTTTTCTCATTTGTGAATTGGGAGTGAAAGCAATAACTACTTCAGGGGGTTATTGTAAGGTTTAAAAGTTCCAGCACAGAGCCCTGGTACATAGTAAGTATATGCTTAATAAACATTAACTGTTATTGTCTCTCATTACACGTCTTTTCTAAGTGAACATGCCAGTGACAGTGAATGGAATGTGCCTCTACCACATTGTTATCCCTTTCCCAGGACCCCCGCTTCTCGAAGATCCTGGAGAACCTGCGACTGCAGAAGCGTGGCACAGGTGGTGTGGACACCGCGGCTGTGGCAGACGTGTATGATATTTCCAACATAGACCGAATTGGTCGATCAGAGGTAACATCTCCCTCACTCTCTGAACATGAACTAACAAAACCAGCCTACGAGAAAGAGAAGTAGCCGTACCTTATTCACAAATTCTGAGACCTCCTCTTTCCCACTGAACTCCGAGTCATGTTAGTAGTTCATTCTGTAGTGCTGTTCTTCCACGGGAAATAAAGGTAAGCACACTGTCAGCTGGGAATGTACAGGCAAATAAAGGATTCACAGTGGGACTGTGGTCACCAGCTTGCCCCTGGGAGCTATTCCAGATCTTTGGCAGCAGGAGCTCTATTATGCTAAAGGACAGTAGTAGTTCATCACTGTGAAGTCAGAGAACACGTGTGCTCCCTCTCTGAAGGTGGTAAAATAGTGAAATTTTCTTTTGATTCTGACTTTCCTTTCGTGAAGGTCATATACTGTCACCTTCGAATTAGGCATTTTTAGATACTTGATTTTTTCTGAAATATTATTTTTAGGGCTAAAGATGAAAAATAAGGTATACGCCAGGTATATATAAAATTATGCTCATAAAATAATCCTCAGGATTCTGTGAATACATAGGATGAAAAGGACTCATAAACCACACGCAGGCCTGGAGCGATGCGTGAGGTGACACTTGAAGAGCACACTTAAGGAACATGCAGCTGAATCCGAAGCAAATACTGATCTCAGTACATTGTACCAACTTATCTGCATGTGGTCCTATTGAATGTATTATGCCCGTCATTAATTTAAAATCCTCTTATTACATGCAACTCTTAACTCAGTGGCTGGTTATTAAATCTGTGGATTATCGATGCTTTCTTCTCCCTTGCCAGCTTTTGAATATTTCATTGCCTGTTGTATCCCTACCATAAACTGATGAAAAGAAAGGAGAAAATACTCAAAACAATTAAATCAGCCTGTGTGCTATCAACAAGGGTAAAGTACTCAAGGAAGAAGCAGTTAAAAATGCCACAACTTCTGAAATTTGCTGAATAATGTGTGGTATAGTGAATAAAGAAAATCTGGGCCTAGCCCTGTCTGCTTCTAATATTAACTAGATTTTTATTAATGGAAAGCAAGGTAGTCATTGCTTTGAAAAAAATTTCATGTCTAATTAAGTTCTTAGGTGATCATTATAAAAGCTAGAAAAATGCCAAAAAGTATTAAAATTTAAACAAACAACCCTGAGATAACCAGTGTGAACAATATTCTGAATTGCCTTCCATTCTTACAATTATTTTTTAAAGTTTTTTTAAAACAAAATTTGGTATTATAATATATATTTGATATTAAAACACAGCTTTTTCCCAATGTATTACATCATAAGCATTTTCCTATATTATTCTTTAAAAAATGATATTTAATAACAGTCCATTAAAGATAGTCCATTGTTTATTTAATATCTCCCTGATTATTTGATGTTTTGTTTGACCGTCTCTATACATAAGTCTATAACAATCTCTTTACATAACCCTAATCACACCTCCGATTATTTAGTTAGGATACATTCCTAGGAAAGGAATTTCTAGGTTAAAGATGAGGGGTCCTTACAACCAAGTTTCCTAGCAGAATATTTATATCAAGGTAGAGTCCCACTGGGAATGAACGAGAGACCCATCTCACCACACCCTCTTCAAAACTGGGATGGGTCAATAGGATGAGTAGAAAATATGTGTTTCTTTGCTTAGTAATAACTTTCTGATCCAACCCTCTCATGGAGCCTGTTTCTTCATGCATGATGGGCAGGGGACTAGACTCCCTCATGCCTAAGGTATGTTCAGATGTAATACTCAACAATCCCTTCCATCCTTGCTGTTCATTCTTGAGTAATATCATGTATTTTAATGCTGTCTGGAGTTTGCTTACTACCTTAGTTTAGGATCTCTGAAGGAATAGTGCAAGTAATTTGTTAGGGTGGTGACCCCAGGAAAAAATTCATATGTAGATGTGCTCTGATTTAAAAAATCAGTATTTGTAAACCAAAGTTCTAACATTTTGCAAAAAGCAGAAATTTTAAGTTTATCTTAACATAATTCACAAGGTTTTCTTTAAGTAGCAAATGTATCTGGTACTGTACAGTGAAAACATGATTTAATTGCCAAACATTTGATTTTAAACAATTTTTCAAAAAGACATTTACTGTGTAAAAAATTGTATCTGAAATATAGCAAATTCAGTGCTTGGATAGCCTAGTGGGAGGTCAGAATTCAGATCCAGGCCAAAGAACAACATAAGGGTGTCACTGTGTAGTTTTACTTTTAGGCAAACTCTATTATTTTACAGCTGAGACTGATGGGGAAAAAGTGTCTGAAATGCAAACTGATGGTTTTCATATATAAAAAAAGTTCTCACACACAAAGTAGTAACCCAATCTTAATGAAAGAAAGATCGAGAGAAACCATCTCTGACAGTGACCATTGGACATTTCTCCTCCCACTACCCTGTAGGGCAATAATGCGAAGGAAGGAACGGTTATAAAGTCTATAGAATGTGAATAGTTCTCATTGTCCCAGTGTTGTTCCTATTGATCAGTGCATTTCATGTGTCTTCTGCAAAAATTAATTATTCATCTTTTTCACTGTCAAAGGTTGAGCTTGTTCAGATAGTCATCGATGGAGTCAATTACTTGGTGGACTGTGAGAAGAAGTTGGAGAGAGGTCAAGATATTAAGGTGCCACCGCCTTTGGCCCAGTTTGGCAGAAAGTGAACTTTCCCTCTCTCAATTTATAAATAATCTGTCTGCTGGTATGACAGACATAAAGAAATTTCTACTCTGAGAGTTTTTGTAGACTTTGGAAAATGTAAAATTGTATGTCCTATCTAGCTTTAGAATAAAACTCTCCTTAATCTCTTTGGTTTCTCTGATTTTTTTTTTTTTTAATGTTACTAAGAAGGGCAAATAACACCTGATTACAAGTAGCAGGAAGCAAAAATATTTTAAGGCAATGATAAAAATAATATTTGTAAGACTAGTTACACATAAATCTAGAAACCCTCCAACTATCCAGATGCTACTATAGTCAGTCAACCCTTTAATAAATCCCTAGGGACACCACTGGAAAATGGTGGACTAATGTAATAATTTTCTGGCAAAGAGAGCAACAGGAGATTCGTTTCTCTTCAAAGTGTAGAAATAACAGAGGCTACTTATTCAGGGCTTGCTATAGCAAGGGAGTCAGAAACCAAACTCCACAGCAGGCATAGGAAAGCATTATGGTGAAAAAAAGGAAAGGCGTCAGGTGTGCTCTGAGTGGGGTTCAGGCACGGGGAAATGGGAGGTAGGCTGACTAGAAGCAGGGTATCCTAAGGAATTGCTCTGGGGAGCATATTTCATGTTCTCTAGTTGGTTCTGAGTTGGAAGCAAGGGCAAAAACTTGGAAACTCTGGGCCAATTGCTATAAAGACTGTGATTTGACTTCCTGAACTGACTGTTGCAGAAACTGAGGGTCAGAATTCTGTTATAATATGTGGTCTGTTTAAATATTCAGTCTCCAAAAGCAATCTAAAATTTTATGCCTGAAATACTGAAAATGTGTCTAGTATAATTTGAAAGCTGATTTCTTCCCTCAGCATGCAGACCCTTACCTTATCGCAAATCTTGTTATTCTTTTCCATTCATTCCATGATGTCTGTAACCTGAAGGGGCATGACAGAATAGGTAGGAGCAACTAATTCTGTAACAAGTTATGAAATCACTTCACATAAAAAATAAAAATATTGTTAGCTTGAATAACAGAAATAAGATCAAGTTCTGAATTCTGTAAGTGAGCACTATAGGTGCTCCAGTTAAAATAAATCTCTGCTGTAATGTAAGCATTTGTCTTCCCTCCTGCTATATTAAAAAAAAATGTATAAAAAGAATATACTTGTGCTGATGCTAACGGGCAGCATGGTAACTTGTGAGTGACAAGTTGATGTATGATAGAAATTTAAAAGAGGAAACCACACCCAATATTCAGGACATCATGCTAAAATCCGAATGGGATGGAGTGAAGGGGCGTTCTACAATCAATCCCTGTAGACAAGAGAGGGATCCTGGCATTATGAGGACAGAGGGATAGAGGGTGAGAAGACTGGTGTCATGCCAACCACATCGACTCCACAGCCACACTGACTCTACAGCCCAAGTCCCAATTCTCCCACTATGTGACAATAAATGATTTGCTTAGTCTCTATGTTCCTCATTTGCCTTTGTATAAAATGACAACAATAATAAAGCCTATCTCATAGGGTTGTTGGGAGGATAAAAGTAGTTAATATTTGTAAAGTTCAACACATTGTAGTACTGTATAAGGGTTTGCTGAATAAATAATAAAAACAAAGGAATATTATAATATTAAAGTCTATCTCTGAATATCCCTTAAAATCATCCTTTAGGGCAAACCAACAGACCTGGTGGTCCCTATTTGGAAACTTCTTATTCATAAAACTGATAAAGGAAGACAAATTCACACAACTAAAGAAAATAAGCATAAATAAGTTGAAGAAACTAGAAGAGGCATATACCAACTTTTTTTTTAAAATTCTCATCCGAGGATATTTTTCCATAGGAAGGAAGGAAGGAAGAAAAGAAGGAAGGAAGGAAGAGAGAGAGAGAGAAACATTGATGTGAGAGAGACACATCGATTGGTTGCCTCCCACACGACCCCAACCAGGGCCGGGGATCAAACCACAACCGAGGTATGTGCCCTTGACCGGAATCGAACCCGCGACTCCTTGGTCCACGGGCCGATGTTCTAACTGCTGAGCCAGACCAACCAGGGCAACACTATCATTTTTGGAAGCTGAAAAACAACCACTGGCATAAAAATATATATGGCTACCGATATAAAAAGAAAGCAAGCTTTGTCATCTATATCACAACACCCCAAGCAACATTAAAAACGTCATGTACAACAAGAATTAAATGAGTATCTAAGGTACAGAGCTAATATCTCTCTCCTTTTTGTTGCATTTTTACATAATTTTCTCAACTTAGGCATTAGATATACTCATCAATAACTACACTAGCATTTGCATTCAATATTGGCTTGCATGAAGACTTAATACTTAATCCTTAAATGATCTTATCTACATTTGAAACATTTGATTTGTGGGGCTGTTTGACCTTTATTGTATTACCAGAAATGTACTCATGTGTGACTTTACTCTTTAAGAATAAGATATTCATAACTAAAGACAGTCACTGAAACCAAGTCTAAAATGGATTCCTAAACATTTAATCTGGCACCTCATTTTTTGTTGAAATCTTTCATATTCCTCAAATATTCTTCCCTGACAGCTCTTCAGACAAATTTCACATCATGCAATAACACTTAAATTGACTATAAGAATTTCCTTTCTCCTCAAGCACTGCCACGCATTTGAATGATATGGTTCCATTTGTAGAAGTTGTAGTAAGTTATACTTTGACACAGAAACAAGCACATTAGCAGTATTACAGTGAAAATTTTAAAAATTTATGTGAAAGATGAGTCAACTGGACAAAGAGACTTTGAACTATTCATTGAAATACTAATTGAATGTCATATCTTTCAGCCAAAGTAGTCATAGTATGCAAATAGTTCCTGTTTACTAAGATCTAGTTCAATCAATCTTTAAGAAGTGGGACTTCTAGTCAAGATGGTGGCATAGATAAAAGTGGTACTGGCATCCTCCCACAGCCACCTCAAAAATACAACTAAACTGCCCTGGCTGGTGTGGCTCAGTGGTTACAGCATTGGCCCATGCATCAAAGGGTCGCAGGTTTGATTCCTGGTCAACGACACATACCTGGGTTGAAAGTTCAATCCCTGACCCCGGTTGGGGCATGTGTGGGAAGCACCCAATCTATGTGTCTCACATCAATGTTTTGCTCTCTCTCTCTCTCTCTCTCTCTCTCTCTCTCTCTCTCTCTTCCTCTCTCCCCCTGCCTCACTCCCTCCCTTCCACTCTCTCTAAAAATGAATGGAAAAAATATCCTTAGGTAAGGATTAACAACAACAACAAAAATACAACCAACCAATGGACATAGACGACAATGCCTTGGGTGTGTGTGTTGGGGGGGGAGGGATCAGGAGGAGGGTGTCAATGGGGGAAAAAGGAGAAAAATCTGTAACAAAAATAAATTAATTTAAAAAAATACAACTAAACTACAGAATAATCATCATTCAGAACTGCCTGAAACCTAGCTGAACAGAAGTCCTATAACTAAGGATATAAAGAAGCCACATCATGATTGGTAGGGGTGCAGAGACGCAGTACAGGCTGGTTCCACACCCACATGTGGCAGATAAAAATAAGCAGGGGTACCTTGGCTGCCGAGATCCACCCTGAGGAGTGAGGAGTCCCAGTCCCATATCAGGTCCTCCAGCCCGGGGTTCCAGTGCCAGGAAGAGAAGTCCCTATAACTTCTGGCTGTAAAAACCAGCAGGCATTGTGGCTGAGTGGCAGGGAGGGCTTCTGGAGTCCCAGACATTCCTCTTAAATGGCCCACATACCAACTCACTCCCTCTGAGCTACAACACTGGGGAAGCAACTCAAAAGGCACCAGGGCCCTGGCCGGTTTGGCTCAGTGGTTAGAGCTTTGGCCCGTGGACCAGAGAGTCCCTGATGCATGGTCTAAAGCTGTCCTGCTAAGGGCACATACCTTGGTTGCAGTTTGTCCCCGGCCCCGGTTGGGGTTGTGTGGGTGGCAACCACTCGATGTGTCTCTCTCACATCTATGTTTCTCTCTCTCACTTCCTCCTTCTCTCCCTCCCACTCTATCTGAAGATAAATGCAAAAAAAAAAAAGTGTCCTCGGGTGAGGATAATAAAAAAAAAAAGGCACCAGGGACATAAAGGGAGGAACTAAACTATCTCGCATCAGGGCAAGAGCTGGAAGGGCAGCTTTCTCCCAGACAGGAGTGCTGGCAGGGGCCACTGTTTCTTTTTGAGTCCCCTCAGAGCCAGCAGGCGGGCGTTATATTAGAGTCTTCATCAACCTGTCTAACACTGTTCACTGGCCCTGTTGAGACCCCACCCTACCAACTTGTAGACCCGCCCAAACTGTTTCCAGTAGTTTTTCCATACAAATGGCTTGCCTTGGTTCATGCTTCAGAGTTTCCTAATATCTCTCAAGCATCATCTGGCCTCAGCATGCCCCATAGCTCTTGCCAAGTAGCCCCAAGTCTGGCACTAGCAGCAGCTGGCCTTTGTTTGAAGCTTGGCCTCTCCTGGGTACCTCCAAGCCTAGTACAAGTAACAGCCACCTGCAGATCACTTTGTAGCTCATGCCGGGTAGCCCCAGGCAGAACACAGGTGGCAGCTAACCTTGGCCTGTACCTCCTGGAAGATTCCAGAGCCAGTACATCCTGTGGACAGCTTTAGACCATGTTGAAGCACTACCCAACCACCTCCACTAGTAACAAACTCAAGGGATAGACTCAGTGGGCACCAGAACCCTGCTGAAGTCCTGCTCCATAGGGTGCGCCCCTGTACAAGCTGATCCTCCATGGTGGTCTCAGCCAGTCCTTGCAGCCAATGGGCCTGGAGGTAAATCCTCCCATTGACATGCCAACAGCAATCAAGGTTCAACTACAACAGGAGGGTGTACACAGCCCACATGGGGTGTGCACCTATAGTGCCCAGCTCAGGTGAATGGGGAGGCTGTGCCATGAGACCCTATAGAACACCTACTACATTAGGTCACTCTACCAAGCACAGGAGATATAGCAGCTCTACATAATACATAGAAACAAACACAGGGAGGCTACCTAAATGAGGAGACAAACATGTCCCAAATGAAAGAACAAAACAAAACTCCAGAAAAAGAACTAAATAAAATGGAGACAAGCAACCTACTAGACGCAGAGTTCAAAACACTGGTTATAAAGATGCTCAATGTACTTAGGAGAAGAATAGATAAACTTAGAGAGAACTTCAACATCATAAAAAGGACATGGAAACCATAAAAAAGAACCAGCCAGAAATGAAGGATACATCAACTGAAATCAAGAATAATTTACAGGAAATCAACAGTAAAGTAGATGAGTCTGAGAATCAAAATGGTGATTTGGAATACAAGGAAGCAAAAACCATCCAATCAGAATAGAAAAAAATAAAAGAAATTTTAAAATGAGGATAGTGTAAGGAGCCTGTGGGACAACTTCAAGCATACCAACACTCACATCATGGGGGTGCTAAAAAGAAAAGAAAGAAACCGAAAACCTATTTGAAAAAAATAATGACAGAAAAATTCCCTAACCTGGTGAAGGAAATAAACATACAAGACCAGGAAGTGTAGAGTCCCAAACAAGATGAACCCAAAAAGGCCCACATCAAGATACATCATAATTAAAATGCAAAAGGTGAAAGACAAAGAGAGAATCTTAAAAGCAGCAAGAAGAAAGCAGTTAGTTACCTACAAGGGAGCTCCCATAAGACTGTCAGTTGATTTCTCAACAGAAACTTTTCAGGCCAGAAGGGATTGGCAAGAAATATTCAAAGTAATGAAAAGCAAAGACCTACAATCAAGATTACTCTACCAGCAAAGCTATCATTTAGAATTGAAGGACATATAAAGAGCTTCCCAGACAAGAAAAAGCTGAAGGAGTTCATTACCACCAAACTAGTATTACATGAACTATTAAAAGGTCTTCTTTAAGAAGAAGAAGAAAAACATATGAATAAAATGGCAATAAATACACATCAATAATTGAATCTAAAAAACAAAATAAACGAATAAGCATAACAGAAACAGACTCATACATACAGAGAACATTTTGATGGTTGCCAGATGGGAGGGGGTTAGGAGAATGGGTGAAAAAGGTGAAGGGATTAAGAAGTACAAATTGGTAGTTACAGAATAGTCATGAGGATGTAAAGTACAGGTCAATTATGCAAGGGAAGATCTCAGTGATACATTTTCATGGCCACTACAGTCCACTCTGCATCATACAGACTTACTTCTGGGAGAAGCTTCTTCGTGGCTCCCAGGGATCCCACTTCCTAAGGAAGATCTTAGAAAAGGGAGGTTAGCAGTATGAATTAAAGTCCCATTGCTGCAACTGGTACTCCTCCTTAACCTCCTCCATTACCCATCCTAAATCTTTGTCTCTCACTTTGGCAGACTTTGTTTTATGAGCCAAATCTTCAGTCCTGAGGCCTTGGCTATTACATCCTTCTTGGGCATGGGTTGTTTCACATCCAGTTACAAAGGTACAAGGGAATACCACTTGCATCACTTGGGTTCCACACATATTGCTCCCTGTTCTATGGTGGAAAAGCAGCTCTATCTTCTCTGCTATCAGGACTGATCACCCCTTTCACAATGATGACTCTTCTTCTCACCTGTTGGTCACAGACATCATAAGTCTATTATTCCTTTTTGAATATCAAACATATTTCATAACAACTTCTAAAAATTAAAAAAAAAAATTTTCCTTTATTGATTTTAGAGAGAGAGGAAGGGAGAGGGAGAGAGCGATAGAAACATTGATAAGAGAGAACATCGACTGGCCACCGCCTGCATGCCTGTCACTGGGGATTTGGCCCACAACCTGGGCATGTGCCCTGACCAGGAATTGAACCAGTGACCCCTTGGTGCATGGGTCAATGCTCAACCACTGAGCCAACACCGGCCGAACCAACTTTTAAAAATTTAAAATTGAATTAAGCCTGATTTTTTTTTTTTTTTTGCATTTATCTTCAGATAGAGCGGGAGGGAAAGAGGGAGGAAGAGAGAGAGAGAAACATTGATGTGAGAGAGGCACATCAATTGGTTGCCACCTGCACAACCCCAACCAGGGCTGGGGACGAACTGCAACCGAGGTACGTGCCCTTAGCGGGAATTGCACCTGGGACTCCCTGGTCCGCAGGCCAACACTCTAACGGCTGAGCCAAACTGGCCAGGGCTAAGCCTGACTTTTTAATGTGAAGGGATACATAGCTATTAATTTTAATGGAGGAAAAATTTGGTATAAGTCATGGAATATCCACTGTACTTAATCTGATAATCAAGGTAGAAATGAAATAATCACCATCTTTTTACATTAGAAATATTTATTCTTTTTTTTCTTGTTTATGTAAGGAACTATACAGGGGCTTAAAATTTTATTGGGAAACAACAAAAGTGACATAAATCCTCAAAAAACTCAAAAAATATTTTAAATATGTTTTTATTGATTTTTAGAGAGAGAGAGAGAGAGAGATAGAAACATTGATGAGAGAGAGATACACCAATTGGCTGCCTCCTGCACACCGTCGAGCCAGCAACCTGGGCATGTGCCCTGACCGGGAATGGAACCAGGACCTCAGTCCATGGGATGATGCTCAATCCACTGAGCCACACCAGCTGGGCCTCAAAAAAATTTTAAAAAGGCAAATAAAACTGCCAACTAGAAAAATCTGCACATAATGGAGATTAGCCACCTGTAAGACTAAAACCAAAGAATTGCCTGGGATCTAAGACTAACCTAAGAACTGCAAGAATGTAATCAAATGATTCAGAAAAGGAAGCCAAATGAATACCATTTTACCCTTTCTGTAAAAAAAACCTATATGAAGAGAAGGCAAAGCATTATCATGGAACCTAGAAAAGGAGGATGGAGGGATCACACCTGGTGGACAGGCCTTTTGCATCACTGGAGAAGGTCCTACCCAGTCCAATTCCTCATATGTTCCTATGGTGGGTACGAGGTTGGACTGTCTGACCTTCGTGCTTTGGGCCCATACGTTCAATAAGTCACATATCCTAGTGCTGAAAATACCCATGACAGAGGTCAAGTAAAGAGGTGTACCATAATTATCATGTATTCATTCTATAAGCATAACCTCATTTGACAATGAGTAAATCTAGTTTGAGACATGTAATTATGGGATTATAAAAGCAGGATTTAAGAAGAGTGTTTTTTTTTTTTTTAGCCCGGCCTGTATGGCTCAGTAGTTGAGCATCGACCCATGCACCAAGAGGTCACCAGTTTGATTCCAGGTCAGGGCATATGCCCAGGTTGTGGGCCAAATCCCCAGTGTGGGGGCATATAGGAGGTGGCCAATTGATGTTCTCTCTCATCAATATTTCTATCTCTCTCCCTCTCCCTCTCTCTCTAAAATCAATAAAGAAAAAAAAATTTTTAATAAAAAAAAAGGGGTTTTAAAAAATATTTCATGAAACTTTGAGTTACAGTGGAAATGCAATGAACTGACAGTTGTTTTTTTAATCCCCACCTGAGGACATTCTTCCATTTTTTGTTCAGATAGAGTGGGAGGGAGAGAGAGGAAGAGAGAGAGAGAGAGAGAGAGAAACATCGACATGAAAGGGACACATCGAGTGGTTGCCTCCCGCACGACCAACCAGGGCCGGGGACAAACCGCAACCGAGGCACATGCCCTTAGCGGGAACCAAACCCGGGTCCCTGTGGACTGCAGGCCGACGCTCTAACCGCTGAGCCAAACCGGCCAGGGCCAGTCATTTAGTTTTTAACATATACATCAGTCTCCTTACTTTTCAAAATTACTTGACTCATATAGGCTATTTCTATATTTAATCCAAAGATTTGGGGAAGAAATATCATATTTTGGCATCTCCACAAAATCTGTTTGCACAAAATTCATTTGTTAGTATAAAAGAAACTCTGAAATTAGAAATCTCTTTTAAATAATGTAGGTGAGGCTAAGAAGGAAGACACTAGCCTCCTGGAATGTAAACACTGTACTGCTGAAGTCATGGGCAAGCATGCACAGAGTAGCTGTAAAGAGAGACATGTAATTTGTGATCACTCCACAAACATGGCCTGAATTACTTGGAACTCATCAGTACTGATGAGGCACTAACTGCATTCAGGTGCACTTCAATCAGAACTAGATTATACCATTAAAATTAATGAAGCACTAGAAGACTTTAATGAGTAAAGGAGAGTTGGTATTAAAGTCTCTTATGCATTTTACTCATTTGACAACAATTTGCTTGAAGGTGCAATCATCTCTCTCTCTGGTAGACAAGTAAAAAGTTTTTGTCATTAAAGATTTTAAGTAACACATTATATTCAACACATCTCTTCAACTTTTACTTAAATGACCTAATAGTTTAGCTTAATTAAAACAGAGATCAATTTATCTATCTTTTGCCACTCTGGTGTTTGTGTTTTTGAAATAGAAACGAAACAATTTTTCTCGCTTAGATCCCAAGTTTTCTCATTATATTGCTGAGATGTCCATTTCCCCTCATTTAAGCTGTTAGCACATTTGAAGCCAATAGGCTGTTTTTTTAAAAAATCTTTTCTCAGAATATATTCATCATGAGTGTGTGTGGGGAGGAATCCAACCACCTCCAAATAGGGCTTTACTATGAGATTCAGAATATGAAACAGGGAAGGAAAGATGAATATTTGCCAGGTATCAATGTGTATTTTACTATTAGCTTAACAAATACGAAAATGAGATACAGAATTGCCCCTATTCCGTGGGGAATACATTCCAAGAACCCCTCCCCCCCAGTGGATGCCGGAAACAGCAGACAGTACTGAACCTTATATATGCTATGTTTTGTCCTATATATACATATAATTCTTATTTATAAATTAGGCACAGTAAAAGGTGAACAACAATGACTAATAATAAAATAGGACAATTATAATATACTAGAATAAAAGTTATGTGAAGAGCTTTTGGAGAGGCTCAATGCTTTCTGGTGCAACACGTCGCCAACAACCCGAACACGTTTTTTGTTCACATCTTCCACCCACAAATTCAATGCCTCTCCATCTTCACTTATCATGCACTGTGGTCAACCTCAAAATTAGCACACATTTCTTTTTCCTCCTTCACAATTTCAGACTGAAGATTTGTTCTTAACATAGATCTTAACAACCTCAGCATACAGTTTTTTTTATTTATTAAGTCAAGAACTTTAACCTTTTCACTTAAAGGAAGAACTTTATGACTTCTCTTTGTCATATCTGAATTGCCTGGGAGGGATGGTGTGAGACTTCACGATACTCAGAATGATGTGCAATTTAAAACTTGTGTATTGTTTATTAAATTTATTTCTGGAATTTTCCATTTAATGTTTTTGGACCTAGATTGACCACAAGTAACTGAAACTGCAGAAAGCAAAACTGTGGATGGGGGACTACTGTATCAGGTAATCACAGTAAGGTAAAATGATCAGTGGTCTGAGCATAGCAAAAGGGTCAGAAATTTTAAATTGTCCAGTTTTGACAAATTTAATGTCAGTTAAACTCTCCATATCTTACTTTTCCCCAAGTATTACTATTCACAAGTATTAGTATAATATATAATAAGTATTACCATTCATAACTATTTGGGAAGCTTTAGAGCATAAGATTCCTTAATAAATAGTGGCTATTATTATTTCTAAAAGCTCTGTGCTCTACAAATAGCATTTTCTAAACTCAAGTTGAGAAATAATTTTGTAATAAGAAATGAAAATTATACATGGATAACAACTTGATTCTTAAATTTAAGAACAGCTTCTTAAATAGTAAATAAAGAAAAGATGTAAATATGTAGGGTACAGACTGACAACCCTCAGAAAAGGGGGGGGGAGGGAAGAGATAAACCACAGAACTTATATGCATGTACACATAACTGATGGACATGGACAACAATGCTGGGGATGGGGCGGGGGGGATGGGGAGGAGGGTGTCAGTGGGGGAAAAAGGAGAAACATCTATAACAAAAACAAATTAATAAATAATAATAATAATAATTAATAAAAAAAACCCCAAATACCCAATACAGGAAAAGCAGCAATGCATAGATTGAGGACTGTGCATTCAGATAACTTCCTGGTCCATAAATGTTTCTTGAAATACAGGGTGTCCCCCAAAAATGTACACAGGGTGTCTATAGATGCTATTACATTTTGAAAATAAAATGTATTTTAATAAACACTGGCTTTGTAATTATTCAAAGTTGTGTATACATTTTTCTTTGGTACACCCTAAATTTGTGGGACCACTTTCCCAAGATAATTTATTTTCTATGCTATATTTTTTGGAGGGCTACTTTTTCCTACTATGTGGTGGTCTTAAATTATTTCATCCTAAGTCATTATTATTTTTTTCCCAGAGACTTATAGGTAGATTATTTCTTACAGTAGTTACTAAATCTGTATTAAACATTTTGGTGGCTTGGGTATATGCACTTTCATCCTTTATAAAGTATTAGCTTAAATTTGTCTCTCTCTCTTAAAATCTGTGTGTGTGTGTGTGTGTGTGTGTGCACGCAAGAATGTGTCTCATTTACACAAAGCATTTACATTTCAGCTTATTGGATAGATTATTTCTTTTTTGTTTTTTTTGTTTTTTTTTTTTGTTTTTACTGACTCCTCCCCATCACTTCCCTTATCCTTATCTCTATCTCCAGGTGTCTGTAACAAAATCTATTGTGAAGAATCTCTCAGGAAGAATAATTCCTTCCCTTATCACCTTACTAGTGGTTTACCAGTCTGCAGGTCTTACCCTCACAGGCTGTTGGCTGCTTCAAGGCAAGGACTCTGTCTTTTTTATGTATCTAGAATTTACAAGATACTGGCAAACAGTAGATATAAAAAAATACTTTTTCCTCATCCACCCCATTTTGTAGAATTCCACTGGTAACTATGGACTTCCCATTATTCCCTCTGAAGGAACAGTCTAAGGCCCGTATCAGGTAGCATTTTTTCAGACACAAGGAGAAAGGGAGGAAATTTCAGAGATGAGAGCTTGCAAATCTTACCACTTACATGTAATTTAGGTTTAAGTATTCATTTGAAGCACTTGACACTCTAACCACTAAAATACATGATTAGAAACTTGAACTTGAGACAAACCAGAAGAGGGTGAGATAAATGTATGAAGGCCACATAATTTCTGTGATTATTTCCAGTGCTATTGTTTCTCATGTTTAAGAAAAGAATACAAAAAAGGTGCAAGCTTTTTCAGGGGAAAACACAAACTTCATTTTATACCTATTTCTATTGCTTAGCAACCTCAAGCAACTTCCACTAATGGGTTTCTCCTGTTACACACTTCAGAAACCATCTTCTTTCACTTCTGAAATAAAGCAATACAGGCATACTTTGGAGAAACCGAGGGTTCAGTTCCAGACCACCATAACATGTAATTTAACCATAACAAAGCAAGCATAGTAATAAAATAAGTCATAATATTTTTGTTGGTGGAGGGTCTTGCCTTCGGTTTGTAAAAAACGCAACACCTGCCCCGGCTGATGTGGCTCAGTTGGTTGGGCTTCATCTGTTCTGTGCACTGAAAAGATGCCAGCTCGATTCCCAATTAGGGCACATGCCCGGGTTGCAGGTGTGATCCTCGGCAGGGGGCGTGCAAAACGCAGCTGACGGATGCTTTGCTCTCCCATCTTCACTTGCATTGATCTCTCTCCCTCTCCCTTCCTCTCTCTCTAAAAAAAGCCATATAAAAAAATCTCAACAAAAAAACAACACCTGTGAAGCACAATAAAGTGAAGCACAATAAAACAAGGTATGCCTGTACCACTTGTAACTTCATTATTGAGAAACCAACAATACAAACAGAAACATAAAAATATAAGGTCATCTCTATGTGCATGTCAGGTAAGAAAACTCTGTCACCAGAATTGTGCCCTATGGTAATCACTTAACTTCTCTGCCACTTCGTTTACTGACTTGTAAAACAATAACATAAGGGTTTTAAAGGTATGTATTTCTATTATTCTATATGCAACTGAAAACTCCCATGTGTTGCCTGAAAATTCACATGGATTAAAAAACTCTTTAATAATTTTTCTAACTGTAATACATACTCATTAAAAAACATTTATAAAATGATAAAGAACAGGAACTCATAATTCTATTACCCATGGGCCTTACTGTAAGGGTTCATAAAGCAGGTAAGAAAATCACTGACAAAAAAAAAAAAAAAATCACTGACAGATTTTTAAGAAAAATGTTAGAATGTCATTGGTGTGGATCTCATTGTTATTTTCAACAGTAGGGTCATTAATCCTTTTCCTCTCTCTCCTGCTTTATTTTTCTGTATATTTAAAATAAAGTTTAATAAGTGTCCAGACAATTCTGAGCACTGCATTAGGCACATTTTTCTATATACAACCCTCTTCTCTAGATCTATTTTATGGGATCTACTTATGATCTAAAAAACTATGTATAGTTTTTCACAGCATAAGTTCTAAAGGATTAAATGCACTTTTCATTTGGCTAAAAAAAACACACACCTATTTTAATTTGGCAAAATCTGGTCCTAGTCTTGCTGTCTAGATTCACTATCCTCTCTCCCAAATTACTCTAGTTAAACAGGTTGTTTTGAAGCAGCTCTCGCTAGTGTGAGACTCAGCTACAGAGAGGCTGGCTCACCCAGGCTGGGCCTTGGACACTCCTAGTACTACAGTACCTGCTGGTCACTTTAGCAAGGCTGGCTAAACACCTCTTACTCTGAGAATCTAGAAAACAATGGGGATTTAAGTTCTAATGGTAGTGGTTCCAATTCCAGGTAAGATGGAATGAGCACAGTATCCCACTGAATGCAGCTATAAAACATAATTTATAGATAGGCTATCTGAGTACTCTGGGAAATAAACAGTAGCAAGCAAGTTAAGGAAGAATAATTCCTGAAGACTGGAATTCAAAGTACCACTGAACTAGTTCTAAGTTTATATCCTGGAATTTATCCTGGACATTGTGAACATCATTTTGTATACTCTTTTGAGATGTTTTATTCTTCATGAAAAAAAATTTAAGCAAGGCATTAACTTGTTTAGACTTATGTTGTAGGCTTTGTCTTTTGGTGAGTTGCAATTCAAAACTCAGTTCATTTCTTTAAGCCTCTTGAGTTTGTCTGGTGCATGTGGGTTCAGGGACCGGCATGAGACTTGTGAGGCATTCACATACAGAAGTAGAGGAGCCCTGGCTGGTCTGGCTCAGCAGTTAGAGCGTCGGCCCACGGACCAAAGAATCTTGGGTTCAATTCCTGTTAAGGGCACGTACCTTGGTTGGGGTTCAGTCCCCTTGGTTGGGGTTTGGTTCCCGGCCCTGGTCAGGGTGGGAGGTGTCTCTCACATTGACATTTGTTTCTCTCTTTCTCTCTCTCTCTCCCTTCCTCCCTCCCACTTTATCTGAAGATAAATGGAAAACTGTCCTTGGGTGAGGATTAAACACACACACACACACACACACACACACACACACACACACACACAAACAGAAGTAGAGGAGTTCTCTTTGTGGCTCTCTTCCTTCCAGGATTCCCCCTTCACTATCCAGATATGGCTGTTGCATGCTTTTTTCTCTGGTTCCTTCAGCCACAAAGATGATGGTGGGCTTTCCATTATAGTTTTAGTTGTTTATATGCTTTGTGACTGTGGCCACTCTCAGGGTAAGGAGACACACACACACACACACAGAGACACACACCCATATGCTAGTTGATACTTCAGATTTTGACTCCGCTCTACAAGTGTCTGCTGCTTTTATTTACTCTTCAGAACCCCCAGGTCATTGTTTTTTTATATTTTGTCCAGAATTTCTAGTTATCAGGATAAGAGATATTTTGTAGAGATCTTGTATCATCATAACAAACTATTTTCTTTAATCCTCACCTGAGGATATGTTCATTGATTTTTAGAGGAAGGGCAAGAGAGAAAATTAAATACTGATGTGAGAGAGAAACATCCGTCAGTTGCCTCCTGTACACTCCCCGACTTGGGATAGAACCCACAACCTAGGTATGTGCTCTGACCAGGAATTAAATCTACAACCCTTTGATGTATGGGATGATGCTCCAATCAACTGAGCCACCTGGCCAGGGCGCAGACTATTTTTGTTTAAAACAGAAAAATGTATTGCCGGTGCAAAAAATTACATTAATAATTTAAAACAGTATCTGGCAATGGTAAGCTTCTTAAACTGTGCAGTATTTACATGAATATGTGTTTTATAATTCATGTTTTATATTCTTTTCTGTATGCATAACACACTTAACAATTTTCTAAAAATGAGGTACTTCAGCCCTTCATAATAAAAATTCAAGCTCCTCACTTAATTTACCTTGTGGATAATACTGTTATGAAAATAACACATTTATAGTATTTCAATACTATCTGAAAGGACATTTTTAATAAAAAGATAACCCCTTGAATTGTAAAAGTGAATACATTCTTAAAAAAAAGTCTCACATGGGCAAGGATAACTTAGTAAAATCTGTTTTAAAGTGAATTCAAGCAAGCAAACAATTTCCTGAAGTTTTACAAAGTAGTAGAGCCCACACCTTTGGACTGAGATCTTGGTTCAAATCCTGACTCTACCTCTTACTAGATGTGTAACCTTGGATAAGTTACCTCAACTCTCTGAGCTTGTTTCCTCAACGTAAAATGGAGAAAACTATAGTACTTACCTCTCAGGATATTGGGTGGATTAATTAGGTGATGAGGGTAAAGCATTGAGCACACTGTTTAGGTACCTATAAAATGTTCAAAGTTAGCTATTATTAATAGTAATAGTAATGTTTTCTCCTGAATTCCAAAAGATTTCTGTGACTTATTTACTCAATTACTAATCTTTATTTGATGTACTTTCATAAAAAACAAACAGATCATGTTCCTTCACTTCCAGGAATGAACAACCTTCTATAATTTAAAATTCAGCACAATACTAAAAAGAAAAGTTTTAGTTGAATGCACCCTCTAGTGGTATATGTTATATGCAAGTACATACCTGGCTTCTGTGAAGAAAATCCCTTTATGAAATATCACTAGGTTAATGCTGAGAACCTGAAGCCTGCTGACTGAGAACATTATGGTGTGAACAGCACTAGCCTACATCTTTAAGAAAGCTCCTTCTCTTCAAGAGCTGGAGGATTTGTCTTTTAAAAATTTCCCCACCATATGACCTAGGATATTTACCATACCAAATCCCACCACTTCTACAGTATTGATTTTATTCTTTCCTCTTAAAGAAAATTGGGTTATCTAAATTATAATTAGGAAATACCATAGGATATGCCATCTAGATGAACATTTTTCTTCAATTGCAAATGCACATATTTTTTTTAGTTTAAATTTATTTTTGTTACAGATGTTTCTCTTTTTTCCCCCATTGACACCCTCCTCCCAATCCTGCCCCCGCCCCAGCATTGTCTATGTCCATGTTTACGCATACATGCATGTAAGTTCTGTGGTTTATCTCTTTCCTCCCCTCATCCCCCTCTTCTGAGTTTTGTCAGTCTGCACCCTACTTCTATATATAATTTAGGTTACCATGAAAATATTTGGAATGTAGAAAATTTATTTTTACCCAAAACATAAGCAAAAAGCCACAATATTAAAAAAAAAAAAAAAAAGAAAATTGGTTTATTTTTTGGTTTGCTTTAACAAGCATTGCAAAGTACCTACTCTTCATTTAGTTATCAAAAATGAACTGAGCACCAACTATACACCAAGCAATGGGGATACAATAAACAACCTATTACACGATTCTTTATATAATTACAAATTTGAAAAGTGCTATAAGGAAGTATAAACTGCCATGACCATACAATAGGGGATTGGCCTAGTTTGGGGTACAGGGGCATTCGAAGGATTACTTGAGAATAAAAACGTTAAAAGCCTTGAAGAGTGAGTAGAAATTAATTAAAAGAAAAAGGGGTACTATACAAAGAGAGCAGTGTCTATAAAGGCCTAGAGCTAGCAAGGTACACGGGGCATTTGCTAACCTGAGGGAAGGTATCTTTGCATGGAGCTCAAAGAAGAGGGGGGAAGATTGTGCAAGGTGAGGCTAGTGAAGCAAGCAGGGACTTAATACCACGTTAAGGAGTTTGAACTTCATCCTAAGGACAATGGAAAACTATGGAAGGGATTAAAGCAGGAGAGCAAGATCTACATTTTCACAAATTCACTTGGCAAGGCATGGAAAATGGATTTAAGGGAGTGCCCGTAGGAATGCCCAGACCAGCTGCCAGTAATCCAGGTAAGACACGTTGAAACCTGAGACAGAAGGTAGCAGTAGCAACAAGGAAGTGTACAGATATTTAAGTGATAAAATGGATCGAGCACGGTGGTGGGGACGGGAGTGGTGGTCCTAGTGAACTGAGTGGATGAGATAATGCCACGTTTCTCACTAGGTACAACTGGTGGTCGATGCGGTTTGGGAGGGGTTGCTGAGATAAGGCGTTGTTTCATAGACCAAGGTTTTCCTCTTAAAAAGAGAACTTTGGCTACAGTGTAATATGTCAATTGAATGCTTAAACTAGCATTGGGCAGAAGGACCATGAGGCACCGCCCTCTACCCAGCAGGGCCCCCAAAGTCTTTTAAGAGTTCTTGCCCTAGCCCGGTTGGCTAAGCAGTTAGAGCAGCGGCACACGGACCAAAGAAAGAGTCCTGGGTTCAATTCCAGCCCTCCTCGGCTGCGGTTCATCCCTGGCCCTGGTCAGGGTCATGCGGGAGGCAATCAATCGGTGTGAGACATCGGTGTTTCTCTCTCTTCCTCCCTCCCTCCTACTCTATCTGAAGATAAATGGAAAAATATCCTCAGGTGAGGATTAAAAAAAAAAAAAGTTCTATCACAGTGAGCCACTCCCACTGCGCTAATACTTTTACCTTACATCTGCCTGAAAAGCCCTGAATTCCCTCCCGCAGCCATTTCACCAGATTTTTGGTTTTCGAAGTTCAAAGGTCACCTTCTCAAGGAAGCCTTCCCCGTGTCCCACCCAAACCGATCCTCCCGACCATTTCGCCACTAGACTGTGAGTTCCAGACAGCACGGAACGCGCACTCTGCAGCTCTGTGGCCCAGGCGTCCTGCGCAGCGCCCTGCAAATTCTAGGCGCTCCGCAAACTTTTACTTCGCCACATTCACCCGCCTAGGAAAAAAGCCTGGAGCCAGTCAGCCGCCCAGCACACCAGCCCCAGCCGGCCCGCAGGAAGTGACGCGCTCTCAAAGACGACGTGCTTCCGGTCCCGAGAGCCGCCGCCGCCGCAGGAGGCGGGCTTCTCTGGCCGGCTAACTCCGCTGCTCTGGAGGATTCGTGCGTGGTAAGCGCGCGGCGGAACGAGAAGGGGCGCCGGTACCCCCTCAAATGCAGTCGAGTGCCCTCCGTGGTTTCCTGGGACCTGGCGGGAGGGCACAGGGTCTGGCTGCGAGGTACCCAAGAGCCCCCAGAACCAGGTGGGGCTGGAGTGCGGGGCTACGCGGCCTGCCCGGGCGCCGGCGCGGGGACCCGCCTCAGCTGGAGGGCGCTGGCCGCTGGGGTCGGTGCGCGCAGTCCCCCTGGGCCCTGCCGGGCGAGTAGACCCGGACCACCAGGCTTGATACCCGGAGCCTCCCCGTCCCACGTCCTTGGGAGGAATAATCCACCTTCACTGGGACAGTCGCACGATCTGCAGTGACGACTGTGCGGGCGCAGTGTGAAGTGGCGCGCAGCGTCTCACCCACTTATTGGTGCTGCCCTCAGGTTGTGTTGAAGGGATGTTTTCGATCCATGGGAGCTGAGGTTTTAAACATTGGTTGTTGCCAGGATGCTGCCTTAACACGGGTGCAGTTTAATAATTGAGGATTATTTGGTAGACCCAGTATCTTCACGTGACTCTGCACACGTTTATATATTTCACTTATCAATCTACCGGAAAGAGTTGTAATGACACCACACAGGATTTCTGTGTACAATTTGCCAGCGAATATTGTTTGCGTTGAAATGGCATATTAACAAGATTGGAAGAAAGAAGCCCTGGGACGTAGAGAAAATAAACGTCTAGGAAAACTGCAGAGTTTGGGAAGAATAACTTCATTCATTGTATTACTTTGTGATTTAAATTTTGCGAAATAATTTGGTTTCTTAATATTTTCCAATTTAAAGCAAATATTTATATGATAGTATGTGTTTTTGTTTTGTTTTCTACTGGTGTGGTATCTTCTCTGGGAAGGGCTAGATTTATATTACAGGCATATCTATGCAGAACATTATAGAATTAAATGTATAAATATCTAAATAAAGTAAATATGTTTTAATCATCAAAACTTTAACATATGGGTATATGTGATATAGTTATATAGTATGTATTTTAGTTTAGTTTTTTTTCTTTTAAATGGTAACTAACTGCCATGCTTGTCTTAAAGATTGATACCGTACCTCTGATGAAACCATGACGAGGTGGGCACGAGTTACTACCACACATAACAAAAGACCCTTGCCTGCAACATCATGGGAGGATATGAAGAAGGGGTCCTTTGAGGAAAAAAGCCAAAACCTACCAAAGAGTAAACAACTTGAAGCCAATAGGTTGTCCCTTAAAAATGATGCACCCCAAGCAAAACACAAAAAGAACAAAAAGAAAAAGGAGTACTTAAATGAAGATGTGAATGGATTCATGGACTACCTAAGACAAAACTCACAGATGGTTCACAATGGGGAGATGACAGCAACAGACAGTCAGGAAGTGAGGGAAGAAATTGCACTTGCTTTAAAGAAAGATAGTCGCAGGGAAGGAAGACGACTAAAAAGGCAAGCAGCAAAGAAAAATGCAATGGTAAGATTATCACTTCACTTCTACCAAAGTATTACTTCATATGGCTAGAAACTGAATTATATACTCATATTTAGCAGTCTGATTGCTGTTCCATACTAAGTTTATAAAGCATCTTTTTGAGGGCTGGTCATAACTAGATGTTAGGTACTTAATGTACTGATTAATTAATCACAACAACACTACAAATTCGGTGGCATTCCCATCTTATCGGTAGAAAACACTAACATGCAGACAGGTTAAGTATCTTGCCAAAAACTACTTAGCTAGTAGCAAATGTGACATTCAAACCCAGGAAAAGTGTTAATACTTGATTATATAGAATGCTGTCTGGTGCCAATTATATGTGTTTTTAAATAAATGTGAACCTAAATGAATTGCTAACCATGCAATCCAGACAAAAACAAATTTTTTTCAAACCCAGAGTCTGACTTCAAATCCTCTGTTTTCACATCTGCCTTTAATTAGCTGTTTTTCAAACAGCCATTTTTAAAAAAGGTCAAAATAAGTAGGAAGGTGAAGTGCAACAGGTTAAATATGCGTGGTTCCCATTACTTGAAAAGGGTGTACTTTTGTCTTTATCCATAAAACACTGAGACACAAGAAGGAGCTCTAATAAGAATCACAGTAGTTAGTAATTGAGCAGCTGCGTTACAACTCTTCGAGACTCTCCCTAGTCAGTGCTCCCTCCCTCTCCGTTTTATACTCAGGGGAATGCTGGGGGCCACAGGTTTTTTGTTTTGTTTTTTCCTTACCTGAGGGTATGTTTATTGATTTTAGAGAGAGAGAACATCGATGTGAGAGAAAAGCATCAATCAGTTGCTTCCCGTGCAAGCCCCGACGAGGGATCGACCCTGCAACCTAGGTATATGCCCTGACCAGGAATCAAACCTACAACCTGATGACGCTCCAACCAACTGAGCCACCCGGCCAGGACCAGCCCTAGATTTTAAACTGTCAGATACAGGAAATGAAATACTTAATATAATTCTTTCCCTTCTCTAAGTGAATTTCCCAAGTCTTCTAGCAGGATACTACATAAGAATCAGGATTTGTTATCATTTTACACCTTCATCTTTTTATTAGAATTACTAAATGTAGAGCACTGTCTGTACCAAATGCAGGTTTGAACTGTTATAGCCACAATAAATGTAGTTTCTGACATTTGCAGGATTATTTCTATGCAGTGTCATATTTAATAAGATAATTATTTAGCCTTTGCCGGTGTGGCTCAGTTGGTTGAGCGTCTAGATAGTATGTAAAACAATCAAACCATGTTCAGTGTTATGTTGGTACCAAATAATTCATATTAGAATTATTCCTTTAAAATGAATTGTGTACACATTCTGAAAATGAAACATCTGTTTTTGACTATTAATATGTATTATAAAGATACAAAACTGCAAGATATACTTTTTGGTATGAAATACATTTTATGATTTGAATCATAATTTAAATGGAATCACTTAACCCACATTAATCCAATTATATGACCTTTAAAAGTGCAAGTGTTAAATTTGAGTGACAGTTTTTATGGCCATTGTTTACTCCAGAAAACTCAGTTTTTCTAGTGAGACAGCCCCATTAATGAAATATATAGTCCATAGTTGGCTTAATTCATTCAAGTGATTATCTCCTACAAAGCCACTTGTAACTTTGTGTCTGAGATTGATAGATTGAGGGTTTTCAAAAACACTGAGACCCTGATGAAAATGACATTTTTTACTGTTTAGCATTGTGTGAAACATTTTTCTACGGATAAAATTTGAGATTTCAGAAAAAGTGCTAGATAACCTTAAAATGAGAAGTGTTTTAAAGATATTTTTCATAACAAGAATTGATAAAGTGCAGTTTTGCAGTGTCGAAACTCATATTTTGTTTTCCCAGGTATGTTTTCATTGTAGACAACCTGGCCATGGGATTGCAGATTGCCCAGCTGCCCTTGAGAATCAAGATATGGGCACTGGAATATGTTATCGGTGTGGCTCTACAGAGCACGAAATAACCAAGTGCAAGGCGAAAGTAGACCCAGCTCTTGGTATGTTTGTTTGTTTTTTCTTATCAGTTTTTGATTTGCTTAATCAAAAGTGGGAAAGTGGCCAATAAGTAGCCAACGGGGTTTCTCTGTTGACAGGGTTATGAGTGTGCCACTTTTTGAAATCGTATGATACTAAATTTTAAATTATGTAAAAACATGTTTTCTTCTCGGAGTATTTCAAAGTAATATGAATTACCTGATTTGTAATATACATAACCAACTTAACAGAACTGTTTGATCCTTACAGGTGAATTTCCTTTTGCAAAATGTTTTGTTTGTGGGGAAATGGGGCACCTGTCCAGATCTTGCCCTGATAATCCCAAAGGAGTCTATGCTGATGGTGAGTACTGTTACACTTGTATGTCAGAAATGTAAGTCATCATGCAGAGTTATACTTAATTTACACTGTTAATCAGTTCTTAAGTAAATTTTTGAGTAGGTAGCAAAACCTTGAGAATTTCATTATTTTTATTGAGCACTATTCTATGTACTGGACTTTTTGGGTAATATGACCTGATATACTAATAAATCAAATCAGAAATAACTCAGGTGAATATTTCAAATTCTGTGCTTGCTTTAGCATCATTATGAGAATATGTTATAAATTTCTACTTTCAAACATAACAGAAGCAAAGGGATTAAATCTCAAACTAGTATAAGACTTTAAATATAAGATTTAGAGCCCTGGTCGGTTTGGCTAAGCTGTTAGAGCATCGGCCCACAGACCAAAGAGTTGGGGGTTCGATTCTGTCCAAGGTCATGTACCTCGGTTGTGGTTCGTCCCCAGCCCTGGTCGGGGTCGTTGCGGGAGGCAACCAATCAATGTGTGTCTCTCACATCAGTGTTTCTCTCTCTCTCTCTCCCCCGCTCCCTCCATCCCACTCTATCTGAAGATTAAATATATATATATTTAATCTCAGCCTAGCATACCATTTTGTGTAAAGGGCTGCTATACACTATTCATATTTGTAGTAATTTTTGTTTCTGTTTTCCTTAGTTAATTGTCTGGCATGGGATCATGTAACTTTCTTATCTTTAGCTCAGCTACTGTCTTAAGGTCCTCACAATAAAGGCTATGATGTCTAAGACTTTTAAGGAGATTCTCATCTGTTAATGTGAGTCATTTGTTAATGTGATGGCGGGTACATCACCTCTTTGTGTCTATGTCGTGTCCTGGGTTTCATTGGAGAAGTCCAATGAAAAAGCCTAGATTTTGGAGTTAATCAGACTGGTTATAGCCCAGACTGCCACTTACTAGCTGTGGGACTTTGGTCATGTTATTTAACTTCTCTCATCCCAGTTTCTTCACCTACAAACTGGAGATAAAAAAAAACACAAAAAACTATGTATTTCATTGGTTCTAATATTTTTTCACATTTTAATATCTCTGAACTCAGAATGTATCTTACCGTTGGTAGGTCCCACATAATTGGCATGTTTTTTTCTGTGAGAAGTATGTAAAATAATGACACATCTTATAACCAATGTTATCTTAGATTTAATGAATTATGGTATTTACTTTGAAGAGTTATGAGGATTAAAATATATTATTTCACTATGGCTCTGCAAACAATATAGAGGTTTGGGCCTAGAAAAATGCTCAGAAGTGCCTTTCAGTTTTGAACTTATGAAACAGGTCATATAACATGACTAATAAGCAAAGATGGTTTTGGATGCTCAACCAAAATGACTATATATTTTTAAAAGTACAGCAAGAGGAGTAGATCACATAGAAGTGAGAGTTCGCCCTGGCCGGTTTGGCTCAGTGGTTAGAGTGTCGGCCTGTGGACCAGAGAGTCCCGCCAAGGGCACGTACCTCGGTTGCAGTTTGTCCCCGGCCCCGGTTGGGGTCCTGTGGGTGGCAACCACTCGATGTGTTTCTCTCACGTTGATGTTTTTCTCTCTCTCTTGCTCCCTCTCTCCCTCCCATTCTATCTGAAGATAAATGCAAAAATGTCCTTGGGTGAGGATAAAAAAAAAGAAGTGAGAGTTCAACGTGGTTTCTATTCTATAGAATTATTTTCCTGAGTAAGTCACTTAACATTATGAGCATGATCATGATAATTCTTGACCATTATGCAAAAGACTCATTGTAGAAACCATGTGTGTTATAATTCACAGCACTGGAATGTTGTGTAAAGTAGGTAAATGGGCATGTTAATTAGGATTAGTGTGCCTGGCAGATAGAAAGTCCAGAAACAAAAGTTAATTTTCATTCCTTTCATAACTGCTCGCCCCCATCTGACCTCTACAGCAGAGCGTGGTTTCTAACCTTTTGGGGAGTCATTGATCATTAGGGAATGTGGTAAAAACTTTGGACATCCTCAGTGAATGCATCAGCACACAAATTTTGTTCACAGGTTTAAGAGTTCACAAACCCTTGCCTATCTAACCATGGTTCAGGTTTCTATGCAGTGGCTCTTGGCACTCCAGAGGACAGGCGGCTTCCATCACCTCTCTTCTCTTTCCTGCTCCTCCCCTGAAGGCCAAGTGCAACAAATGGGTAGGTGCAGGTAGTGCTGTGTGAGGTCAAGAGGAATGGAGAATGAATTTATTAATAGGAGTGGTGGCACCCAACTGTGTTCCTGGCTCTAGCTACCTTTACAACTGACAAGGTTGTGAGGACCAAATAAGATAAAAGTGCTTTGAGACATTAAAAGCCCTATGTAAGTGTGAGAGGTTTTCAATGACTTTGTTCTTTTACTAGGTGGTTGCTGCAGACTTTGTGGCTCTGTGGGACATTTTAAGAAAGATTGCCCTCAAAGTCAGAATTCAGGTGAGATCTCTGGGCTTCCATTTAGAAGGGGTAAGATTAGTAATTCTCTGTGTTTTTGCTGCATTTTGTCATTAATAACCCATTGGGGTACTACTGATTTTAAGGCAGCCTGGTTTCCTGTTGCAGTAATGACTCAGTCATTTCTCTGTCAGCTGAGTACTAACTGAGCATTAGCTGCTGTTTTCAGGTGGGAAAAAAAGGGCCCAGTAAGAGGACCCTGATCTTATAAAGCATCTTATTCATAAACACTTATATTTGATAACTAATTTAATAATAGAACCAGTTCTGTTACTTAATGAAAAGTATAGATTCACTAAGAAAATTAAAAATATGTAAGTAGTTTTCAATATTCTTATTCTTGAGTGTCCTCACATATGCTTTGCTGTTTGTGTATCTGAAGGATTCAGAATTGGTTGCAAAAACTACCAAAAATATTAAAATTCTGTGCCTAGTTATATTTTCTTAGTAATGAAATATTACCCTTGGTCATCAAAAACTTTATAAGTATTCACTATACTTATGGCAGACTGGAGGGAAGTGAAGACCATTATCACCTTAGTTTACCTAGGTTACAATGATGATAATCCTTTGCATAAGAAAGCAAGACAGTAGGATAGCCCAGGATAGCCCAGTAGTGCTTCTTAGGGAAAAACACATTTCTTTTTATGTCAAATAGTCATAGTACTACATAAATAAGTCAGCTCGTTTTTACTTCCTACCCCTAACATTTAAATTTGAAAACCAAGAGTTCTTGTTTATAATCTTGGAGAAGATAGTGTTTACTACATTGTAGGCAGTAAAGTTGAAGTGATGAAGTGGAGTTTGAATTCTCCCTCCTGGGAGGATTGCCACTTCCCAAATGATAAGACTGACAAGCAGATGTTGTATAATTTCACAGGTGGAATCTTGTGCATTTAAAAGTGATGCTTCATAAGTCTTGCTGTTTACAGACTCTTGGAATTCATTGACTCTGTAATGATGAACTCTGGGAAAGAATGAAAGTGCTTTCTCATCAGTTTGTGCATTGCAAAGCAGTTGCTGCATTTCCCTAATTGGGATGAGAAATTGCCTGTGGTACTCGGAAATCAAGGGTTATAATCAATTACAGGATTACTCACTTTTCTTCAGTGATGGAATATTCCCTCCTTGTGATTATTCATGTCAAAACTAGCTCTTTGCTAAACCCAAACCAATCTAGGTGGATGTATTTGACTACTGTTTTCCTTACATTCTGATTTTTCTGTTCCTTTACAGATCGAGTGGTTACAGTTGGTCGCTGGGCAAAGGGAATGAGTGCAGACTATGAAGAAATTTTGGATGTGCCTAAACCACAGAAACCCAAAACAAAGATACCTAAAGTTGTTAATTTTTGATAATGATTAGTACTACCATAAGTTATTATCTCGTAGTCATATTCTGAACTGGGCCTTCTTCACAAGTTGGAGCTGGGCTCCCTTGGAGAGGCCTATATTGTAGATATCAGTATGATCTGGGTGTAGTCAAATAGTTTCCTGAGTTCTGTCCATCAAGGAGTATTTCTACTGCTTGGAGAAAGTCACTGAAGAAACCATAAGATGTTTAAATTGGATTCTTTAAAAGAACTTTTTTTTTAACAGAACTTAAGTATAACTATGGTTATATACCTAATTGTAACAGTCATCTTTTTCTTATAAACAAAATTTTGCAGCCCTAACCAGGTGGCTCAGTTGGTTGGAGCATCAACCCATATACCAAAAATGTTGTGGATTCAATTCCTGGTCAGGGCACATGCAGAAGGAGGCAACTGATTAATGTTTCTCTCCCTCCCTCTCTTCCTTTCTCCTTCCCTCTCTCTAAAATAATCAGTGGAAGCATATCCTCAGATGAGGATTAAAACAAAACAAAATTATACATTCATCTGGACCACCACTAAACAATGGGTAATTGCTTTGATTTGGAAATGAATTTTTGGTTATATTGTTTTCCAGGTTCAAAGTATCATTTATAAGTTGCCACAAAATCTGTATTTTTAAAATATTTAATAAAAACATATTTGCTATTTTTCTGAATACCTAATTATGGATTTAACTAGCCACTGTCCATTCATATCCATTAACAATCTCTTTGGAATTGTGATCTTTTATGAATCCTAAATGAGGTTAATCTTGGTTTCAGTTTTCACATAAAGAATTACATATTTTTCAGGTTAAACTAGAAGGGTACCTCACCTTAGCAGCTTTTTATTTGCCCTTGATTTTCAAGAAAGATATTTTAGGCAAAATTCAGTGTCGGGTATTTAGTCAGAATGATGGCACATAACAGACTGTATATCAAACTTAGCAGCATTTTGTTCACATGTTTTAGATGAGTCAGGGTGAGATGCAAGTATCACCATAATAGAGTTAGAACACTAATCAGAAACCCATTAGCTTCTTTGTTTGATTTGATGAATACATGCATACTTAATACATATATTTCACAAGGCTTAAGGCTCCCATTGTACTGTATAATGCAGTGACTCTGGTGGATTGTGTATTTCATTTGGAATTTTACCTGATTGGATATATTTGTAACTAAAGGAAACAGCTGTGATTAGTCACTGATCCTTCAAAAGCAAAATATTTACCAAATAAGATATCTGCACAACTCAACAGTTCTAGTCTTAATAGGAGCTGTTTTTTTATTTTCAGTGAGAGGAGAACATGACAGGATGTGGCTCAGCATCCCAAAGCTTAAGGAAATGGGTGCCATTTAATAGGAATTGCACAAGTCATACAGCTGGAAAAGGACAGCAGTGCTGCCTTAGTCATTTAGTCCAAACACACCCGATTTACTTCACTCCTCCTATTGGGAGCAAAAGGCTCTGGAGAGTCAAACCTGTCAGCTGCAAGTCAAGTCTAATAATATGTTTCATAGTGTTCAATGCAGGCATGTTAGTGTCCATTTTTTCTTCCTTGGGTTACTTTGTTTACATTTTAGTGATCTATAAATTAGTGAAATCATTAGAAATAAACTGCAGGTACCAAATGCAACATTAAAAAAGTATATGGACACTTTGTCAAAGGAATTCACCAAATTTTGACATCCTGATAGATTGTGTATTTCTTGAAAGGAATTATAGATGTTTATTTTCTTAGCTAAAACTGCCTAAAAAGGAAAACAAAATTTATTCATCATTATTTCCCCAAGAACCTACTATGTTCCTGGTACTCTCTTAGGCACAGGGGATTGTGGCAGCAAATGAGACAAACAAGACCAATGCATTCTAATTGGGCTGAAAAATGGAGGAGAGACTTAGGGAAAAAATACGTATCAGAAATATCACAACATATATCAGAAAAATACTATCAGAAAGGGATGTTTTTGTTACATTTTATATTTTGTTGGATCTCCTAAGACTTAGTGGTTGGCACTCTTTTCTTCCTTTAGTCCTTTGAAAATCTCATCTCTTCTTACAGGCTTATCTTTCACTCTTCTGTGGCTGGCTCTTCAATCTACATCTAGCCCTGATATCCCTGGTGTAAGTCCCATATTCTCACCTGCCTGTTGGACATTCCAACTTGGATGTTACACTTATACCTCAAACTCAATATGGCTTTAAACAATCTTATCCCTGCCTCCTGGAAAAACAAAAACACAAAAGACTAATTTCCCTTTTTGTCGTCTTTTTTTGTTGCTACAATTATATTCTAAGCCACTAGGCTAGAATCTCAGCTTGCTCTTTTCTTGGCATTCCTCTCCTAACCCCATGGTTAACCCCCTGCCTTACAGTCATCTTAATAGTCTTTCTATGACCAGCCTTATAGGAAATAGCTCCTTCCTCATCCCAGTAACTTTTTATTCTCTTACTCTCTAATTTTCTCCATGATTTATATCCTTACCTAACACTATTTGTCTGCTCTCCACCAGAATTATAGGTTACATCAGGGCAGGAATTTTGACTTGCTCATTACTATATCCTGAGAAGTACTCAGCACATAGAGGCACCCACTTTGTTGAGTGAATTAAATGAATGAGTGATAGAAAGGGGATTAACAGAGATGTTACAAATGACTACTTTAGATAATCAAGGGAATACCTCTGATGGGGAGAGTTTTCTGAAATTTGAATGACAAGAAGGAACCAGCTGGAATGATACCTGGAAGAACATTTAAGGAGAGGAAATAAAGCTCCTGAAGGGGAGACGGGCTTATCATATTTGAGGGGCAGAAAGATGTGGTCTTTTGTGACTGGCTTCCTTCACTTAACGTTTATAAGGTTCATCCATAATATTCCATTGTATAGGTATACAGGGAGGTATATTGGGGTAAGCCTTGGTTATCTTGACATAAAGTAATAGATAATTGCGATTATACTGAGGAAGGAGCATACTGGGGTGGTTGAAAAACAGCAAAGAGGCCAATATGACTGGAAAAGAGTGAGGGATAAACTACTAGGAAAAGGCGACAGTTCACAGGGGTCATAGCCTATAAGCTCTACCAGTTAGTTTCTGCTGTGGAACAGCTGCAAAATCTCCGAAGAATACAATAAACCTTTACTTTCCTCATGCCTGTGAGTCAAATCTAGTCTGGGTTTACCTGGACTGCTCTGCTAATCTCAGTTGGGCTCGATCACATCTATATGAAGTTTGGTTTGGGGTCAGCTAATCTAAGCCAGGCTCAGATGAAATAGCTCTGTTTCATGTCTCTCTTTTCCTGACATGTTTTTCTCATGACAGTGGCAGAGATGTAAGAGGGCAAGTCCATTTGCAAAAACACTTTTCGAGCCTTTGGTTGCATCGTGTCCGCTAATGTTCCATGAACGAGTCCCATGGTCAAGAGGACAAGAAGTAGAACAGTACGCTCCATTTATGGAGGTGGAGATGGTGGTGAGGGAGTGAACATTTCTGAAAAACAATCACATACCACACAGAGCCTTATTGACCATTATAAGGTGTTGGCTTTTACTGTGTGATATGCAAAATTGTTCATGGGTTTTAAGAAGAAATATGACATCATCTGCTGGGTTGAGAGTGAAGGGAGAAGCAATAACAGAAACAAATGTTATAATCCAGGCGAGAGAAGCTGGTGTTTGGATTAGGGTTGCAGTGGTGGAGTTGATTATAAGGGCTCAGGTACTGATTATATTTTTAACATAGAGCTATAAGATTTGCTGAGCAGATGTAGAGATTTGACAAATGAACAGCAGGATGCATCTAACCTCTTAAGTGCTCTAAACTCTAATGGAGAAGTCCTTCAACTTTTAAAAGTTATCCTGTAGAGGGGGCTGACTTAACATGCTGGTTTGTCTTGTGAGTTAAGGCAAATCACAGACAGAGTAGAATAATGAATGTTGAAGTCTAGGGAATAAAGTGCTAATGTAATGGTTATGAAAGAAGAGCTCAGTTAATATTCTATTTTTCTGTAATAACACATTTTCCAGGTACTTTTCATGTGTATATATTGCAATAGATACTAAATTGGTCAGCCACCTTGAATATATGTTAAATGACACTGGTAAAGTAGTTCCTATTACTAAAATTGATTGGCTCCCATTATGCTTTAATGTCTTCCTAATTTAAAGCTCTAAAACATGTAATACATCTTGTCAGATGCTCCTGACATACAGATACCTGCTGTACATGGAGCAATCCCACACTATTAATCAACTAGCCGACTTATCATTTTTGATTTTATAAAATTTCAAACAATGCATTTCACCTCTGTAGCCTAAAAATGTTTACGCTCATTTTAACCAAATTTGTACCACTTTACAGAACACACAGTATTACATATGGGCAGTTTTCTAATGACTGTGCCTGTGGAATGGGGCAGAGCCACGGATGAACTAAAACACTTTAAAAGCTCTTCTAATGCTAGTCCAAATCAATGGTCTTTGACCTGAGATGCACTTTGGTTTTTAACCTCTTCCTAACTTCATTTTGCTTAGGCCAATATTAAATTATTCAGAGGCCCAAAGCTTGCCAAGTGTCAGGGATAAGGATGCTTGGAATTAAAAGTGGGAAACAGGTAATTGAAAGTTTATCACTTAAAATATGTTCATTGACCCATCATCAGTAGCATTCTCTATGAATTGTATACAGGAACCTGCTGTCTCTTCAATGGATTTTGACCAGCCACCAAGATTTCCAGCAAAGTAAGGCAAGATGCTAGCTGAAATCTGGTTAAAATAAGATACCTGTTTCAAAAAGAAAATACAATATTTTAATTTCTTATTGACATGGAGCTTTTTCAAGCAGAGAACTGAATCTAATTTGTATAGGGGAGGCTATAACCCTTCTCTTCTGAGGACCATCTGGAGTGGGTCTGAAAGGATGACCTTGGGGTAGACACACATTACAGAATTACAATTAATCAGGAAATATGAGTAAAGGATTTCTCATATCTGTAGGAGCAAATGAACCCGTATATGTTTCATCAAACTTACAGTGCATGAACCGCTGTCAATAGCATGGATGAGAAATCCGGCACAGATGATTTCACTTCTGATATACTGTGGAGAAGGTGGGACTGATGGCAGAATGACCGACTTCACTGCCACCATGTAAGTGTTACTGAAAGTTAAAAGGACATTTCAAAGTTCTTCTGAGAAATGAAGGATAGTTGTTAGAAAATAAGTTCCTATAACTAGGAATTTATTAGAAGACATTCTTTATGGCTACATTCGAGCCATAGTAATAGTAATAAGAGCCAGAGGTGTTTTCTGCCTAAGAAGTATATGTACTTTGCAGAATTCCACAAAGCTGGAACCAATCTCCAAACTTTCCCCTTTTCAATGCTGGCACAGTTGGTGTGGGATTATTTCCACAGGCCAGCTTTGACATCAGAAATGATGCTGGCAAGTTCCAAGGGTAGACCTTAACTGTCCTGGCAGCTTCCACTTCTTGTCTCTTTGGGCACTTGCTCTTGGGACCCTTCTCCCTAGAACCCAGGCATTGTGCTCAGGGAAGTCCAATGCCCATGGAGAAGCCATGGGCAGACACTGACTGACAGCCCTGGGAGGCAGTCGCCATTTTGGATGTCTAGCACAATCAAGCCTTTGTAAATTCTGAACCAATTGCTGGTATTTTATTTGGCTTTCAACTACATTTTTACTGATAGTGAAATGTTTCAAAGGTTTGTTAAATATCAGTTTTACATCTGCATAGAGCAAAAGGAAAGGGAACTGCTTAAGGAATCTTGCATGGTGCTTTGCACACAGCTGGCACTTAATATATGATTGTTTTGGAGGGGTTTTTCTAGTGATAACTAAAGGTACATCTAGGAAAATTTCAGATGAACATCATTCAAGACCAGAAATGCTTATATTGACTTCCTTACTTTCATATCGACTTTCTCTTTATACTATCAAACGTTGCTATAACACTTGAATTTTATTTACTCACCTATCTTTAAGAGGCCTTCTTCGTGATACAAGTACGACCAAGTCTTTGGGTTTGTCACCATTTGCTATAGGACAAGTGATATAACATATTTGATCATCTTCACTCACCCAGTCTATGACTTCACAGGACCTGTGTCAACAGAACAGTGAAAGAAAAGCTTTACTTTTCTACCTGACAGAATAAGGCAGTCATTTCCTTTGTTTGTTTGCATAACTTCATTATTGATGTCTACATTCACCCTTCTGCTCACATAACTATCCTTCCAAAGCCAGCATCACTTCTCAAAGTCTGTCTTTAGAAAGCTATTTGGTCAAAAGAAACAACTCTGTGTGTGAGGTGAGAATGGTGGCCCCCTGATTCTAAGGTCACTGTCCTCAACACTTCAGAGAAAGCATTTAGCTGTTTTCCACAAAATTATTTTTTGTAGGATTAAGTAATAATATTTTGAAAAAATAGTGAATTATATGCCCTGGCCAGTTTGGCTCAGCGGTTAGAGCATCGGCCTGCGGTCCACAGGACCCGGGTTCGGTTCCTGCTAAGGGCATGTGCCTCAGTTGCAGTTTGTCCCCGGCCCTGGTTGATCGTGTGGGAGGCAACCACTCAATGTGTCCCTTTCATGTCGATGTTTCTCTCTCTCTCTCTCTCTCTCTCTCTCTCTCTCTCTCTCCCTCCCACTCTAGCTGAACAAAAAATGGAAAAATGTCCTCGGGTGAGGATAAAAAAAAAAAAATAGTGAATTATATGGACAGTCCAAGTAGAACTCAGGTAAAGAAATATGGTATATTAGAAAGAGCACTAAGTTTGGAATCAGACAACTTGCCTTTGAATCCCTGATTGCCATTTAGTAGCTACGTTATGCTAGGACAAGTCACTTCATTTATTCCATCTGTAAAATGTAGATAATAATACCTATGGGGTTATTGTGAAGATTAAATGAGAACACCTGGCACAGTTCCTGAATCATAGTAGGTGCATAAGAAAAATAAGTTGAATTAGAATCCATTCATTCATTCAAGTTCAATATGGCTAGAATGTCAGGTGATATAGAAAACAGTGGGAGAAACATTTAAAAAGAATTAACACCAAAGTTTAGGCATTGTTTTACTGAAAGCTTTTTACTTATAGAGTATCTACAAACGCTGATGCAAGAAAATTGTGAAGTGTTTCCTCTTTTGGAGAGTTTGATTCTGGTAACATTAACCATATTGTATCATTCTGGCATCTATGCAAATGTAACACATGACCCCAGAGGTATTTCACTTTTGTGGTATTAATCATAAGGAGGTTTAGTCATTTTAAAGATGAACGTCTACCTCATGACGGTTAGGAAGTAAACAGTAATGCTTGCTATAGTAAGAAGCCCGCCTCACGAATCCTCCCCTTTCAGCAAGGTGTCCTAGAAGCCCAAGTGCGCCCAGGAGCTGGAACTCCCTGGAGAAGGCAGAGTGGCCTGAGTGCAGTCAGTCCCTGTCAGAGCAGTCGACAAGGTGCACAGCTCCATATTCCAGGAAAGGACAGAGAGTGGAGGAGACTGAATGAGGGATGCAGGAGACAGGAAGTAACAGAAGTCAGAGGTGTAGGCTGATGAATGGCCCCTGATCAGACAGGGAGAGCGGGAAGGAATGCTTTTCACCTCAGCATTCACAAGGCTTCCTCCCAGCTCCTCACCAGGGAGGGCTGCTTCAGAGGGAAGAAAGGAACCACCAGTCAAATATCAGAAGTGGGAAGTGAGAAGCACAATTCCATATTCATTTCCTCGGGAGCCTTGAGGCTGTGTGTTCAAGTACAAGAGTGGCATTCAGAGCCTGACATGGGTTCCAGTTTGGGTTCCGTCCCTTTAGTGCTATGCAATCTTGGCAACCTCTCTTGTTAAATGAAAATGCTATCTCATTTGAAGAGTTATTGGTAGGATTACAATAGATGTGGGTAAAGCATGTCAATTCAATATAGATGATAAATAAGTGATTAAAATAATCTGGTTTTGTGTCTCTTAATAGCCTTGATGCCATTTTCTGTGCAGAGCAAGCTTTAAAAAATACACTTTACCTCAGAGGGAAGTGGGAAGAGATAAACACTTTAATTAATAAAACAAGAGGTCACATGTTACATGCTAGGCAAAGAAGATGCACTGCAATTTGGAGTCATCTTTTCCATGATGTCAGAGTTGATTAAGAAAACATGTTAAATTTATTCTTACACATAATGGGGGTCCCACAAAGGTCGCTTCGTAAAGTCAGACAAGAGATGATAAGCCAAGTGTGCTGGTTTTTCCACATGCTTTTCAACCCAGACAGATAAAATATCATGTTCTTCCAGAGTATATATTTTTATCTGAAAGATAACAAGAATAATAAATTACAAAAGGAAAACGGATGCTTTTACTTAACAACACCACAGACATATATATGTAGTCACAGGCTGATGGCACTAGCGAGGGCATCTTGGCACCCAGATGCAATCAAGCCAAACGATGGCAATTTCACTTCAAACACTTGGATGGCTGGAGCGCTGACCAGGATGCTGTACTCCTGTGTCCTCCAAACAATGTGACTAGAGGGTGGGTTGCTTAATTGTGCAATACTTTTTCTCATGAAAAATGAAAAACAGCCTTTCTCTGTTTATCTCTTTGTGATGTTTCCCTGCCTCTCTTCAGGAGCAACAGAAACATCAGACTGCTAGGCGCATCTCCAGCTAAGACCCTGGGGTCAAGGCTACAGCCTCCGCCACTTTGCCAAGATGTCTGGTGTGGCCCTGGTGGGTAGCTCAGTTAGTTAGAGCACTGTCCCGATACACCAAGGTTTCAGGTTCAATTCCCGGTCCGGGCACACAAAAAAGCAACCAATGGGGAAAAGCGGGGATGTGTCTCCCGAAATGAAGTGGTGGGCCATGGAGACCAGCTGCTGCTGCACCCGGTTCTCGGGTGGCCGAGTGGGCACTCGGGGCTCAGTGCCACCACACCCCGGACTGGCGCGTCTGGACTCCAGCAGCTGCTGGTTCAGCAAGGCCACAGTCGGTTGTTTGAGCCCTGGCATGTGCTCTCGGTGCCAGCCTGGGGAAGCCAGTAGTTCTGGTGGCATTGGGAGGGTCAGCAGTGGCCGCAGTACCAGCGCTTCATGAGCGACAACTACCCGCCTGGCTTCAGCGACGCTGACTGCGGCTTCTTCGACCCCTACTGGGCCAACTCTCCCAGCCACCGGGCCAAGTATGTAGTCCTGACAGCAAAGCATCATGAAGACTTCACAGCTTGGCCAAGTCCTGTGTCTCGGAACTGGAAAAGGATGTGGGGCCCCATCGTGATTTGATCGGTGAGTTGGGAACAGCCATTGGGAAGAGAAACATATGCTATGGGCTCTGTCACTCATTCAATGGTCCCATCCACTCTACCTACTTGATAAGAAAAATGGCCTCAAAACACAGTCTTTTGTCACTGGGAAAACAATGCCATAGCTATATGACCTTGCAAACAGGTATGAGCCTGCCTTGATTTGGTCTGATGGAGACTGGGGAAGTCCTGATACTTACTGGACCTCTACAGACTTTCTTGGCTCTACAGTGATGGCCCAGTCAAGGATGAGGTAGTGGTAAACGGCCAATGGGGTTTTCACTGTTCCTGTCACCATGGAGTATATACTATAGCTATGAAGATAAGTTCTCGCCATCGAGTCTGCCAGATCACAAGTGAGAGCTGTGCACTTCCATTGACAAGGGGTCCTGGGGCTACTGTGGCACCATGTCCATCTCTGACCTTGCAAGTGAATCTGAAATCATTTCTGAGCTGGTTCAGACAGTAAGTTTGGGAGGAAACGATCTTCTCAACATTGGGCCAACTAAAGATAGACTGATTCCCATCTTCCAAGAAAGGTTGCTTGCTGCTGGGAAGCGGCTGAGCATTAGCGAGGAGGCCATCTATGCCTCTAAACCATGGAGGGCACAATTGGAAAAGAACAAATCTGTATGGTATACCTCAAAAGGATCAGCTGTTTATGCCATTTTCCTGAATTGGCCAGATAATGGAGTCTTAAGCCTTAAATCCCCTCCCGCCCCAAACTATCTCCACTACACAGGTAATGATGCTGGGAGTCCAGAAAGATCTGCAGTGGTCCACAAATCTACATGGAGGTCTCCTCATTTATCTGCCCCAGTTGCCATCCCCTGATTTCCCAGTTGAGTTTGCTTGGACCATAAAGATGATGGGAGTGGAGTGATCATTAGAGTCAAGAGGAAAGGGACACTGCCTTCAGTTCACTGTTTTGATATTCTTCATACAGGACCATCATTGTAATAAACTACTCTGCTCTACCCAGAGATGGCTTTTCCAACATATTTTAAGCAAAGGAACTGTGTGCATTACTTTGATGTCTCATTGGATCAAAGATCTGAGACAGCTTGCTAGCATATCTCTCTCTCATCAGCAGAAGGAACTAAACAGTTAAAACTCTGAGTTTATTTTTCCTAACTTTGGAAATTATCTATGATGGAACCTTCCCTCCATCCTCTGTTTGATAACCGGCTTGCTTAATGACTTCAGATAAAGACTAAGCCAATTCACCTTCTTGCCTATGGCAGGAGGTTTAAGGGTTTGGCAAGATCAACCACATGCTATTTATTTAGCATCAGTTGTCACCAGTACCCCCTAAAAGAGCAGGAGAGCCTGGAGGGAAAGGAAAAGGCTTGCTAGACTAATAGTCAGCTCTTCAGAAATTTCCAAAGCCAATTAAGGACTCTGAAATTCAGTCTGTGTACAGTGTACTACGAAGAAAATGGAGGCGATTCTGCCCTGCTTTTTAAAATAAATTAATTTTACTGTCAAATGATTTCTAAAAAAAAAAAAAAAAAAAAAAAAAAAAAAAAAAAAAGCAACCAATGAATGCATCAGTAAGTGGAACAACTCTAGGTTTCTCTCATAAATAAATAAATAAATAAATAAATAAATAAATAAATAAATAAATAGTCAGATATGCCTTCACCTGGGCTGAGATGACCCAAGGAAGTAAGCTGACCACCTCTAGAACCAACTCAACCTCAGTGGTGCCGCTGAAGCACCATGTTTCTTCAGCACAAAGCATTCTCTCATTAGTGAATCACTGGGCTCATCCTATAGGCAGGCCAATTCCTGGGTTTCTTTCTAATGCTCATTATTCCTTAGATAAGAGGAGGCCTGTCTTGGGAGTCATGTGACACATACTGAAACATTAATGTATCCCTTGTTACTCTGAACTCTCCTTCTGCTCTGCTTTTGCCAGTAGTCAGAGGCATGTGTTCCACTAAGAGCACACACATTTCTATCCTGCCCATTTTAAATCTCCATCTCTTTCAGGGTGCTTTGAAGTTAGTGTTGAAATTTGCCATCTTATAATAATTCCCATGGCAACAAGCTGTGAGAAGACAAACAAACACAGGGTTAAGACTTCACTGCAGGAATCAAGCAGATGGAAAACTCAGGCTGTGAGGGAGAAAACCTTTATTTAAACATAAATATCTTCAAGAAGAGAATGAAGAAACGAGAAACGGACTGAAAGCTTCGCATAAAGGACAAAAGTGACTATGTGCTTATACATTTTGCATCTCCAGTTGACCTCAGTGCCAAGCCTGTCTTTCAGTAGAGCTCACAGAGGAGCACATGATTTCAGCTTGGGGCACTTAGCAAGCAGAAAGAAACCATGCATAGGGCTCCAGTTGGTGGCTGAGACTCACCCAGCATGGGCACGCCCAACTTTGCCCCTTGTACAGCAGGAGTAGAAGGAGGTTCATTGGTGTAAATCCAGTGAGAAGTCACCTTATCAAAGTTCGGTGGCCATGTGGCTCTAGGCCAGGGTGCTGGGGCTCTACAATCTCAGAGGTGAGGGCAGGTGGCCAGGTGAATTCCACAGCCTTGATCAGAGTCTGGCCTCGGGGCAGCCTTGGTCTACCCTGGTGGAACCAGGGTGGAGTGGGATGTAATACTGGAATGAGCACTTGTTAAGGGTTGAATTGTGTCCTCTCCAAATTCATATGTTAAAGTTCTCACTCCCAGGACCTCAGAATGTGACCTCATTTGGAAACAGGGTCATTGTAGATGTAATTAATTAAGATGAGGTTATACTGCAGTAGGATGGGCTCCTAATTCCATATGACCTGTGTCCTTATAAAAAGGGGAAATATGCACACAGACATGCACACTGGCAGAATGCCACATGAAGATGAAGGCAGAGATGGGGTGATGCATCTCCAAGCTAAAGAACACCAAAGATTGCCAGCAAACCACCAGAAGCTAGGAGAGAGGCCTGGAACAGATTCTCCCTCACTCCTTCAGAAGGAATTAACCCCACCAACACCTTAATCTTAGACTTCTAGCTTCCATAACTGAGAGACAATACATTTCTGTTGGCTAATCCACCCAGTCTGTGGTACTGTTATGGCAGTTCTAGGAAACTATCACAGCACTTTTCCAGGAAGCTGCTCCCCATGTTCCAGGTACATGCTGCTGCTTCCTACCCTAGAGCCAAAGCAAACGTCAGGCTAAGTGGTTGTCATTTAATGCTGGCCTTACAGATCTCTCTAGACTTACCCAGTGTAAGCACTGCATGGCCCTTCCCCCAGAAGGTGAAGGTAGCAGAAAATCCTTCTCATTTCTCCATTGTCAGAATCAGTGACATAGATGCAGATGAAGCAGACAAGGAGAGGCAGTGGTTGATGTTGGCTCTCTTTAAACCCTACTGATTTAGAAAAGCCAATTTTTGCTTAGTAAAAAAAATTCTCCAAGACCAACTCTCCAAGAAAATAAATTCCCTTTCATGCTCAGAAGAATACAGGTTAAATTCTATTTGTAACGAACTCAAATATTTTACCATTTGGTACCTGGAGAATTTATTCTATGAAATCAAGTTTAAAGTAAGTAGGCTCAAAATCTGCTGGAGCTTGCTAACATTTTATTGATGACATTTTTTTTAATACTAATAAGATTCTGTTTAATGGGTTTAGATATCTTATATAAATAGCACAAGAGGAAACAACTCCAAATTTTAGCATTTTATACTATCTGTTGACAAATATACTATCTGTTATTGAGACTACATTGTGAGGAGGACAAAGCTGGTTTTTACAGAGGCCTGGGAAGGGGTTGGCTAACTTTCCTTGGAGGTGCCTGGGGATTGCCCTAAGGGTCACGGGGAAGAGACTTGGTCAGGTAAAGTTCTGTGACCAGTCCATCCTCAGCTTCAATGAGAATAGTTCCCTCTGGTCTCTTTCCTGTACTGGGTTTTGTCCTGTGTAAAGGTTTTCACGTGGTCCTTGCCATTCTGACTTTCCCATAACTTTTCTAGTACACCCTCAGCTACTCCCTAAATAAAAAGCTACTCCTGTCAGGCCAGTCTCCTACCCATGTTAATTTCCACCATGAGGATTTGGCTAAAGCTACTCTCTGCCCAGAAAGCTCCCTTTACTCCTCCAGCAATCTACTTACATAGTCTTCAGGAGAAAAGAATCACCCCTCTCTGAAGTTCTAAGTAACTGTCTTCCCTTACTCTGAATTGCCTAAGAGCTGACCTTTACAGTTAAACACTATGATTTCTCACTTGTTTATAAACCATCTTCAAATTATTCTTCAGCTGTTTCATGTATTTGTATGGTTTCCAAAATAGACTATAAGCTCCTTTAAGATAAAGTACATCTTTTGTTCCCGGTATTACGACTATTATTAATTCTATCATTATACATTGAAAATGAAATAAAGGTGAAAACAATAAGTATTGCCCAATTTCATTATAAATACCAGAAATCTTAGACGTTTGCCATCTAACTAATTGATATTGAAAATAAGTATAGATTTTAAACCCTGAAATAAATATGATTCTTAACAGAAGAATTATTTAGTTGTAAGACTTATTCAACTAAAAATGAGAGAAAAAAGGAGAGGTATTTTAAAATTAAAAGAATATAAAAGCTTTAAAAAATAAGAGAGAAGAATGTATAACTCAGAATGAAAAATATCAGATTATTATCATAAATATAATCTAAAAAATGGAGGGCCTCAAGTGAAAAAGTGATAACATAAGAATATTCCTTTAATTATACAATATCCTCTAATAAGTATCTCTACAAAAATTAAAAATTAATTATTAATGGCTCTCCTTAGACACTAGCAAATATACCATTTATTTGTTTAGGTTTGTTTCTGGCCCCAAACTCCCAAAGAACTAAAGTTTTAATATATTATATGACTTCATTAAATGTTCTCTTCCTTTATTCCAGACATCAGTTTTCCTTTCCAGTGCTGCTCAGGAATGCTCAGATGCCAGTAATGATGCAAGAAGCAGATTTCATATTTGTAAAAGAAAATACAGTCTTATCCTCTTTTATGAAGAAGATAAAGAAAAGAAATAACTTTGTTATGTTAAACTTGTGTTTCTGCATCACCGACGCAGGCATAGTTGGAAACCTAACTGGACCCAAAGGGAGTAAGGAAGACCCTGAAAGGACTCAGAAGCGAGAACAAAGACATAATAAAAACCAGTAACCCAGAACAAAACACACAGAGGAAGTCAGAGTCAGAGTTGAAAAGAATCAGTGAAGTAGCATTTGAGTTTGCTTCGTTTTCAGGGTAAGTGAACATATAATGTATTATCTGAACTGGAACACTGAGGCACTGCTAATAATTATGATGGGATAACCAGGACTGCCTCAGGAAAACCATATGGTTATCCTATTTTAGAAGCTACAGCTTCACTGATGATGAAAAACAGTACACACTGAAATGTGAGCACAAAGAGCTGGCATTATGGAGCATCTCCTGAGTGCCAGCCACTGCTGTGTTCTGAGACTATCGTGGTGAGCAAAATGGCCCTCAGAGAGCTTGCAGTCCAGTTAGTGTGGATGTCAGCTTCCAAGGGTCTCCTAATATATCTCTGAAACGAGATACAATTAAATCCAAATGATATATGTTTATTTAAATGGATGACTCACAAAATATTGTAAAAGGTGTTAAAAGAGATACAAAAAAAGACAGGCTTCTTAAAAAGTTTATAATCTAGGTAGGAGAAAAGACTATGTGTAAAAAGTTCTATTACTATTAAGACTTTTATCAATTCAACGTAGCTGTGGAAGAAATGTCACAAGACCATGCATCATTAATTGACAAGTTAATTTTAAAGAAGCAATTGCTAAAGGAGTTCCTAGAAGGAAAAGTTCCTTCAGTCAGGGCTGATGGGGGAGCCCTATGGAGAAGCATTTCTCCTGAGTCTTTAAGACCAGGTAGGGTTTGGGTAGAGGGAGAAAAGGAGAGAGGTGGGATATGAGAACTAAGCTGAGAGGTAAGGGCATGCAGGGTGTATTTGGAGGACCCCAAATCAGCCAGCATGGAGTAGTAGAGCAGGACCAAAATGAGCCTTGACTTTTAGAAATAGTTTTCCAAAATGATTTTTACCTCCTTAAAAGCAGCAATACAAGCAGAACCACCACCACCATGAGAAGTTGTGTTTTTTAAACTTTTTTTTATTGAATTTATTGGGGTGACATTGGTTAATAAAGTTATATAGGTTTCAGGTGTACAATTTTATAATATATCATCTGACAATTAGTATTTGTGGTGTACAATGAGGTGTTTTTGCATATACCTGGATGCCTCCTACCTTTTCCACAGCACTGGTGATCTCCCAGCCACTTTTGGCCACCAGCTTTTTGAAAGCCTCCACATTGCCGTCACTCAGGGATACCTAAAATGCAAGTATTTAAAAAGCTGTCAGTTCAACGCACAGATATGTGAACAAATATTTTTCTGCTTAGAAAATAGGTACTGTTAGAGCCAAAGTGATAATGTCGAGCTTAGAACTATGCTACAGGCAACAACTTCTGTCTCAAACTCTTAATTTAGAATTCAGACAAGGTAACACGAGGCCTGTATGCTTAGCAAATGGATATCATTTTCATTGGTGTCCTGAGCAAAGACAAGATTGCCCTTCAGTATGACTTATAAGTAAACTTGGATTTCCCTTTACATTTTATAGCCAAAAACATTAAAACAACTAATACTTTGTTGTTGTGTTATAAAAATGCAAGCCGGTAGGCATGTCATTTAGCAAAAATCATGTCAAGACACCAGACTTCAATATCCCATGCTGCTCAGTGCATTTGCTGGCAGAGTGTTCTGAGTCTGTAATTTGGGAATTGTACTTATAATTCAAACAAGGCAGCAAAGCAACTGCTTGGTAACCAGTTCCGGATAGCTTGGTTTTGTTTCAACTTGGGATGACTGGTTGCTACGATTCACCTTTTCATCTACCCAGTGTAGGCACAACCTGAATCAAACAAGGGAACTTCCATTTTTGCAATGATGTGATTTTCACATGAACAGATCTAAATCATAAAACTGTCACCTGGTTGCTTATGTCCCAGTGTACGCAAAGTGGAACCTCTTCTTTGTGGGAAATAATATATTTTCTGGAGAAAAAAATCAAAATGTTAAATAACAGTCTTCTTCCCTGCATTTAGCACACAATAGTAACTATGACACTTTCTTGAACTGAAATCAGCAGTTTAAAAAGTTGCTTTGAGCCCTGGCTGGTTTGGCTCAGTGGTTAGAGTGTTGGCCTGTGGACCCAAGGGTCGTGGGTTCGATTCCTGGTTGAGGGCACATACCTGGGTTGCAGGTTCGATCACTGGCCCTGGTTGGGGTCCTGAGGGAGGCAACCAGTCGATGTGTAGGCACATCGATGTTTCTCTCTCTCTTCCTCCCTCCTTCCACTCTATCTAAAAATCAATGGAAAATACCCTCTGGTGAGGATTAACAACAACAACAAAATCCCCCATTTAAAAAAATTAAAAAATTAAAAAAAAGCTGCTTTGACTGCTGGAACAATCAGGAAGAACAATTTTCATCACAGTAGGCTTCACAGTCAGAAAACATCAGACCTTCTCTTCTTACACTATGTGAGAATAGAGACCCAGAGACTGGCTTTGTTCTGTAATTTGTCAGGTAAGATCTTACACCATAAAATCCTTACACCAAGGTCCCTCACCTGCCCAGGCGAATTCTCTTGCGTGCAATAGCTCCACGATACCGTCTAAAATCATCCTTTAATAAAAATCAAAGTAAAATCAGTAAATTTCTAATATTTTAGTTTCTCTAAGTCAGCTGAAGAAGTTAACTGGGACAGTCTCTGTGAGCGCCCCTCAGGTGAGAGCTGGCAACAGGCAACAACTGCAGGTAGTTCCGGTGAAGGCGGAGCAGCACAGAGGACCAGCTGTCAGGTGGGAGAAAGGAGTCAGAAATCGGAAAGGAAGAAAATATGCTTCCAAAAGCAGCGGTGGCCCAGTTGAGGGGAGGTCTTCAGAGCCCCCACGGAGGCATTAGAGGGGTAATGTCTGGAAAGTCCATCTCGGAGGCCTGACTAGGACTCCTTGCTTTCAGTAAAATTCCATAGCTGAAATGAACCTGATCACATCCTTAAAGGGGAAATGTACCACGATAACAACATAGTTTCTTAACATGGTGTTCTGTAAAATAGTTGTTTTGTCCATCAAGTGGTAACTAGAATATTTGCGCGAGCATTATTTTACAGGCCCTTTGAGTGGTCCAGTGACGTTGGTCCTGTGACTACCCCAGGATCCACGCTGCCAGGTGACGATTGTGGGACTTCACCCTCAGTCCCAAGCCCTACACCCACTCCAAGGCCCCGTATGAGCTATCCACAAGAACTCCTCCAGGAGTTCAGCTGCCCTTTTCTGGTCAACTCTCTTGTGCACACGCTCTTTTCAATAAACTCTCTCTGCTTGACTTGTACTGAGTTCAGTGCTCATTTCTAAGACATTGAGACTCAAGAACCTGGCATTCAAGGTCCAGTAGCACCACCATTTAAACGAATGATTAGAGTGATTTGGGAAAAAAAGAAAAAGTCCATTGTGCTAATAACTTACCTTTGATATGGGTTTGATTTTGGGAAATGTGACCAGTTCTTCCTTATCATCGACAGCATTATAAATGAGAAAAGCACTGTTGATGTGCCGGCCCCGGCCCTCAGACCACTCCTGGCAGTCAAAGGCCTCCACGCGCACTCCCACTTCCACACTGCAGAGGGCGACACAGGGCAGTGGGCAGAGACCCAGGGCTACTGGGCCTCCTCTGCTCACCACCGCCACCTCCTCCAAAGGAAGAGAATGAGGGTCCTGGGTTTTCCCTTGTTGTCTGCAAATCTATGCAACTGTTAAAATCCATTTCTCCAGGTCGATAGATCTGATGTGCAAGCCCCTGGGAGCATTTCCACTTTATTTTCCCACTTTCAGATGGGAAAAAGGCCAGCTGTGACCATATATATATATATATATATATATATATATATATATATATATATATATATATATATAAACGTATTTTGGTAATGCGGAGGGGAGTTTAAATTGTGCCAAAATCAAGTTTCTCCCCTCAAAACAATAGTTCTGTAATTAAAAAGCATCTAAAACTGAAAGTGGACAGAAAATACAGATAATCTTTTTTTACATTTAAAAAGAACAAATACTAAATTAAATCTTTTCATTGTATATCAAGAGTAATAAAAATAACTGGAAAGTGGTTTGGACTTCATGGTGATAAATGACAGGTCCATTGTGAATTGGCTGACCATATAATCGCTGGGACTCTTGAGAATGAAAAGAAGGGTTAATAATTATGACAGGTATAAACAAGGACCATCCTGGGTGAACGGAGACATACAGTCACCCTTATTGTGAGAGATAAAAAACAACGTAGCACAATTTACTCAGTATAAGGAGACCTCAAGCAGAATATAGGGTTAAACTGTATGACAACAAATTTTGAATACTGAGTGAAGTTTCAAAAACAAAATAGAAGGAACTTGGTTACTTTAAACTAGTCCCTATATTCACTTCCAGATTGAAATGAAAATTTTAAAACATATTTATGTGCAAGTCTGAATTCGTTCCTAGCAGCCTAGGAGCACTGCACACACTTTACCAGGTCTGAAAGGTATTGTTGACAATGGCATTGAAGACAAGACGATCTCCGACTGTAGATGGTCCTCGGAACTTAAACATGTCCACGGACTTCAGAAGCGGGTGCACTCGACAGAGGCGGCTGATGAAACAAAGGGAAGGAGAGAGAGAAGAAAGGGATCATTCCCCAAAATATTTTCAGGAACTGCTGATTCGCTCAACAGGCGCAACAGACCAGTGTTCAATGTCCTTTCTAAGTGAACATCGTGTAACTCTAGTGAAATGAATGACTGAAGCGCGTGTGTTCAGAGTGGTTCTGCACACCACCTGCAAGCATTTGGGGAAATGCCATGTCTCCAAACGGTGGGGTCTTTGCCAAGATGCCGGAGCTTCTGCTTTGGTAGTGACAGTCCTGCTCTTGTTTCATTCCCCATGGAAGTCCCTCCGAAAAACACACCAATGTCTTTCATTCTAATTTGAGGGTTATATTCATCCTGGCAGCTCACAACTACAATCACAAGAAGCGGTGACTCCCAGGGTGGAGTGGGGCGCAGTGAAGAGATCTGCCAGCTGGTGCCGTTCACACCAGCTCCTCAGCTTCACAATTAACTGACTCACCCACACATCAAAAAAATAATTTTTTTTCCTTTACAGAAAAATTACCTAGATTGCTGCACAAACCCTGAAAGGATACAAGGTACACATTTTACAATTTTTTTATGTGTGGACTTTTGAAATATCTATAAAGTATATTTAATCTCAGAAAGTTACTTCCATTATTTTCTACATTCTAGATTCCCACTGTGGTCATTCAATTACTCTAAAGAATTGTGCCAACACTCAGTGAACAGACTGTCACAGTTAATTATATTGTAAGCTTTTACAATGGAACGGGTTCAGATGCTTTATTGTCACTAAGAATGACAATCTCATTTAAACACAAGCTCTCTTTTATTTGTGAATAATTTATAGGAAGGATAACTACAGGTTTCTAACTATTGTCATAACTACAGGCACATTAATAATAAAATTCTTGTAGTTTTGGAAAAATAAAACCTTAACAGTTTTCAGTGGTTACAAAAATTGTCAGAAGGGCAAATCTTGTTCAAATGCATTTTCAGAGAGCGCATGTTCTTTAAAGCTGCTCAGTTACCTACATGTTCTGAGAATAAAATAACCTTTTTTGAAACAGGCACATTTAAAAGTATTCTCCCAAGTCCTTTCCTCTTTCTCCTCTTATTTTTCCGTTAATCCTTTGGCCATAATAACTCCAACAAACCTTCAAAGGTTGGACCTAATTGTAAATTGCCTTTTAAAACATTTGTGACTTGACTCTACGTAAGTGTAAAGGCTGTCTTCTATATCTGTTCTTTGTCATAACTATCACTACAAGGAGTTGCAATGTCACAAGATCTACATTCATAATTTAGAATCAAGTATGAGAACTGTCATTTCATTTTTATTTTGAACCAAGAACTTAAATATTCACCTTCAAACAAAAGGACAGCTTAATCCAAAGACAAACAGGTAAATGACTTATCATTTTCTCATTTTGATAAAAGACAACACTGTCCTCTCCTGTCTCCTTGACTTGCCCAAAAACTGGGTCCCAGGCCGTTTCTACTCTCACCCCACTGGTCCCAACATCACATGCCAAAGGTCAAAACCAAGAACCTTGCAGAAATAGTAGCCACCGTCTCCATCCAAGCCATAATCTGGCCACCAAATGTATTTCCATGATGGTTTGCATGGGGTGGGAGGACAAGTTCAATGCTCTGAACAGAGGTGCCCCTGGTGGAAACTGTTCTGTCTTCTTCATCACAAATGAGATCTGAAAGGTGGATGTAAACATTAACGATGGTGGAGTTCACCACAGGACTGGAGACTACAGCCTTTCCTTCCCAGCAGCGCTCCCAAGTCATGAGAGTTTTAGAAAAATGAAATTATTCCCAAAGACTTAAAACTCCTGAGGAAACAAATACATTTTATTCAACAGAATGACTTTCATCTGAATGGTAGATATTTAGAATGAATTGGATAACAGATCAGAAAGGGCCTTTTAGAGAATATATTCCAACCTACCTTAGAAGTCCACTGGAGTTTTGATTAAAAGGTCAGGCAGGAATATGCAGAAAGAAATTTCGGGATTGATGAATATGTCATTACCTTTATTGTGGTGATGGCTTCATGGGTGTACACATGTCTCAAAACTTATCAAACTGTATTGGTGTGATCACTTCATAAGGTATGTAAATGTCTAATCACTATGTTGTATACCTGAAACTAACATAATATCATATGTCAACTGCAATTGAAAAATAAATTTAAAGAGAAAAAGCCTATGAAATTGTACACGTAAATATCATGTCAATAAAGTTGTTAAAAATAAAGAAACTGGATCTACAAAGGGCCACAGACACTGAGAATCTGGAAGAGTTTGCTGTACCACGGAAACTTCAGAACGGGAATGTGGCCTCCCGTGGCTACTGCTTTGTAATGAATGCAGTCATGATCAGAACAGACACCATCCATTGTACTTCTCAGTGTCCTGCTTCTTTTGAATCATATCTGCTTCATTTACTGACAAATTGGTTTTTACTCTCAACAATGGGGAAATCATTTACTTCGGCTGCAAAGAAGTAAATGTGTTCAATTATGCCGCCTGCATCAAGTGAATCACCAGCTAGGCTTCAGTCTCATGTGCTATTGTTGAGGCGGTGGGGGAAGACTTCCAAACCAGGGGGCACCATCCTGCTTGTACAGTCCAAGGCAGAGCTGAGCTTGCATGTGAGAGCACAGATGCTCCTCGCTGTTTTGGGGAACTGGCAATGGGGCCATTCTTGGCATGGTCACATATAAATGAGCAGAGAAGTGTGGTTATAGAGACCTTTAACTCCACTTCCTAATGGAATTTAAAAATTTATAATTGATTGACAGTCTTTTTCTTTTATTTTTCCCCCCTCCATTCAACTGATCATTTTAATCATCTGCTTAAAAACATGACCATAACTTCTCACTGTCCTAGTATAAAATCCTTCCCATTGCCCCAAGCCCTTCCTTCCTGGTGTGACTTCTGCTTACCCCTCCAGTCCCAGCTGGTCTGATTACCACTGGCTTCTCTTCCTCCTCCATCATATTCTCTCTGTCAATTTTTCCTTCTCCTTTTTCCAGCCACAATGACTCTTTTCAGTTCATGCAGCTAAATGTTGCCTTCAACATCCGGGCATTTGCACACGTCGATCCCTCTTTCAGTAGCAATTGCCCTAGCGGCCACCACCACCACCTTCTTCCACTCACTTCCTATTCTCTCTTGGCTCATCTCAGTCCTCATTCTCTCAGGAAAGCCTTCCCTGACCGTCACAGTGAATCCCCACTCTTATAAGCTCTTTCATGTTCCTTTCTTCCACAGTTATAGTTTTATGTTTATTTGTGTGATTTTTGATTATCTCACCCCCTACAGCCTAAGATCCTTTGAGCAAAAATGGATTTTTTAAATTCTAAGATAATTCCTGAATATAGGTGCCCAGCAAATATTTATTGAATGAAGAGATGAATAAATTTAACTTGGCTGATTTATTCCACATTCATAGTCCTTACTATCAACAGATTGTTTTTAGGTAACAAAATAATTGCACTGAATCATACTTCTGTTTGCTGTTCATTAGAGTTCCACTGCTCCCTATTTTCACTTAAACAGTATTGTAGACTTTTCGATTTGTTTCCAATTTCGTAGGCATGAAATAGTTTCTCATGTTGGTTATAATTTACATTTCTCTGATTAATAATGAGGTCTGACATCTTTTCATGTGTTCATTAAACTTTTACATTAAACTTTCTTGTTACCTCTTCATGAAATGTCTATGGCATTTGCTTCAAATGTCTCTTTCCCATTCTTTTTATCCTTTCCTTAGGGAACTTTGATTAGATGCTTGTTAGATTTCTTACTCCATTCTCTGTTCTCCTAAAATCTCATACGGTTGCCACCCCTTGCTCATCTGTGTGAGTCCTTGGTAACTCCTTCAGATCTATATTCCAGTTCACTGTCTTCTCTGTTGTTTAATTCATTCATTGAGTTTTAACTTATAAGTATTATATATTCTTTTTGTATAGACATTCTCTTTGTTTCTTTGTCAAATCTTCTGGGTCATTTTCTTGTTCCTGCATAATACTTTTGATACTCTTTTATTTCTTAAAATATATTAACATTTTTACATCATATTTTTTATATAATAAATTCAATATCTGTAGTCTTTGTGGGCCTCATTCTATTGTTTGGTGCTTCTTCTGGATTTTGGTGACTTATTTATTTTTATTTTTTATGATTTTCAACTGGGAGCTCATATTCCTTGGATGTTGACCTGTGGGAGTTCTTATAGGGCTGGGTTTAAAGCCATATCTGCACAGAGGGTGTGCATTTGTGGCCGCAGATCATCGGAGGGTACTGCAACACACTACCATTTCACACCTGCTCTGTTTCAGGCCAAACAAGTAATGTGAATTCTGACACCAAATCTGCATGAGAATGTGCTTCTGATTGAATGCTCAAAGGAAAATAGTTTGTTTTTCATTCTACCTAGATGAAGTCTGAGGCAGGAAAGCATCCCTAACAGAGTTCTCCCAGGGATGGGATTTTTCCTGTTGACTCATTAAGGGTATCATCTTTGGGGGACTGCAGCTCCAGGTAAGGTTCCCTGATCCCACCCTCCACCTAACATGGGCCCCTGGCTTGGTCTCCCGAGCCCTTTCAGACCCATAAAACACATGCTCTAAGTCTTCTAGCACTTACAAGGACCTCCCAAAACAAATACCAGCTCTGTGTCTCCTTACACTGTTGCGTTTGTGTTTTCTAATTATTTCTAGGCGTCAAGGTTTTCTCCCATTTTCTGCCTGCTGAGATGTGTTTGCAAAGATGTTTGTAAATATTTTATCCAGAAATTTTCATTTTCTCCAGACACCAACTCCACCACATTGCTGCAATCAGAATTAGGCTGCTTCCTAAAGTCATCTTTTAAAGGCACATGAAATCTTAAATCCCTTCCAGCTTCTCTCTCACTCTTTTTTAATCCTCACCGGAGGAAATGTTTTTTATTGATTTTTAGAGAGAGAGAGAGAGGAAAGGAGAGACAGAGAGAAGCATTGATGTGAGAGAGAAACATCGATTGGTTGCCTCCTGTATGCATCCTGACCAGGGATCGAATCTGCAACCCAGGTATGTGCCCTGACCGGGAATCGAACCCACAACCTTTTGGTGTACAGGATGACACTCCAACCAATTTAGCAACCTGGCCAGGGCTCTCTCTTTTTTAATGAGGAACTTTCGGTTGATTTTTTTTATTCAAATGGTAAATTTTTGTTCAAAATAATTTAATATAAACTATCTCTAAAATATATTGTTAAATGAAAAAGGGAAAGGTGCCTAACTGTTTGAATATTATGCTACCAGTATGTGCTAGTGTGTTGTGTTGTGTTGTGTGAGTGTGAGTGTGTGTGTGTGTAATAGTAGTTGTCTCTGAGGAAGGGAACTGAGTACCTGGAGACACAGATAGTAGGAAGACTCACCTTCTAACTAAGTGTTCTCCTATACTCTTTGCATTTTTCACCCTGTGCATGTATACTACCTATTTTTAAACAATTCAAAAATAATTGTAAAATAAAAAATAAGTTAAGAGAGGGCCTCATAATATGAGAGACATTTTACACACTCAAATATAAGGCAATTACTTCTTTTCTAAGAAATGACTAAAAAACCACTCAGTTCCTATGAAGACATACATGGCATACGCTAGGACACATAGACTCTGCAACCACATGGGCAGGTCATATGTGCATCAGCATCAGCTGTGACATGTATGCAGAAATATGCTGAAAAGTGACTTCAGTGCAGAAGCATGCCTACTTGCTGGTAATTGCCGATCAGTGCAGAAATAGGGCTCTCCCAGGTTCAGAGGCTCACAGTTCTGGCTGTGGACACAAGTTAAGTACAGTAAACAGATCTCATCTTTTCTGCAGGCTGCTAAATACACATACTCATCCAGTGGTCTGTTTCAATACTTGTACTTTGGATGTTCATTAAGTACTGTGTCATCATTCCACTTGGACAATTTGGCATTCATTCCACGTTTTCAGGTCATTCTAGTCCTAGTTTTCTTTCTCATACCAGAAAAGATCAACACAGGGCACTGCTCATAGAGATTTGATTTCTTACTAAAATATTATCATGAAATTTCTCCAAATCTTTCAAAAGACTTAAGTCTTTTCCTATATACCCAGCTTCCACATACCAGTAGTACATGAGCACATTCCAAAACAGCCTTGCTTTTTACATAATCTAATCTCATCTTTTCTCCTTTTTTTCTGGAAGAGTATAATTTGGATTCCACTTTCTCCCTGTTCTAATGATAACGCCTTTCAATCATACAACATCTTGAAGAAGATTCTAATCTTTTATGCCTGATATGACAACCAATATAGAATCCCAGTTTTTCTAAAAACATAGTTCAATAACAAAGATGATCTAGCTGTTTTCCTTTTGAACATTATGTCCTGTCCAAAACAAACTCCATCATTTTCACAGGGCAGCAGGTCAACAAACCACGTGCTCTGTGGCAAACTCAAGCTCCAGGGTCTGGCTCTTACATGCCCAAGAAAAATCACTTTTAAGTTCTGTGGTACCTTGGGTGGCATGAACACTAGTAAAATTTCTAAAACAAAATCAAATCAGTGAAGTCTGTGGTAGAAGTTGTTTTGTGCAAAGGAATGTAGAATAATCTATTTTAGGGCAGATTAGATGATTTAAAAAAAAGACATAAAGATCTATAATTCTGAATTGAACCAGACATATAGATCTGATTTGTCCAACTTTCTAACTGAGTGAAACTAAAGTCGATTGCAATCATTCTACCTCTACATTTGAATGACTGTAGCATGTACCTATTATTAATTAATTCAGAATGTCTCCAGTACTCAAAGTACTGCCGGTGTTGTGGAAACAGGTAGAGAACATGCTGCTGATTTTGTTTATCCGTACAAGTTGCACAACCAGAAGAAGCCAATGCAGCCAAGTTCCCCTGGCTCACATGGCAAGTGAAGGAGGCTTAGGTCACCAGGCCTACCAACCCTTCACAATAGACTGACACTAGTGAGAAAGGCCAAATTTCTCCCAAGACAAAGAAATGACAATTTTCAGGTGATTTAAGTACAGGTTTGATACCAATTATCTCTTTCTTTTATTATCAACCTCTCCCTCAATAATGATTTTTATGCTCAGCCTTGCTCAGCCTATAACCATGGCCGATTGATTATTTTCTCTCCTGAAAAATAATGCCCTTTGACTTTGAGGGCATAGCTCCAGGCTGTTTCTTCCACCTTTTATAGCCAAGTTCTTTGAAAGGACAGTCTTCAACTGTTGCTCCAATCCTACCCATGAATGGGGACCTATCAAATAACAAGAGTAGTAATAATAGCATTTCCCACATGCCTGACACTATTCTCAAGAATCTCTCTGTATTAACTCATTCAATCCTCACACAAATCTATCAAATAAGTACCTTTATTATTCCCATTTTACAGTTCTTTTTGTTTATTTTTAAACTTGTATCAGTGAGCTGGGAAAAACAGAGCAAAGTTAGTGGTCTGAGTATGGGCAACAAGTACAGAGATAAGAAAAGTAAAAGAGCAATTTCTTGCTGGCCAGGGACCACTGGCTGCAAGAGAAAGTAGATGAGTCAGTGAGTAGGTCAACATCTAGAGATTCAGCCTTAGGAGTTAGTAACCCAGGGGAGGAAGTGGCTATGTTGGCTGTAGGTAACTTAGGGGTGAATGGGCCAGCAGAAAGGCCTCTGCTTCCTGTGGAGCTGGGTCAGGGACCAGAGAGGAGCAGGCCCCACCTCTGATGGCTGTTGTGCAGGAAACACCATGAGAAAATTGAGTGTCTGTCAAACGCCAGTGCTATTGTGGGATATTTCTCGCTGGTTTGAATGACACTTTGGGATTTAGTTCAATGCCTTAGTTTCCCCTGAAAGCTGAGGTTCTGAAATAGCCAAGCTGCTGTAAGAGCTGTGATGCCCTCTGTGTCCCTCACTGTCCGCATCTACTACAACAGACTACATTGAGTTTGTCAGGGGCTAGGAGGCTGGTGGCTCTGCTTCCTTCATCATCCACTGCAGCCTAATAAATGTGTTTAAACAAAGCCTCGTGTTAAGAGGGTTTGGTTTGGCAGGTGACTATGACATAGAGGTTATAGTAAGCTCTTCCCCACCCCCTTTACTCCTTTAACTAATACAGGGTCATCAGAAGGTTTCCCTTCCCATACCCTATTTATTGCACTCATGCTCCCACTAATCATGCTCCTGAAGAAGTCCTGAATGACTTCCCTATGCCCAATTCAGTGGAAAGTTTTTATTCCTCATTTTCTGGAACAGAGCTGATCACTCATTTCTTCATGTCATTCTACTCCCTTGACATATGACACTACTCTTCCCAGTTCTCCTTCACCCCTCTAACCAGTCCCTCCTGGTCTCCCTTGTAGATTCATCCTCCTCCTCTGATCATCTTTTAGATGGCCAAGTTCAGCAGGTTCCATTCTCGGCCCACCACCCTGTGTCCCCATGAGCCTTCACAGGGTGACTGTAGGTACTATCTTCGTTTGAATTAACATCTGTAAACTGTCGTCTCTCAAACTTGATCTCCCCATCCTTGGTCTCATTCTTTTGGTTGTGCCACAGGCTCATCAGATTAAACTGAACTCATCGTCCACCTCATCAAAACTGTTCCCTCCACCCCTCATATTCATTATCTCAGTGCATGATAGCACCATCAATCAACCAATTGCTCAAACAAGAAACCTGAGTGTTATTCTAGACTTCTTCTTCTTTCTCACTCATCTCCCCACATCAGTGACTATTCTGCTGATTTTACCTCTTGTATATATATATATATTATTTTAACTCTTTCCCTCTTCTCTCTCCCTATGATCATTGTCTGGTGCAGCTACTCCTTGCCTCTTGCCTGGTCTCCATCCCTCTAGTCTCACCTCTTCAGAGTGACTGTATCAAGTACAAGCCTAATTATGCTACAGTCCTGCTCATAACCTTTCATTGGCTCTCACCATGGACAAAAGAAGGGTCAAGCTTCTTAGCATGGCCTAATGGAGCCTCCATGACACAGTTCTATCTTTTCATGTCTGCTTCCTTCCACCTTGAATTTTCTGTCTAGCAATGCTCTTGTTCTCATGGTTCAGCTATTTGATTACTTTAGCAAGATGCACTTAAAATATATTTTAGTACTGAGGTCATCTTTACAAAAGGAGACTCACTCTTCTCAGCACAGTAATTAAATGATGAAGTCTTCATTTCCTTAAAAATAACTTGGTAATGGGCACTGTCTTTAAAAGGTCATCAGTGAATAGAAGCTTTTGAAAAACCTTTTTCCAACCCAGAGGTTGTCTGTAGGGTGGTCCCAGGACCATGATGATGTTATGTGGGACAGAATAAAGTCCACAGGTGCCAGTCACCACTGCCTCTGCCTTTCCTCTCTCCTCTGGCCTTGGTATACATGCACTCTTTACTGACCCTCCTTCTCCTTCTTTCATGTTCTTATCCTGACCCTTCCTTGTCTTCTCCTTTCCTTTATCTTTTCCCATGTCTGCCTTTGGAGCCAAGGGGAGGGAGCTGGACCTTCTGTGAGCCTCTTCACCTTCCTGGCAGTGGTGAGCGAGAGGGGCTCAGGCTGGGTCGCTCATTTCCTCCCCTCACACACTTTGCTCTCTACCACAGGTCATCTCCCCTGGGGCTGCAGGAGATGGGAGTCAGACAGGAAAGGCAGGTGAGGGGCAAGAAGGATCTCCCTTCTCTGCCATTCTGGCCCTATGAGGCCTCCAATAGCCCAAGAAATCATTGCCAAAGAACTGAGAAACTTTGGCTCATCATAGTGTTACTGTAGAAGAGCAGAGAAATAGGAGTCGAATCTTATCACTTCCATTCATATCCCCAGTAACCTTGAGCAAGGTTCTTCACCACTCAGAGTTTCAGTTTTCTCCTCTGTTGAGATTATAGACAGCTCATATGAAACTACAGGTGAGAAACTGCTTAGGAACTGTGAAGCACCTGATCAATCCCTGGCATCGTCGTGTCTCTCTTCATCTATCGTTACTGAGCACACACCTACTGATGAGAACTGCCTGGTCCCCAGTGCCCTTCTTTCACATCTCCTCCCCTGGAGATCCTCTGATTTAAAGCCAGCGAAGGCATCAGCAGGTCTATTCTGAATGGCCAGCCCTGTCCTTCTCTGGCCACTAGGGTTGTTGGAAATGATCTTTAGGGTCACTAGGACTAAATTGTAACAATAAGGTGAGAATAAGAAAGGACCCCTTCCCTTGTCACAGTCATAAAATTAAAGTTCTTATAAGTAGATTTACTGACCCTCAAACTTGCTACTTTCCTCCATCAGGTTTTTAAAGGTGTCTTCATGTTGTAATCGAACTTTCCTTCTCTCAGAAGCCAACTTATGTTCCACATGGTCTTGTTCAGTTAGAGGTGTGACTGGTTTTAAATGAATCTAGAGAAAGAAAAACATTTACCTTTCATCGCCTTGTTAAACTATAAAAACACAACATGACTTTTGCAAAAAACAAATGATATGCTACATTGTTTTCTAACTCAAAGTAAATAAAGTATTTATGGGTGTTTTCACACACATTTAATTTTGACTAAAATTTTTCCTTGAAATATTTTTAACTAAAAAGTCAATATAGACAATTATTTCTCTATACAAGCTATGTGCTTTATACAGTTTTTGAAATATTAATTTCCCGATTTTTAAAATTCTCAACAGAACTACAAAATAAGAAATTCTTCAAATTAATAAAGGAGGAGATGGACTTTGATGCCACCGAATTCTTATCAAGAAATGTTTTCCACCTTTTGCAAAATTTAGAAAACAAAAGATAGGGATAAAGATGTTCTAGAGAAAGCTATCATGTATATTCCCAATTTGGAAATTTCATCACCTGATGAGAACATTAGCTAATGAGCAAACTGAAAGGACCAGTATGTTAGAATCAAGCTTTGAACGACCTCTAGAAACCTGGAAATATGATGCAATAGAACCAAGGGCTGAAGCTCCTTCAGAAATGCTCGCCTGCTGACCTGTGCATATCAGGAAGAGGCACCTTGCAACTGGACTGGGCAGCTCCATGCTTATTCTCAGGACACCAAAGGCTGGTGCTCACCCTTGGCCAAGATAAGGATGAAATAGCTAGTGATTTATAACATATGCTCCAAGTCTAAAACTCCCCTGGACTGCCTTGTCTATTTTGTTTAGGAATGTATAGACTGATAGCTTGCACTGGTTTAACTGCTTACACAGCCTTGTTTTAGTTGTGTGAGCAGAGGGGTATAAAAAGGCCACCTGTCAAACAAATGTAGAAAAGTACATTTTGTATGACTGAAGAGAACCCCGAGAGCAATGCCCAGAGGTCTTGAACCTCTCTGATGTTTGCTTGTGATTTCTTTCTCCATTAGTAGACATTTGGTCCTATCCAAAACGTCCATGGAGACATCTGGTCCATGCCAAAAGGTCCATGATATTTGGGCCTGTCCAAAACATCCACACTTAGAAAATGTCCCTGGGTTCAAAGAGCCTATAATGTTTATTTAGACTTTTTCATTTACAAGGTTAATAAATTTAAAATACTATCATGTTTTATTGGTCCAATAATTGTGTAGTGGCTGTATTGCCAATAATAACCCTTGTATCAGTAGCCTAGCTAATCATGGCACATGTGAAGGACCAAATATCAAGGACCTTCTGCATGGGCCGAATGTCCCTCTCTGTGGACATTTTGGACACGACCAAATGTCCTCCTGCTGAGCTGCCTCCTTTCAGCCTGAGTATGCTTTGCATGAACATGCTCTACAGGGTCGTGTGAGTCCTTCAACGATCTGACCTGTGCAATTGTTGAACTAAGCCTAGTTAATCATTGCTCTTCCTGTCCTGGAATAAACTAACTTTGGACAGAGATCTGGGTAGGCCTATCTCTTCAAACCAAACCACTGATTTTTCATGGCTTTCTTTATGATGTGCTGAACAAAAATGTTACCAACTGGAAAATAAATTAGTCTGGGAAACATGCTTTACAGTAAAAGTTATCTGGGCCAACCAATTATGGAAGTACCATAAGGCTCCCAACTTCCCAGAAATGCTTTCAGAAAAACAGTTCTTCAGACTCAGCAGAGACTAAACTGAAGTGAACTATTACATTCTCATTCTATTCCCTGAAGTTGGAGTGAGAAGTCTAAAGCTGGAGAAAAAATGATGGCCCTCGTTTTCTCCATGTGAAGGAAGAAGTTGGTGAGGTGGACTCCTTTCTGTCACCTGCTCTCAGATATGGGAACTCTGCACCCACCCCATTCCCAAGATTCTGGAGATTTCTGGGGACTCCAGGAAAAAAACGAGTGGTTGGCAACACCTATCTCAACATCTTAAATTTCAGCGAACAGAGGATCCCTGAGATGCATTGTCAAAGTACAGTTCCAAGTTCCTATTCAAGTGATTCTAATTCGGTAAGTCTGGGACACAATCCAGAGAGCTGTCTTTAAATAATATAATAGCTATGTGAACTTCAGTTTGAAAAACAATGCCTTTGGGCAATGTGAGTTTGCCTGTGGCCTGTTTAATCTTGGGCAGAGAGTAAGGGGAGTGTCTAGTATACAAAACTCTGCAGGGACACCTGCTACCAGGACCATGGTTGGCTAACTCAGCCCAGCCCACTGCGGTGCCTCCTCGCTCAAGTGAGGAGTAGCTGGTGTGAGTGGCTCTGTCGCTATTTCTAATGAATACAGTAAGAACATTGCTTTGTTCCTCCTCCAAAGTCTGAGAAGAACACTTTGGCAGAGTGAGAATACTGCTTGTCACTTCAAAGTGGAGCTAGGAGAAGCCACTGTGCCCATCTCTGGAGCATCCTTCCAATGAAAGACTAAAATTCTAAATTGAATGATCACATTTAAAAATACTTAGACTAAATTGGGACCCTCCCTGAGGCGTGCTGATCCTAAAAAGGAAAGCCAAGAAATGATAATCAAGAAATCTCTGGAAGACCATGGACAAGCTGCCCTGGGCCAATGGCCAGGCAAGTCCACTGGGCATGTACATCAGGCCAAAATACTTCTTTTAAGGATGTTTTTACCCCATATGCCCTGAAGCTTATTTTTAAACTTCAGTAACTCAGCAACTTTGACATTCTTTCTTCAGGTATAAAAAAGTGATTGAACTGAAACATGCAACTGCTCACTAAACTGATTTTGCTTTAAAAAAAAAAAAAAAGGGTATTTTAACTCAATTTGGAGTTATATAACCCCAAAAGAAAAGAACTAACTCAGTAAGCAATATTATTCAGAAACTGATATGACCTTCAGATCATTTAAAACACAGTATTTTTGATGGACTTCCGGTCAAGATGGCGGCGTAGGTAAACGCGGTATTGCGTCCTCCCACAACCACATCAAAGTTACAACTAAACTACAGAACAACCATCATTCAAAACCACCTGAAATCAAGCTGAATGGAAGTCCTACAACTACGAAATTAAAGAAGAAGCCACATCAAGAAGCCACATCGAGACTGGTAGGAGGGGCGGAGGTGCGACGGGCTGGTCCCACACCCACGTGTGGCGGATAAAAATTAGGAGGATACCTTGGCTGAGGGGTCCCGTCCCACACCAGGCGACCAGCTCAGGGTTCCAGTGCCAGGAAGAGAAGTCCCCATCACTTCTGGCTGGAAAAACCAGCGGGAACTGAGGCTGAGGGAGGCTGAGGCGGCTGGAGCCCCAGGCAGCTCCTCTTAAAGGGCCCGCACACAGACTTACTCGGACTCGCACCCTTCAGGCTCCAGCATAGGGGAGGCAGCTTGAAAGGCACCAGAGTCATATGGGGAAGAACTGAGCTGTTTGGCATTGGAGCGAGGGCTGGAGAGGCAGCTTTCTCCTGGACAGATGTGCTATCAGAGGCCTTTGTTACTTTGGTGAGCCCTTCCCTGGGCTGGGCAGATGCTGCCATATCTGGGACTCCAGCAACCTGGCTCACACTGTTTGCCCCGCCCTGGTGATTCCCTGAGGCCCCGCCCCACCCAACTTTCAGGCCCACCCAAGCTGTTGCCAGTTGCTTTACCATAGGATTGGCCTGTCTTGGATCCTGCTTCAGCTTTTCCTAAATTCTTTCAAACAAGCAGCATCTGGTCTCAGCTAGCCCCATACCTCTCGCTAAGTAATACATAGAAACAAACACAGGGAGGCAGCCAAAATGAGGAGACAAAGAAACAGGTCCCAAATGAAAGAACAGAACAAAACTCCAGGAAAAGAACTAAGTGAAATGGAGTTAAGCAACCTAACAGATGCTGAGTTCAAAACACTGCTTATAAGGATGCTCAATGGACTTAATGAGAACCTCAGTGAACTTAGTGAGGGCCTCAAGAGCATAAAAAAGGACCAGTCAGAAATGAAGGATGCACAATTAGAAATGAAGGAGGCACTAACTAAAATAAAGAATAGTTTACACAGATTCAATAGTAGAGTAGGTAAAGCCAAGAAGCAAACCATCAATTTGGAATATAAGGAAGCGAAAAACACCCAATCAGAACAGCAAAAAGAAAAAAGAATCCAAAAAAAATGAGGATAGTGTAAGGAGTCTCTGGGACAACTTCAAGCGTGCCAACATTCACATCTTGGGGGTGCCAGAAGGAGAAGAGAGAGAACAAGAAATCAAAAACCTATTTGAAACAATAATGGCACAAAACTTCCCTAACTTGGTGAAGGAAACAGACATACAAGTCCAGGAAGCACAGAGAGTCCCAAACAAGATGAACCCCAAGAGGTCCACACCAAGACACATCATCATCAAAATGCAAAAGGTTCAAGACAAAGAGAGAATCTTAAAAGCAGCAAGAGAAAAGCAGTTAGTTACCTACAAGGGAGTTCCCATAAGACTGTCAGCTGATTTCTCAAAAGAAACTTTGCAGGCCAGAAGGGAGTGGCAAGAAATATTCAGAGTGATGAAAAGCAAGAACCTACAACCAAGATTACTCTATCCTGCAAAGCTGTCATTTAGAATCGATGGCCATATAAAGAGTTTCCCAGACAAGGAAAAGCTAAAGGAGTTCATCACCACCAAACCATTATTATACAAAATGTTGAAGAGTCTTCTTGAAGAAAAAGATAAAAAAATATGAACAAACAAAATGGCAATAAATGCATATCTATCAACAATTGAATCTACAAACAAAATGAACACACAGAACAGAAACATTCTCATAGATACAGAGAACTTTTGTTGGGTACCAGATGGATGGGGGCTGGGGGGATGGGTGAAAAAGGTGAAGGGATTAAGAAGTACAAATTGGTTGTTAGACTGACAAACCTCAAAGGGAAGGGGGGTTGGGGGGTGGGAAGAAATAAACCAAAGAACTTATATGTATATATGCATAACCAATGGACACAGACAACAGTGTGGGGAAAGGCAGGAGGGGGGTGGGAATGGGGAGGAGGAGGGCAATGGGGGAAAAATGAGGAACATCTGTAATACATTCAACAATAAAGATAAGTTAAAAATAAATAAATAAATAAATAAATAAATAAATAAATAAATAAAAATAAAACACAGTATTTTTTCCTCTTTCACAAACTGGCTACATCTTCTTTTGTCTAAGGTACTTAATGCTATGACATGACCACAGAATGATAACCTTTATGATAAATATTGATGGATAACAAATCTTGGGAAAGCATTTCTCGTGGTCAGACAAATGTCCTTTCTTCAATAATCATTCTGATGCAATTGTTAATATGTCCTCCACACAGAAAAGTTACCTTTTCTTTTCCAACCGGTTTGGCTACAAACGTAGAGAAGGCCACACTAACAAGTTTCTCGATGCCAGTGAGCATGTCCTGCACTATGACCTTGATGCTGATCTAAAATGAAAATAAAATAAAGAAAGAAACGTTTAGCCATCCATTTACCAGATCAGAATTCAGTTGTGCATGTCACCATTCTTTTTCTTTTGGCTTTGGAATGAAACCAGCAATTTATTTTTACGTGTATACTCTTGTTTTAATAAGGTCCTATAAAGTTGGAAAAATAACTTTTTTATGATTATAGTAAGATATATATTTACCATGGAAAAGTTGGTAAATATAAAAATGAATGAATGGTAAAATTGGAATCTAATTATCCAGAAGAAATACCAGTAACAGTAACCCCACCACTCAGATTAATAATTACTAACATTTAGGTGAATTTTCTTCTAGTTACATATATATGGTACGTATATCTGTGAAATGTAAATTATTCATATGTAAAATATGAAATGTATATATGTATATATCTGTGAATACATGCATATAAAATGAATGTACTGTATTTACAGTTTTATATTATACTTTTTAAAGTTAGTATTATGTGATAAGCATTTTCTAATTTCATTATTGGCACCAACAGACAGAAGTAGTAAGGAAAGGGGCCTCTTACCTCCATGCTTGTGCTGAATGCTCTAGTAACTTTTGCTTTGATGGTTATAACTTGTCCAACTCTAGTGAAAAAACAAAAACAAAAATAGATCTCAGTAATCCTAGCACTAGCACGCCTGAATGACTTAAAGATTTAGTTAAATGTATGTGCCATGGAGCAATTTTACCTTATCACGCAGATAACGTTTGTGCATGAAAAATCCAGGTTAATGATGACCGAAAAGACAGCACTAAAAACAGATGCCCATCACTGTGGACCACACATGTGTTAGCTTACTACTTCTATTTAAATGGTAAAGGGCCTTGGCAAAGATTGTGTGCAAAACTACTTCAAATCTGTAACAGATGCTTTGACAATATCGCAGCTGTTTCCTTAAGATAAGTTAAAACAAACACACAAACAAACCTATACAATTGATATTTATTTTAAAATGTTAGTTAACAAATAAGTGAATAAACAAACAAACAAGCAGGCCCTAAAACTGATCAGCTTCACTAGGTTTACAGGGGCTCTCAATGCTGCTAGGTGATCCGTTCACTCCTCATTATTACTGGAACTCTGGTCATGTAGCCCGAAGTTGTTCCAAACCTCTTTTTGTTCAGGCCCCTCAGTCACCTCTGATCCCTTCACCTAAGCAGAAGGTAAGGGTCTACCCAAAGTAAACCTCGTCAATTTTTCTCCCTTACTTTCAAAGTTGAACTACATTTTCGCTATTCTCCTCACTCTTCTGTTTCAGAGGAAGAAAGATCCTGGACCGCTTTCTTCACCTGTGCCCTTGATCCCATCCCCCAACCACTAACCTTTCCTCCTCCACCACCAGCTGGCTTAGCAGCTCTTTCCTCTTTTGTATCCTCAACCTCTACCTGTTCCCTGACTCCTTACCAATCTATGAAAATGTTCAAGGCTTCCCCTTTCTAAAAATCCTTCTCTCTTGCCCTGGCTGGGTGGTTCAGTTGGTTGGAGCGTCATCCTGTATACCAAAAGGTTGCAGGTTTGATTCCCTGTCAGGGCACATACCTAGGTTGTGGGTTTGATCCCTGATCAGATGCGTGTAAAGGGCAACTGATCAATGTTTCCCTCTCACATCCATGTTTCTCTCTCTATGTCCCTTCCTTGCTCTAAAAATCAATAAATATAGCCTTCGGTGAGGATTTTTAAAAAATCTTTCTCTCAAGCCTATTTTCTCAAAAGTTTTTTTCTTCTCCTCCATATTCAAGTTCCCTAAAATAATCTTTTCTTTTTTCAATATTTTAAACAAATGTTTACTGAGTTACAACCAGTTTGGCGTTAAGCTACGACCACAGGATACAGTGTCGAACAAGACACAACTGTTGACAGCAGAAGACTTGACCCGGGACACCAGGATGTCAATAGCTAAAGTGCAATGGTATAAAAATTTTTGGAAAAAAATTAAGTAAAGGGTCAAGTATTGCAAAGGCACCCAGAGGAAATGACTAATTTGAAAAGTCAGAGAAGAGGTGACATCTGAGATGGACCTTCAAAGACTAGAATTTTCCCAGGTGTAGAAGTTTGGGGGTTTCATCTCCCACTCACTTCTCTGCCGCTGTACTCTAGCCATTGCCTCCACATCTTACTCCAGATCTCTTCCAAGGCACTTCCTAACAGCCAAACCCAACATCTCATTCATTTAACAGCGTTAACCAATCTCTTTCTTCAGGAAACTTTCTTTTCTTTTGGCTTCCAAAATACTACGCTCACTTCATTCTCAGTTTCCTTCACTGATTTCTCTTCCTTAATCTATCCCTTAAGGTTAACATTGCCTAAATTTCTGTCATTTGTCCTATTCTCTTCTCACTTCACCCTCTTATTCCATGATCCTGTCATTTTTATAGAGATGGCTCTCAAATATACATCTTTAGCCTGGGCCTCATTCTTGAAACTCACAGCTATATTTTCAATCTTCTCTCAGCAGATTCCATGAATAGTTATGGAGGCTCTACTAGGCTCAGTGTTAGCTTCTTCCGCATAAATTATCTAGTTCAATGTATTCCCCACATTTAGCACATGCAAACCCAAACCAATTTTTTCCCCCTTAAATGTGTCCCTCCTAGACTTCCTACATCTGTTTGGTAAGGTTTTTAGCAGAGATTTATGGTAATGGCACCAAGCAGAGTTCCAGTCCCTCTTCAAAGCTACTTTAGTGCTTTGTACTCAGATACTACTAAAATCTTATGTCCCTCTGCCTGTTAGACTTTGAGGAAGGAAAGCATCTGCCATTTTTCTTTGTCTCTTTTGTGAATTCCACCCTGCCTTTAAAGTAGAAAATTCTCCACCAAACCGAACTCCCAGCACTGAATTCAAAGGTCTTCTGTTACCCAACCCCAGTCTCCAGCTGGGGCATCATCTCTCTGCAGAGCAGGTCTTTCCTGAGCAATCCCTGCTCCTTCCCACCTACATGCTCAGGCTCTTATATGCACCTGGCTTTGTGAAGTCCTTTTCCTGCTCACCAGAAGAAAATCTGTATGTCATTTCAGACCCACATTGAATGCTACCTCTATCATGAAACTGCACTGATTTCCCAGTCAAAATACACCTTTCAACTACCCCAAAGAACTGAGTTTATATCTTATCCTAGGCATGCACTATCGTCTTTCTATTCTGATGGTTATGAATTCATCTGACTCTCTCACCAGACTGAGTGGCTGCCACACTCCGGAATTATGCCATAATCATTCACATATACTACTGAGCCTAGAACAGTAGTTTTTGTATAAGCAATAGATATTTGTGAATTTCAAAAATATTTAATATGGCTTATAACAAAATTATGTAGCTTTCTATATGTTGCTTTCAATTTTCTTTTTTTTTATGTGCAAGTTGCATATAAAAAACACAATAGGTTCCCTTTCGATCAATTTAGTGGTCACAAATCCTTTCTGATAATACAAACACAAAATGGCAAAATCACATTTCAATGATGATTATAGAATTTAGGATTGGAAAGTACATAATAGATATTTTATTACAATGTACATTCCTAAATTTAATAATGGTGCTTTAATCTATTCCCAAATAAGTTTCAATATACAGTAATTTGTAATTTTGCTGAGATACAAACACGTCGATTTTTTTCTACTGCAGGGAAAATCACATTGCTAGTATGTGAGCTTAGTCAAAGCATGTGGTTTTAACTTAATTTGGTTTGTATATAAATAAATAAATGTCAAATAGATAAATGTAAGCAGTAAGGTTGGAGAGATGAACTGGGTATCTCATTGGACAAGACTACATAGGGTTTAAAAACTAGTGGCAACTACTCCATAGTCTTTGAGAACAATCCCAAACCAGAAACAAACAACCTTCTCTCTTATTTTTTCTTGTAAATTCTATATTTATATTTCACATTAAAAAACCAAGGTGATACAAACATAAAATCAAAGAAATTAAGCAAAACCATATAATCCTAATTTATTACAGGTATTAGTATAAACTCTTTAAAAAACACATAATTCTTAATTTTGTCCACTGAAAAGGCCTAAAAATAATGACCAACTCTATATTGAAGAGCATCTTTCCTGCCCAGATTGTAATGTCTACTTATCATTTCTTTTGAAGAAATTTCTGGTTCTAAATTTGTGTGAGGAGATGTATAAAATGAGCCTATCTTGTCCTAGCAAAAAGCAAAGGAATTATTAAAAACTTCTAACCTTGGGGTTATGTCCAAAACTCAGAACCAAACTGAAGAAGCTCCCACTATCCAAAGACAGGGCAGTGTGAGCATCCATAAGAATAATCACGTCAGAATTGAAATGCATCAAATATATTAAAATTCATAGGCTCTTAATGATACTAAATTAAGAGAAAGAATTAAGTGTGTTGTTCCTGGACAAACTTTACCTCAGGGTAACCAAGTAACTAATGAGATAAAAGGTCTCTCTATACAAATATTTCAGAAAAGAAATGAAAAAAAAAAAAAAAAGATAGCATTGGCATGTTACTATTTTACCAATAACTAATGAAATAATGGTTCTAGGTAATGATCATTAGACAGCATATGCTTTTGACAAGAACTAGTTTTACCAAAATATCAAACCTCCATCAGATAATTTTTAGATTTAACTATCAGTTTACAAGAAATAAAAAGGTAGGTGAACATGCTAAACAGGGTTACAATGAGAAAATACAAAATGTGGTAAATTCTATAAGATAAACGACCAGGTTTGTTTAAAAAATAAATTGCATGAGAAAAGAGGAAAGGGAAAATCCTATATTAAAAGACATATAAACTGTATTGGATCCTCATTCAATAAACTAATTGTTTAAATTTAAAAAAATTTTTTTAGAGTACTGGGAATGATCATTTCTGTTAATGGTATAGTGATTGTTACTATATGTTTTCTAAAAGAGCCCTTATCTTTTAGAAAATGTATATTGATAATGCAAACACAAAATGGCAAATCCACGTTTCAATAATGAGGTTACTAGTTAAGTCTAAGTTACAGAAGGTAGGATGGAAAGTACATAATAGATATTTTATTACAATATACCATTGGCATTGTTAAATTTAATAATGGTGTTTTAATTTATTCCCAAATAAATTTTAATTTGCAGTAATAATTTTCACAGATGATGCCTGGGATTTATGTCAAAATAATCCAGGTGTGGGTGGAAATCTAGAGATTGATAAAACCAGAGTGTCCATGAGTTGTTTATTGTCATAATTAAGTGAAGGGTCTTTGGAGATACACGGCACTATTCTCTTATCTTTTGGGTATGTCTGAAATATTTATATATCTTGAAATTTTCTACAATTAGAGATGGTAAGCACATGCACACTCTCACACATAAAATGTTTTTCAAAATTTAACATCTTCACTCAGGTGAATTAATGTTCACTCAACAACGTAATGACGAAATTCACCATCATAGATATGCTTATTATTAATTATTCTTCCATTAGAGGAAGGAGCCATTAGGGATCCAAGAAATCCTGCTATGCCTTGTAACAGAATGCATATCATACATAATGCTGAGAGCTCTTTCTCAAGAAAATCAGGACTGAATTTACAGTTAAGAACGTTTATTAAAGTAGGTCCTGCAATTTCTTTTACTGATTTACATTGGGTCAAATGTTATTTATTTTGTAAACAAATTGGTTACTGACTTAACATGAATAAGCTTATGTGTTACAAATGAACCAATACACTCAGGAGAAAGGCGGGAAGAGCAGCTCCCCTTACCTAGCTGTCTCCTCAAATTGTATGTCATCCACAGAGGCTGTAACACAGGAAACCCCAGCATGTTTCTCAGCTTCAAAAAATAGGTAAAAATGTGCTGTATTAGTAATGTTTGGATATTTCAGACCAGGGGAAAAGGAATAAAACTTAAGTGGATTTATTTTAGTAACTCATCCTCTTATTCCGCATAAGACCACTGTACCCACACTCTGCTTGATCTGAATCCTAACAGTTCCTTTGTTCTATAAGTCATACTTCTACTGCATGGAAATTACTGAAGTTTCTTCTGCATTTTAATTTACATCATCTTTGATTTGAAATTCAGTACCGGTACCCAGCATATCTAGTTATTCAAACAGCAATTTTAGTAAGTGCCAACTTTAAATGTTTTGTTAGGTACTGCCTTCCTTTTGTTTTAAAAACAATGCATCAGAGCTGTATCCATTAACCCACACAACCAGTAGCTGAATGTATTTAAGCCACTTAGCCAGTGTAAGCCCTGAAAGGTATGGGAGACCCTGAGATCACACCCCAAATCAGAGAGGAACTTCTCTGGACACCAGAGAAACACAGTAGGTCAAGTGGTTCTCAACCTTCCTAATGCTGCGACCCTTTAATACAGTTCCTCATGTTGTGGTGACCCCTAACCATAAAATTATTTTTGTTGCTACTTCATAACTATAATTTTGCTACTGTTATGTCTTAGGTGACCCCTTTGAAAGGGTCTTTTGACCCCCAAAGGGGTCGCGACCCACAGGTTGAGAACCGCTGCAGTAGGTATTTAGTTAATGTTTGCTATTTTTCATTAGCAAATTCACACCAAATTCACTATGCATTAATTATGTTGGAGGAAGAGAGTATTGACTAGGGTGGAGAGAGATTAGGGAGGAGCTCCAGTTGTTTCCATGTTCTATGTCTGCATTTAATTTGTTGAGATATTTCAATTGCTGGTTTTACATTATATAAAAATATCATATTTTATTCTCTTTGAACATTTTTTTGACATGTGCTTCTGCCAGAATTTGATTTTGAGGAATAGTCACTTAAAACCCAAACAGATTGCATTGGCTATTTAAGAACTTCTAACCCCATTTTAGTTTTGTAGACTTCACTCCTGATGCCACATCATGAAAAAGAAATAGTGAATTATACTGAATTTGTATTATTTGTATATAGTGGACTACTTTAACTGCAGTGTACATATTAATTGATAGTCCCAGGTAAACAGAGGTAAGAAAATCTTTCAGAGAGCAAGTGTTTAAAACACTCCTCCCTATGATTCAATTCTGTAGAAAATTGGGCATTTGGGTTCTACTAGTTGGAAATAACCTTTTTTCCAAACATACACATAACATAAACTGAATTACCAGAAAACTAACCACAGCAGAGCTCTGTGCGGGATGGAGTGGGGAGGATGGCTTTCCCAGCTATAAAGTTTAGTGAGAGGAAGGGTACGTAAAGGTATCAGACTCTAGAAATACAGGGGTGGACAAAAGTAGGTTTATAGTTGTAATACAAATAAATAATACAATTATTAATAAATAATAGTACAAGAATAAACTGTATTCTGCATACTCACAACTGTAAACCTACTTTTGCTCACCCTATACTTAATTTAATTCAGTATATCAGACATTTATCAAGTTCCTACTGATTTCCAGAGACTGAGCTGAATCAGTCCTATCTTTTAACAAGTCTAGTCAGTGGCAGAGATCCAGCCACAGTCAGTGACCTTTTAGTGCTTAAGATTTCTAGAGAACTAATGGACCCTTGCAGATGTATCCTGTAAAACATTGACTAAAGAGTACCTAAGAGACACTCATTCCCATTACCTGACACGAGGGAATGGGATATCAAGCTTATCAAACTATTCTTGCCAATAAAGTGTTACCATGTACACCAACATGAGTTACCAATTTTGAATGATTTAAATGATAATTAAACTGCAACAACTAATAAAAGACTAAATTTTTATGGTATATATCAGGTATTTATTATGTATATGTAGCACTAACTAGATTGCACTAGGGACCAAGAATAAACATAATTATAATAATAGTTAGCATTTGTTAAACAGTTATTATTAGCCAGGCCCTCAGCTAAGAACTTATGCATGTCCATCACATGAGGTTGATACAATTATTAGTTCTATTTTACAAATGAGGAAATTTAGACTTAAAAAGATTAAATACATTGCTCTAAATAGTAATTTTTTTTTTTTTTTTTTTTACTATAGAAGCAATAGGAACTCTCAAATAAGACCACCCAAAGAAAGCTCCCTAAAGTACTTGGCTAAATACGGGCTTCAGGGACTCAACAGCCATGGTTAACATCATAGACTTTCAAGGACCATTAAACCGAAAATAAAAAATAAAAATATGAGGAATCAATATGGGGCCACATTTTTAAAATGTGATTATATGTAATTGTCTTCTTTTTACCAGTCTATCAGATATGAATTCAATAGCACCAACTTGTTCTGGCTCTTGATTTTAATGTCATTTATATTGTATGCCAATAAAAGTGAAGAAACCCTAAAACTATTTCTGATTCTCTGGGGAAACTGAGAGAAACACTAGACTAGCTACATGATTGTGATCCAGGTATAAATGATGATTGATAAAAATTGTGGTACCTTCATTCATTCATTCCTTTATCTAATATTGATTGAACAATTGTGCTGTGCCAGCCTCTATGTAAGGTGCTGAAAATATAAAATAGTCATGATTCCTGTTCTCATGGAGTCTAGTGGAGGAGCCAGGGATTAATTACATGAATGAATAATGACAAAATTAATTAAGTGCTCTGAAGGAAACATGGATTTTATGAGGGTAACTAAGGAACTAGGCCTAGAATTAGGCCTAGAAGGCTTGGACTAGGTAGTGGCAGTGGAGATATAGCCAAGTGGTTGGGTTTGAGAGATTTCTTTTATGTAACATTGATAGGACTTTGTTCATAGATTGAATATGTGTGTGTGTGTGGGGGGGGGGTAAGGTAGAGAGAGGTACCAAGGCTGGAAGACACCTAGATTTATGACATGCATAAATGGGTGGATTGGGTGCCATTCTTGAGAGAGTAAAACCTGGAAAAGATTTGCAAATGAAATAGAGAGGGAAATGTGAGTCTGGGATATTTCAAAATCAGAAATGAATATGGAGGGTGGAGAATGACTCAGGAATGCTTCAAGCCCCTAGGCCTATGGGACTAAAAGATAGCAGGGCCACTGACAATAATGAGGTCTTATGACAAAATTATAGTGAATGAGCCTGGCCAGTGTGGCTCAGTGGATGGAGTGTTGTCCCATGGACTGAGAGGTCCCCATTTACTTCCTGGTCAGGGCACATGCCTGGGTTGCAGGCTTGATCCCCAGTAGGGGGTGTGCAGGAGGCAGCTGATCAATGTTTCTCACATCAGTGTTTCTATCTCTCTTTCCCTTCCTCTCTCTCTAAAAAATCAATGAAAACATTTTTTTAAAATGTCACTTTAATATTCACATAATGTATTCAGTTGCCTTGGCAATAGGCATCATCATCATTATTATTAGCAACCTCAATGATTTTTATACTTGTTTCTCCTTCATGTGGATTAATTTTATATTCATGTTCCCATTATTATGTTATTATAAACCACCTCAAATCCTGATAAAAACTATTAAGACAGAAACCAAATAGACCTATCAACAAACATACAGATTGGCATCAGATATATGACTGAATTTTGCAAGTGGTTAACACATAGGGAATTAGAAACTCTATTAACACTGATAAAGAAAAGCACGGTTCTATAATCATCTCAGATTCACTTTTGTCCTCTGTAAAGTAAGAGTCCTGGGATACATGTTCTTTAAAGCTCCTTCCAGCTCTAATATTTTATCTTAACAATATTTAACTTTAAACGGTACACTTGCTGAGTCTATTAGGAGCCTTACGCAAAGCCTAGCTTCCTTTAGAAATGAGAATTCAAGTTCTGGAACCATCCATCCATCCATCCATCTACCCATCCATATAATCAAGAGGTTTTCATTTAGTGCTTACTAAGCCCTGGAGAACTAGCTTTAGTTTATGTGCTAATTGGTGAGACAGGAAATAAAGAGGTGAACAGGTTAATATCCAAAAGCATTACAGATAGTGCTAAGTAGTATTGTGGATGAAAAAAAAAGGGGTTCTTTGGAAAGCAACTTCACAGACTAATCTGATCCTAATATTTCTAACTGGACAGGGCATGGGGGTAGTCATGTGCAGGCATATAATTGCTTTAGTGAAAGGTTTTAAGCCATGTTTATTGTTCTTGTATATCCAGGTTACCACACTTTTGAGACACCAGAAGTAATACCCCTCTAAGGGGGAATTAACCCTCAAGAGAGCATATAATCTTGTTAACTATCCTGTAATCCAATCCTCACCTTGCTTTCTCCAATCTTCCTTGCATCCCCTCCTTAATTTCAAATGCATAAAAGAAGCTGCAAAACTATTACTATCTGAAGCATTTGAGATCTTGATCCCGAATATGTTGTCAGTTTGGTTCGAATAAACTCTTATAAATATGTATTCTCTACAGGTTTGGACATTTCTTTTTTTTTCTTTTGTTTATTTTTTATTTTTTTCAGGTGTGGACATTTCTTACCTCAACAGTATAAATTGGAAAGTGCATTGCGATGGAGTTGACCAAATGGTGCAAATGTAAACGTGGTTGGAAAGACTTCTCTCAGGAAATGAAATGTAATGCATGAAAGGGGCCAAGAGAAGAATATAATGGCAAAAAGAAAATCAGGTGCAGAGGATCCCAGCAGAGGCTAAACAAGGGTGTGGTAGGGAACAAATTGCAGACACAGATATGAGTAGTACTCCTCTATTTAACCAGATATGAAAGAAATTTGCAAATATGTAACCAATACCACTCTTTTAAGCACATTTTTGTGATTGTTGAAAACATAGTTCTTTTTCAATAAAAATATGTAATGGGTTCGTTCCTTTTCCTTCTAAATGAATTGTTTTACAATTTTCGACTATGCTAAATATGGATAAAAATAACCCACATAAACAGAAGCTCTCTGGGGTCCTCATTTATTTAATGGAGTAAAAGAGTCCTAAGACTAAAATGTTTGAGAACTACTACTGGCCTAGGCCATTCCCAGTGTTGGATGATCTAGCTTAATCATTATACAGGGCACACAAGTCAAAATATCCTCCTCTCCTCATTCCTCCCAGGTCCTGGGTCCTGGTCATGGTGTGGCACGGGCCGGGGAGCCGGGCGTGGGCTTCCGCACCCTCCGGAGTCCCGACCCCGCCATCCCGCATCCCCACATCCCAGCCCGCCTGCTAGTTCCCAGACACCCTGCCATCCCGGACCCTCCTGTCCCCCCAGCCCGCCATCCAGGCCCTCCGCATTCCGGACCCCACACCCCGTCCCCCATTCTGTACCCCTTCCAGCCCCCTCCTCGACTACCCCGACCCGCCGCGCCCCTACCCGCCAGGCAGGCGGTGGCGTCGATCCACTTGAGCAGCTGCCCGGCGCTCAGCTCGCCGCGCGCGTTGGCGTGGGCAGGCTGGATGGCCTGGCTCATGTGCACCTCGCCGGGCGCCCTCTGCTCCATGACTGGCCCGTGGGAGCAGCCCCTCGCGGAGTGCGCGCGCCCGGTCCGCACCCGGCCCGCCCGGATCCAAAGGGCACCTGCCGCGCCGCCGCCCTGGCCCCAGGCCCGCTCCCTGCCCGCCGGCCGGGCTGCCCGGTGCACGGGAAGGTGAGATTCAGGTGCCAGGCATATCGCCCAGGAATGTCGCGAGGAGGGCGAAGGCAGACTCTCTTCTGTTTCAGAAGCCAAAGCTGGGGCGACCGAGGTTGGCAAAGCTGCGAACAGCCTGGGTCTCACCCCTAAAGGGAGGATAGCGGTACTTATCTCAGAGGACTGTGCAGAGAATTACAGGAGCTGGTGTAGGAAACTCATGGCACGTGCCTGGGTATTTGGTAAGTAAGTAAATAGTGAGGTCTGAAGAACTTGACAGGTGATGGAGGGTTAAGAATTGATTAGTTAAATGACGTCCAGAAAATGTAGACCTTTTGCTTTAGAAGCTGATTTTAGAGTATTCTCCCCGCCCCTAGAGTGGGTACCCACGCCTCAAGCCTTCATTCAAGATCCATCTTCTGATTCATAACATATTATAATGGCTCCAAATAACCCTTTGCTATTGATCGACCATTTTGTTATAAAATTACCCTGGCTGCCAAATAATAATAATAAAAAACGTGCTGACTTTTACAGACACATTAGAGTCACCCAAAAAACTAAGGCAACTTTTTGGTTTTAATCTAGAGAATTTATGATGAAAAACTGTCACCAGCAAATCCCAACAGAATCTCTTCTTTATGGAAGACAAAATCCAGAACGTTAAATGAGAGTTTTCTTTCTCAGCCTTTAGCACATAAAAGCGACTCCACTTTCTAGAGCTGAAGTCAGTGACTTGACAAAGCAGTTCTCATTAAGGAAAGGGTGACACCAGAAAACCACCAGCTGACAATAGATTCACAGATGTCATATTGTTAGGGGCAGCTGCACCTGGGAGAGCATTTGTGAGCAAAGAAATGGAAGCCGGGAGAGCCGAAGAAGCAATGTGCCAGGTGTGACGCTGACCAAGAGGAGCAGCTAAGGTAGTAGAGCACCTGGCTTACTCAGGGTTCCTGACTGTCCAAAGCAGCTGACCACAAACCCTAACCGACCTCAACAAAAGGGTGGTGCTCTTTCATCCCTGTGCCAATGGTCTGCCAAGCCCCAGCCTGGAGACATCAGAATGTAGTCTGTTAATTTTGCTTCTAAATATATTTTATTTTATTTTTTGTTATGAAAGAGAAGAACTAAGGAAGCATAGACTTGATAACCTTCAGGATTCTCTTTGGGTAGGTTTCCATCCTACATAAGCATACGTAAGAATTTGATGTGTTCAGTTAAGCAAGCATGAAGTTTGACTTTTATAAAAAGCACAAAAATAACTTTTTTAAGCAAACAAATGAAAACTTAGGCCTCTGAGATGGTCCTCTTATGTAGTTATGTACTTATTTCAATGACCAGGTTATTACTCCTATCACCGTTGACACTTTTCTTTGGAAAATGCCTCTAGAGTTCTTAATACCATTTTGGCAGATAGATTATTGTTCAGCAAACATTTACTCCATCTACTGATGGCTCCATGGAAGGCCCTTATTCATGTCGGGCTTGGCTTTGGAATGAAGTGTGGGGACGTAAAACTGTACCAGTTCCAAGCCTAGCCCTTCCAGGTACTACTTGTTCCTGTTTGGGGGAATATCTGACCTCTGCCATGAGAAGATTATGTGCTTATGTAGATGCCCCATCAACATCTGGGTGCCAGACTGCACTCACATTCTGCAGAGCCATTCTAGCCAACCTGCAGCCTTGCAGCCTGAAGCTGAGCCACCCAGCAGTCACACAGATCGTGAATGAGACATGACTTGCTGTTGTATGTCCCTGTGGAGGGAGTGTTTGCTATACAGCACTAACTGATGGTGCCATGCATAATTTCATTTATTAATATTTTAGGAAATTTATTAAGTTATTGGAAATAAAGTTTGTGTTTAGGTTGGGTTGTATTATTTTGGGTAAAAAACTGTGACAAAGTGGTAATATGCATGTGCTCATATACTTGGTTTCTTGTATACTTGAGGAATTTCAAAAATGTTTTAAGTTGGCTTTCCAAAGTGATTATCTGGAAGGAAACAGCTTGTATCTGTATATGTATGTTAAGGATGTTTGATCAAAAAGCAGACACAGTGCACAAACTCACTATTGTGTGTTCTTAAATATATTATCTCCTATTTACATGTCTTTTGATTATGGTTTCACATCTTTTGTTGGTTTCACACTGATTTTCATTTTAATAACCTCGGCCTACAACTACTATTCTTATGTTTTCTGAATGGTCTCTTTTTCTCATGCACAATGAAAATGTCATTTTTGCTATTACGTTTGAAGAAAAGTCTGCCATCTTCCATTTCTGTTTAGAGACATCTTTTGAAGATGTGCAGAATGTGAAGCCAGCTTGATTTTTAAAGGTCATGCACAAGCACAGGAAAGCTGATTGGGAAGAGTGTGGAAAGTATGATAATGAGAACACCTTTTGAATGTTGGAGTGGGAAGGAAACTAGACAGTCTGACCCTCTCATTCTGAGGATAAGAACATGTGTTTGCCCCGAGTCACATTGCAAGGTAGCGGTCGGGCTTTGGGAAAACCGAGAACACGGAGCACTAAATGTAAGAAGAAAGAAAAAAGTGCTTCCCCCAGAAACAGATCCTCCAGCATGAATTTGAGAGCAAGCAGTATATTTGAGAGGAAACTGCAGAAAGCACTTGTAGGGGAGTCAAAGTGTGGTCCCCAAACCGGCAGCATGGGCTTCACCTGGGAGCGTTTTTAGAAATGCAGAGTCTCAGGCCCCAGCCAGACCTGCTGCATAAGAATCTGCATTTTGTTAAGATTCCCAGGTGAGTCATAAGCACATTAAGGTTGTGAAGAGCAGCCTCTCAGAGACGTGGAAGCTGGGATTTTGTCCTCCAACTCCCATCCTTCATTGACTAAGGCCTGCTCCTGAGCCTTAGCCCAGCACTGAAGCTGACTGCAGGGAGAAGCGGGCTTTCAGGCAGAGCTTTGCCTCAGGAGGACATTAGGACATTAGGACACTGTCAGCTTGTGACGGACACCAGAACAGTGAGTGCCAAAGGGATGCAGGCGAGGCACAGGGAGTCATGATGCTTACATTGTCCTGAATATCAGAGGCCGCTGGGAGCCTTTTCATTTAAGGGACGAATCCCAGGCAGAGGATTTGGTAATTCAAAGTATTTCATGCAGAAATATTTTCTTTTCTTTTTTTTTTTTTTATCCTCACCTGAGGACATTTTTTTCATTTTTTGTTCAGATAGAGTGGGAGGGAGAGAGAGGAAGAGAGAGAGAGAGAAACATCGATGTGAGAGTGACACATCGAGTGGCTGCCACCCGCACGACCAACCAGGGCCGGGGACAAACTGCAACCGAAGTACATGCCCTTAGCGGGAACCGAACCCAGGTCTCTCTGGACCGCAGGCCAACGCTCCAACCACTGAGCCAAACCGGCCAGGGCTCATGCAGAAATATTTTCTAAAGTACTTTAAGGGAATGCTAGATCATAGCCCATGTGAAGGATTTTTTATATTTGCATTTTTGAGAGATACTGGTCTGTAGTTTTCTGTCTTCTTTTTCTTTCTCCACCCCCCGCCACCCTCTTTGTCAATGTGGAACAAGTCTTCATTTTCGTGACTTGCCACGTTGAAGGTTCCCGGTTAGTTATTTCAGTTTGGGGTTGCCTGCTATCTCATCATAACTAGATTGGGTTTATGCCTCTTCGGCAGGGATATTAAGTAGTGATGCCGTGTTCTTCTCAGTGCATCTTACCTAGTGGTGCACAGTTTGATCTGTCCCATTTTTGATGATGTTCATTTTGTCATTTCATTCAAGTGGTGTCTCCAGGTTTTTCTCCTGAAAATTTCCCCTTTGTAATTAACAAGCATTTTGTGTGGAGGTACTTTGAAGCTGTGTAAATACTCATTCCTCAATACATTTTTTATGTATTCACTAATTTATTTTTATTTCCATGGACCCATGGTTTCTTATTTTACTCGATGTTATTATCATTATTCCTTTTGATGATGAAATTGTCCCCAGCGGGGTCAGAGGGAGCCTCCTCAGGCTGGCTTCTGTGTCCTTTTGCCATGTTTCTGTCATTCTTTTGTAATTCCTCATTTTCCAGTATAATCAGATGTTTCAGGCTTATCTTGTACTTTTTTCTTCTCCATCCCTGGAACCAGGCATCTTAATCGCCAGAACATATGAATCTTACTTTATTTGGTAAAAATGTGATATAGTATCTGAGAGGAGAAGCTTATCCTGGATTTTCCAGGTGCACCTACATGCAATCGCATGTATCCTTATAGACATCCAGAGAAGAAAACACACAGAGAAGAGGAGGAGACAGGACTGGGGTGGTGTGCTCACAGGCTGAGGAACACATGGGGCTACCAGAAACTGGAAGAGCCTTTAGACAGAGTATGACCCTGCCCACACCTTGATTTTGGATGTCTGGCCTCCAGAACAGTGAGAGAATGAATGTTGTTTAAAGCCACCCAATTTGTGGTAACTTGTTATATCAGCCCTAGGAAACAAATATACTAGCTATCTATAAAACTTCGAGTTCAGATTGATACATCAGTTCCCATCTACCACTGCAGGATTCATTCTGTTTCTTCTCCGCATTTCTAATTCCGTTTTCTGACAGTGATAAGCCTGGCTTAGACTGTGCCTGATAGATTTCCTTATTGGATCAGCCCCTCCAGTGTTCCCGATCTTTCACCTCCTCCACAACCTCGTGCCTGAGGGACCCTCCTCACTGGCTCCCGCTCTGCAGCCTAGCAGGTCTGTGTCCTGGGGCCCACTTCCCCACTTGGGGGTTCCTCCTGCTGGGGCACCCCAACATACACCACCCTGCTCCACCTCCCCAAATGGCCAGAGGCCTGCATTGCTCAGGAAGACAAGGGAAAGGATGGGCAAGGGGGAGAGGAAGAAGAAGGCCGTGCTGGATTGTATGCCCCCCCTCCTTAGCACCCTGATGCCCACCACATGCCTGCCCACCCTGGGTGACATGTATGCCCACCCACAGCGGGACTAGACTTGGCCGTGACCCTGCAGCAAGGCCGAACCTGCAGATTAAGTGAGTGAAGGGCACAGGCCTCACGGGGGAGAGCAGCGGAGCAGCGCCCACTGAGCAGCGCCTACCGAGCAGCGCCCACTGAGCAGCGCCCACTGAGCAGCGCCTACCGAGCAGCGCCCACTGAGCAGCGCCTACTGAGCAGCGCCCACTGAGCAGCGCCCACTGAGCAGCGCCCACCGAGCAGCGCCCACTGAGCAGCGCCTACTGAGCAGTGCCCACTGAGCAGCGCCCACTGAGCAGCGCCCACCGAGCAGCGCCCACTGAGCAGCGCCTACTGAGCAGTGCCCACTGAGCAGTGCCTACTGAGCAGCGCCCACCGAGCAGCGCCCACTGAGCAGCGCCCACCGAGCAGTGCCCACTGAGCAGCACCCACTGAGCAGCGCCCACTGAGCAGCGCTGCACCCGAGGGACACAGCAGGTCTTTCCACACTCAGCCGGGCGTGGCTCCAGGCCGTGGTGCGGCCGGCTGAAACCAACCTGGGGATTTTTATTCTTTATTTGATTCAGGAAGAAGAATTTCCTGGTGGCAAATGGATAATATTTATCCTCATTAGATAGCACCAATCTGCCCTGAAGAAACCTTCAGATTAAATTTGAGGGATGAAACAAGATTAGTCCTGACAGGTATATAGATCCTCAAAGAATGTGCAATAACTCCTCATAAAACAGCCTAAAAACATTCTTTCTGACAGTTTGACACTTTGTAAAGAGAATTTATGACTTGTTCATGATAATATACTGCCTTAAGTTTTATAATTGTTTTATACAAGCATGACATTTTTCTTCAAAGAGATTCATCCATTAATTAATCTATTCATTCAACACAGATTATTTTGAATGTCTAATATTGACCGGACACCAGGCTAAGCATAAGGGAAGGCCCCTGCTCTCAGGGAACTACAGTCTGGTGGGGAAGACAGATGGGCAAACCAGTAGTGTAATGTGATAAGGGCATATCAAAAGCTACAGTACACAGTGCCATGGGACACAGACAGGGGAGGATCTCCTCCACATGGCCATCCCCATACAGCCTTCATCACTCTGGCAATGAAGCAGCAGGACCTAAGCATCCCAAGCAATGGGAAATGCTTTGGGGCTCCCAGAATTGACTAGATATGAAAAACCAGGTGGTGGGCAGGGGTGGTATTTGTTTTTCTCAGTTTCAGCAGAGATGAGATAGGTGGCTGGCATTACCTTCTCACTAAGATTAAACACAGTGGTGGAGAAGTTATTCCCCAAAAGGAAATTGAGTTCTAATTAGGAATGGATAATGAAAACTAGACACATTTTAAAAATCACCAATTATTCATATAAGGCATGGGAAGACTATGGGGAAAAACTATGGGAAAGGCAAGTCCTAGGTGATATTGTTGAGCTGCTGGATCAAGCCTCACCTGAAAGTGGAATACTTTGGAACTTTCCAATGAACAAAAAAGTCTCCCCTATTTCCCTTTTTTTTTTTTTTTTTTTTTTTTTTGCTTTAAGACCATTTGAGTTTGGTTATCTGTCATGTGTAGCCAAAAGATTTCTGAGATGCCTCTATAATGCTCTTATACAACTGCTGGCAGTCTTTTATTTCCTATGGAAATATTAATTTCTATTTAATTTTTCAATCTCTGAAAGACTTCAGTGCTGCTCATTTTTAGCTCATATCAGGTGAGTGATGCAGCTAATAATATCACATTTTTGTGTTAAATCATTTTTCTCAGATAGCTGATATACTTTTATAATGATTTTTGCTTGCACTCTTTGCAGTATCCTAATAAAACAAAGGCAACAGTATTTTGAAAATAGTTTTTTCTTATAGCAATTTTGAAATCAGTTTTTTAGCCATGCAGTTGACTGTGCTAGGGCTGCAAAAACCTGCACGGTCATCAGTGAGCCCTCTAATCAGACAACTGGTCTCACCACCAGGTCTCGCCTGCACAAGGTGCGTGGGTGCTGCGTGGGTGCTGTGGGGTACACAGAGCAGCAGCAAACAGATCCAGGTCAATTCCCGTCCCTGTGGGGGACTAAAGAGTAACCCAACTTTATATCATGTCACATCATCCTGAAGGACTTTAGAACCATTAATTTATTCACACGATACTCTGCATAGGGTTGGTCACTATAATTATTATAATTAAAAAAAACATTTTTTTTCTTTACTGAGTTTTAGAGAGAGGAAGGGAGAGGGAGAGGGAGATAGAAACATCAATGAGAGAGAACATCGATTGGCTGCCTCCTGCATGTCACCCACTGGGGATTTGGCCCACAACCTGGGCATGTGCCCTGACTGGGAATTGAACCAGCGACCTCTTGGTGCCTGAGTCGATGCTCAACCACTGAGCCACACTGGCCGGGCTAATTATTATAATTTTTACATGACCAAACTAAGGTCCAGAAATTTACCCCAAGTTACCCACCTAAATAGTAATAAAATCTGAATTCCTAAGTAACTCTTTTTGTTCACATGCCCAAGGTACTAAGAACCCTTGCCATTTGCAATATTATTTAGATAAAATAATATTAATGTTTGTAATAATGTCCAAATAATCATCGTAAAGCACTTAAAAATTAAAGTTTTTCTCCATAATGCAGATATGGATTTTTAATTTATGATTTTTTTCTCTTAGTTTTATCACTTGTAGAGAAAATGTGGGAAAGTAACCCAATGCTAAGGGCAGCAGTTTATCCGACCCATGGCCCATTAGTCAGCATGGTAAGTAGTATGCTAGACTGTGGTTGCAACTGATACAATTTTCATACTCTTAAGAATTACTTTCTACCGTGTGATTGATTCCCTGAATACGTTCTAACAATATTCATATTTAATTAAAAATAACTTTACATTAGATGTCAGTATTTTGTAGGTCAGAAAAATGTTGGGGCTAATAAAGACAAATGTTTTAATAAATCTTAGAAAAATGTGTCCTGCAGCTTTCTTGCACAGCCTCTCTTAGATAAAATCGCACTCAGCCTCAGGAGTCAAGGGACTTACAATGAACCACCATTTCCTTTTTGTTTTGTTCCTTTGCTCATCACTTAAACTAGGTCAGAAGAAATTTGGAGACAAACAACTACCATACGTCAATCTCTCGAGATCTTAATGTGAATGGGAGTAGGAAATAAAACGGATCCTGAATCAGCAAATATTGAGGGCTCGCCCTTTGCAAAACCCTGCTCGCGGGCCTGGGAGACAGCAGCATGCAGACAAAAAATCCCCTGCTCTCACAGAGCTTGTGTTCTGGTCAGGGGAGGCAGAAACTGAACTATATACACATGTAAATTGTGTGTGTGTGTGCACATGACACTTTGGGGAAGAACAAAACAAAGGAAAGGGATGGAGGTGGGCAGCATTGTAATTTTACACAGAATGGTCAGGAAAGGCTTCACTGAGATCCTGACTCTTGAGCAAAAGTTTGAAGAGAGAAAGAGAGAGAGAGAGAAAAGAGAGAGAGAGAGAGAGAGAGAGAGAGAGAGAGAGAGAGAGAGAGAGAGAGCGCACTCCCTGAGGCCTTTCTGGAGGAGAAGGTAGCTGTCTTTTGGACTATTGATTAATGTTCTTATCTTCCTCCTTCGGCCACATGGCAGGGTTCCATTATGTGTCGTATCTCCGTGAATGTGAATGCTTTGGCTAATGAAATGCAAGCAGTGGTGAGTGAAGGACCTTAAGAGCCAGAGCACGATTTGTCTCGTTCCCTTCTTTTCCGCCAGCAGAGTTCCAGATAGAAGAGGCTCCATCAGGTTGCATCTCGATCAGAATGATGCAACCAGATGTTGACCGGAGCCAACATCTGACCCATGAACTCTGTTGCTTTAACCCTGAGGTTTTGGGGTAGTTTGTTATTGCAGCAGTGCCTAGGTTAATTAACAGTGTTCCAGAAGAGGGAACAGCAAGTGCAAAGGCCCTTAGGTAGAAGTGTACCTGGCATGTTTGAGGAACAGCTCAGAGGCTGTGAGAAGCAGAGCAGGCAGGGGTCCTCAGATAACACTAGAAAAGTAATAAAGGGAGAGAGAGGTTATATAGGCCTCCAAGGCCATTGTAAGAATTTTGGCTTTTAATCTAAGTAAAATGGGGAATGGGAGCATTCTGAGCATAGGAATGATATGATTTGCATTGCATCTCAAAAGGATCACTCTGATTGAGAATAGATTGCAGGGGACAAAGGTAGGAGCAGCAGAGTTAGGAGACCATTGAAGATCATTATGTGTCCCTGTACTGTGTCCCTCATAAAACACAAGGGTCTGGGAAGCAAGGGATGAAAGTAGGAATGGATCCACGTTGGAATGTGTGATTCCAGTCCTCAAAACTCTAGGTTTTGTGGATCTGGAGCTCCTGCTTCCCAAAGGGGGAACACTTCTGCGTGGGGTCGAACAAGAATCTTGGTCACTTCAGGTTCCTTGTGTCAAGAGACCAACAGAAAGGAAAGGTGACACCATCCTGGCAGGTTACTTCTGGGGAAAGGCAAAAATACATTTGGTATTTAGTGATTTCTTTTTTTTTAATCCTCACCCGAGGACATTTTTGCATTTACCTTCAGACAGATCGGGAGGGAGGTAGAGAGAGAGAGAAACATCGACGTGAGAGAGACACATCGAGTGGTTTCCACCCACACGGCCCCGGTTGGGGTTGGGGACAAACTGCAACCAAGGTATGTGCCCTTAGCGGGAACCGAACCCAGGCCTCTCTGGTCCACGGGCCAATGCTCTAACCGCTTAGCCAAACTGGTCAGGGTGGCATGCAGTGATTCTTAGAGTATCTCCCTTGCCCTATTTTGGTGATAGAAGACCTATTGCGGTAGCCATGGCCTGTGAAGGGCATGGTGAGCAAGGCTGAACCAGATCTCTCAGGGATGAGGGTCTGGTTCACCTACCAGGTACACCACCTAAAGCAGTAGGGGTGCTAGCCAAGGGTAACTTAGAAGGAGTAGTTGAGGAGTTTGATTATTGGTGTCAGTCACAGTTCCAAAACCAGATGCAGCACTGGGCTAGTATGTCCCACTGAACTTTTTAAAAATTTTCTCCAGGAAAAGAGACCAGCCAGAATTTGGGGGCAGCTATTCCCAGATGGTGTGACTTACAGCTGTACCAAGCAGGGCGATCTGAGCAGGGCAAGGGTGAGCTTTAGTGGATTTTGTGGTGCACCACGCAGATACGCAGATACAATCTTCAGGGCCCAAACATTCATTTCCCCCAACCACCGAGAGTTCCCTACTCTTGGGTTATACCTGGGCACCTCGCCAGGAATTGCCTTTGGAAGAAGGGAACTGCCAGGCTTTAGTTTTTGCTTCCACTCTGGGGCAGTAGCATACTGACTAGTTAATTTGGGGTGTACAAAGGCCTGGCTTCTTGCCTCAATCTGGGACATCTTTGAAGAACACACCAGGTTTAGACTCTCCGTGGGCTTGGTCGAGGTCTCTGTTGTATCTACATCACAGTTCAGCTTCTCCTCTGCCTAGTCCTGCTCCTTTCCTTCTGTGGTAGGCAGAATAACGGCCTCCCAGAGATGTCTACATCTACTCCCCTGTGAATATGTTACCTTACATGGCAAAAGGAACTTAACCACTGCATGTGATTAAGTTAAAGACCTGGAGACAGAGAGGTTATCTTTGGTGGGCCAAATGTAATCACTAAGTCCCTATAAGAGAGAATTAGGAGACGAGAGAAGGGAGAATGTGTGGTGCAGCTGGTTTTGAAGATGGAGGAAGGAGCACAACTCAAGGAATGAAGGCAGCCTCTAGATAAAAGATGAAAAAATCAAGCGATTCTTCTTAAGAATACCAGAAGGAATACAGACCTGTCAACCCATTTTAGACTTCTGATGTCTAGAACTGTAAGATGATACATTTGCTGTGTTAAGTCACCAAATTCGTGGTAATGTGTTACATCAATAATAGGAAATGGATATACTTCCCTTACAGATATTGTTTGGGAAAACACACCCTAAAAACTTCCAGCACACAAATCTTTGCTGAGAGTTTGTTCCCCAAGGAATATCCCACTTGTAGACAGATTTGACTAGGAGAAAGAATCCTGTGGGGGATAAATCAACTTAGGGGCCAAGAGTTTTAGGTTTCTCCAGCTAAACACAACTGGACAATAACCTACACGTGACCTTCCCCTCTGAATTTTAGGATAGTTTTGTTGTGCCGTAACAGTAACTAGTATAGGGATCCAGTGTAGGACATATTCAATGAAGAGAATATGTTCTTCATTGCAAGCCTGTCCCTAAACATTGTGGATCTTAGTGCAAGAGTCCAAATGGAGGCCCACACACATGTCCAAATATTTAAGGTTGTAAGTAAGTGAGAAAATTGTTAAATAAAATATATTCTGTCCTGCCCTCCCAAAAATATACATTCTTGATGGCAAAATAGAAAACACAACTGAATTGTTGTTACACATATCTGTTCTGTTGATGGGCTGGTACTGTTTGGATGAGTAACTGTTTCCTCTGTAGGAATTTACAGAGCGATGTGCCTGTTGCAAATACTGTCCTAATTTCCAAGTACCTCCAGAGTCAGGAATTAGAACATGAAAAAAAGAAGAGAAAAAAGAAGACAGCACTTCTGGGAAATACTTTGGTATGCAATAGAATCTATTTTATACATAACCATCCCACAGTAAAGTTTTGTCAAGTGAGTTAATTTCTCTTTTCATCTACCTGAGGAATTCTCTCCCTCACATTCTCCCACACTCTAAAGCAGAGTATATTGCTGACAATGAAATACCACAGACCTTCATTAAATTAAGCCACAGCCTCCTTTTGATTGAGGACATAGGGCAAGCAAGGTGGAGAGACATTTCCCCAAGGCCTGGATAGTATTACCTGTCAGAGTGGATATTTGGGGTCAAAGATGGTGCCATATCGGTGCTGAATGCCAGATCCCAAGAGGCAGAGTATCTCATTTGGTTGAATAAAAATTTGGGTGACTGTGCTTGTGATACACAGAGCCCTTTAAAGTGTGGGGTGAGAGTAGGGGTCCCTTTTACTGTAAGGGCACTGTCTCTTCATTTTTCCATGATATTGGGACAGGTGTCTGGGAAACAATGGTAGGAATCTAACTGTGGAGTTTTATCCACCTCCAACCCCATACCCTCATCAACAGAGACCACAGAAGAGGCTGCACACTTGCTGTTGAGTGATTCACATTCAGCCATTGTTTTCATTCATTCATGGGTCAGACACTGTTCTGGCACAGCAGTGAGCAAGGCTGAGTTCTTCCTTTCATGGATCTCACATTCTAGTGGGAAAAGGCCAAAGATCAACACATACACAAACGAATGAGTAAGATAATTTAGCATAGAAGCAAATGCTATGAAGAAAATAAAGTATGAACTGGGGCAGGTGCAGGTGACTTTAGCTAAGGGGTCATGGAAGAGCTCTCTAGAGAGGTGATACTTGGGCTGAGACCCAGAATAACAGGAGGAGGCAAAAATGCAAGCCTTGGGCAGATTAGCTAACTGGATTTCCTGACATTAGAGGGTTAAGAAGAACCACCTTTTAAAAATGGTTATTTAATTTAAACATTTAACAAATTAAAGTATAGTTGGCACACAATATTCTAGTGGTTTGACATTTATATACCTACGATGTGATCACCACACTAAGTCTAGTAACCACCTGCCACAATATTATTGACTATATTCCCCTTCACTTTTTTCATTCATCCCCCAAACCCCAATTGTAAATTGGTGCAGCCACTATGGATAAAAGTATGAAGATTCCTCAAAAAACTAAAAATAAAACTACATACAACCCAGCAGTTCCACTTCTGGGTATTTATCCGAAGAAAATAAAAACTAATTTGAAAAGATATATGCACCCCTCTGTTCACTGCAGCATTATTTACAACAGCCAAGATATGGAAGCAATCTAGGTGTCCATCAGTAGATGAATGGATAAAGAATATGTGGTATATATGCAATGAAATATTACTCATCAATAAAAAAGAACCATTATTTAAACTTCAATATTTGATGAACATCTTTCTTTGGCCCACTTCTGGATATAGTCTATAGTTTAACGAACATAAAATCTTTCATATTCTGGATCTTCCATCACCTCATTGACAGAATATAGATGTAGCATATGTTGTGATTAGACCAAATCTGACCTGAATCCAGACTATATCCTATAAAATATATTGCTTTAATAGAATTTTAAAAATGTTTTTATTGATTTTTTAGAGGAAGAGAGAGATAGAAACATCAACATGAGAGAGAAACATTGATCAGCTGCCTCCTGCACACCACCTACTGGGGATGGAGCCTGCAACCTGGAAATGTGCCCTGTCCAGGAATCGAACTGGGACCTCAGTCCATGGGACAACGCTCAATCCCCTGAGCCACACCAGCCCAGCATTTAATAGGATTTTTATGTCAGCTACTTTTCTGCTTCTCTTTCTCAAATTGCAACAAAGTAATGAAAATTAAAAATCTTTCAGACTTCTGGTTAATGGTTTTCTATAACTGATTTTAATATGAAAGACTTAATTTACCTAGGTAAGTTTTTGAAGAGCTAAATCAACATAGAATTTGATTCTTGGAAAATTTAGTCCTATACATGTCATGAAAGTTTTAATTAAAAAACACTTTAAGTTTTTAGACAGCCAATGTACCATGTCGACCGAAAGAGCAAAACTTGAACATTTTTCAGTTCAAAAAAGGAAACTTAATTGTTGGTTTTAAGAGAAATATATATATTTTGGGATTTTAAAATAAGCACTAAATATTTTATTCATATACTATAATATAATCAAAGAATTGTTTTTCTTTTAATATTTTCTAATTATAATAGAGATTAGATTTTGTTATTATTGGTAATTATAGCAATATTTATTATGTGTGCTAGACAGTATACAAAGTAATTTATATGCATCATTTCATGTAACTGTCACAGAATTGGTGTAGGTACTATTAGTAATTCCTATTTTATATGTGAGAAAATAAGCACAAGTTAAGTACCTTGTCCAGAGTCACACAGTGGAAAATGATGGAACCAGGAATTGAACCTGAGAAGCCTGACTTCACAGTCAACCTAATGCTTGAGATCATGACAATACTTTTCTGGCTATTTTGTATTATTTTATTTACTAAGCTTTATAATATCATAATGACATTATTTTCATAATCAATCTGAAATTAATTTCTTCCTCAGAGTTTGTTTTCTTAAATAATTATAACTTTAGAAATTCAGTGTTTATCAAAATAATTTTTTGTAAAATAAAACTTTATTATAAAATGTATCCCAAATTGCAAGACACAAGTACCATTGAAACAGGTAAATGCATATGTATAGAGAACAGTAAAACAAAGAATATAATTTTAGCCTTTTAAAGAAATCTTCACCAATAAAACCCAACATAAGGATGTTTTCTATTTCAAAACATTTTAAATTATATACATGAACTCTAGCATAACTCCAAAAGCATAGTCAAAGTAAAATACAAAATTATACAAAACTGTGAAATCAACTACAAAAACAACATACATATGTACATTTGTTGAATCTGTGCAGATTTGTAGAGTGCATCAAATTAATTGTATGCCAAACTGTATTCAGGACAAACTGTATGCCAACTAAAGAAAAACATCCACAACAAACTTGCTCTTATTGGAAAGAAAAAAAAGATTTAAAAATTTATTTTCAGATTGTTCCTCTATCGATATACAACTTTCTAGCTATTTATACGATCTCATTTTGACATTAACAGTGTTAGATATAGCATGATTAGTTGTATTATCAAAATGTAACAGCATTAAGAAGAGATATTTTATCATTATTACTTCCTCGAGAAGCTTATGATGCTTAGACATTTTTCAACTCCATTTCTTATTTTAGAGCTGAACACACTGCAGCTCAGAGAGAACATCAATAACCTGTTTAAGTTGTACAGTGGCAGCAGGATTAGCCCACATGTTCTGTGAGGATGCAGTGGTCTGTTACTCTGTGATACTATCCACACTGCTTCTAATAAGAGGTTTTTTATTTCTTAATTAAATAATATGTATTTAATAAGCAAAAGTAATAAAATTTTGTAAGTCAATATCTGAGTTGCTTTTTTTGTTTGTTTTTGCTAGAGGTTATACATATTCCTCATTAGGAATATATCTTCATTTTTCTGTTTGGGGTGAGTCAAATTTTTATGTTTTGTTTCACTTATATGTAAAACTTGAAACTATAACACTCCTAGAAGGAAACAGAAGAGAAAAAGCTCCTTGACACTGGTCTTGGCAATGAATTATTGGTTATGACACCAAAAAACACAGGCAATAAAAGCAAAACAATGAACATTATATCAAACTAAAAAGATTCTCCAGCCCTGGCCGGTTTGGCTCAGCGGTAAGAGCGTCACCCACGGACCAATGAGTCTCAGGTTCGATTCCGGCCAAGGGCACGTACTTCGGTTGCGGTTCATCCTTGGCCCAGTTGGGGTTGTGCGGATGGCAACCAATCGATGTCTCTCTCACATAAATGTTTCTCTCTCTCTCTCTTCCTCTCTCCCTCCAGCTCTATCTGAAGATTAATGTAAAAATATCCTCGGGTGAGGACTTAAAAAAAAAAAAAGCTTCTCTACAGCAAAAGAAATAATCAACAAAATAAAAAAGCAACCTATGGAATGGGGCAAAATATTTTCAAGCCACATATCAGTCAAAGGGTTAATATCCATAATATAGAAGGAACTCCTACAACTCAAAAGAAAAAATACTGATAACCCAATTAAAAAGTGGGCAAAAACCCAGAATAATCATATTTCCAAAGAAGACATACAAATGGCCAACACGTATATGAAAAGGTGCTCAACATCATTATTCATTAGGGAAATGCAAATCAAAACTATGAGATAGTAGAATGTTAGGATGTTACTTATTAAAAAATCAAAAGATAAGTGTTGACAGGGATATGGAGAGAAGGGAACCCTTGGACACTGCTGATGAGAATGTAAATTGGCACAGCATTATGGAAAACAGTATTTAGGTTCCTCAAAAAATTAAAAATAGAACTACCATATGGTCCAGCTATCTTATTTCAGGGTACTTATCCATAGGAATTGAAATCAGGATCTCAAAGAGATACTTCATTTTCATGTTCACTCCAGCATTATTCACAATAGCTAAGATATGAAAATAACCTGTGTCTATCCATGAATGAATAGATAAGGAAAATGTGGTATATACATACAGTGGACCATTCATTATTTAGCCTTGAAAAAGAGGAAACCCTGGTATTTGCAACAACATGGATGAACCTGAAGGACATTATGCTAAGTGAAATAAGCCAGACACAGAATGATAAACACTGTATTGTCTTATGTGTGGAATCTAAAATAGTCAAACCCATAGAAACAGAGAGTAGAATGTTGATTGCCAGTGGTTGGGTGGAGAGGAAAATGATGTTCAAAGGGTAGAAAGTTTTGAGTACCCAAAATAAATAAATTCTGAAGATCTAATATACAGCATAGTGTCTATAGCTAACAATACTGTATTATATATTAAAATTTTTCTAAAAGGGTAGATCTTACGTTAAGTGTCTGTAACACTAAAAATGTTACTACACATTTATAATACTTGATTAAAGTTCATTTATAAAATATTGATAGACATTTGTCTCAGTGTTATATGCTATGTAGCATAAAGAAGCAGAGTAAACTCAGGATCTTCAAGAATCATATGCCTACCTAATGATATGCTTAACATTTATCAGTAGAAACCAGTAGTCATGTTTAATAAACACAAAATACAATCAGCTCATTGCTGAGCTCTTATTTTCTACTAGTCATGAAACTCTTCGCTTGTTTCTTTTCTTAAAAGCTGCTAAAACCCAGGTACTGAAGTAAAAAAAAATCCCCAAACAAAACACAGTGCAAACTATAAATTCCTAAAAATATCTTAATAAAGAATTAAAATTTGGAAGTAAAATGTACAATAGCTTACAAGTTTCATGGTTGTCTATGGGAACTGACAGAAACTGAGGGGTTGGTGCAGGGTAAGCAGTGGTGTGGTGCACTGTAAGGAGCTGCTAAGGTGAGCTATACTGACTGGAGGAATCACCTCCTGCTGGTGCAGTGACAGTGTTACTATCAGTGCTCCTAGAACAGCACTCCAGGGACCACTGGGGAGGGACACTAGGAGGACAGATTGAGAAAGATTACTGTTCACAGGATGGGATGAACAATGGGCCTTGTGGTAAAGATAACCAGTATAGTTAGCCCCAAAGTAAAATATCTTGAAAGACTGCTTAAGGATAAACAAATTCTGTTATCAAAATGTAATTGTTCATTGCAGGAAAGATTACAAAAATTGTGAGATGCCATCACTACTTTCCACAGGAGCTTAAGATCTGTATTGACTTGGACTTTAGATAACTATGTTTTCCTGGAGTCTGTTTTGTCTTAATAATGTTCCTAAGAAGATTGGACTCTGTTCTTTCCAGTTCCCAAGTCACTCCTTGAGGAATAAAGTAGATGTTTCAAGAGTCATATTAATCCTTTTAAGCTAATAGCTACTTATGAAGGCACATTAAATTTTTAATAATTCGAAATAATACCTTAACTACAAAGATGACCTATAGGTACTAGAGATAGGACTCCAAAATTCTCTCTAGAGAATTGGGGGCAGGGAGAAGGAAGAGAGAGAAAAAATTTAAGGCAATACAACTCACAAAAATTATGTGAATTTCAGCTAGGGGCTTTGGGCTGTTGGGGGTGCACGTAGGCATGCATTAGTCATCAGTGGGGTGTAGAGGATCGCAGCATGGTGGCCTCCAAGGCTGGTGTGGGGTTGAGTCAGTTGTGAGATCTGGAGCTGCTGACCCATTGGGCGGCCCACCAACCAGCGACATTGCGGCAGGTGTCAGGATGCTGGAGTCGTGAACTGGCCTCACTCTAGATCTCAGCTGAGCTGTCACTGCTGTGGCGTAGTCCCTTCCCCAGCCAGCTGTCTCTCCGATGGTGTCCGCCTCTGGGGCCATGGTGAAGCACGAGCAGATCCTGGTCCTTGACCCCCTTCCACAGACCCCAAATTCAAAGGCCCCTTCACAGATGTAGTCACTACAAATCTTAAGTTGTGAAATCCATCGGATAGAAAAGTACATTTCAAAGAGAAGACTACACATCCGTACTGTGTGAGGCCCAACAGTGGAATCACTGACCTAGGGTTGACTGTGACTGTTTCGGAAATGCTACAGCCTTTCAACTATGATCCCAATCAAAAGAGTAAACACAAGTTTATGGTACAATTTTTTGCTCCACCAAATATTTCAGATATGGAAGCTGTGTGGAAAGAGGCAAAACCCAATGAATTCGTGGATTCTAAATTGAGATGTGTTTTTGAAATGCCCAATGAAAATGATAAATTGACTGATGTGGAACCTGGCAGAGCTGTTCCGCTGAATGCATCTAAACAAGATGGACCCAAAACCACAGTGTTTCACTCAACGATACTGAGACAAGGAGACTCAGGGAAGGGTGTAAAAGACTTCAGGGAGAAATGATGAAGTTATCAGAAGAAAACTGACACCTGAGAGATGAAAGCTTAAGGCTCAGAAAGGTGACATACTCAGATAAACCTGGATCAACCTCAACTGCATCCTTCAGAGAGAATGTCACCAGTCCTCCTCCTTCACTTCTTGTTGTAATTGCAGCCATCTTCACTGGATTCTTTCTAGAGACATCCATCTTGTACTGTGAAGCATGCAGAGTGCTATTTTTTATATTTTCTCTAGACCAGAAAATGATTTGTTTACCTACCGTTTCATATTTGGTATGGCCAATGGTGACCATTTGTGTGTGTGTGTAGAGCATCATATAGGTTTTGCCTTGAATGATGTCTTATGGTTAGAAAACACAATAAAAACAACTGTTTGGCTACTGGACAAAGTGTATATTACCAGACCATCACTAGCAGATGTCAGCTGCACATTCAGTCCTTTATGAAATTTGTAAGTAAAGAATTGTTCTTGCCCTGGCCAGTGTGGGTCAATGGTTAAAGCATTGGCCTGCGCTCCGAAGGGTCTCAGGTTTGATTCCTGGTCAAGGGCATGTACCTAGGTTGCAGGTTCCATCCCTGTCCCAGTCAAGACATATACAGGAGGCAACCAATCAATGTGTCTCTTTCTCTCTCTCTCCCTCTCCCCCTCACCCCCTTCCACTCTAAAAAGTCAATGGAAAAACTATCCTCAGGTGAGGATTAATAAATAAATAAATAAATAAATAAATAAATAAATAAATAAATATTTTAAAAAAGAATTGTTCTTTCTTTGTGGTTTTAATAGAAGTTCAAAAATTGTTCAGAATCTTGTAAATGTTACTTTAATAATCCCTTTAAATTTTATCTTTTGCTATTACCTCTTGAAATATGATTTATTTAGATTGTTAATCCCACTCATTCAGGAAATGCCAAGAAGTATTCTGTGGGGAAATGGTGCCTCTCACAGTGTGAATTTACTCTTTTACCTTTGTTAATATCATGGTAGAATTTTTCTTATCCCTTGTGAGGCAGCTGTTGACTGAGTTTTTCATCCTTACAATCCTGTCCCATGATATTTATAAAAAAGCAAACTGTAAAATAAATTATGTGAATTTCTTATTAAGAAAATTAAGTTTAATTGATCAAAATAATGCATGATTGGATAACTAATTTCTTTATTGGCCTGTAAGAGTATTTTCTATGTGTTCTATGGTGAAAGGAAAACAGGCTTCTTTTTAAGTCCCTGTTTTGAAGTACAATCCCCACACTCCCACCTTAATTCATGCTCCTTGCCTTCAACGTGGCTTGAGATATGAGTCCCTATGATTCAGGCAGAAGCTGTCAAACTTCTGGGGAAAACAGTGTTGTGCTCAGATTGGGTAGGCAAATGGAATTCATTCAAAGGAAGACAGAGGAGCCAATTCTGCAAATAAATGTCCTGGTCCTTTGCAATGAGACTCCTCCCCTGGCCTCATCTCTTCTGGACGTAAAGGTCAAAGGAAACTTCCCACATCTCAGTGCACTAGCTAAATGTCTCAGGAGAATAAAGATTTCCTAATGGGGAACTGTGTTTGTATTCCAGAATTGTTCAGACTATGTTTTCCAGTTGAAACATTTCTACATAAAAACATCCTCAGAAACCAGTTTTTTGTTTTTTTTTCTCACCTGAGGACATTTTTTTCCATTTATCTTCAGATAGAGTGGGAAGGAGGGAGAGAGGGAGAGACAGAGAAACATCGATGCAGGAGAGACACATCGATTGGCTGCCTCCCTCATGACCCTGACCAGGGCTGGGGACCCAACTGCAACTGAGGTACATGTCCTTGACCGGAATCAAACTCGTGACTCTTGACCGGAATCAGACCCGCTGATGCTCTAACCTCTGAGCCAAACTGGCCAGAAACAAGTTCTTTTATATCTCTGACTGATTTTTCTTATAAGTAAGAGTTAGAAAAATTTTCCATATACTCTTTTAACATAACCACTGAAAATAAAAATTAGTAGCCAAACAACAAAGTAAGGAATGTCTTGAACTCTAAATACATTCTAAATGTTTACGTTGATTTTTATCTTTTAAACAAATAGTAAAATCTAAATCCAATTTATGAAATAAGAAAGCATTTACTCTAAAGAGTTTGAAAGTTGAAATATATTAATAAATCACTATTTGCACATATATACTCTCTCTGCCCAAGGCCAAAGTTACTTGGGTACTTTTCACAACTCTCTTTTGAATATGTTCCTAGTTTCCAAATTCTATAGATCTTTCATGTATAGGTTTTTATACCAAAAATAGATTTCTCATTTTTTAATTGTTGGCATTTTCCATCTGAAAATAGTTGTAATCATGTAGCTTATTTTTGGCAAGCAGAATAAAGATCATCACAAAGGGATCTTTCATATTAAGCCTATAATATACATTTTCATCTTCAGCAGGAAGAAATCCCCACAATAGGTTAGGAATTAACGGTATACCTTTAACTTCTGAAGTTTATGTGGCAGTTTAGTGATTAATTACTAATCTTAGCAAATGCCAATTTTCTACTCATTACGTGTAAGAACATCTATTTGTGCAACTCAAGTGGAAAAGATATCTGGCTTAATCATTTATTTGCTCCAAACTCCTTAGTTGGATAAACTTACACGTTGCCAGCGCCACTTTCATGCCCACGTGGGATGCACAGAACCTTGTGTTCCGAGGCCTAATGCAAGAGCTCGAGTCATGGTAAACTGGACAAGAAGCAATACTGCCAAGTAAACCAGAAAGATATTTTTATTTTAAACAGTTCAAATGAACATCAAAGTTTTTTGGAACATATACTTTTCCAACCTGTATTCCATGTTTTTTGAAGTGCCTGCTGCCAGAGCAAAACAAAATATTTCTGGTTACTTGAAGGAAAAAAATGTTGTAATAGTTACTCATTTTTGCAAATACACAGTTAACACTTGTACAGGAACATGCAAATCTTTCTAGAACTTGAACACAGAGTAGTAAATACCTTTCCAAACAAGGTTTTAAATCAACTGGGAAGTGAAGTAACCAGAGGCTTGCCGGACTTCTGTCCACCCTGCACCACTGCCCCCGAGATGACTGACGGGGCTCATTTTAAGATACTCGGGGCAGACAAGCTGCACGAAGACTTGGCCTTGACTGCTTTACGATCTAAACTGAGCTTCACTGGACCATGTACGTTTGCACCCAGAAATCTCTCAGGAAGATTACCATTTTTGAGAAGAGCCTGGGATTATTGTGCTGCCTATTTCACATAGTATTTTTGCTAAATAGACTGAATTTTAATTTTTTTATTTTTAAATTAAAAAAAATTTTAAGCCAAGCAGAGAAAGACAAATATCACATGATCTCACTTATTTGAGGAATACAATGAACATAACAGTTTGAGGAACAGGGTAGACCCAGAGATGTGGAAGTAGGGTACAGACTGACAATCCTCAGAAGAGGGGGTGGGGGGGGAGGGAAGAGATAAACCACAGAACTTATACGCATGTATGCATAACTGATGGACATGGACAACAAAGCTGGGGATGGGGTAGGGGGGATGGGGAGGAGGGTGTCAATGGGGAAAAAAGGAGAAACATCTGTAACAAAATTAATAAAAATAAATAAATAAATAAATAATAAAAAATAAAAAATTTTAATTTTTTATAGCTAGCTTTTTCCCTTTTGCCTTATTAAAATTCTGAGCCTAATTATTTTTATTAAAATTTTTAACTTTTATTTTTCAAGTACAGTTTATATTCAGTATTATTTTGTATTCATTTCAGGTGTACAGTATAGTGGTTAGACCAATCATATACTTTACAAAGTGTCCCCCCCCCAATATTTCCTGTACCTACCTGGCACCATACATAGTTATTATAGTTTTATTGACTATATTCCCCCTGCTGTACTTTACATCCCTGTAACTATTTTGTAACTACCAATTTTTACTTAATAGACCGAATTTTTAAACTCTGAGGACTCAATATTGAGAATTTGGTTATGATGTGATTTTATGGGGTGGATTATCTTAGAAATACTGGCAGTGAATTTACTGCTCCACCTTTGGTACAAATTAGATATGGCTCCTACGCTGGTTTTGATTTGGTTATTTATTCGGCTCAATAAATGTCTTCTGTTAGTAGCTGTTACACTAATCATTTCAATTTTGAATTTGGATATTAGTTTGAGAACTTTTATGGTGAGATTGGTCTCCTGTAATTGCTAGTATTTCTCCTTTCACTCAACACATTCATATATGACTTAAAGTTTTAAAAGTATTAATTGAATTCTCTCTTTGCAAAGAATATAAATTTAGGTCTATGGGAGTTTTTCATTTAATCAAAAAGTGTGCCTAGGTCAGTGCTTCTCAAAGCTGAAGTAAATATATTAAAATTTGGCTGGTAACTGCTCATTGTAATAGCATGCTGAGTTCTCAAAATTAAAATTCATATCACTTTCAATGATTAATAACGTGTTCTTTTAAAACAAATTTGAGACCATTAGGTATATGTACTATCCTTTCAATCATAAGTGAATGATGACTTATTTGAAGAAAAAAATGGTGAGCACCATAGAAAATTACATAGAGAAAATACTTGACTTTCCAATTCTTAAACAGTTTCTCTGAAACAATATTTACATAAATAAGCAACATTGAAAACTTTTACACAACCTATACTAATTTATATCATATGTGAGAACTGAGATTATACTGTGAGCACATTTAAAAGCAATTTATTTTTACATGACATTACCAGATATCAAGAGTTTCCCCCCTATTATCACTAAGAATTACAAGCTGTCAGATACAAAGACACAATCTGGTGAGGAAAATTTGAGGTCACTGTACACTGAGAAATTCAGCTATAGCCAGCAGAGCGCAACATATACTTCAAGGGAAGCTTTGCAAGCTGAATGAGACAGCTACACATTTATATGTACAAAGCATATTGGCTCTAGATCTTTCCAAAAAAGTGACATCATATTTCTCATCAGAAAATTTGTATAGGGAGTAAACTTCTGCAATTTCTTTTATTTAATTTTTATGCCTCTTTTGGTATAAAGTTTCTTATACACTGAGCTATGAGGACAAATACTTGATTATTCATCTTGTTTGGGGCTGGGTATGCAGACAAACTAACCCTTTTCTCTTCATTTTGGACCCTCTTGCTGTTGTCTCATTTACCAAGAGGAGGTTAGGGGGAATTCAACTAATTCTGCAGCTTTTATTTATCTATGCTACTCTTGGCACAAATCTACATAATGCTGCTGCAATTAATAACCATTTTTTGCACTATTTAGAAATAGTTCCAGAAAAGTTATTAGTTATATGACTTCTACTTGTTTTAAATTCAGAGACCCTTCAGTTGCTTTGCTACCTACCCTCCATCTCCCAGAAATACAGACACCTTTGCCTGACAAGTTACTTGAGGTAATCTTTGGCTCAATAAGGTGTCTGGCCTTTGGAATTTACAGCATTTTCCTTTCCAATCACTATGCACAAATGTGCTGCATCAATGAACTAGAAAACCCCATTTGGATCAAAACTGTAACTAGAAATACTTAACATTTAAATATGCTTATACTGTGGAATCAGTATTTAAAGAAATGATTTATATATTTAATTGATATCTAGGATGAATTCTTAATCTAAATTATAGACCTTCCTCCTCCTTTATTCCTTAAGTTTTTTTTCAATATATTTAAACAAGAATAATAAAAATATCCAGAGAGTTCACCCATTTCTCCCACCCCCACTCCCTGCCTCTTGCAACCACCAATCTGTTCTCTGTATCTATGAATTTTTTTTTTAAGATTCCACATATAAGAGAGATCATACAGTATTTTTCTTTCTCTGTCTGACTTATTTCACTTATATTCTTGTTTATCCATGGAGTAGAATGTGCAGAACCTACACCAGAACCTTCCTGTGGGCAATGGTGAGCTGAGGCAACCATGGGTACAAGTCATCAGAAAGATGAATGTACTTGAGAAGTGTAGTTTTGCATGAATTGCTTCAGATGTCCACATTATGTGTAATCCTATTGGAATAAAATATCAAACTTTTACCCATTATCAGATATCTATTTGCTAATAATATTAGTTATTTTTGGTATTCAAAGTTTAGTTATCTGACCACACCGAGCCAACCACTCATCGCAGCCTTTTCTTAAATGCATATAAATTCTTTTCTTTTATATTACAGACTCCTGATGTTTATATAAGGCATAATGTCTACTTCAGTTACATACACAGATGTCCATATTAGTTATATTTTGACTTATCATTCAGAAAATACAGGGTGTGGCAAAAGTAGGTTTATAATTGTTCATATAGAACATAATACAATAATTAAAAAATAATAATACAAGAATAAACTGTGTTTCACACACTCACAATTGTAAACCTGCTTTGCCCCACCCTGGATTTACGCTGGCTCCGTATGAACAACAGCCTTTGCTTTTTAGATAACTAATAAAGCAGAGGCTAAAAACTAAATGAAAAGGGTGGAAGCTAAGTGAAAAGTTGTATTTTAAAATAAAATGTGAAAACATGTGCCAAATTAAGGGACATTTATGTACATATTTATAGAAACTTTTCCCATTACATAAACAGCTCAAATATTTGTACGCAACATTAAGTGACAAATCCATTTGAGAATATATGTGATAAAGGACACGTAGCACACGTGCACACGCACACAGATGCTGAGTTTACAAAATGTGTCAGGTAGCTGGTGGCCACAGTTGATGTAAGATTACTGAGAGTCATCCCAGATGCCAGTTATATTTATACATACATTGTACGTTTATAAAAACCTTACAAATAATCCACAAATATTCCTATTTTTTTCCAGGAAGACATTATAGGTAACAATTTAACACATATAGTTAGAAAACATCTTAAATTCATAAAATCACAATGAGATAAATTAAACAATTCAATAAGCTGGTGGCTATTATGAATAAAGAATTCACGATAAAGACTTCTATTTTTCATGTTTGACACAATAGTATGTCCTTTATTTAGTCTACCACGTAGTTTCTTTTGTTTTTAATTGTCTTAATGTAAGAAAAGTAAAACATTTTGAAATATGATCTTATAGAAAGCCATACACACATTTTAATCAGTAGTTTATACTAAGAAAATTTCTAGAGTGTTGCTAAATTTAAAGTATGTAAACTGGACAGATTATTTGAACTGCTGTTTTCTAATAAGTTGATGGTTAATTATATTTTACTGAACAATTTTACCACGACATGATGGAAATTCAGCTGACTACGTACTGTAATGTGTTCTGAGAACACTGTGAGGAATCCAAATTTCATTTTCTTAGCAATATACTGAGGTCATTTGGTACAAAACAGAAAGTGGAATAAAGTTTTAATGTGAACTAAGAATAAATCCTTTATATCATTTTTTTTCTAGAAATATTAACACTCACCTTTGTCATGTTAATTGCACAGTTTATTTTAAAAATTAAATGCTAAATATTCCTAGAAACAGATCATAACATTTCAATGGCTGGAATGATCAAAATGAATCCAATTTATCCTGAGGATAGTAAACCCACAAAGAGGGAAGACACAAACTAATTCTGTACATGAAAACACTTAGTCCCACTTTAAAATTTACAATACCTATAGAGAGTGCTGTATTTAATTTGTAAGGATGTAGACAGCAAAAATATTCACATTAAGCTATGTACAGAAATTATGTTTCTTCTATTCAGGAAGACTAACTATACTAACTTAACAGGGAAAACTTAACAGAAAATTCTGTTTAGGAGACTTATTAAATTGAGAATTTCTTTTTAGAATATAGTTTAGAAGAGTAATTAGAGAGGTCTCAGGTGTTTTTCATTTGTAAGTATCTCTTTCTATCTGAATTTCAGTTCCATGGGTAATGGCGAAATAAATTAAGAATGTCAATTCTATTTATTGTAAACCAATATCCACATCAAAAAACTCTACTTAATTATTGCACAGTTCCTGGCAGTGAAGTGACCAAGGATGAAATGATCATTCATGCTCTTACCTTGAGATGCGGTGCCTTCCTGAGGGGCTACTGTGGATGAGCTAACATGGGTATGTTAAAGCTGGGCATCCATCTGCCTATGTCTTGTACTAATCTCTTTCCATCCCAAATCACTTTTATCACCTACTTTACCAATGAAATAAAAAGCAATCAAAGGAAAGAATTATGTTGAATAGTTACCAGTTGTGCTACAATAATGTAAATCATAGTGGGAGTGTTTTGTGAGCAAACTTCACACTACCACCCCCAACACACATGTACATGTACACACACACACGCACACACACATATTTAGTATGCAAAATGGAAGGGTATTCATAGTGGCTCACCATTCTTTCTTTTACTTTTCCAATATTTCTCAAGGTATGGTTCACAGACCCAGGGAGCCCTTATACATGCTTACAATTGGGTACCACTCTTTCAAGCAAACACAAACTCCTGCTCCTCACAGCAAATAAGAAACTTATTCTACCTAGAGGGGGTTAAAGAAAAAGGACTAATACACTTTTTGGAAAAAGCTTTTTGGCAACTTTCCCCCCTCAATATTGAACTTCTCCCTCACTCCTGCACTACTTTTATCAGTTAATGTTTTCAAGGAAAGAGAGTTACAGTACATAACACACAGACGTGAAGGGAAAACCAGTGTCAAAATACTGTAATGCTTTCCAAAGTGACGTAGCTATGATTTGTGGCTCTGTTTCCAATTAACAGTGATAATCAAGAAATGGAAATTGCAATGATTTCCCCTGGGAAAACTATATACTATATGAAGAAAATCGTAAGAGCTGAGAAGGTAAAAAAAAGTGCAGTCTGTGTCTTATTTCTACTGGAGGATGCAAAAATTGCGAGGGAGGCATGGAGAAAGCCATGGAAGAAACAGTCAAGATGTGATAGTAAGAGGACTGTGGCCAACTTTCTACCCAGGGAGCAGTTCTGGATGCTTTGCTGCGGAGTCCTAGACTGGCAATGTAAAGAAATGGTGCGGGAAGATGGAGGCCTTCCTATGTCCCAACTGAACTCATTTATTTCATTGGCTGTCTTTTAAACTACAGGAAGAGTGGAAACTGAATGATCCTATGAAATGTAAAAGTTCAGGTATCTTAGAGAATCATAAAAGTAAAATGGAAGTTTTCTCTATTTTATTCCTATAAGGGGTGTTTTAGGTACTTTCCATGGCTTAGGGAGCAAAATTCATATATTGATCTTTGGCAGTAGAGAAATCTTAACCTCAGATTCCTAGCTGTGTAATGCCTGTTCATCAGCAACTGAGTCCAAACTGGAACACTTGAAAAGGAGCACAAAGATCCACCCATTGAATGCTGGTGTATTACCAGATCAATACCCCTCCATAGCCTTGTTCCCATGCGCAACTTTCCTATAGGAAAGACAGCTGGTTAAGAATATACATACCTTAGAGAGAATCTGATATGTATTTTTAACTGTGTGAGCCAGGCAGAATGCAAAGCAGAGTAATGAGAATAATGTTTTCATCTATTACTTATTTTCACATTTCATATGTGTATTTTACATGTTCAATGTAGGCAAGAATTGCTGACATTATTATTGTGAGGTGAAATATGTAAAAACAACTCAGGAACAGGTATTATGTATCAAGACCCCCAAAAAAAAAAATGCATGGATGGAGATGGCAAACATGAAAGAAAAGATTAAGAGAATAGGAGAAGGTTTAAATGACTCAAAACTAAACAAAAACATACAGATATACTATCCTCCATTTGGTACATGAGAAAATGATTTGATATTAAAATTAAGTATCCTATTTTCTTGAATATAATTTTCTCCTTAAAAACAAAATTTCAACTATTTCAGGAATTTAAAAAGTTTAAATAGCTATTTTTAATCTGGGTTCCAAGAGAGAAAAATAAATAAATACTTATGATGAGTTGATTGGTATACCTTGAAAAAAAATCAAATTTTACTTTTTTTGACCAAATAGGCTAGAAATAATGGGACCCATATTGTTATTCATATCCAATATTACCCCTAAAATAAAGGCCAAGTAAAATAAGGTTCATGATTCTTTGTGATAATAAGAAACAATACCTTCTTAGAAGGCAAATAAAATAAATTCAAGATCAGTAACAATGGAGAAAAGACGCAACCCGAAAACTCAAGATTAAGCTTAATCACAGGACTGCCAATGTTTACACAGTTCTCATAAAGAATGAACATTAAAATTATTTTTGGTAAATGTATGTGTTGGTACAAAGTGTCATCTTCAGGTTACCTTGGCTTGAGTTCAAGATCTTTTAATTTGAATTCTTCATGAAAGTTCTTGAAAGCTTGAAGCTGTTCTTCAGCGCGCAGTCCTTGATTCTGCACATTACGTGAGTAATGGCGACTTGTTTGGTTAGAATTTAAATCTAGAACATAAATTTAACTCAGCCTGTCTTCTTCCCTTCAACAATTCTGCCCAGCATCACTGTCATGCACAGGCAAACTCTTTATTTTCATAAGGAATAAATCACTATGAATTTGAGAGAAATAAGTCACCTGGGATCAGGAATTAGAAAATATACTGCCAAATTTTCATGTTAGAGACCATAAGCCTAAAGAAAGAAGGAGTCCTCTTACCTGAAATTAAACAATGCTTTTCAAAGTCTCTGGAGTTTGAAAATATAGTTGACATTTATCAATGGTTATCTGTATCACAATTTTAACAGAAATGATCACCAACTTATCTTTTAGACTCTACAATTAAAGTTGTCACACTTTCCTATTATGATTTTGGTGTTTGTGCCTATGATTACACACAACAAAACCAAAAGATCTGAAAAGTGCCATAGAGCAAAGGGCTTTCATAAGAAAAGTGGTTAAAATTTTTTTCTAACATTTACTCATTTTTTTTCCTGAACAGTTGCACAATGCAGATTTAGCCTGCTGAAGTCAATGGCCAAATGAAAATCAGTTACTCTAAATGATTTCTTTCTGAATAAAAGTCCCGTATCTTGGGAAGAGAGGCAGGGCTCTGGCCAGGGAGAGGGACCATTACCAGTCAGTTGTGCTGCTGGTAAGCAAGATACCTGGATGGAAAACAGCTCTCCAGAGCCCGCTGGGGGTGGTAAAAATGCTTTCCTGCAGGTACTGAAAGTCTCAGTCATTTGAATGCATCTTTGTTGCAATGTCTATGTGGAAATGTTCACAAGAGGTCAGAATAAAAATCAGATACCATTTTAAATTAGTATGCTATTAAAAATTTAGCTCTAGTATTCCTGGTGAGAAGTGACAAATTCAAGCAAATGGTTTTCTTACCACTCTGGTCTTTATCATGGTAAAAAGAAAATATGTTGCTAAAAACATGACAAGTCCTGTCACTTTATTGCTATGGTCTAAGCAGTTGGTACTAATTAATGATTTTCTGTATCATCTAAGACAAATCAAGAATTCCATCTAAAGCACTTATTGCAGAAATATACTGTTAGGTCCCAGTTAGGCTTTTGTTAAAGTATTTTTTTTTTAAACAAAAGGTATAAAAATATTTTCACTGAAGGTAACTGAGAAATTGTTTGATTTGACATAGAGATGAAGACACGGTTTCTTCTTCTTTTTTTTTTTTTGGAGACGGTACACTTTGTGATTCACAGGGCAGCTTGCAACAGACACAATTTAATGAAAGCTCTCAAATAAGCAATTTTATTCCTATCCATGATTGCAGACATTTACAAAACCATAACATCTGAGTTCACCTTAAAAAATAACTTATATAAAGCAGTGATAGACACAGCACAAAATAGTTCAGGGAGGGGCAGGAGCAACTTTTAATAATTAAAATGTAAACGTGAAAAAAAGGATGGAATAAAAGTCCCTACTTATTTCTACTTAAGATGTCATGTGATAATATTTTACAATGTCCTGTGGGTCGATGTATGCAATGTGTGTATGTCCATACAACATACACATATACAATACATTCTCTTTCCCACACATATACATACACAGATAATTATTTGCAGTTCATTTTAGGGCAATTCTAATATGCCGCTCCGTACAGTTGTTTGAATCACGTTTGGACCCGCTTTCTTCACAAAATAGGGGAGAGAGCAGGAAATAAAAAGGTCGGTTTGGTGTGACTGAGATTCCTTTGTTTAACTGTACACTGTGATGAATAATTTTCTTCCCTAGTAGTTCTGTGAAGGGCTGACTCACTGTGGTTTTCATGAGGAGACTTGGTGACGGATCACACACTCATTGTCATGCTAGGGGAGTACTAGAAAGAAAGAAGAATCCATATTTTAACAACAATTCTTTTACAGATCACTAATGTTCTTCGTGGTAAACAGTAACTATGAATTTTAATGTTTTATAATTTTTTATGCTCAAGCTTTTAACCTCATACAACATAAAAATAAGAAACTATAAAAACACTAAATTTATATAGAGTTGATTTAGCTCTGAAATTTTTAACATTTCCTCTGGAGAGTCATAGTTACATCCTCTCCCTGGATTTTGGTGGATGATCTTTAACCAGTTCCTCAGCTTTTTCCTTGCAGCAGGTTCATGTTTCATGGGCTTTTGTTACAATTTGGGTAAATCCAATCCAAGGTGGAATCATAGTGAAGTAAGTGAGGGACAGTCTTGCTATCTAATAGCTATGTGAACTTGGGAGGTGACCTAACCTTTCTGTGCTTTAGTTTCTTCACCTATAAAATGGGTTTAATAATACCATCCACTTTGAAGGGGTTTGGGGAGGATTAAATATATAATCCTTAAAACTATATATGTATTGAATACATAGAAGGTGTTCAGCAAATGTTCGAATAGTAGTGTAAGGGAAACAAAACAAAACAAAAAACAACCCTCAGCTGGCCCTAAGAAGTTATAATTAAAACATTTAGAATACTTCAGAGTTAGCTAAACTTTAGCATATCCAATCTCAATCCACAGTCTTTCCTGGGTGGGTGTAGGACATTGCTGTCACATGTCTGTCAGTTTGATGAGGGTGAGGCTTTCAGAAATTTGGAACTGGTCTCAAAAATGATTGAGAGAGAAACCAAGAGCAATTCTTTTGACAATTATGCCAATCAACCCTACTTGTGTGGAACAGATTGTGACAGGAAAGTTCTCGAGCAGCACTATCCAACAGAATGTCCTTCAACGATGGCGTGCTTTACGACTGTCCAACATGGAGGCCACTAGCTACATGTGGCTACTGAGCACATGATACGTGGCTAGTGCCACGGAGGAACTACAATTTTAATGTTACTTATTTAAGTTTAAATACCCCCACAGAGCTAGTGGCCATCGCTCTGGACAGCACAGTTCTAGAGTATCTGACATGCGGGGAGGGGCGTCCGCTTCTGCCTGGCAGTGGTCTCCAGATGAAGAGCATTTCTAGATTAAAATATACCCTGAAACACTATAAATGTTGCATTAGGAACCTATGAGGACCAGGGCAAAGGGGGATTCCTTTTAACGTGCTAATAATGACTGTGCTCATGGAGGTCAAGGGGACTGGTCCCAGGCTCCAGGGTTTACCTGGAGCAGAGATGACCCTGGGAAAGGGAGTAGAAACTTTTACAAAAGGGAGCAGACGGGACAGAATGAAGTGAATTCCACATGAGCTGAGGCACTGCAGGAACCAGAAACAAGGAAAAAGTTGTGTACTTAGGTAAGGATGGACTCATAGAGAAAAGGAGATTCCCCAAAGAAGAACACGAGGTGACAGTGGACAGAGTCATTAGGCGTAAATCCAGGGCTCAAACAAACAAACAACACGAATTGATCCAAAATAAAAGTGGATGACTAGGCCTGAAAATAGGTCACTGGACCATAGGGGAGGATTGTTAATCTTTAAATACAGGTCAAATCAAGAAAAATCTACCTGTTTATCACTTAGCCTCAAGTTTCCTTTCAGTAGAAGGATGATAAATTATATGTTACTGACTTTGTATGTGGGATTACAGTGAGCAGGGTGACTATAAAAAGGAGACTGCCAGAGGAGAGAAAGGGCATTCAGTTTGATAGAAAACTTCTCCCCTTTACCCTTGATAGTGGCAGCAAAAAAGCAAAGCAAACCAAAACCAAAAACCAGCGACAATCATGAACAAGGACTGATGAAGTGGAGCTCAGCCCTGACCCTGTGCTGGAAGGGGGACATAGCCCCGTTTTATCAGAAGGTCCCATGCAAATCTCCCATCATAAATAATGGCAGCAAGCTTCAATGAACCAGCCACAGCTTCTGATGAAACAGAATTGTATTTTGGTATTTGAATTTCAGGGGTAAGAATCTGACTTTCAGAATAAACAACAGGAAAATAAATGGATATCAAGGTTTTATTAAAAGTAGAAAAAAAGAGAATATGCCAAATGGGCAAAGAAAAATTGACTCTATTCTTTCTATAGCTACTGCTATTTGCAGTAAGAATCGGTGGTCCGGTCAGTGCCATTCAACAGAACTTTTCATGGATACGCTTTCGGTGCTGCCAGTACAACAGCCATTAGCCACACATGGCCTGACCTCTTACAAAGTAGCCAGTGTAGCTTAGAAAGCAAAATTTTAGTTGTATTTCATTATAATTAATTTAAACTTAAATAACACAGCTAGATCATCAATCATTATTTCAAGACAAATATTTTACTGGGTATGTTGTGCCAATAATCTAAAAACAGTAAAAGATACTTAAGCATTTCAGAAAAAACTTCAGAGGAAATGTCTGCAAAAATTTTTCTGGAGAAGTCATAATGAACTCCAGAGACCATCCCATTTAATGCACATCCTGAATCATCGGGATTTTAAAATTCTCGAATCCTTTTTCATAGGATTATTGCAGTTCATTCACATGTCATCCATATCATGTAATGTTAGGGAACACCGTTATAGATAGATTATAGCCTTCATTCTAACGTACACTGCTAAAAGTATGGTCTGCATGTCAAGCATGTTTGTTTGCTACCATTTCTTCACACTGGCAACTGTTAAAATGTTTAACTTGTGACACTTAAAATGTTTTACAGAAAAATGAAAACTTGTTACAGATTCACTGGGAAGTTAGGAGAGCTAGGCTTGTCAGGGGAAGACACTAAGTGGAAAAATAAGGTACAACAAAGGAGAAAATGTCAGATTCAGTCAGAAAGGAAGCAGGTCCAAGCAACGCAACTCAGAAAAATTAGCGAGCACCTATTTAGTGTCTGAATAGTACAAGGAACTGTAAAACGCTGCTCTGCGTGCATTTAGCACAGTGACAGACGGCACTGCTGAGTGTGTACAGGAGATGTGCCGTGTGCATTGCTAAGGCTCCACCTGCCCACCTGCTGCTGCCTTTCCTGAACAAGCTTCAACTCCGTAAAGCTAAGGGGCATCGCATTTCTAGCACAACTCATAGGATGTGCATGTAAGAAGGAATTTTGCTATTGGTTACTGTTCTTCAGAGAAGTGGCTTAGAGTTTTCTGGAAGTAAAGGAACAGTAGGTGTTAAATGGGGTATCAGATTTCGAGACATCAAATATGCATGGTGTACTGTCCTGAGACCACACTGCAGTGTTTCCATTGTAGCTGCCTGAGTGTGTGAAGACACGCTGTGATGTTTGTGGCAGAATGCTGTGATATCAGGTTGCCCTGCTTCAAAACTACTGAGTCTGGTTCTCCACCTTAGTGTTTGGTTTGGCAAAAAAAAAGAAAAAAAAAGAAAAAAAAAAGTGAAACCTAAAGATACAATTTTCAAGACATACTAGCTTGTTTTACCTTTTTATGTAAAATATATTTTGAAATGGCATGCCTTGGCATGTACTAGAGAATTTGTGATTTTCCCTTTACTATACCCAGTTCATGCACCATGGAATCCATCAGAGAGAGCTATTAAATCCCTGAACAATGTGCCTAAGTTCCTGTTTATACACGTCAGCTCGCACCATGTTTCTATCTCTAAGTACGTATATAATATTTTATTTTCTTAATGAGAGCTAAGTATAGTGCAGTCACTCTGAGCTAAACTAAAGTGAGATAAATTTAGTATGTATGTGACTACGTAAAAAAAATTGGCCATATATGTTTTCTTTGCAACAGCAGAAAATGACAAAGGGCAGTAAGGGTGTCAGAGATGACTTCATACTTTGTTTATAATTCCTGTTTGATACCATGATTTTAATATCATGTTTGCTCAGTTGATTATAGTTCATTGCCAAGGAGAAAATATTCTGCTAAATTAATTCAAGAAATAAGATTAACTCATTTTTTTTTTTACTTGAGAAGCACGAAACACTGTTTTTTGAACTAAGCCTTTTTGTATTATCTTTCAAAACCAAACATTTAATAGAGTTTACACTAGGGGGCATCTTCGGTTCTTGAAATAAAGACCTTATTTAGTATCTAAAAAACAGGAGGCTGAATAGGGAAATATTCCTGACTCACATTTTTCTGTGTAAAGCATGCTGGCATTGCAAAGTTTCTGACTTAGGATGGGGAACTTTTGTTTCTATATTAATTAAATGAAGTGGCCCATGTGAGGTGACCAGATAGTGTCTGTGCACAATAAGCCCTCAACAGACGTTTGCTGCCTTCTCAGGCCTCCTTCTGTGGTTTAACTTCAAGATAAAGACTGACAAATCCTCAAAAGGCAGACTGTTCAACAATATGTGCTTTTCAGAGTTATTTGCATTAAAAAACACTAGAATTTTGCATGTTCATTCACTGGAAAATATTTTTCTTTTTTTGATTTTGAGAGTATGTTTGTTAAAGTTGGGGACAGTGAAACAAGGAAGGGCTAGGCTAGAAGGAGCAAGAGGAGAGAGCCTAGGCGGGGCTGCTTTGGGTCCCCAGATGTGTTATAGGAAAGAAAGGAGCCAAGGGGGGCTGCTGTCAGCTCACTGGAAAGTCAGAGCAAAGGGGGCCTTGGAGACAGGTTCAGGGGGTTAGCCCGGTTGCTCCTATGGTTGCAAGTCTCTCGGGGACCCTTAGAGTTTAGGAGATGCGTGCCTGAGAGAGAAGAGGGGGACGGGAAAGGTGCAGGCATGCTCCCAGGAGGGAGAGCACCCTGTTTGACTTTTAATTCACTAAACAGTTCTGCTTAATTCACTAAACAGTTCTGATTGTCATAAAGGTAACTTATTGGAGGTACCTAGTCCATTTCTTCCTAAGGCCTTACATTTGTCAGCAAGGAATCTCTTTTGTCTTCCTTCCTCTCTGCTCTCATTTCTTGATCTTTTAAAAGAGTCTAAACAAAAATGTGTGGTGATGTGACAGAGAAAACCACAGATAACAATGACATCACTCATCATGTGGCAGAGCCCTCACCAGGCTGTAGACAAAGGGTGGACCCGCTGCCCAGGCTGCACTGCCCCCAAGCGGCGGTTCGCAACCACCATCCTTATTTTGCCTTTTGGGACTTTTCTGGTGGGGACAGGCAAGGGAAGGAGAAGAAAGGTGGGAACTTTTGTTTTCTGCAAACTCTGCACAGCAGTCTGAATTCCCTTCTTCTTGGCTTCAAGGACAGTGAGGCTGGGCCAGGAGGGGTGGGCGAGGCCCTGCTCCAGCTGCTCTTTTCTATGCACCGATTCACAGAAGGATCTGCTGCTCTGCGTGTCTATACTCCATTTGGGGTCAAAGGGTGAGGCTGGCATGTATTGTGCACAAAGACGTTTTTAAAGTCCTGTTATATCTGAATCTTTGATCCCCATAAAGAGATTTCTGATGCCAACTCTGAAGTGGCACCCCCATCCCTCCGACTGTTAAACAAGGAAGCAGCCAGGAATGACAAATCTGGGAAGGGAGGAGAGGGGAGAGGTCCTCTGCAGTTAAAGTCATGTGGAAACTTCAGAAAAAGTTTTCTTAACCAATTCAAAGTTAATAATTTCCTCTCTGCTGTGAAAACACCTGGTTCATAGCTACGACAGTGCTTCTTAACCTGACACGAGGTTTAATTATCTGTGTATGTTCTCCCCATCTGATTACTTTCTTGTGAGGTTAGAGATGTGTTATACTCTGAATGCTTTGTCCTTAACCTAGGGCTCTGCATAAAGCAGGTTCAACAGATGTGGATTTGAACTGAATTAATTATCATATACTTCACTGAATTACACCATTTTATTGTTGAAAGAATTGGCATAAGAGGAAATAAACATGTCTAAGTAGGTAAAGCAAACATTACCTAATTAATTAAAATTAACCAATTTGTCCATAGTTTTGCAACAAACTAGTGAAAAGAACCAGGGTCTAAAAAATAATTTCCATAATCTTAAGCATTATGACAAACTACATAGTTTCTCCTGTATTTCCTATTTTCTCATCATGGATGGGCTACTCTTTTGATTTTTTTAATATGAATTTTTAATATGAATTTTTATGTATACCTTCTTTGCCTTCACTAACATTTTATATATATATATATATTATATATTAAAGGGAGAAAGTAGGTTTACAGTTATTTGTATGGAAAATAATACAATAATTAATAAATAATAATACAAGAATAAACTGTTTCACATACTCACAACTGTAAACCTATTTTTGCCCACACCTGTGTATATATATCCTGGAAATAAAATAGACAAACTAAAGATCAGCGTAATTTTATTTCTAGTTTTAACAGAAGTAAAGCCTAAATTCAGGGCAAGTCTTATCCCACACAGAGGTGCTAGGTCAACCCCACGAAGTAAATAATAGCCCCTTGAGAAAAGACACCACATTGTCTCTTTGGTCTCTCCAGTGCCTAGCACAGCCCTCAGTAAATGCTCAGTAACTGGTAAGTGAACAAGTGAATTTTATTGCTTCTCTTTTTGCTCCTGTCTACTTCTGTGGAGATATGAACGATATGCCCTTGCTGAACACTATACTCACACTCAAAAAAGAGCTTGGGTAGCCAGTTCAGGTTAAATTTAAAAAAAAAAAAAAAAGGTTAACAGACCAGGCAGTGAGGTCTAGTGGAAGTAAAGACATCTTATGAATAATTTTCAGAGACTTAAGGAGAGCACTAAGAACAGACCTGGGTTTACAATGATCCAAGACATTTTAATAATGTGACAACTTATAAAAACTATCAAATATGCAACCTATTTCCAGTGGGTTCCTTAACAATGGATGTTCTCTGTAAGAAAATCAGTATTATAATTTTTGTTTTTGAAACTATGTACATGGGAGTAAAAAAGAAAAAGTTTATTTTTTAATTTTTTCAAAGAAATTGCACTTAATTTTCTAACTTTTAAAAGATCAACCTATTGAACTCTAAACAGTTGTAATAATGGCTTTATGCATTAATTCTAATAGAAGAGCTTCAGAAATAAAATCTGGATATAATAATGTAGTCAATGGAATACTTACACTCTCACTCTGAAAAGGATTTAAGAAATTTCCCCCCATTTCGCTATCATCCCTTGGAGTGCCCGGTTGATTACTCAGGCTCATATTATTGGGAGAATTCTGTAAACAAGATTTAGAAAACAAGGCATGTTGAAGATTTTACTTTCCCTCTTGCATTGTACTGTTTCAAAAACGGAATCTATAGCAGCATCTCTAAGGACAAAGCCGACTTGTGATTCTAATCTTAGACCATGTTTTCTAGTTCATTCTTTGAACCTTGACAAGTACTAATGCTTTCCCAAATGAAAATTAAAAAACACACAGAACACCCAAAATAACCCACCACAACTCTTTTTCTTAGTCTCAGAATCAATATTTATTCCATTTCCCACCCTCAAGTTATAGAGTTCCTAGAACTCTGGGGAGTTAAAAACCATCCCCAGCAGGCGCAGGACGAAGAGACCCTACCCCCTGATCAGGCATCATGGAACAGCTGCCTTCATCATTTTACTAATCAAACTTCAAAAGGTCACCGTTTTTCATAAACATTTCCCTTTAATTCCACATGTGGTTTGCACAGTAACACTATTTTAACCATTATTTTCATATGAACCATAAGGAAAAACAGAAGATAGTTAACAACTAGAGTTAAGAACAAGAGAAAAATACCTTAGGACCTGAGAATTCAATATGTATTTTTAGAAGAAAAGAAGACTCCATGGTAAACCTGTTTTAGAACTTTTTTCTATCGTTAGTTTAAGAGTAGATTTACTTTGAAATGTTCCTTTAAGATAAAATGGCTGACATTACAATCTAATCAAACACTAAGTTAGCAGTATATCACTTCACATTCTATTTACACTTGCTAGTCTAAGTGTTACCGTACAATTTTAGCTCTGGGAGGTCGTCATACGCTACATCTGTAGGAAACACCAGCAGAATGGCACGGCCTGTGACGCATGCTCACACAGCACGCAACTGACAGGGGGGGGGGACACGACTCTTTCCAGGTCCAATTTATCGACTTAAAACAATAAACTTCAAGATTAAACATTTTTATTTGTTGTTTCAAGTGAGAGAACAATTTCAGATTCTTTTCCCTATGCCATTGACATTGTGCATTCTGTTTTTGAATATGTTTTTAGCCATTTAAAAGAAAACTGCACTGAGGATTTGACTGAACTAAAACCAAGTTATGTCATAAAAAATTAAAATTTTCTGAATGAGAATGTGTGCTTTTTAAAAATACGGTTAAACTGCAAAGTGGACACAGGGAGATGAACTAGGGGGGATGCAGCTTGTGTGCTGCCCTGCTGTGCACCCACAGGGAGGCTGACAACCAGGAGCCTCTGCACCCAGGAGCCGGGTCTGCCAGTGAACCAGCTGGGGAACCACATTTAATAGCAGAGAGACAACTCTTTTTTTTTTTTTTTTTTTTTTGGGTAAATTTTTCTCTAAAAATTTTAATTTCCCAAGTATATAGAAAACCAAATGTACTTTGACATGAACATGGGTAACTTGATTTCCTGAAAAAAACATGTTAAGTAAAATTTAATTAAGTGAAACTAAGTTATACTTTTCATTATTGAAGTTATTACCTAATAACCGTGTTTTGAAATAGGAATGAGAATGCGGACTTTGCTCAAAAATAAAAGTAAATTTACGCAAATATTGTAAGATTTACCCCAAATCTATGTCTTTTGGGGGAGGTCAGATTTCTGTCATTTCATACATATGGAGAAATTGGCAATCTCAGAATAAAAAAGAATCTGGCATCTATATAAGGGTGTATGAGGATGCACTTGGAAGCTATGTCTATATATTCAAACAAATCTATGAAATACGCCCTCTCCGTTCCAGTGCGACACTCACACCCTCAGGAGCTCCTGAGGGGCCCCGAGGAGCAGCGTGTCTCTGGTTAAGTTGGGCTGTGCTCAGACTGCTGCACTTTTGCCGTATCTCATTTCTTGATTTACAATTTTGAAAGTTTATCTAACTTCAAATCTGATTCCTGACTCAGGGTGTTGATTTAAAAATATTTAAAATTGGAAAGTAATATTGCATTACTATTTAAATATTTAGAAAGAAATATTTACAAGAATACTTAGAAGAAATGTTTATGAAACACTTCCAGTGTCATTATTTTTGTTTTTCATGCATTCTTTTCATATCATGGTGACTCAGCATTGTGCTCTCTGTGTGGGGTTATAGAAGACACCGAGAGGAAGATTAAAAGGACACATTCCACATACAAAACTGAATCAATATCAGATCTCTGAAACCAGCCCCTATCTAGCTCACTGGGCATATTTGAAAATCTTGAAATGATAAAACAATTTTTAAAAAATCTGAAGTAATCTCTGAAAAATGTTGTGAAAACAAAAGTTTCTCAGTGGGGAGTCTTGAAATTGCGCTGTCCATGATCACTGAGTGACATGATGAAGATCAAGTTACACTCAACACAGGCATCTGAGGAGGTAAGACAGAGGCTCGAAACATCAGGCCGGAGCAGGTTATGAGGGCAGGTGGCAATGAACTGGGTGTATATTTCATTTTACTGTAGGTATGTTTGTGTGCAGTGTCCAGGAGATTTTATCATAAAGGCAAGAATATAATGCACAAAAAGGTCTTAGGTTGGTCAAAAAGGCACTCCAATTGCTTGAGCACGTAATTAGGTAGTACGGAGCACGAAAGAATACAAAAAACACATTTAGCAATATTAGGCATTTTGTTTGCATTTCTTATTTCAGTTAATGTGTAACTTTATTTCCTACTTATACTCCAAGAATTTAGCTTGATAAAGTATAGTTAAAATTATATTGATCCCATTTTCAAGGGATTTTATTACATTCTCATTCACCCTTTCTTCAAACTGGAATGTTTCTCTTACTTAAGCTATGACATCATGTACAAATGTTATTTTTAAGTATACATGCGCCTGTGCGTGGGCGCGCACACACACAATTTCTTCTGGCTAACACATCTAATCCATTTAGCTCTCTAATCTTTGATTTTTATCTTGTAATTATTCTTCCATATCATCTCTTAATTAGTAAGCTATTGTTCCTTCTTCCACCTATCCCCAGAAATTGTTCCAAAACTTTCAGACTGCTATTAAAAAAAGGAAACACTTGTAGAAATTTGGGCTCTGCCTATAATTGGAAGAAAATAATATTGACATTATTCTAAGCCCTTTGGAAGTGAATTTTGAATTGATTTCTCACAGGCTGCCAATAACAAGGTTTATAGAGTGTCATTTTGACTCTGCCATCTACCCAAAAGAACAAACTGCCAGCTCTGGATCTCCCAGGAGGTAAAGTGAGCTAGGACACAGGCCCACAACTGAGATGATGGCAGAGATCTGTCGATTAGCAACCCCGTGAATGGCGTGGAATATTTAACTGGAACTAAGCTTCATGAGATTAGAAAGGTTCGGTTGAAAAGACTCCTTTGATAATTTATTAAGCATGACATAAGATCTTGCCTTCTCTGATATGTTCACTTCAATCTCAAAAATATAAATGTTAAGTATCTTTAATGTGAGCTGCAGAACTTATTTAGGTGAGTTCCTTCTAAGAAAACAAACCATATGCTCCTCCTACCCCGAACTCCTAAAACAACTCCAAGGCATAATGTTTTTGTTCCACTGATGAAATGAATGGCTTCTCAGTTGCAAAAGGATGGTAAGAATTTCACATTTCATTAAAAAAAGAGGCTTCTAAATTAAAGGTGAATTCTGCATTTTCAGAAAGATGCATGTGAGTTTTACTGAGTAAGCCTCAGCTGAGCAAGCAGTCATGTTAAAGCTACGTTTGGAGCGCTGAGCTCACGTCGCCAGTGGAACAGTGCTGTCAAAGCAGAGTTGACAGTGTCAGTTCCTAGCCCTGCCCACAAAAGACAGTATAATGAGGAGGGAGATATTTACTATCTATCTGTACAGTGCTTCATAGCCCTTAGCATATATTCACACTTGATTCTCACCAATTTTATGAACTAGGTAAGAAATGAACTATAAGCTCTATTTTAGAGCCAAGAAAACAAAGCCTAAGAGAAGTAACATGTTGCCAAACTTGTTAGTAGTAGAACCAGGCTTTCTGATTCTCAATTCAGTACTCCTCACCTTACATATAAAATGCATAAAATAGAGTATATTTACAATAAAAAAAGTAGAAAAATAATTGAAATAGTACTCATAAACAACATTTAAAAATGGAGTAAGAAATTTAAAAAATATATGCTAGATAAAATACAGGTTTAATTGGGGAACTGGGGAGATGTAGCTGGAGACCTAAGAGGGATTTTGAACCAAACTGCTCAGCAGTAGTGGTCAAGATTATCTTTTGATTCACAAACAAGGATGTCTAGGAAAAGAATAGGACGGAAGGGAACAAACCCGGGGAAAAAGAGAAAAGGGAGGAAAGAGTTTTGTGAGACAGCTGGACAAGTGTTGGAAAAGGTGGGAAACTGAGTTAGTGACAGTGTGCATAGCTTGGAGTAAAAGACAAATCACTAGGCTGTGAGTGGAAAGAGGTAGGGAGAAACATGACTGGGGGTGGGGGAACACACAGGGTGCTGCTGAGAGAAAACGTCACTACAGAGTACTGGAGATGTGACAGGCACTAATGGCACCATCACCCAGACAGCCTGGAGTGGGTGGTGCAGAAATGAGCGGCTTAGGAGCTCATCTGAAGGTGGGTGCAACTAGTCATGTCTAGTGCATTGCTGAGTGATATGCATATTACTTGGAGATAATTATGTTACTTGAAATTTACTTTAACTCTACTTTGGAAAAGGTTTTCCTTATTGTATCTGTTTGGTCTCAGAGACCTTCTCTTATTTATCTTTGGATTTTGAGAGCCCAGAAAAATGCCTTGGTGCACTGATGTTTACTGAATGAAGGAACTACTGCCTATGTGTAAACCACTTGAGGGCAGAGATTATGTTTGTATTTAAAGAAGTCTTTCATGTCTCCCCATAGTGCATAAGGCAGTACCACAGTACACAATGGGTGGTCAATTAATGCTTAAAGAATAAGCAATACCTCATTAGGCAAGAGAATGTTAGCAGCAGCAGGTACTGTGTGTAGTGGGGAAAAAAAACTCATCTCTGGGAATCGAAATGGGAGAATAAGCACAAAAGGAACAGCAATAGACCTGATATGAGGGCAGATTAGAAGATGGTATTTAATTTGTCCTTATGGCACTATTTAAGAAATTTAAAATACTTTATAAATCACCAAGTACTCTCCGATACAGGACTGTTTACATTTATCTAATGTATAAGGTTATGGGTTGCTAGTGGAAATTTTAGGAAGATGGCCTTAAGCAATCTGGATGATCCCACTTTTGTGCATTGAAGACTCCTCTTCAGATTCTAGGCTATGCTACTCAAATATAACATGAGAAATTTCACTGCTGACCACAAAGTACAATTCAGCTAACATCGGTTGTTAGATACCTAAGGTTAGCTGATGTAATCACAGCCATCTGACTTGTAAAGGAGCTTCCCAGAGAAAAGGCTCTAATGGAATTATACAGTGAATCTGATTTTGAAAACAGGCTTTTTGAAGGTTTACCTAATACTATTTCTCACAGAAGTAAGCCAGTGCCGTTATAAATATTTATCTATTTTTAGAAAACAAAAAGACCTTCCTGATTGTTCCTACACACAGACATCCAAAGAGTATGTAGAGCTTATAAGCAGGCGATGTACGTTTAATGTCAGAATGCCAATTAAACTCTCTCTCTCACTTTTTTTTTTCCTTTTAGCTTGAAGCCTTAATTTAAAAGGCTTTGTAGCTCAATCTTATTTTATTTTTCTTGGTGTCAGAAATTTTACATTATTATACATGAATATAAATTAGAAGTAGAATTAAAAATGAAGTCATCCTTTGATGAATTTCTGTATTTATTGATATAATGTAGACTTCTAAGAGAGTCATTCTAGTGATAGTTAATAATTAGTTCTTATCAGCCATTCTAAATATATTTTTGATCCACAGAGAACTATTTTAAATTCATCATGACCTAAAAAGTATTTAGGTACTCCTCTTCAAAAAACAGAAGACATCTTAGCAAAGGATTAATTTTAGATACTCAAACTCTTGAAGAAAAATGCAGACACATGCTATTGGAAGGCTTACTTTCCTACTTGTATTACTATAATTTTCCTCTAATTATTTTCTTAATCTATTTTGGGGAACTAGAATAATGATTGAGGACATCAGCACTGTCTAATGAAGGTCTGAAAGACAAATGAGATGTACAAATGCAGTGCCCTTATAACATATAAAAATCACTTTTTCAAATTCACCTCTTCTCATGTTTCTCTAGACTTCTTTACATTTTTTAAAGATTACCTAAACTATGTCAGTTTGCTTTACAAGTATGTAACATCATAACATGATTCAGTTGGTTATTACTTGGGTATCCATTATCAGGTACAGGAGAACATCTTGTAAATGAACCTAAGCGTGTTTAGGAACATCTGTAAAAATTCACTTTTACCCTTTCCCACAGACTATATACCTTAATGTTTTAAACTTGCAGTTAATTATATCTGGCCTTCTACTTTCAAACTCTTGTCCAAGAACAAAATTCTTAAGGTGACTCTAATAATCTTTATGAGAGTTCTATGTGAAATAAAATACATACAAAAAACAACACAGAATACACAGTACCCACCTTGGAAATACTGTCCATATCTCCTGAGCCTAAAACAAAGTACAAAAAGAAAGCCTTTATTAGGTACTGATTTCACTTATAAATTAAGTATTTCTTTAATATAAAGTAATGCAGCATACTTTTGCTGTAGTTTTGTGTACATCTCCTAAATTTTTAATCTTAAAAAAATCCTTTATTTGAACACTGTTTGGTAAATAAGTATCCATTTGATGGCAAATGCAAGGAAGAGTTGTACCTCTAGTTCCCAATTATTTAGGTTTTTTTCTTTTTTGTAATGGCAGAATAAATAAAACTATTGTTATCATAAATTCTTGAAAGTAAAATAATGGAAAGATTTATATATATTACTCAACTCAAAATTTTAAAATGTAGGTATATATGTGTGTGTGTGTGTGTGTGTGTGTGTGTGTATTTAACTAGAGAGCAACAGAGAAATCTCTAAATATATTTCCCGACATTATGTTTCTAAATCTGATAAAATATAAAATGGACAATTACAACAACACCTGACAGTATTCTGAACTACATTTTAGTATAATAATTAAAAGCAAAATATTTTGTAAAATATCACTTTTTTTTTTTTAATTATCCTCACCCGAGGACATTTTTGCATTTATCTTCAGATAGAGCAGGAGGGAGAGAGAAAGGAAGAGAGAGCAAATGAAACATTGACGTGAGAGAGACACATCAAGTGGTTGCCACCCACACGACCCCAACCGGGGCCGGGGACAAACTGCAACTGAGGTACACGCCCTTAGCGGGAACCGAACACGGGACTCTCTGGTCCACGGGCCGACGCTCTAACTGCTGAGCCAAATTGGCCAGGGCAAAAATTATCACATATTTGACAGTAATGAATATTCATGGCAATCTATCAAAAGTAAAAATGTCTTCAAAATATAATATTGTTTTATTTTGATTCTTGGAAGAAATAAATAAGCAATACTAATTTCTTATTTAAGAAATGGAATCATACATTATATCTCTTGGTATAAAGAAACAATAATCAGATCTTTGCTCTGTGACCTACTCAATTTTGTACCATTTGTCTCTGTTTCTCACTATAGTGAAACTCTGTGTTCACCTTGCAGATATTTGGCTTCATTTGGTAAGAAGGCATCATTTATGAAGTATGTTTTCAAGTTATACTACTTGAAATCAGCTTCATCACTGAACACAAAAAATGTGGGCAGTGTTTTCTCCTAACAGAATCATTCAGATTACCCAGAATATGATACCAATTTTATTTTAAAATAGAGACATTCAAATATAGAAAAAAAGTGAAGAAATTCTTGCAAAGAACTAAACGTCTTCTGAGATTATATCACGAGACCTTTGGAAACAAAGAAACCAGTTGGGAGGATACTGCAGTCCTGCAGGCAAGGTGTGCACGATACATGTCCAAATCAGCAATGTCTCCTTTTATCATGAAACACCCAGATTTTGATAGGTTAAAGTAAATGCCTGTGGACAGGAGCTAGGTTAGAACAAATCTCACGTTTCTGATTTTCAGATGCTCTCCAGTCATCATAAACAATACACTGTAGATTAAACTATCAAGGCGAGGTAAAAGGTGAAGCATTTCAAAATGAGTTTCTGTATACAAAAGAACTTTGCAAACCATAATATCCAGTACGTAGAATTAAGGTTTTGTTGTGAATTTATTTCTAAACATCAAATTTAATATCCTTACCTAAAGAGCCATTCATGTGATGTGACTCCATTCCTCCTAATCCACCCATGGGTCCATCTGAACCAGGGCCCATTGGAAACTATTTAAAAAATGAAGAAAAGAATAATGATAACACTGAAAACAATAGTTTATAGCAATGTTTCAATATCTGTCTTTAACATTTTAAGACAATTCCACAAGTTATTTTCATTTTCAGGTTATAGAGATTATTTCCCTAGATTTTCTTTCAGCCTTGTAGAGTTTCTAACTGGACTGCTCTGCCTCCCTCATACTCTGTTTGGATCTTCAGACTAATCCTTGTTCATAACCAAATTTTTCATCTTCAGATATCCTCAAGTAGAAAGCGTATACATCCAGTGCAAAGGATAAACATTCTCTTCTATGCTGTGGACAAACTGTGTTATTACAAACAAGAGGTGATTTTCACGAAGTTGCTAAAGATGATTAATAGCTTATAGGTTAAATACAGGGTATGGCAAAAGTAGGTATACAGTTGTTCATATAGAAAAATAATACAATAATTAATATCCAAGAATAAACTCTGTGTTTTGCGTACTCACAACTGTACACCTACATTGGCCCCACCTTGCACATTTAGCTCTTTGGGGATAGCTGAATATAACTAATTCTTCCTGGCAGTCTCCACTACGCAGTTCAATGACAAGCATTCTACAGCAGTTATAATTAACATTTTAAAAAGCTTTGTCATTATTTTATTTTATTTTCAAATGAAATATTACATTAGAAACCTGGTAAAAAAAACAGATGTGTGGTGGCAGAACTGGTGGTGGTGAGTTCACGGCCTGCCCACTCACTCTTTCCCTCATCTCCCTGAAATACTGAGGAAACCCAGACCCCAGTCTGAAGACAAGTTATCTGTAATTATCTTTACAGTTAAGACAACCTAATGAAAATTTCCCATGCCAAAGCATTTCTTCCATGTTGCATGGTATAGAACTTTGAATGCAGCGTGTGCACGTGTATGTGTATTATGTGTGTAGATCGGGTGGTGGTAGTTACTAATCACATAGGCTTTTGGGGAAAACAATTCCCCTCAGCAGACAATCTGTATACCATCAACTCTGTGTGGAAATCAGATGGCTATCTGTCATCTCTGATCATACAAGGCACATGCTTATACATTTTCTAAAGATAATGTCAATTCTGTTTCCTAAACTTTTTTTTTGCCTAAAAGCACATGGGTTGATTTTCAATAAACAACTTGGAATAATTATGCCTTAAATGATCGGTCAAAAAATTAACTTTGAACTTACAGTTATATTCAACTTTCTTCAAAAGCATAGTTCTGGGCTGAGAACCTGGTGCTGGTGAGGCCAAGAGTCTGTGAACTTAGTTCGGTCTTATCTGGCCCCACAGACTATAGGTATACATGCTTGAAGCACATAAAACTCCAGACCTAGCCCTCAGCAGGAATTTGTTTTTACTACCTCTGGCTGAGATGAATGACTGGAAAAAGTGACATGTTCACCTACTGTTCTTGGATTTCTTATCTTTGGATGGAGTTAGAGAACCAGAGTGGAACATACTTGGATGATGTCAGCTTTGCTGCCCCCAGAAATGTCTTCAGTACCATACGCTCTTAGTTTCTTCCTTTGCTCCCTCCCTTTCAGTATCAAGTTTTAAGATATGAAATTGCAGTATAAAGAGCTTTTCTCTGTTTTCTTTGCTGACTTTCTAAAATGAACATTGTTCATGATCATATTCAATGTTCTTTAAGATCTATATGAAAACACCTTTTAGACATAATTGATAGGAAATTGTTATTTTCCTGAAAAACAATTTATTTGATTATATAAAGAGAGCAGTGATAACTGAAGGCAGAAATAATGTGCAAGCCACAATATGAACTTACATGAGTAAATTTAGATTTACTAGCAGCCATGTTTAAAAAGTAAAAAGAAACAGGTGAAGTTAATTTTAATAATATATTTTATTTATCCTATACATCAAAATTATCGTTTCAACATAGTGTAAACATAAGACTTTTAATGAAATATTTTACATCATTTTTTTTCATACCAAGTCCTCAATATCCAGTGTGTATTCTGTACTGACAGCATATCTCAGTGGACTAGCCATTTTCAAGTACCACACCATACTGGACAGATTTACAGCTTCCCTTTGCTGTCTTCACTGCTAGGAACCTCAATTATAATAATCATTTCATTGTCAGTTTTCAGTATACTTATGAAAATTCTTTTATGTCTTCTGATTTTTCTGTAATTTGAACTACCCTATATTTATATGTATATATCTATGTAGTAACTACATTCTATTATAAATATTTTTTGTTAACATGTAGGTCTTGTATCATAGATAAATATTTTTCTGTAAGCTTTTGTAGAAAAATCACAACCATATGCTTTATTAAAACACCCCAATTCTTCCAGGAGATCTGCCTCGGTTCCATGTGGAAGCTCTAGATTTTAAAATCTAAAGAAAAACAAGAATATCCAACTTCCTTATTTATTGTCGTTTGTCAGGGTAAAAAAAATGAAATAGGATCCCAAGAAGAAATTAGTGATGCTTAAATGAGGTAACACGAACAATTATACATTACCTGGCATTTTCAAATAGTATTAATTATTAAGTATTTGAGACAAAATAAGACTACACACCAACATTTTATAATTAATTAGGTTCACTTTTACATTTAAAATATAGTGATATGAAATCTTTTGTTACATGTATTTCTTGATGTCCAATAAGCACCTGGATTATAAAATATAAAGCTTAAAGAGTATCCAAGAAATGGAATGCACTATGAGTTTGAGTTCAAATACAAAAATAAAAAATAATTGATATTTACATTAGGCCTGTTAGGTCCAGGAGGTACTGCATTCATTAAAGTATACATGTTGTCTCCAGAGTTGGTTGAATCTGAAACAAAATATTTTTTAATTAATTTCTTTCTTTATACTCTATACCCAAATCACCACAAAGTAATAATAGAAAATGATCTGGACACCTACACATTAATAGCTGTAGCACTTGAAATAGCCATTACTAATGTTCAGAAATGAATGAATACCTGTAAGTCATTTTCTGACCCAGAATCATTACTCTGAGATTGTAAATTAGGAATATTTATCTAATATGTTAGGAGTAATCACTTGAATAACTCACATAAAATGGAAATTACCTTAAAAATCTAAAAAATTGAAGTTCTTCTAAAAAAAACTTTAAAAAGGAAAACTTTAAAAATAATCATGGATATCTTTGACTTCTCTAAGCAATTTATATGTATATGTATAATAAAAATCTCTTAAATTCAGATTCAGTAACTTTTCAGTTTTCATTGTTTCCTTAGGCTTCTTTACACCAATTAAAAAATAGTTTATTTAGCTAACAATTAGTAAAAGCTGGTGAGATATCCTGGTTTATTTCCAACAGAAAGAGAGTAGACAAAAACTATAAAATTGATTGAAAATTCTAATTGAAGTAAAAGCCAGCTTCTTCCAATACAATTTTTGACAAATTTTTTTCTCATTTTATTCTTGAGTCATTATAATAAAATAACTGTAGTGTATATCGATATAAATATATGTAACATTTTATAGGATTTAAAAAAATTTACATTTCATGTCTATTAGATAACTCTAATTAAGTATAAATAAATGTTTTTATAATGTATAACCTAGAGTAAAAAGTTAAATATTTTACATTTAGGGTATATTAATTATGAAAAAAATTTTCCTATAATTACAGTTTTCTTAAATACATGTAGTAGGCCTTTCTATTTAGAAAAAGATGTGTTTCAAATTTTAAAAATCAGTTGCTTCCTCATGGCAAAACCATAGAGTGAGAAATGAGCAATGACTTTTCCTCTTATTTTGTGATTACTTATTAGACATTAATAAGTTTATTATTTTAATGCATACTACTTACACTCTAATTTAGATGTCATGTATCGGTTGTTTGTAAACAGTGATCCATACATCTAAATATTATTTTTCACTTCTAGATTAATACATCATACCAGCAAATTGCAACCTTTTTACTCACGGCACACATACACTAATTACTAAAATTCTGCGGCACACCAAAAAAATATTTTTTGCTGATGTGACCAAAAATAGATATATAATTTTGATTCATTCATATCAGATGGCTATTGTGTTGGCTGTTGTCATTTTTTTATTTGAAAATCTAAGGGAAAAGAGGTCAGTGCCCCTGACTAAATAATCAGGTATTGTATATTTTAAAAATTCTTGCGGCACACCAGTTGAAAATCACTGCATCATACTGCTGAAAAAGTTGCAATGCCCACCTCAGGTTGACCTCTGTTTGTTTATATTAAGTAAAGTCCCAATCTACTTTTGTGGCCTTAACTATTTTTACATTCTTATGTATGCCATACTCCTATCAACCCAAGGTACTTGTTCTCTCCTGCCTATGATCAACCTTTTCCATCTCCAAGCATTTTCTACCCAATCACTGCCCACTGAAATTCTACTCACTATTCACGACACTGAAAATGCTTTAAAGTATTTTTTTCTGATACTTCCAAGTGCTTGAGCCTCCCCTACCATTGAATTCTGCTTTGCATTATAGTTAATATTTTGTCTTATTCTCTCCTTCTTCCAACTAGGTTACAATAAGTTCATTGAGAGAGGGAAAGAGAACAAGTGTAACTCATGTTGTGTACTTCAGACAATAAATATTTGCTAATTTAACCAATAGAATACATTCTATACCATAAACACGCATCTTTCAGAAAATCTTGGATTGGTTTTTAAACACAGGAAAACTTCAAATGGTTTTTCACCTGGATTAGCCTTACTAATTTTACTAATTAATTTGAAAGGAAAATAGGCTCTATATTTTAACTATACAGAAAGAAAAATAAATATGTTGGTTTTAAGAGTAATCAAGAATACAATTTCATCTGAAAAAGTATTGAGGGAATAAAGTTGGTATTATCTATGAAATACCTGACTTCTTTTTTTATATACAGAAAAACTTTAAAGTAATAAATGTATCTTTTTGGGGGGAGAGAGTTTTGGATTCCTATTAGAAGAATGGCTGTGACAAAGAATGAGTATATAAAAAAATAGGCAAAAAGGACAGAAAGATATACTGGTGGCAATACCTGGCTTGAAAGGAAGTGATCATGTTATGTATCACCTGCAAAGCTGTGTTTCTCAAAGAAGTTTCTTTTAGTATTGAAGTGACGTGTTTATTAATTACAAGTTACTTTCATAAATATACTTCAGCAAATAGAAATGCAAATGTGGGCAAGATGTTCAATTCACATAATTCTATCTTCAATGAATTCTATTTTGCTTCACTAAAGATGCTTTGAGGACAGAGATCTATGAAATATTAATTATATATTCCAAAGAGTTAGTGAAGCAAAGTAAAATTTACATTATTAAATTTATGCTTTTTCTAACTTAGAAAGATTCAAAACTTAAAAATAATTACTTATTGGTATAATTAATATATTTAATTTCGAGCTTCCATATATATCTTAGACTTCAACAAATCAGTTAAAAACATATGAATTTAACAGTGTAAATAATTAATAATTGTTTCTAGAGATACAAATTTCCCATCTATTTCATTACCCAGAAGTTATCATTGGTAAAGTCTTAGCCTACTATTTTGTTTTCTACTTTCTAGATTTCTGTGTTATATATGTGTAAAATAAAGTTGTGATCATACTGTATTGAATTGTGACCATTTATTCTCCATGTAAACATTCTTTGATGATAATTTTAATGTTTACGTTATAGTGCATAAAATTAATTTATTACTTTCACTAACATTAGATTTGGTATGAAGATTGTATCTACTGTTTCACTATTGACAATAACAAATTAACATCCTTCACATAAATAAGTAGATTGTATCTCTAATCATTTCTAGTAGTAGGATTATAGAGTCAAGTGGTATAGACTTTTTCACGGCTCTTGATACTCGTTGCCAGAGCACGCTGTAGGAGTGCTGTGCCAATGTAAACTGCCACCGTTATAGTCCTCAAGACACAACACACTGAATAGTCTGTATTAAGTCTCAACAAGAAAGAAAAATGCTTTTAAAAATAGTTACATTAAATGATTACAGGAATATTGAGATATTTTAGTTTAGAAGATTAGAAAGAAACTTTCCACACTACATAGTGGATCTATTAGCTAACTAGTAAATACCTATAGATGTGTAGGATAAGTAATACTGTAGGCACATCTACATCTATCCTAGTAAGATAGTAGATTGGTGGCTCTGATTTACTATATTAAACCTAATGGATTAATGTATTTTATGTGTTACTTACGCAAAATTTTTCTAAGTTCTGAGACCTGGATCTTTTCCAGTCTCAAGGAATCTTTTAGTCAGATAAATTATTGGACAATTCATACAGATCAACACAATTTGCATTCTGATTATATGTTATCCGCACAACAGAAATTTTCTAAATGCTTGAAGTAATTGAACAATAGTTGTTTAAGAACACGATTTCTTCCTACTTGCTCCCTCTACTTCTGCATCCATCAATGAGACAATGACTACTACTAACTTGCAGAACAATTTCTCTATTTCATTCTAATAAACAAATGCCAATATGGCTAGTTTGAGTACATACCTGCTGGACTAGGCATGATGGGTGTTCCTGGTGGCCCTCCACCTCCCGGAGGACCCTAAATAATTATACAGAATTTCAGTAAAAATAAGGCATTTCATTAAATAATATAAAGAAAACCAGTAGAAAAATTAGACTTAATAATAATATAATTTGAAAATAACAGAGGAAATTAACTTTCTCCATAATTTATTTTCTTTTAATGCACAATCATTTCATTCTTATGCAAAATATAATGTAGCTTAAATATGTTGAGATTGTTTTGACATGTTTCCTGAAACAATGAGCCTGTAACACTGATTTATTATTCATGACTTAATCACACCAAGTATAATGAGGTTAAGGAGAAACCATTTAATAAGGTCTTTACAAATCCATAAAAGAGAAGTAATTCATGTGTATTTGTGATTTCGTTTACTATAATTTTCTTCTATTTTGTATTAGTGGCTTTTATAGGAAACTAACAGCCAAAAGATATTTATATGTTTAAAAATTACATCGATTCTATTTCTTCTGTCAGTATCAATCGCCAAACTTCTGGAGCACTATACCTTCACCTAGCACATCAGTCAGAAATGAGAGACAGTGCTGACTAACGCCATGGGTTACTAAGGCTGCAGCTACACAATCAACTTGAAACGGAGATTAGGTAATTCTAAAATTAGTCAGTAATTTCAGACACCCAAAATCAATAATTCAGGTAATGGGTTTCAGAATTTTTCAGATGTACAGTAGTCAAAATAACTATACAGTGGCTAAAATTTCACTTCAGTCTGAGTGTGTAGACACAAATAATTATTTCGAATGACACATATTTGCTATTTATTTATTTAATTTTTATTGATTTTTTTAAAGAGAGAGGAAGGGAGAGAGAGATGGAAACGTCCATCAGCTGCCTCCTGCACGCCCCCTACTGGGAATTGAGCCTGCAACTCCAGGCATGTGCCCTGACCAGGAATCGAACCAGGACCTCTCAGTCCATGGCACGATGCTCAATCCACTGAGCCATACCAGCCGGGCCATATTTTCTATTTCATGAGCAATTTAAATTTCTATTCAAACAAACATCTACAATTTCATAAAACTATATATCAAGCTTATTCTAAAGTGACTTTAAGAAAAAAACAGATTTTACTGGAATTTTCTTTCATTTTTGTTTCATAGAAAATGTGAAAAAAATGAGACTTTCTTAGTTTGTATAATTCATGGAAATTTCCATTGAGCACTAAGTTCACAGGTCCAAAGCAGTGTGTGCTTTTCACTATGTTAGTGAAACACTCTTTCCACGGAGGGTAAAATCCTCCTTTTTTCCTATTCCAGTCAGCCACCACCTCTGAAAATTTCTTCAGGAAAGATTTCCCTTTTACCATTTTATCCTTGCTTCTGTGTTAGGAATTTCCTCTAAAGACAGGGTGGGGCACAAGTAAATTTACAGTTGTTCATATGGAAAACAATACATTTATTAATAAATAATAATACAAAAATAAACTCTGTGTGTCACATACTCACAACTGTGAACCTACTGGTGCTCCACCCTGTATTATAACAAATTGTCCCATGATGGCCTTGAGACGCAGCAAGGGTTAATTATAATGTAATGATGGTTAAAAGGTCATCTGTAAGGTCAAGAGCTCATGTGAAATCTGCCAATTTGACTTCAGGTATATATAAATTATTTTTAAAAATTAACATGTACTAAGTAATAATAATAAGAAAAATAAGTGTTTTCAATTTCTAAGAATGAAAAAATAACAAAAAAAAGCCCCCCCTTACTAGTCATTATTCTGCCATTTGATTCTTTTTGTGACTGGGAGACTTGAATGTCTGCTTAGACGTTGTGTGTAGTGAGTGGAGAAGTACGGGTGTAGATTATTCTCCTGAACAACTGCAAATTCGAGCATATCATTGTGTAACTGGGGATGGCTTTCCTCATGATTGGGCAGAGTGCATTGTGCTGGCTTACAGAAACATATGCTAAAGTAAGACACAGTACTCAGGGCAATCTTGGCCAGATTGATAACTGTTTCACTAATGAACATCAACATATGTACTGAGGTTGGCAGATGAAACAACTCCATACAAATCAGATGTTCACTTCTTGGCCAATACACAAGGGCTCTTCTTAACATCTGGACAACCATTTCATTGCCCAAATAAAACGTAACATCAATTCTTATGAGCAAAGAAACCCAAATGTACTTACTACATAATTCCCAGGAGATGCTGAGGAGTATGGTATCTGGAACATGAACAGGACAAAAAAAAAAAAAGTTTGATTTGTGTGGTAGTATGGAGAATGACCTAAAATGAATCTATTTTCTAACTTTTATCACGTTGTAAAATGTATCACAAAGGATAGTAAAGGATGAAGCCATTTTTATCTGAGTGCTTGAAAACTCAACAAATGCAATATTATTTTGAATTTACTAAAAAGAGTAGACTTTAGTCAAGAGGAGTTTAGACAGAATTACAGCTAGCTTTAAGTTATATCGGTTTTAGGCCAGTTATACTCACTGCTTGATACTAACGACACTTATTCTGTAATTAGAAAGATATATTTGTGCAGCTAAAAACCAGAAACCAGAGTTTTTCAAATTATTACACCCTTTACAGATACAAATTCTAATTTATGTGCATTCTGAGACACATTATTTTTTTCTTAAAGACAGGTTTCAGGGTACTACATTCATGCAGTACTTGACATATAGACCTCACCTTCCCCCCCCTTTCATTTCTAATTAACCACTAGAAAATAATGTAATAAATGCAAAAGATTTTGTTAATATAAGTCTCCAAAGGCTACTAATTTATGGGGATCAGATATAGGTAACAAATTCTCCCTTTCCCTTCAAATCATGCTCTTAGCCAAGCTCTTTTCTATAGAGTAAAGGGCATTAATAGAACACTGCTATGATAATTTTAAAAATAAAAACTGGAAAATATATATAAAAATAAGCCCCTTGAGTGTGGGTATTAACACAGAAAGCTAAATCCAATTTTTTCTTTCTTCACACAAGCTGACTTGCTCATTTAAACGAAGATTCTATCCATCCAGAAGAGACATTTTTGCCTTATTCTGAAAAAAGCCACACAGCCAGGGCCAGAATAGGACCTTTAGCACAGCAAAGAGTATAGTGCCTGTACCCATAACCCTCCTTCCACCCCAACACCTTCCATGTAATTAAACATAAAAATAATATGAAACCATAAAGACAGCAGAAGGAAGTACAATAAAGCTATGGTTTTCCATTGGTGAAGAAGTATTTAATTGATTGGGGAAATATTTAATATTGTTATTTGAAAATTCTCTCCTCATTGACCCGTGTCCTCAATTTGCCTTAAACGCAGACCACATGTCTCTGAGGCTGTTGGTTGGTCTGCCTATGGGGAATTTGGCACTTCAGATGGCCACTGCCAGAGTGTCCAGCAGCACCAGTGGTAAGGATGACTTCCATTGGTCAGTAAACATTTACTCAACTCGGTGAGTGAATGCAACTTGGCTCTATTGGGCCCCTTTGAGTTCATGATGTACCATCCATCCTGTGCTTTATATTATTTTAAACTTGTGCATCTGCCCTCTTCAAATGACCAACTTATCCACTGGCTCTAAGTTTTATCTCCCTATAACTGGCTCATGTTCTTCCGCCTCTGTCTATTCCCTACCATCATTCCTAAGCACCTCCAAAATACACTGTAACCACCCTTTTGATGTTTGGAATTTACATTTCACTGCCTTACTTTATTTTACAATATATTTCCCTCTCTTCCACTTATAAGTATGACCTCATCCTGAAGTCTTTACACAGGGATCTAAACGACTCCCATGCCTGACATCTTTTTTCTTCTTCATGATGTTCACAAAAAAGTATTCTATATTTCAATCAAAATCTTCTCCCATCACGATTCCTCCATGTTTATTTACTAAGTCCATTGTTTCCCTATTAGCTTCCTAGTACATTGCCTCTGCCCCTCATGCCAATGTCAGCCTTTTGTTTCTTTCTTCAATATCTTAAATTCATTATCCTGAAGTCTACTTTGTTAATTTCCACCCCTTTGATTACTCCCCAGCTACCTTTTCTGTTTTACAGTAGGGATTTCCTGGAGAGAAACACAAAACAAGCTTGACAAGGTCCAAAATATAATCATGTTATCTAGCTTCAACCTAATCTTCACGAATATGTGGAAGCATTTTGGTTCAGCCTTTGTGGAAGCCCTGAAGCATTCCAGAAGTGTGCCAGTAAATCCTGCAAACTCACCGGGGGAAAGCCCATTTTGTAGCCAATTTCTATGTGTAAATAGTTCCACATGGCTATTTGGGACTATTTACCAATAGTCAATAGTCAATAGTCAATAGTCAATAGTCAAGCTACCAATGGTTTAACAATAAGCTCACAAAATTCCAGAATATTTAACAACTGACTTTTGTGAGCTGGCTCTCACGATGATTATATCATCCTGAGTTGGTACCTTGTCCTTCTGTCACACATTAAAGGCATCAAATTCTTGCTATACCTTCATCTTCAGCTCCGTACTTTATTACTTATAGATTTAAATTTTTATCCATTCATCTCAGGTAGAAAAAATATCTTTCTGTTTGTTTCCAAAGCCAGCCTCTCCTGACCATCCCATTTCTCCTAAGTCCTTGCTTCTTTTATGGCTCCTTCAAATACAGTTAAATATAATAAACATGTAAAAATAATTTAAACATTTATCTCATCTAGTTGTTCAAGAGGTGGAATAAAGACATTAGATAAAAGGATTAGCACTGAAAAGAAAGAACATTTCCTTTTCTGAGAATAGAGGAAAGAAAGACAACTAAAGGTCTGCTAATATTGGAGGTAAAGGGTAGAATCTGAAGAAATTTGAGCCTAATGGTCTTACTTTTTCTCTGTAAAATATGAGACAATTTTAGCTGATAGAGAAGGGGCCTTATCTTTATAAGGAGAGCAGGGAAGGTAGCTGAGTAAGAAAGAGTAAAACAATGCTGATTAAGCATCATGAGGACTCAGCAAAGGTTGAAGTTTATAGATTTAAATGATCACATAATGTGTTAAGTACAGTTACAGAGATGCGCATTAGGCATTGTGGAAAAATTGAAGGTAGTACTCTACAAATAATTCAAATTTAACATTTCAAAATCAAAGCTCACTGTCTACCCTTTAAACCTCCTTCTCCTATATTCCTACTCAGTTTGTGTTATTCCCAGTCTCCCTGATACGGGACTCAAACATTTGAAATCACTTTCAAGTTTTTCCTTCTCTTTATCCCCAGGTGTTTTTTATTCCATTTGTGAAATGTATTTGCACCATTCCTTTTACCACCATTCTACCTCAGGCTCTGATAATATTTTATAAGGCTTATTACTGTAATTGCCTAATTTTCCTTATTGTGTCCATTTTATACATTATCATTTTAAAACATAGCTTCCTTCCACATAGATGATAAATTCCAGATTTCTCAACATTCAAAGCCCTGTATACATTTACTTTTTCAGTCTTATCACCCTTTATGCAACAATCCCTAACAAATCCCAATCTATCTATCCTCCCTAATACTCAATAATTATTCCTCAAAAATTTCCTTCATTTATCCTTCTCTGTATTTTTGTCCAAACTTTTCTCCAACTCTCCTGTCCAGATTCTTCCCAATGTAACTAATCTTATTCCTCCACCCCTCCCCCATACTCCATACAAAATATAAGCAAGATCAGAGAACTAGAATTGGAATCACAGAACTGGAAGAACCTTTTATTTGACCAATAAGAAAATTAAGGGCCATATATATTATCTGGTTAAGCTAGAAAGATAACTCAAGAGCTGTGGCAAGAATCCAAATATTCTGAAATACTCTTGATTCCTAATATCCAGGACTGTGTTGCTGTAGTAGGAGAAAGAGCAAGTAAAATCTTCTTTAAATGATTGGTAATATTTTACCTAAGTAGCTTTCTTCAACTGTGAAGTTTAATACTTTATAAGCACTGGTTTACTAGAAATCAGGGAGGGCAACATCAAGACATTATCTGTGTGAGTATAAAGATGAAAATTGTCTATTATTTTTTAGTTTTCTTTTTTTTTAATGAGCATCTATATGCACAGAGAAGAACCTATTTGGAGTAAGGTATGTGTATTCACTTAGGCTTAATCACTGTAATAGATGTTCATTTTGTTTTTTTCCTTAAAGGAGCATCCTCTCTCCTTTTTCTGTCAAGCTAGTGAGTTGGTGAATGTAATGCTATATTGAACATTTGTTGTTTTGCTTATCCCTTCTTCTGCTAACAATTCCTTGAATTTTCTTTGGTGAACCATACCTCCCTTATTTTTCCATGTGGTCTGGATGGGGCTCAGGAAGGAGACATGTGACCTTGGTCTGGCCAATACATCACTGTACCCTCTGGTCATGGCTGGTTCATAAATGAGCACATGCTCAAGTAGAGAAAATCCAGTTCAGTTAGTTATTCCCACTACCTGTGCTTAACTGATAAAAGAGTTGTGTTCTTTGTGCTCAACTGAGCTTTGAGGATATAAAGCAAGAGCTTCATGCATCCTTGTCATGACAAGGGGAACAAAGGTAAGTGATGAATAGAGACTGGGTCCTGACGACATTGTTTGAATCCTTGGAACCAAGTGTGCCAAAAGCAAATTTATATCTGGACTTTTCAGATACATGATCAAGTAATATTGACCCTAGTTTGGTTACTTTTCTATACTTACTAATTAAAAGTGCCTCCAGAAAAAGATAACTAGGATATTTTCAATAAAAGTGCTTGCTATTAATGATTAGAATTTGCTGTATAGCTAAACCCAAAAGCACACAGTGCTTTGTGAAAAATATAAAAAATAAAAAAATATTTGGTGGAATTGCAAAAAAACTTCCAAATAAGAATGAGATCAATACTGGAATGCTCAGATTAAAGAAAGTTAAAAATAAAAATCATACTTTTATTTCAAATTTAAAAACATGAAATTTCCCTTACATTCTTTCCCTTAGGGTCATGCAAAAGGGTGCCAAAAACATTTTTGATCAAAACACTTTTACAAGACAACACTCTGGACAGATAAAGATTAAGCAAATAAACAAATATAGTGTAGATAATGACAGTCAGACTTCTCAGTTTCAGAGATGTGAATTACAAACATAGAAAGCAGGAAGTCTAGAATGAACTCTGTTGTGCTGGACTGAAAATGAAGCATCCATGGGCACTCATGGTTTTAATGTATATAGATATATACAGAAAGATATAGATGTGTGTGGGTGTTCATATATACATTCATCTATATCCTACTTCTGTTAGTTGATAAGGTCTAGAAGCTGTATTACTCTGATGGGTTCTAAATACCACTCACCACTAAAGGAACCAGGGCCCCTTAAAGAAATGGCTGTTTCCAGGGAGAAGGCTAGGAAAATATAAGATGCTCAAAGGATAATGGGGGAAATGTCAAACAGACAAGTGATCCAGCTTGAAGAGGTTCCTACTGATGAAATCTGGAATAATTTTAGCATCAAACCACCTACTGAATAAAATAATCCAAGAGTACATCTGATATACATGAATGAATGAATGAATGCAGAAGAAAAACTCTTTGTTACAGTAGACAGTGAAGTAATAAATGGTAAAGAAAAGAATTAGCCAATAGCCATTTGGCAACCATCATAGTAAAATAATGGTTCACCTGGATATAAAATATATACAAAAACAGAAAAACACAATGAAACAATCACTTTCATATGCTGCCCTGAGGAGCCACAGACTTACAGTATTGATACAAAATAAAAAGTGTTTGTTGCTAAATATGGTCAAGAAGTCTAATAAATTTGGAATTCAAAATAATATAGATGAGTTGTCACTACAACATAATCAATGATATTTAGGGAGAAAAAAAATCTCTCTAATACTTTTTGCTTGGTTTCATGTAAACCCTATGTTTTTGCTAGAAAGTCATCAGTCTTCTGTGATTTTTTTTCTTGTTCTCAAAGTAAATCCTTTTCAGAGGAATCCTTTTCCTTTCTGTGCTCCAGATGATGACCCCTGTTTCTTTCTGAGAAAACTGTAGGCCTTCCCCCACTTCTTTCCCTACTCACATTTTTGAGTGAGGGAAGCTGTACCCACTGTGGTGTATATTAACAGAAGGGACTGTTTCAACGCCGTTACTTGCCCACATGTGTTCTGGCCAAATGCCTATTTTAGACTGACCACTGACAGCAGTGTGATATGCACAGCTCCTACTGTCATTCCTAGTGTTTCTCGGGGTCTAAATAACAGCTGCTGACCTGATACAGTATATTCTCCTATCCATAGTGCTTGGCTCTATGAAATCCTGAAGAGATGGAGTACCCCAAACTAAAAATTTCCAGAATGCAGAACCCTCTCCTTATCTCTACCTCTAATACTCTTATAGTACACCATTAGGGACAATGCGCCATCCTCAATATCAAATCCCACCCAAGTTCCTCAGTTGATTTGGGGGATAAGCGTCTCCAGATGAGAGTAAAAGGTGGTACTGCTGGAGGTGGGCAGCGGTGGGTGTGAACTGCACTCCTGCTGCTTGCAATGGGCAACAGAGGCTGGCTGAGCTGACTGAGGAAGGAGAGAAGAGTTTTCTTGTTTCTAGGTGGGAAAACATGTAGTTAAGGTGGGTCATCGAGTGTGCTTTCTAATCCAGTTTCATCAGACATGCAGATAATATAAATGTTTTCCAGACTCTGGCAATAGGAAGATTGTCAGTGTTTTCAGTTATAAAAATAGTTTTTTTTTTTTTCTGTATCTTTATAGATACTTCAATAGGGAATGGAAAGAACTGTATTTTGAGCTGCTAGTCAGATGCCATTTTAGAGTGAAATCTGGAATGAATTTGAAAGGCAGAGAGAAATGTGAATTCTTCAAAAGCATATAAGCAAACTAAAAGACTTTTGGAGGAATAAAGATATTCACATTATTACATAATCTGACAAAACAGTATTTTAGAAAAAAGATTTGTTGAGATTAAATAGTACACTGAAGAGCCAAATGGAAGCAACATCCTCATTCTCTCCACTCCTAATAATGTTATTTAATTAGTAAATATCATAGCTATTGAAACTAAGAGGGAGGTAGGTAATATAAATGAATTTTTCTCTCTAAAAATATGGCAATTACTTGAGAAGAAAGTATTTCTGCTTTAGAATAGCAATGGACTTAGGATGATGATTCTTCCTATACAACACACACCTTGTTTTACATTTTCTTAAAGTTTAAATTAACCTTAAACATTGATCAGTTTCATGCTTATCTAGCATTAAGGCCACTGCTGACCAATGAAGGTATCTCAGTGCATATTAGCAAAAGGCATCCCCTCTGGGCAGTCACAGATGTCACAAGCTGTATTCAGCCCCCTCCTGACTCCCTTGATTCAGGCACCTTGGGCAGTGCACACACTACACATATGTCCACAGCAGACTTCGCCCACATAATGAAGAACACAAGATTTCAAAGTCAAGAAGGAAAAACATCTCCAGGATCAATAAATGAAAATCAATTAATTTTAAGATTGTAAGCTTAATTTTCAACCTGTGCATAATATATGTGACATTATTAAGAGAGAAAAATATTTGTGCAGTCAAACCACTGCCACAAAACATGTAAAGAAAATCCCAGAATGTCAGATACATAGATAGATGTGTAAGGATGGCAGTATAGCCCACAGGCCCAAGGCCAATGCACGCTTGCTTCCTGGGGCAGCAAGAGAGCAAACCTGGGCGTAACTAGTACAGAAAATATAAGCATAATGGCCCTGACTGAGATTGATCTTTTCTGACAACTCAGTGATTGTACAGTTATTTTAGATGAAATCATTTTATAAAAAATCAAATCATTTTATGATAGATATAGGTTGCTGTAGTATACTTAAATCACACTTTCTATCTTTATTTTTGGTCTGCTAATCTACATAGAATGCATGTTTACATTAGACCCTGAAGTGAAAAAATTATAATTATGAATATTTAAAATAATGTACACAAGATAGATATTTTTGAATGATTACTTTTTAAAAAAGATAGATATAACCAACTGTAGGGCTTTGAAAAGCAACAGACTGTTGTTGTTAAATGCTAAAAAGTGCAAAGAAAATTAAAAAATACATATACTCACTGAATTGGCATTTGTTGGGTTTGGCCAAGGTCTACCACCACCTGGACCCCTATAAGACAATATGTTAAATACAATTTTAACTTATGCTTTGAATCTTTCACAATAAGCAATGACAAATCATAAAATATTAACATTTATGATGCAGTTACTATGAAGTTCTAGTTAAACAATGAAGTTACTCTCTTTATATATATTTACACAGATTTTTAATTCTTTTTTTTCCTAGTGTGTAAGCTAAGAACATTTTTTTTTTTCACTTTTCCTGAGAACAACAAAAACTATAGGGACTATAAATTATGAGAAAAATTTATCATTTCAAAAAGCAATTTTCTTTCAAAATCAAACTACTTTTAATGAGCCCAGTTTCACTTTAATATTAAGTTCAATTATTGTAATAAACACTAAAAGTTGTAATCACCTATAGCAGTAAATATATATACATATACCTAAATCATTATAAAAGCACAGTATTGGAGTAAAGAGTACTAATTATAAAATAAATACTATAAAGTATAATCTTATGACATCAATATAAGTTCCCTCTGTATCTCATTAAAAATAAAAATAAAATTATTTGTAAAATATCTAGTATATAAAAATGATTACTTTTTAAGCTAAAAACAAATGTACATAAAAGGTGTCTAAATTTGCCTTCTTTTAGAAAAATCTGACTACCACACAGTACATTATACATTTATATATCAATCTTTCAGAAATATTGACAACTTAGTTACTATTAAACAAGGGAATCCTATTTCTTGTTGTAATAACTGTAGTAGAACACCATGGCCAGAGTAAATCTTGGGAAAAATAGGAGGTAACCTATGCCAATGTATGTCAATATATTACTTAATTTTAGGGTAAAGGAGAATGATTTATATTGTGTAACTTAAATGAACATCAACTTTTTAAAACAAAATTAATGCCTAATTAAATCAGAAAGGTCCCTTGTCCTGATGCTTTCATACTAAGTATACCTGAATAAATACTGCCTGATGAAAAGCAGACTACTGTCAACCAGCCCTCTGTAATTAGGGTCACTCAAAATTCTCCTTTCTCTCCAATTGCAGTGAAAATTATTACTAAACAAAAAGTCCCCTTATTCTTATTCTAGGGACCTTAAACCTAAAGTTTTAAGTGTTAGAGGGTGTTCAAGTTAGTTGTATTATCCATGTTTACCTGGGATATTTAGAACTGTTTTTTATTTTGGCATTTCTTGGGGCTGTAAACAGGGAAGGGCATGAAAATTCTGCCCTTGGGCTCTATATTAGGATGCCCAAGTGAAATGGTCCTAATTCTGCTTGAGGAAGAAAAGGAGAAAAAAGATGCCAGAGGGGACTTGGTCAAAGTACTGTGCACAGGGAGAAGGGGAGGGGCACTTGTATTGTCTTTGGAAATTGTTCCTTCTCTAAGATGATGGTGGTGGTGGTGATGATGATTTTACAATTATTAGAACACTTTAGAAAGATGATTTTACACATAGGTTTCAATGTCCTAATGGACAGAAACTGAGGTAAAACACAGAATATATGTTGATCACGTAAAAAACATTTGATTTGTTTGATGTTAACTCATATGATTTGCTTGATGGTGAATAAAATACAGTAAAGAAATTGAGAAATATTTATCCTAAAACAACATAAAAATACACTCTATCCACATAATGGCAAAAATAGTGTATACAATTATGTTATATATTATGTTTGAAAAACAACTGTATGAACAAAATATATTAAAAATAATACAATATTTTGTTATTTTAAAATTTGTTTATAATGTTATATTAATATGCTAAGTTAAATAAATGTTAAACATCTTACCTAATTAAATAAGTAACAATTAAATAACATTAAATTAAATGTTAAATTTATTATAAGTAACAAAATACTTTTCATGCATTTCAATTATTTGACAAATACTAATCTAATTTCAGTACACTATATATTTCATATTAAATTGCATTTTAATAGAATTGGTTAAGTATTCATATGGATAAGCTAAAGTTCCCCAACTTTACCATTGTGTTTGAAAACATTTTAAGTTTCATAAAAGGGCTAAATATAGTGGGGGTTAAGGTAGTGAGTAGTTCCATTAGAACAGCTACTAAGCTCAGTAATTCCCACTACTTTTAAGGGCCACCAGTATCATCAAGAAAATAATCTACAAACTATAACATAGGCATTATTTCAATAGAAAATTTCTATATAAGAATAGTTTGAAGTAGAATAAAGGTTAGCCTCATTTAAAAATAACGAGGAAAACTGAATTTAAGTCTGTATTTCTTGGTAAGGGTATGTAGATATGATGAAATCAAAGCAATCATAATCACCACAGAGAAAAATCTTCTTTTTTTGTGTGTAGTAATTCAATCATTTTATTTCCAGATAATAACTATACAAACTTTATCATTCTATAAGATATGATCTAGGACAAGAAGACAAGAAGGTCTAGATCCTTTGAAACACTTTGTCCTTAGTTTCTATAAAGTACCAAAGTATACAACATTGCATTTGAAATACTTTAATGCTGAATCCCAAATTCTTTGTAAATCTGTAGAAATGTAGTTAATTTAAATATACAGTTTCCTTTAAAAGCAATCTATACTACACATTTGTAAACATTTACAATGTGGCTGTGATCTGTAAATTCTACTTTAAATTACTGAAATTGACATTAAGTTTTTTACTTCTAAAGATATATTAGTTATAGAAACAATAAAAGTATATATTATTTAATTTTTAGATGATACTATGTATAATTTATCCTGAGTTTAGAGCATGGGATGTAAAAATTATATCAGAATAACCATTTTTTTTCCAGAGGCGACCAATATATTTTAACAACAGAATTATTAAAATTCTGTTCCAAATAATTTATTCTTCAATAAAGAGATAAAGTTGCTAGTTAAAATACAGTATTTAATTACTTTAGTTACCAGGGTTTGGTATTTTTCATTGTCATTAAACTTCCATGGCAAACAAGAAAAAGTGATAAGCTAAAGAAAACTCGTCCAGATAATGATTCCCTGGCAGGTCCCTTCTGGCCCAACACTCAAGTATCTTATTAGACTTAAAAACATTGCTTAAGCTAATACTGTTATAATGCCATTTCTTTTCATTTTTAAGTTACCCGACATGTAAAAAAAAAAAAAAAGTGACATGAAGAAAGCCACAAATACTAGTTAGAAATATTTATTTGCCATAACACAGTAAGATTAACTTTGTTTTAAAGATAATAAATTATGAAGTAAATTTCAATACAGCTTACCCTTTTGAGTACAATGGAGATAATAATTTTTTTTAAATGTCTCTTTAAATTACTTTTGCTTTGTTGGGGCCGATATCATTACAAAAATTATTCTCTCTGGTTTGATATTCCACACATCAGAGTTTTCCCTGTTAGAGGGACATATTTACAAATGTAAACATGTACACATATTTACATTTTCATTGTCCTTGGAGAAATCCCAATTTACAGAAAACTGAAAATGATGTAAGACCCCGAATAAAAGTCAATAGTAACAAATAATGGAAATCTGAGTCTATATGTTTTTGTTTTTTTTCCCCCATTTCTCATCAAACAGAGTGGGAGGGAGAGAGAGAGAAAAATTGATGTGAAAGAGCCACATCAGTTGGTTGCCAGTCTCCCGCACAACCACAACTGAGGTGGGTGCCCTTGACCGGAATCAAACCCATGACTCTTTGGTCCGTAGGCTGAGACTCTAACCGCTGAGCCAAACCAGCCAGGGCTGAGTCTATAAGGTTTAAAGGTTCTTTAAACACCTGAAACTATATAATATAATCATATTATATAATTATATAATAAAAATATTTTAACGTATCTGGGTGTATTTAAATGAGAAACCAGAATTCAAATAAACAAAATAATTATACTAAAATTTTCAGCCATATTTTTAGTCTCCATAGTCGCAAGAGTAGGGAACCTTTTTTCTGCCAAGGGCCATTTGGATATTCATAGCATCGTTCTCAGGCCATACAGAATTATCAACTTAAAAATTAGCCTGGCTAATTTTTAAATTTTAAATTTGTCAGGCTAATTTGGTGAGGCGTGTGATGTTAGCTGGTATTGATTTCGAGGGCTTTATATGGCCCACGGGCTGGACGTTCTTCACCCCTGGGGGAATTAAACGTATCCATATATATATATATATATCTATTTAAGTGCATGTAATAAAGGAACTAGACAATTTAAACAGCTATTGGGGCCTTGTGATTATATGTGTGTATGTTTAATTATAATAAAGAGTAATCTAGAGAATGGTATTAGATACATTCATAATATTTAATGATAATTTTGGGTTGATCATGGTATTCAAAATGTATCTTCCTTACACGTATACACAGCATTCAAAATTATATTCCTTAAAAGCTATAGCATTTTAAAGTCAGAATCTCAGGTCAGTAGATTTTATATACATATTTAAATCCTACTAGTAAGAGCCTCAGCTTTGATATCAGCACAAAGTTTCACTCACTCCTTTTTGTAGCAACCATTAATAAAGGTTAAGCCTTTGAGAAATTTAAGAAAAGTTAGACTTCATGTCTATCCATTTTTACCTTAAAAGTGAAAAGATGTGATGGGAAAATCTAACCTACTTTTTCCCCTTGTTCTGTTAGTTTTCAGTCTGGCTGATACCCACCTATTAACCTATTTTCTATTTTAGGCAGAATTGCTTTCCATGAAAATCCCTGTGTACATCAAAAGAGCTTATCTCACAGTATCTTCAATGACACTAAATGATGACAGAGTTGTTTAATTTGACATGTAAGTGACCAAAACATGGGCAGATGGAAAACAGGTTAGAGGAGACTGCCCACAACCCTGTATTACGCATCTTCATCATTTCTAGCAAGCTTTCTTTAAGCCACGTCACGGAACTGACCCTCTAGTGAATTAAAGTCACTAACGAGCACCCGGTATGGAACTTTGAGGACAACTTAGATAATAAAAAAATAAAATAAAAATTCCTTAACAAACTGCATTATACTGGCTGATAGAAAACAACCTACTGTCTTGCCCTGGACGGTTTGGCTCAGTGGTTAGAGTGTCGGCTCTCGGACCAAAGAGTCGTGGGTTTGATTCCAGTCAAGGGCACGTACCTCGGTTGCGGTTCGGCCTCTGGCCCTGGTGGGGGTTGTGTGGGAGGCAACCAATCGATGTGTCTCTCTCATGTCATTTCTCTCTCTCTCCCGCCCACTCTATTTGAAGATAAATGGAAAAATATCCTTGGGTGAGGATTAAAAAAAAACATACACACACACACAAAAAACCTACTAGGCCTTTTTGGTGGGGGAACCCCCACAAAAAAACCAAAATGCTGCCCTGGCTGGTTTGGCTCAGCGGTTGGAGCATAGGCCTGTGGACCAAAGAGTCACAGGTTCGATTCCGGTCAAGGGCACGTACCTCAGTTGCAGTTCGGTCCCTGGCCCTGGCCAGGGTCGTGCGAGAGGCAACTGGTCAATGTGTCTCTCTCACATCGATTTTTCTCTCCCTCTCTCTCTACCTTTCCCAGTCTATCTGAAGATGAATGGAAAAATATCCTCGGGTGAGGATTAAAAACAACAGCAACCCAAACTGCTTGTTTATTCCTGATCTAAGTGCATCTTGAATTTTCAAAGGGGAATTAAATTCATCCCATACCATGGAAGTTCTTTAATACAGAAGACCCCACCAGAGAGAGTTCTTCCTGTGTAAGAGTGGGCCCAACAAAGCACAAGTGAAGACACAGAGAAGAGCTAACACGCCAGTGTTGGGGACCTGGGTACCTGTTAAAATGAAGTTACCAGTATTCAATTGTTGACTTCTGTAGAGTGAGGTCATGCTGCTGGAGTCAGCGTCTCTTCACACTTTTGTATAGATAATATGGAGACCATGTACTTATTTATAAAAAACTCATTTTTATGATAATTAGATTAAATGTTTAAAAAACAGGCTAAAAGTTGGCATTTATGGCATCTGAAAATGGGAAAGAACTAAAGGTTGCAAGGGAAGAAAAACATTTGTTCTGCAAATGAAGTAAACACTATAGATCACGTTTAGTCCATTTTCACACTACCCAGAAATTGAAGAGCTGAAACTGTTTTTACAAATTAGTGTGACTTTCGAAGACGGAAAATAGAACAATACAGCATTTTGCTTACATGTTCATTCCAGGCATTCCAGGGCCACCTAAAGCATTCAGTGGGGGTCTCATTGCACCTCCATAGTTCTGTAATGATAACCAAGGGTCAGACTACCACAAAACAAAAAAACAAAACCAAAGAGGAGGGGGGAAAAAAAGGAGAGCAGGTTAATGATTTCCCTACATAACTCCTCATTGGATAAGGCCTGTGCAATTCATTCTCTGAAGGGTCCACTCTTGTACTTTTGCTTCTATTTTAACAATTACTTTGGTTTGTGTCTTTTAAAAACTATGTAAATACGTAAGATCATTGTAGCACATTAAATGATTAAGGTATAGTTGCAATGACATTTAATGTATCTTTATTACATTTCCTAATACATGTACAACAGTGAACTTTTTAAAATAAAACATTTCATGCATTTCAAAACTGTTTTTAAAGAAAAGACTTAGTCAACACGTTGCAAATTGTCAGACCAAAAACTTAAGTCAACATGTTTGAAATAGACCCAGAACGTTTACATAAAGTCTGAAAAAAAACCTCCAGGTGAACCCAACATAAGAAAGTTGACTGTAAACTTCTGTTCACAAAATAATATACCCAACATATAAATGCACTAACATAAATGTATAAAAATATATGAAAACTAAGGTAAACTGAGAATATGTATGCATAAATTATATGATTCAATAGACTTCTGTCATTCAAATGATAAAAGTATTTTAATGTTTTAACATGCATCCCATATTAGCTCACTTAAGTTTCCATAAGGGCCAAAAGATTAAATTTAACATTATGATGTTGATATATTTTGTCACTACCAACCACTTTCATACATGACTTTCTGACACCACTATTCCTTCAAACTTTTCTGACTACTCTTTCTTACTTTCCTTTGCTGGCTCCATTTATTTTGCTAACTCTTTAAGTGATGCTTTTCCCAATGTTCTAGGCATAGCATTCTTAGAATATTCTAATAATAATTCTTAATATTTCACTAAATGCACATTTATGGGTAATTTTGTCTGATACCATTAGTTCACTATTTATGTTAGGAATTCCACATCTCTTATATGTTGTCATGACAGATATCCTACATAACTCACATGTTGAACTTCACATGAATTGTTTCCACCTGGTTACCACTTCACACACATGACTGAAAGTACACTGAATATTATCTTCTCATGACTATTTATATCGTCTTCCTCAGATGTGTGGCATGACCTCCACACAACAGTCCCAGCTAGGAACCGCCCCCCCCCCCCCCCAGGAGCTTTGATGTCTCTTCCTTTTCTTTCCATTCTCGTATCCAGTGAGTTACCACAAAGCCTATTGATTCTACCTGTGAGGTAGCTCTTGAAATAGTACTCTCCCTTCATATCACTAATATTTGTCATTTACTGAGACTACTTATTATCTTAATTGGTCTCTCTGAGTTGGCCTCTCCCCATCTCAATCTAGTCTCCATACTGCCCTCCAGAACTATGCTTCTAAAATTTAGTCTTCTTCAAGTCATTTAAAAGCAATGATGACCCACACTGCCTATCTCCTCAGCATGGCTCTATGAGGTTATTCATAGATCAGTCCCACCTGTATTTCCTGCCCTCTTATCCTATAATTCTTACTTTTTCCCCCTCCTCCCAATTAGATTCGGAACCTACCAAATATCTGTGGTTCAGAAACAAGCAATGCAAATTTACATTCGTGTTAACTCATGTGCTATGGCCTTCTGTGCAGTCGTGCTTAGGTGACAAAGAAATATTCAGTGAGGAAAGTCTCTTAACTCCAGAGATTAAGCTACAGTTTACAAATAAATTATTTACTTACATGCTATTCTCAGTGTTTATTTCTTTTACTTTCAGGAAATCTTATTTAAACATCTCGATTTTGTGTGCTATAGGGCAGTAGAATGGTTTCTATCCACACTTTGAATCATTGGTTAAAAGAATAGTTATTTCCCTTAACTTCTGGGTCAAGCTTGGTGGCGGTGGCAACTGTATTAACAAGGAGTCTCTGAGAAGAATGTCATTGGAACACAATCTGAATGGTAACGTGTAATAGAAATGCTTCACAAGGAAAGTCTCCCCTCAATTTTGGTCTTAGAAGATCTGTGTTTTATATTATCAAAGAAAACATTAGTCTTCCATATAGCTCTGGACATAGAAAGACACTGGTCTGAAACTCTTTTGCCCTTGCCCCATTCCCTCTGACCCTCTTTCTATATGTGTGCTCTTGGGCCAGTGATTCTCCCAATGACCCGCTCAATCTTAAATTCCTTATCTGTAAAGTGATAATATCTTTTCCCTTATAAGCTTGTGGAAGGATACACTGAAATCATATAAAACACCTATGATAGTGTTTGGTGCATTAAAAGCATGATACCTGGTGCTAAAAAATTATAGCTGCTAACTCTGTCTTGTCACCATTAATAAGGGACCAACTTTAAATGAGTTCTCTTCTCATCAGCTTCCCTCCAGCTCTCAACCCTAACAGAATTACTTAGCTTGTATGCATACTGACAGAGTATGCATATTTTTTTCTAGATTTTTTTTTCCTGCTGCATGATAGTTTTTCTTTGTTTCTGCACCTCCTGCTAAACGAGGACCTTGAAGGCAGAATCTTTTACTCCTGTTTGTATCCCCAGTGCTCAAGTGTCACAGGAACGAGTAAGAAATTATCCAATATATAATTTGATAGATTTACAAAATATTTACATTTTGTGAATAATCTAAAGCAAAAAGAAAACAGGAATATAAGGAAGAATAACAACTGGCATTCTCAGTGGCATCAACAAGTGCAGAATAGAAAGAGCTAATTTAGAATCACTGAATTTTAAAGTTGATGGCAGCTATACAATTCCATCTGGTTTAATCTCACTCCCAATGCAATGTTCCTGACAAAACGGCTCTTCAGACTCTGCTTGGAAAGTTTACCAAGAGTTTTTTCCATGATTGGGCAGTTTAACTTCTAGAAATTTCTTCCTTATGTTGAACTGAATTCTACCATCTTCTATTTGAAAATACAGAACTCCATGTACTCTCTCTTTACATGAGAGCGTATCACATATTTCCACGTCAGCTATTCTCCACCTCTGGTATCTGTGTTGGAAATCATGGTATGTTTTCACTTGTATGTAACTCATTATCCTTTAGATTTCTAGAGGAACTAGAAATAGTTGGGTGGTCTTGGTGACTTCTTCTGTTAATTATATGGCACCCATTGAGCATAAGAACACAGGCAAACTAAGTACATCTTAGCACAAAAGCAAGTAGAAAAAATGACTTCAAATTTGGTATTAGGGATGACATGTTTCTTGATTAAATAGATGATTCTGCTTTCCTATTGAAAAGATAGTTATATCAATTTTAAAAATCATGCATTATCACTGAACTTAGATTTAAAATAGATTGATAGGTGAGAAAAATATGCCAGGAAAGTGAGGAAAATATGCCAGGATTTAGCACAAACTTTTATTTCTTCATCCATGCAATAAGTATTAATCACGTTTACTATTGTCCTAGGGGTGTACTTTGCCTAAATTGGCATTATCTAACAATCACTTTGTTCTAGTAAATAAATTGTCCCAATAGATAACTACTGTCCCTCTTTACCACATCGATCCTAAGCTAAAACAATAATGGAAATAATATTTATGATAAGAACAAGATGTATATCTTATTTGTGCATAAAGCTAGAGACAATAGTCCAGAGACTGCTTCTATAATTCAACTACAAAAAAGCATTCTGCTCTTAGGTGGCATTTGTTTGATTAAATGTCTGTTATGAAAGCTGTTTTCTATTTTCTTTCAAGAAACACAGCTAACCTTTACTGTAAATTTCACAGTTTATAATGCCCATGTTTTATATGCCAGGTGTTATGAGTAAATATCTCACAAATATTACCCATTCCAAACAATTTTACCTCCATGTTTACCTATTGTATCATTCATATGATTCCTATTTTCATTTAACTACATGATATGTATAAATACTTTCTTTAACCTTTTATACTTTATGTACCAATCCAAATGGAAGAAATAAACTACTCTCTTTGGGTTTGAATATGCAAAGAAAGAATTCACACTTATATGATAAACTCATCAATAAGAGACTACTCGCCAGAAATATGTTATCTTACTTCGTGTTTTTTACTTATAACAAAACAAACATATGGCTATTTATAAAACAAAACATAGACCAGTATGCTTTTCATTTCTGCATTTTCAAATGAAATCTGAGTGTTCATATAACTTAGGTAAGCAGTGGAATACCTTTCAAACACTACAAAACTGACCCAAGTCAGACTCTAGTTTTTAAAATATTAAAAATATTTGTCTAGGAATGACAAAAGCTTAAAGAGAAACTACCTGAAAAAGAAGTGAACTGAATGAAAACTGATTAAATTATAGGCATGAAGTTTTGATGTATCTTTAAAATATATCTATTATGAAAATCTTTTGGGAAAAAAGTGTTCAAGTTCTGTGTAGCCAAATTAGTTGGCTTAGTTCATTAAATATTTAGTTTATTAAAGACTTCTGTATATTCAATCAATAAAATATCCTATAAATCTTATGAATTCTAATTGTTATTAATAGCTTAATGATAGTTGGTCACATAAATTGTTATCCCTAACATGAGTAGAAACAGGGAAAAACAATTTAAATATCAAAATTAGAGTATTATAAGATATTAAGAAAACACATAGTTAAAGACTAAGCCTAATCAAAATAAATTTTTTTCTATCTCATGTATATTTATATAGTGTTTTTCCCATGTAATATAGTATTTCTGAAAAATTAGGTTATATGAACTCATATTTCAATATAGTGAATATACACATTATTGTATGTTGGTTAGAAACTCCTAGGCCTAAGTCACATTATCTGGGTGTTAGATTCTAACTCTTTGACTTCTTCAGGCACACAACAAAATATTAATTTAATTTTTAAAAAGTAGATACATGAAACAAGCTTCTAAAACTGTCACTTATAATGATGTTCTTGGAAAGGAAAAATAAAATATATTAATTCATTCTTTTAACCAGTATTATGACAAGCTAACCTCTGATTCATGAGGTAGAAATGTTAAATTCTGGATTTTGGATTAGTTTCTTTGAATTATAACATGCAGTTTTCCCAAGGGAGACAAAAATATGTTTTAGTCAAAATAAATGATATCCTAGAAGAGCATACTTAAAAGAAATGGCACCAACAGCTAGGATAGATTTGACCTCAGTGTATACTTCTGGGAAATTTGGGTAGAGAAGGAGGCTAAGATCTGATGTATACGGATAACATTATGCTTGTTCAGCAAACCAACTTTTAATGGTTATTCTACATGATTCCCTATTATTTCCATATTCTGCAAAGAAATATGGTAGTATAAAATAAATTGTCAATGGCATTCTCTAAAAGACTTAGAGAAATATATTTTATACTGCTTATTCTATTTAATATTTTTAAACATTAACTTACATGGTTGTGTTTTATAATAATTTTCTATAATTTTTAAATATTTCCTCAATATAACTAACAAAAGGGAATAGTTATCTTTTTATAACAATTACTATAATGTATTTCCTCAAAGGCACTGAAAGCATGTATGACAGCACCTGTAAATACGGTTTGCTGCCACAATCAATTTGGGTATGTCACAGATATTATGTTCTCAAGAGACTAACAACTGTATTATATTAAGCCTTTAATGCCTACAACAAAACCCAGGAAATAACATAGTTTGTTTATATAAAACAAAGGCAAAACGCTCAGCATCTACTTTCTGATTACTTACCTGTGGTCCTAAGGGCACCATTCCTCTTGGAGGAGTCATTCTCTGCATTGGCCCACCCATATTTGGATGTCCTAAAATAAAAGTATGAAGGTATTAGCTATGTAATGAGCATGGGTGCTAAACCAGAGGCTAGCAGTCTCCTCTCAGCTTGGTGCTTAATTATTCTGTTTCTTATGTTATCACTGCCCTCACCATTATGCATAATTAAGAGTTAGCTAAAAATATAAATCACTTGGCCATGCTGTCTGCAAAAATGCATTTGGTATAATTATGGAAGATACAGTCAAATAAAAAATTCCTTTAAAGAATAAAAGATTTCATTTGAGATTCTGCAAATCTATTTCACGTTTACTTTAAAATAGTCACCTTGTTGTCGAGTTGGGTCCATTCCACTGGGAAGTAATGGCTGACTTCCTGGGACACCTCCAAGTGCCTAGCATATTTAGTAAAACAAAACAAAAAGCAATATTGTAAATATTTATAAAATAAGGGCTTTAACAATTCTCTCTTAAAATTCCTATAATTACAGAATGCATTTGAGTATTTCACAAGATTTGTTATATTTCACATTCATTTATCAATTTTATGGGTCTAGAAACCGAATACAAGTTCTTAGTTCTAAAATTATTCTGTTTTACAATCTTGTGGCAAAAAAAAATAAGTATTTTGGGGGAACAAATATCTAGGCAAAAAATTGTCCTACATCTTTTTAAGAAGTATAATGCCTTTGCTCCAAATTAATTTACTAAGGGTACTGAGATAAGTAATTTTGCTTCTTATATATAAACTCTGTTTCTACAGATTATTTTACTCACTTGGGATTGCAAGAGCAGCAGGACTAAAATGCCAAGGGGCTAATGAATATTTTTTTATAGTCACATTTCCCCTAAGAAACTACTAATAAAAATAATACTCCAATTAAGTTCAAACAATTTGGCTGAATCAAAAAGAAGAACTAGAAGGGGAAAAAGTGGAGATTAACAGACAGTGCTTATTTGTGCGCGTACGATACTGGGTACATGCTGAACTGCAAGTTTCTGTAGTTGTCTGAGCAGCTCTTAGAAATGAATGAAGCTATATGAGATTTAAACCCATTGATCTTAGGAAGTACATATGTATCCACACATATACATAATCCTGACCATTGGCAAGAATTTATAAAGATTCATTCATTTAACATAAAGCAAGATAAATATTGTCCAAAGAGTTAAAAATTTCAAGTATGAATCAAAAGAAATTTAATCTTAAAGAATTTCTATATCTAGCTCCGAACTGTTTACTTAACAATCACTTAAATGCAGTGGAGAGCTGCCATTTTTGTAATTAAATTTTTTTTTTTTTTGCTTACAAGCACACTCAATACATATTCATTGAGTTCCTACTATAGGATCTGTTTCCTGCTTACCTTTCCAGCCTAATTTCTCGCCATTGCCACACTGACATCCCACTTCCCAGCCATACCAAATTTCTTTCCATTTTTTTTTCAATTCATGCATTTAGTCAACAACAACATCTAATTGCCAACCAATAAAAAACAAAACAAAATAAAAACTAAAACTAAAATAAACTCTCTCTCCTCTCAGGGAGCTCACAGACCCTTAAGTGCCTATTGCTGACATATTTTATTTTTTTCTTTATTGATTTTAGAGAGAGAGGAAAGGAGTGAGAGATAGAAACATCGATGAGAGAAAACATCGATTGGCTACCTCCTGTATGCCTCCCACTGGGGATCGGGCCCACAACCTGGGCATGTGCCCTGACTGGGAATTGAACCAGCGACCTCTTGGTGCATGGGTCGACACTCAACCACTGAGCCACACCGGCCGGGCATTGCTGACATATTTTAGATTCCAATTTAGGGATCACTTCTTAATAAAATTCTTTCCTACAAACCCATTCTGAGATAAGTTTTCCTTCTATTTGCTTTAAACTATGTATAATTTTTTTTAAAAGTTCAACTTAAGAAAATTGCACAAATAGAACAAAGATTTCCACATACCCTGACACAGACTGCCCAGCTGTTAACATTTCCCCACATTTGCCCCATTACCTTTTCTCCTCTCTTTCTTTCTATCCTAAGTCTTTTTCAGAACCACTTCACAGCAAGTTGCAGATAGTATGCCTCCATCACCCTTAAGTACTGCAGAATGTAGTTTTCTAAGAAAGGATATTCTCCTACATAACTACAACAAAACTCTCAAAACAGGAAATCCACAGTGATACAACACCACCATCCAAGCCACAGACTTCATTCAAATTTTGCCATTTGTCTCAACAATGTTTCTTTTTCTCTTTCTGGGACCAGGGCCTCAATGAAAACACGTGCATTTAGTTGTCATGTTTCTTCACGCTCTTCCAAGCAGTAATAATTCCTTAGCCTTTCTCTTCCTCAACAGTTTTAAAGAGAATGAGCATTAAAATTCTACAGGATGACCTGATGTCTCTGCATGACCTAGACTAGGTAATATTTTCTTAAAATCAGGAATACTAAAGAATGGTACTATGCTCTTCTCAGTGATTACATTAGAGGGTGCATGATGTTGACTCATCCAACTATTGGTGATGTTGACTTTTATCATCTGATTGTGTTAGTCTCTGCCAGGTTCCTACACCATAAGATAATTATGTTTCCCCTTTGTAATTGACTACTTTTTGTATTAGAGCTATTTCAAGACTGTCAATATCCCATCTCATCAATCGTTTATCAACACACCAGACAACTTCTAAGCACTATGATCGTTGCCAGATGGGTTCTTTCTAGGCTTGTAAGTTGGTATTCCAAGTGTAAGGAAGAGCTTTCCTTTTTTTCTTATTTATTGATTTACTTATTTAGTACAGACTTATGGATTCCTATTATATTCAAAGGGTTGTATTCTATTACTATCATTTACCTTAATATTAATAAATGCTCATTATATTTTGAGCATTTCTTTACTGACAAAAGATGTTCCAGGTTCATCTCATACTTTTTCTGGCCTAGCACTGGAATCAATCTTTTCTCTGATTCCTTCTAGCGAAGAACAATGTATAGGCATCAAAGTCTGGGTTCTCAAGAGTGTGAACTATTAGTTGGATACACTGCTTTTAGGCCCCCTCAGTAGACTCTAAGCTAAAAAATCTACATATGTATGTGTACATGCACACATATCTACATCTATGACTAACATCCTCCCCCCTTCTCTGTACAGTGTATACACATACCAAAAATTTGTACTCTCCAACAACTGATTCAACACCTCCAATTCCAATCCAAAACTTTAGAATTATTTTTAGCCTTCTTCCTTTCTATGTTTCTATTTTCTCCAACAGCGAGAAACCAGCTTTAATTATCTTCAATATTTTTTACTTATTTCCTAATCAATGTATTTATTTGCTCAACAGAACCAATTTCACAACCACAATGGTCATTTGTTCTTTCTGCTACCTCTGTGTGATTCCTTCCTGCCATCCTGAACTTTTAAGCATGCAGGGAAGGTAAAGGCTTTTTATGTGCTTTTGTAGGGTCTTATACTTCACTTTCATAGAACTTTAAATATGATCATGGCTTGTTTTCTTCTCTGTATCTCCAATAGACTATAAGCTCTGACAGAGTGTGGAATCTATTTGTGCCTCGTGGCTCAGAATAATCAATTTTTATTGAAACAATAGAAGGAATAGGGTTTAGAGTCGACAATCTTAGGAATCATCAGTGATAAAGTCATAAGAATGGAATAGACTTCAAAGAGCGAGAAGAAAAAAAAGATCAAATATATAAGTATTTAGAAATACCAAAAAGAGATAGGAAAGTAAACTGAAAGTGAATAGGTATGAAATTAAGAGGGGGACCAAGATCAACAGTTTAGAAAGCACGAGGAGAGTTTCAAGAGGAAGGAGTGGTCAACTCTGTTAAAAGTTATAAAGAAGTGAAATAAGTCAGACAGAAAAAGACAAGAACCACTTGATTTCATGCATATGTGAGATATAAAACTGAAAGCAACAAATAAACAAATAATAAAAACAAACAAACAAAAACTCATGGACACAGACAACTGTATGGTGGTTACTAGAGGGAAGGGGGTTGAGGGAAAAGTTAAGGGTAAAGGAGGTCAAATATATAATGACAGAAGATTTGATTTTGGGTGGTAAATATAATGCAATATGCAGATAATGTATCATAGAATTGTTACACTTGAAACCTATATAATTTTATTAACCAATGTCACCCCAATAAACTTAATAGAAAAGACATTCTTAGATAAAATAAAAAAGTGAATTAGGTGGAGGACAGAATATATATGACTAATTAATATTATCTTCAATTCTGAGTTTGGAATTCTTGCTTTTATAAGTCCCCAAGTAGTTAGAGTTTTACACTCTGGACTTGGATTCTGAATTTCTAAACCTCAATGGAGATATCATGTTTTATCACTAGAAACCATTTTCTTCAAAATTTTACTTTCTGTTTTTTTTTTTTTTAAATCTTGGAATATCAGAATAATTGACAAGTCTTTCTCTGTTTCTAGTCAACATTTAAAAATACAGCATAATCCTATGGAAATCTTGATCAATGTCATGTCTTTCAAAAGTCTATTTTTTAGAATAAGCCACATCTCTAATTTTTAAAGCACTTTTATCAGTCCTAGAATGACCAACAAGGGCATCAATGGGGCATAATCGCTGCATTCTTTAAACCTTTAATAGGGAAAAAAATTATACATCTTATTGTTGAAATTATTTTCCTATTTTTAACATTCTGACTTAGTTAACAAAAAATTTTGGCATACAGTCTTCATTCTATAAAAGATCTTCACTCTGACAGAGAAAATAACACTCATGATGAGAGTGCTTAATAATAACAATATTAACAACAATAAACACTTATGAGATAGTATATTTGTGCCAGGAATTGTGCTAAGCTGTTTATATTTATTATTTCACTTAATGCGTACAACAATACTAAGAAGCTATTATTACTTCTTTTTGACTATTAGAAATTGAGGTTTAATACATAAATAATTTGTTAATTTGTCCATAGTTATACTATAGGTAAGTAGCAAAGCCAGGGCTTCAAATCAGATCAACATACTCCAAAAGTGCTAAAGACAACCTTTAAATTCTACAATTTAAAATGGATGAAATAATACAAAATGTATTAAGAACATTAATTAAATAAAGGAATTTTTTCTTTTTTTTTTTTAAAGATTTTTTTTCTTGATTTTCAGAGAAAGAGGAAGGGAGAAGGAGGGGGGAGAGAGAGAGAGAAACATTGATGTGAGAGAAAAACATCAATCTGCTGCCTACTGCATGCTCCAGACCAGGGATCCAGCCTGTCCACAACCCAGGCAGAGCTGGCAACCCTTCGGTGCACAGGCCCACACCCAACCAACTGAGACACACCAGCTAGGGCAGGAATTTCTTGATTCAAACAATAATTCTTTCATTTACAGAGAATATGAAACCAATGCTAAGCCCCTCCAGGAACTTAAGATTCTGGTGTATATTTCCCTTGAATACCACCATATCATCTGCTCATAGAAACTAAATGTTCACTAATGATGAAAAAAATTATTAATTTTTCAATGCTTTTATGATATAATTCAGTTAACAATTTTGATCTACACAAATTTTAATGGGCCTCCTCAATTATATGAAATGAAGTAGAATAACATAATCAAGAAAATATAGAACTAGAAGGGATTTTAGAAATACCTGAATTCACTCTTATTTTAATGGTAAAAAATATCAATGCCCAGAAGGGTTAGGTGACTTGTCCCAAAGTGACACTTGCTGGGTATTGCTGGCATTTGGACCTACGATGCTTGATATAATTTAAGGCCATTTTCAACAACATGACTGTCTTTTTTTTTTTTTTCCCTATAAAAAGGCAGTATAAATAGAAAAGATATCAAACACGGAAATGTTATATAGTCAGTGTAGGAAGATGTTTGTCTTGAAAGCATAACTCACCATTTGATATATATTTACTCATTTTTCTTTTTTCTATTCTCAACCACTGCAACTGCACTGTCTAATACTGTAGCCCTTTGCCATATGTGGCTATTTAAATTAATTAAAATTAATAAAGTTAACATTTTTGTTCCTCAGGCACTCAAACCACATCCCAAGTGCTCACAGTACTAAAGCTGCAGCCCATGGCAGTCGGACGCAGAGCTCGTCCAACCCCAGAGGTCCTGCCGGCAGGGCTGCATCAGGATGCTCGAGCCACAAGGAGAGAGTTTCATTCGTCTGCTCATTGATGCGGTCCCACATCTGGAATGGAGCCTGGCACATAGTAAACCTCAACAGGTATTTGTTGAATGACTGAATATTTCTAAAGGAGATTTTGTACAGCTCTATGAAATGTCCAATTGAATATATGGCAATGCATTTTTTGTATTGGATTATATCCATAAAGGCTATATCTGTGACAAAACAGCTATAAAATAATTAGATATGTTTTGGTGAAAGTAGTAAACATTGTACCAGAACGCTCTATAAAACTATAATTTAAACTGAGTAAGACTGCATAGCACTCACTATATAAACTTTTCTTGGCTTGTGAAGGAGAATGAATTTCTTTTTTGTCAGACATTGAATTTGTTAATTCCCTTTGTCCTACAATGGTAAAAACAATTGGAAATACATATATCCCAGGATACACTCATAATTCAAATTCATACAGAAATAAAACACTTTGTTTCATTAGACTTCACAGAGTAATTTAAATACACTAATAGTGTAATTATCACTAAGAAACAAATAAATGAGATCCCAGTTTATAGAAAGGGATATTCTGAACTGTCAAAGAAAGCTACTTTATGCTTTCATCATTAACCACTAATTTATATTAAACACATGCAACATATTTAATTTTTAAAGTTAGAGGTTTGCTATAGTTTCCTCCTTACAACTTGAGCTATAAGACTCCTACTATTTACTCAATGTAGAACATATTTCTCTTTATGCAGTGTCTCTTAACGTTTTCATATTGACATAATTAAATAAAAGTCAAATTCTGTATGTGAAAAATTTTACAAAGACAGAAAATTATTTGTAAAGGACATGTGAAATAGCATTTATCCTTAACAAGAGAACATGTGAAAAAGAGTAAATAGTTTGTTTAAATTACCTTGGTTATATGGGGATATAGTAAATTTATTTTCAGTATACAGGTAAATGTCCCACTGACTTTTTTTCTGCTCAAATGCCTGCTCATTTTTTCCCTATTTGAAAAGCGACGAAATAAAGCCTTTTTAAGATTTGTCTATCCCCAGCATCATGTTTTCCCTTTTATTTTATAAAAACTATACATCTAATATTAATAAAGGATACTCATATATTGACTAACCAGAACTAATATCTTTTTTCTAATCACAAATTATTACCTGTTCAATGCAAACTTTAAAAATATAGAAAATAAAATAAAAAACACTCATAATCTTACCACCTAGAAATAAAGGATACGGCCCTTATAGTCTTTGTGACAAGTGTGTGTGTATGAGGGGGCACCGGAGTGGGGGAAATTCGCTGAGTATGTACAGTTATATAGCAAAGGTGATGTACTATGTACATCTTGTCACTTCTTTTTCACATTTGATGATCATAAACATTTTATCATAGCTATAAATTTAATTCTATAGCATGCCTTTTAATAGCTGTACACTATTTCACCATCATGTAAAAGACATCATAATTTATCTATTATTGGACAAATATCTTGGAGAGTTTCAGTAAAACAGATGTAATATGCTTTTAGGATACCCAAATCAGCTTTAGAATATAAAATGGTCAACAGTACTATGTGTTATTTCAATTCATATACCTATTGAAAGAGTTTTAGGGATGGTCAGAAATAGAGGATACATTCTCAAAATTCTATAGGACCAATAAATCGATAGTTTATTCTTGGTATCACTCATTAATAGTCTGTATTTCTGGCTGCCTTGGTTTCCTCAAATAGTGTTGAATATATATTGTGAATTTTTCTGATTAGAGATTTAGTCTATGGGAAGGATAAAGACCTGCTCTGCTCCAGCTTCTGGACACCTGAACACCAGGGGCCCATTCTGACAGCTGAACCAACTCTAGCGTAAAACTGTATAGTAAAATATGTGTTTTGGACTAAACGCCGGTGTTTCATACATTTTCTCACATATATTTATTCTTTGTCAAATTGTTTATATTTGTAATCTGACATTCCTTTCATCATTTTAGAGACTATTACTCCTTCATACAGTTTTTGGCATAGTGATATCGTACCATATTCCAAATACCCAGTTTGTATACCGAGTATAAAAACAGTATAAATGTAGCCCGGCCGGTGTGGCTCAGTGGTTGAGCGTCGACCCATGCACCAAGAGCTCGCTGGTTCGATTCCCAGTCAAGGCACATGCCCAGGTTGTGGGCTCGATCCCCAGTGGGGGGCATGCAGGAGGCGGCCAACTGATGTTCTCTCTCATCGATGTTTCCATCTCTCTCTCTCTCCCTCTCCTTTCCTCTCTCTCGAAAAAAACCAACAAAGAAAAAAACCAAAACAATATAAATGTAAAACCAGTATGAATTTAGTTCAGAACCATGAAAACCACCTCAGGAGAACATATTAAAACCTATAATCTAATCATTAGCAATGATAAATTCTGAAGGATCTGTTTATTAAAAGAATGTCTATTAACATATTCAAAATGATTAGTCAATACCACTGAAGAGGGTAATATTTCACTTTTTATTTTCTTAGATATAACCAATCAATAAAACAAAACTTCATTAGTTTATGTTCACTATAAATGTAGACCAAATTTAAAACATTTAATATATTTGTGGTTTTGTATACATCATTTGAATTAATCACCAAAAACAGTTTTGCCAATTCTTCTTTAAGTACTACATAATGAAACTGAAGAACTATTTCGTTGCTGGAAAGGCTCATGCTCCTAAATAGGTTAAACATTTCCTAAAACTATATGCTTACACTATTAACAGAATTAATTTGCTTAGAAAACTATTTTTAAAAATATTATAAATGTGAATTATTACAAATTTGAAAGTTAGATGTTTGAAATAATAAAGTTTAACTAAATATCTGTTGGGGGGGGCAAAAAAAAAGATCAACTCATATAGACATTTTAAAATATCCTTAGGTAAAGACTTTAAACTCTTGAGGAAAAAGAGCCCATATCAAAACTCTTTATCACCTTTAATTTTAATTGCTTCTTTTATAACTCCAAATGCATTATGAACTTGTCCTTTAAAAAAACCTAAATTTACAATGCCACATCCCACGACCAGCCGCCTGCTCCTCCTCAAGGGTTCCACGTTTTCAGCCCCTGGTGTGGAGCCGAGCAGTGTCTCATACACCGCCAGCATTTCAACAGCATCCAATGGATGCAACACCGATAATTCTGTCAGATTTTCATCACCGATACAGAATATATGAAGTCAAAAAGTTCTAACAATACACTTGTACAAGAAATTCACATTTCTTTAATTCTATAGGAATTCTATAGGATTTTCAGGACCATCTTAGAGGTCATGGATATACAAAAGTTACAGATGGGATGTCTGAAACACCATGAAGACTTCAATAAAAGATGCAACTTTTTGTCCTTTAAAAGAAATTTAAAAGGCTTAGGCACTTATAAAAGTAGATCCGACTGTCAATATATACAGGTTCACCCACAGAGAAAACAAAATTCCCATATGTTCGAACACTTGGCATCTGTGCCCTTCCCTTTCCTATTTCATGCCATGTTCCCATGGCCCCATGTTCTGAATGCAAATTCAGTCCGAAGGAAAAAACAACTCCAGCACTAATGTGAGGACTTCCAGCAACTGCTTCCTGCCCAGAGCTGTCCCCTGGTGGTGGTGGTGGGGGGGTGCTGGCACACCTTACTGTGCTAGGAGTAGGGAACACCAGCAACCCCCTGGGGCCCTTCAAGGGCACTACATAATTTTAGTAAGAGTTGAGAGAGAAGAAGTAGGCTCTGTTGCTATAAAATGTGTTAGGACGCACAACTTTCTTCTATTTTTGGTCAGGAAGAAAGTGGAAATAAAGAATGAAAAAGAGAATTTATTATGATAACAGGTTTACTTTAAATCTGGGAAAATGCTGAGGTACACAAATAACAGAATTAAAGAAACTGACAAAACAGTTATCTTGACATAACTATTCCATATGGTTAAACCTTTAATTTCTTTTTGTGTTACCTGTACCCTAAAATTAAACTATGTACACCTTGCAAGGAATAATTGTACTTTATTCACTTTAGCAAATACATATTTATAATATTGATAAAAAATTATTTGAGGACAAAACTATAAAATATCAGAGCTCTTGTAGGTTAAAAATGTAGAAGATCTATTGTTAATTATTTATTATTAGATCTAACCCTTTTAGAAGCAGCTAATTATATGCTTGGTATGTATGTCAATATAAGTGGGCAAAATTAATATAAATGTTATAGCCATGGTAATGAAAATATATTTGAAAAATAAACCAAAGTATGTTAACAGAAAAATTTATTGCCATACTTTAAATGAGAGTATAATCATCATTTACAAAAATTATACATATTTAAAAATTAGGTTCAAAGTACATGGTAGACTCCAAGCGTCAGCAAACTTTGCAGGCCATATATAGTCTCTCTCATGACCACTCGATTTTCCTTTGCAGTGTAAAAGAAGCCATAGACAATACATAAGTGAATTAAGTGTGGCTATGTTCCAATAAAACTTTATTTACAGAAACAGTCATCCAACCTATGCTGGCCAGCCCTTGAATAGATTACATATTATTAGAAGTAGCATAAAATAGGATAGAGAAAGGATAATTTAATATTTTTACAGGTAAAAAATATTTGTGACATTTTCCAGATCTTTATTGATTCTTAAAAAAACAAACAAACAAAAATTTTAAGTAGCACATAAATCTTACCTGGTTAGGTATCCTCAATGGGGGCCTTGGACCTCCAGGGTACCGAGGTGACATAAAAGGCTATTGAAATAAAACAAACAAATAAACAAAACAAACCAAACAACCAAACAAACAAACAAAAAAAAGCACAATGTAAAATACAGATCTGAAAATAAACTGCTTTAAAAAATTTTAGAATTATACAAAACATAAATCAATTTACTTCCATATGTGATTGCTTTCAGTAGAATAAATGCTTTTAAGAAAATTACCATTGTATTTTATTTTTTTTGTAGAATATTTGGAAAATTTTCCAGGAAAAGTATAAAAACAGCAAAAATGACTAAAGTAACTATAGCAAAAAATTTTTTTAATGTGAATTATCATTAAGATAATGATATCTAATTGGCAAAAAGAATTAAGAAATTTAGGCAACTGAATCTCAATCAAGACTTCAGGAAGAGGCTTACTGGCTACATCTTTATACAAACTGGGTCCTAAGTATGTATGTTTGACTGAATTAACCAGTTTTGCTATCAATTTCCTTTAATAATTTTAAAGTTGCCAAATTTCTTCACCTTTTCTTTTGTAGCTCTGTTTAAAATGATAAATATATTTCTTTACCAAGAGTCACTGTGGTTAAAAGAGTTTTGGCTTTACTTCATCAAGGTTTTGTTATGATTCAAAATTGATTATAAATTTTAAAGTTGAAATTTCTTTGTATATTTTGTGCCTAGCAGATTATAAAGTGTATACTTTTAACAACAACAACAAAGTTCTTGTATTAAAACTCTATTGAATTTATTTTCTTAGATGAATCAGAAGCTGCTAAGATATGTTGACTCTGTCAGTCCAAGAACTGTCTGAAAAAATACTAACAGTATCATTTTAGTGATTATTCAATGTTGAATGGAAGGAGAATATTTTTGATCACCCGGATTTGGGCACCAAATTTTCTGAAGTTATTCCTAAAATTATTTAAAAATCCATTTTTATTATATTTTTCTATAAACAGTAGAAAAATTCTAATTTTGTTTAATTACATCACAATACATAATTTACTTAAATGTAAGATTATTCCTTACATGGAATATAAGCAAATTATCAACTGTAAAGTATTGAATATTATAAAGTAAAATATTAAGAATGAACTCATATAAATAACAATCAATTTAACAAAGGCTTGGGCAAGCTGGATTTGTAGTACTTTACATAATTAAATTCCACACTTATAATATGTTTTCTAAAAATGTTTTTAGAAATTGGGCCTGCAGTTCATGGCTACACATATTTCCCAGGGCTGTTTTAAAAGCAGTATCTGAAAAATAAAATCCTAACATATTTAGGCTATACAGAATTTTTCGTTTTCTTACTTTTTAAAAATTACGTTTATTGGGGTAACACTGGCTAATAAGATCACATAGGTTTCACACATACATTTTTATGATACATGATCTATGTATTTCACCGTGTGTCCAAGTATTTTTCTATGCTATCTTTTGGAGGGTCTGAACAAACCAATATGAGGAACTTTAGAATTAAGCTAGCAATTTGGCTTTTTGCTCACTGTGGTTATATATATATATATATATTGCAACTAGATTTTCCAAATTTAACATTTAAAAAATGCTTAGTTTACAAATATTTGATCAAAGTTGTCTCTCTGTTATCATATCATTTATCTACTCTAAACTGGATTAAGTATACTGCCAACTAGAAACGTATCCCAATATTCATATTCCGTCTGCTATTTTCCTAATACCTAATTTCATTTATGAAACTTGTTTCAAATTCTGGACTCATTGAAAATTTTTAATAATTAAATATAGTGTCATTGAAATTTAGAATGGTTGCCTTTCTTTCACAAAGAAAAGTTATGTGACCTATTCACTAATCCAAAGCATAATTTCTATTTAGTTTTTGAAACATGGAGAAATAAAATGGCTTACTAATATTTCTTGACTATAATAAATTCACTTTGAAATGGAATATGAGGTAGAAATTGTTACAAATATTACTAAATACTAAATGCTGAGGTAAACATTGAGATGTGCCTTATTTGAAATGAAGCATTTGAGATTTGCATGTTCCTCTGAATGTAAATGAAGCTGTGGTGTTAATGAACTGTTTGAAAGAGATTTTTTCTGTAATCTACGGCATTGGGAACAAATGTATGTTAATGGGGTTGCTGTACTCTCCTATCTGACTGCGAAGCCTTGTCAAGGCTGCTGAGAGGAAGCAGCAGTGCATCTGGTAGCCGGGGTCCTGTGGGTCCTGACAGAATAACATTCCGAGACAGACAGATTATCTCTTTAGTTATTTCTTCTTGTGTGCCCTCCTCCAAGAAGTTCAAATTCATGTTTTTTTAGGGGAGAAAATTCCAAAGCCAAAAATGACCAATATCTAGTTAAATCTACTACTTTTACCTAAAATATAAAGATTGCTAGAAGGTAAAGCATTTTTAATATTAAACTAGTGCTATTATAACATAAACTCTTAATGTTCAGACTGAGCCTTACGTTGTTATCTAGCTAACATCTTACGTTAAGTTATCTAGCTAACACCTTACGTTAAGTTACCTAGCTAACACCTTACATTATGTTATCTAGCTAACCACCTTTCATTAAGTTATCTAGCTAACCACCTTACATTGAGTTATCTAGCTAAGCACCTAGGTCCTCAGCTGCCTACTTGTTGAGTATAGACACAGCAACAGAACTCAAAAGAGTTTGCATACTAGCAACTGAGAATATTCTGCACGAATATTTGTACTTCACTATTCAGAAGTCAATTTGCTTTAAAATATACTTTCAGATATTAAAACAAATTTAAATTATTTGTGGGAAAATATGAATCTAAGAGATTACCTTCTAATCATATAAAGTACATCTATTGACAGATATGTGAATATCCTCTGCATTAATAACCTCGGAAGAGCAAGTTGTTCAAAAAAGTCCTTGGCTATGAAATATGCTTACTCTATATTTGGTGCAAAAAACTTTTTAAAAATTAGTTTGGGCATCAAAATAGTTGCACGAATGTGTCATGAGGTGAATCAATATTTTAACTGAAAAAAGCCTTCCCCTTGAAAAAGTTATTTATTCTCTGTGTGCAAAACACATTTGACTAGAAGTCAAAGGCCTGGATTCTAGCTTTTGCACCCCCACTAATTAACAGCGGGCCCCTGAGCAAATAACCTTTCAGGGCTTTAGTTTTCTCATCTTTAAAATGAGGGAGTTGGACTAGATGATCGCTAAATTCCCTTAGAAAAATCAACAAAATAAAAAGCCATGATTCTGTGTTGATTATTCCCAGCATTACCTTTAAGTATAAATATTAGTATATTGTAAATATCTATAAGTATTTGAAGTATGTGTGATGGGGTCACAAGCATATGCTCCTAAGGCACAAACCACCTTTATTGAGGAGCTAGAGAAACTTATTTCCATGTTTTCCAGAGAAAAAGGAAAACCAAGTTAAAGAAAAAAATACTCCAACAAACAATTATGGTCTTTGTTCAGAGCAAAGGTCAATAGGGAGAATTTTAAAAGCTGCACTTATTGACTAAAAGATTAGTTCATTCAACAAATATTTATTAAATACCTATAAAGGCACTGTGCTAATGGTTGGACATATCAGTGAATAAAGCAGATAAATATCAATGCTCTCTACTTAGGATTTTTCAAGGTTCACAGTCTTGTAATTAATAGGAGAAATAATTTTTTGGGAAAATTGTTTTCTACTATCAGTCTACTAATCTGGAACAAATAGAATGTTCTCTTCACCAAATGGCAAGTATCAATGAAAACCCAAAGAAAATAATGTGTCAATCTGGTGCCTTCCCTCAAAAGTCATATTACATCATCCCTACTTGACAGAACATGTAGTGTTGTGAATGACTGAAAATCAAGCTTATGCTATTAAAAAACATTTCCAGATTAGACAAAACTCATGGAGTAAGATTCCTTACAATATAATAAATTGAGGAGAACAGTTAGCACTGTGACACATGGAAACTACATTTACAGGCATAGATTCTTGTTTCTACATGTTTAAGTTGTCTGCCCAGAATGAATGGGATAACCCAAAGTGAATAAAAATATATACAAAGCCAGAAAAATCAATAAATATTTGATGACAAATGAACTGAAAAAAACCAACAGAAATACAAATCGTGTCCATCTCATTTCCTCCAAAATAGTCTTTTAAAGAAAAGATCACACCATTCATAGTCATAATTTATTTCAGTTTAATGTCATTCCATTTTAAAGGATTATTATTTTCCATTATATCAAGAATTACTCCTGGACTTTTAAACTCCTGCTCTTCCTAAATTCTGTTTTCTAGAGAGATTTTCCTTTCTTCTTGGCGCTTTTGCTGGTGGAAAGTAGAGTCTCCCTCTTCTTACATGGTCTGATAAGCCCTCAGTGTTTTATCTCAATTCCCTAAGTATCAGAAGTAACCAGCTTTCTCTTTCCTCACACTAGTTGAAGGTAGATTTCTCAATCCAGTCCTTTCCTTCTCTGAAGATCCCAGACCTCCCTGCCAAGGGAATGATTTTATAAATAATTTACCAGTACTAAAATTACAGGTGATAAGAACCATTTTAGGCCCTAACTTCTTTTACTATCTACAAGATCAAACTGAACATCTTAAGTGATACATTGCTCAAATGTTGTTCACTTTGTTAATATTTTCTAACGTTAATAGTTTCTAAAAATCCTATAAATATGATTTATCAACACCAGAATATTCTCTATTTCTTGAGATTACTCTGTACTCTCCTTTCTCTGCCAAGTAAATTTCTATTAATCCTCCAAGGGCCAGTTTAAATGTCACTTCCTCTTTAAAGAATCTTTCTAGGCTCCTTCTCCTCTATTTCCTTAGTACTTTGTTTGTACCATTGTCACAGAATATTTAGTACACTGCAGGGTAACGTGTGCCTCGATACGTAGAAAACCCACTTCAGAGGAGAGAACACAAAACCATATCAGAGCAAGTCGTTACCTTAATGTGAAGCTGCAAAATGTAATTTATCCATAAAATAAAATGGGTATTTCCTAGAATCCTTAAAATTGATGTAGCAATGTAAAAATCATCTTAAATCTTATTTTAAATATTTCAACATGGCTTTAGAAACCCTTTAAAATCTTAGTCTTTAAGAACAAATTGATAAGAAAGAAAATTTAAAATCATTTAAAAAAGAAGTTTCTTTAAAACGCCAATCATTTAAGCACTTTCTATATACTATATTTTATTTTATGAGCATAATTTAGAACATAGCAATGATGAAGAGAAGAATAACACTAACTTCTTTAGAGTGAACAAATGTAGCATTTAGTTTATGCTTCTAAAAATTTAGAAGTCTGAGGTATATTCTAGAATATATAATTATGCAGGACTTATGTAAGTCAAAGTAACTTTGAACTTGTTTTGAGGACAAAATCATTCGTGCAATTTGCTTCTAATTTTGAAAATAATATCTTTCTAAATGACTGAAAGAAATACTATACAATTACCAAGTTTAAGAAAAACAATTTAGCAAGTGAATACTCACTTCAAAAATGACTTCTTCACAAAATCACTTGAAGTTTTACAAGTTCTATATTGTACAATTATAGTAACATCTGACTTATATAATTTTATTTGAGTATGCCATTGGACACATTTTTAGAGTAGAAAGTTTTACTTTGTAGAGTTTACTAGTTCAACCTCCTCATTTTATGTAAAACAAGAGACCAACTTTCTTAACTACCATTTTAATTTTCTTACTGCTGTAACACTGTTACAGCAATACATTTATGGAATAAAGGCAGGTACACAAACTTCATTCTTATAACCAACTGACCATAAATAAATGGTCTGACTTCGCACTTCCTCCCAGGCCCCCCGGCCACTATTCACTAATGTGGAATTCTTTACCCTTGCTACCACTCACCCATGAAAAGCTGAAGAGGCAGTGGTACTTCAGGTAAGCAAGTTAATTCATATATAAAGCACTAATTAGCATGTGATCTTATTCACTGGACTAAAAGAAATGTGACAACTGAAATAAAATAAATTCACTAAGCTTTATCTCTCTCTTCTTGAACAGTTTTGGCAGAGTTTTGACAATATGTCGCCTGTAGTCTGTGTTTTTACAAATGCCGACAGGCGGTAGAAGCTGGGTGGGGAATGGTGGTAGATGGATGAGGTATTATTAGAAGAGCATCATCATTAAAATCAAACCATTCACTATAATGTGATAACTTCTAATGAGGTTCAGGGAAAGGGAAGGAAGTAGTTAGCACATTCTAAGAGAGTATTTACAGAGTAGCATTCAATAAATATTTGCTTGGTTACCTAGCTGGCTCATTGGCCGAGTGAATGAGCAACACTGACAGAAGACTGTATAAACCAGCAAAAGATGTAATAGAACTTGGTTCTCGTGTATAAAATATCACCTGACCAGTTCATTGCTAAATATATTGTCTTGTTAAAAATAGGTAGTATCTACTGATATTGTAAACTCTAAGCCACACTATTGGCATAGTATATCTGGTTTTCTAGTGGAAAGTGCTTATAAAATATGCATAGAGGAGATTTTGCTTGTTTGAGTATGATAAACTGTATCTTCCAGAGGACCTAATAAAAGTAGGCAATGAACAAATGTTGGAGATCTCAAGAAGACACTGCGTTATAATTACAGTATGCATACCAAGAGAACTTAAATTTGAGATGACTAATAAGGCCTTTTATTCTATCCTACTGCTTTCAGGTTTCTCTTACTATTTCTGGGGTGTCAGAGTTGAAACTAATAATTCTTAGGCAGTTTTACAGAGTACCAGTATTTAGTAGCCACTCTTTGGTATGAAAGAATGTAAGGTTAATTTTTGTATGATTTTGCAAAGAGTGTGTGGTAACTCACTGATCTTTTTCTGAAGCAGAGACCAGCCATGAAAATGGCTAACAATTCCATGTAGCAGCTTCTCTCTCACCTGTTTGTCTCTTAAAGTGCCGTGTTTATACATGGGGCATTAGTCTTTCTATTTATTTATTATTATTTTATTTTTTTCTTTATTGATATTAGAAAGAGAGAGGAAGGGAGAGGAGAGAGAGAGAGAAATATCAATGACAGAGAACATTGATTGGCCACCTCCTGCATGCCCCGCACTGGGGATCTGGCCCACAACCTGGGCATGTGCCCTGACTAGAAATCGAACTGGCGACCTCTTGGTTCATGGGTCGATGCTCAACCACTGAGCCACACTGGCTGGGCGGCATTAGTCTTTTTAGACTAAAATATCAAAAAGCTATAATTCTTAGGTCTCAGAAACAACATGTTTTAGTTGAAGGGGAGCAAAGTTCGCCACTCCAAAAGATGCCTCTTTGGGATATTGATTATATTAAGCTGGTTATTTTTAAGAAACCAGAGACTCAGGAAGAACCTCTGATCTTCCCCCTAATTACCTAAAAAATTAGACAGAGGACCTGTTCCAGGAAGGGAGCTTTCATCACAGGTAATTATAGTTTAATATGAAGTAGTGTGAGATGCGGACAGGGAGGAACCTAGCAGGGCCCCTATGATCCAATCCTCTCTGTGTCCATTGTTAAAAATGGCTCAGCAAACATCTGTTTACCAAACATTTATTTTTCTATCTCCATGTGAATTGTGAATTACCTTCCTCTCCTGTGAATTCTCAAACCACTATCACCCCCACCCCCACCCCACCCTCTCCATAGCTAAAGATGACATATAAGCCTCAACTGCCTAATTTCCTCAGGTCTCATATTCTTATGGAACCCCTGAATGTACATATGTAGTAAATTTGGTTATTTTCACCTGTTAACCAGTCTCATGTCAATTTGATTATTAGACCAGCCAGAAGAACAGGGAAAAGAGGGAAAATTTTCCCCTCCCCTACACAGCTTACATATTTTCTTTCAATTAAGGAAAGGCTCAGCATTTGAGTAAGAACATTAAACATTCTGCTTTCTTCGTATCAAATTGTCTTTAACACATAACCATCTTTAGTCCAAAAATCTGTTAGAAAATGGTTATTTGCCAAGAAGTAATCTGCTCCCATCAACATTTAGGCAAAAACACAAAGTACAAAGTGATATAGAGCCTGAAAAAATATGAGTTATCTTCAGTAATTATATTAATTGTATAAAAGTCAAATATCTATACTTGGTCCTAGGCAGACATGGCTTTAGACAGATTTAATCTTTCTTCTGATATTTTTGATGTACTGTTTTAAGCAGACGCAGGGGAATAAGACACACTCTATGGCATAAAAATTATTCCTGTCTCTTTCAAGGAAAAAAATTCCAAACATAATTTTAGAAAATGATAAATATGGCAGGTTTTATTTATCTATAGTCCCGGAAAGGTAACACAAATACATTCACTGTTAAGATTTAACTAAAAGCATAAACTTAAAAAAAACTAAATATTACTCTTTAGTCATTGTGTCCATTTTTTTTAGTTAATTCAATTCCCTTTGCTATACATTATTTTTCTATATAGATTTCACTTCTCTATTTTGCTATGCTATTTTTCCCTTAGAAGAAAATCTCATTTTCTTAAATGTGCCAAGTTTCTTGAAGTCATGTGCTACTGAGAATATTATTTTGAGAAATCATTACAGAATGTTGCGACTTTAGCATTTCATTTCAGACATCTTATACATAGTAAGAACATGCATATATTTTTATAATTCCATGAGATGCTTCATGAGGTTTCATGAGTTTTTTTTACTGTAGAAAAGTAATGAAGCATAAATTATGCATCAAATGAATTTTGTCAAAGTTACTTTACAATTTATATGTCTTAATTGGTCTCGTTTCTTTTCTGTTTTTCATGAAAATCTCCATCAGACATTACTGACACCCCAGCGGATAAGATGCTCTTGATTAACACATTTTAATTCCTACCACTATTAAACTAATTTAGCTCACAAAATGACATACCTGTGCTGGCAGATTCTGCTGATAAGCATAAATATGTAGTTTCTCTCTTATGCATCTTAGATAGTCTATCATCATCCACACAATGAAAGTAACTCATAAAATAACTGTAAAATATTAACAGATCCAGCTTCTTAGATGTTATTTTGGCAATTCAGCATAGGGATACTCAGGTCGATTCTTTTGATATGACTGAGTCTAAGCATCAAAAATGCTCATTACATTATGGGCCTTTTCAAAAAGATTCTACTCTGAAGCCTTCATTGTCATGTATTAGATACAGGTGTGTGACCATGGACTTGTGGATTGTGGCTGCTGGTCTAATAAACTATAAACATTTGATAATATTCTATAAAAACATTAGTAATTTGTTTTAGATCAATTTATGTTCACAAATACACACAGACACATTTTTTTTTCTTTTTCTGTCTATGAGACCAGTAGCTGGAGTTCTACGAAAGCTGAATTTGGCTCTGTGCTGCCTCCCACTACTGACTAAAGTGTGTTAAAAAACACACACCACACAATGAATATAAAAATAAATATTTGAGATTTGTAATTTAGGATAAATTATCACTGACTCAACCAAAAAAGAAGCTAAAACAATAATTTTTATAAGCCACTCTTAATTTTCCATTAAAGAATACAGAAGTGCTCCCTTCTTTGTTTTCCTTATGTTTCACTCATACTTCCCTATAAACTCATTCCAGATGCAAGTGTGTGAGACAGATAATTTACCTAAATGCACCAGTGCAAAATGAAAATGCTACTTTGATCCTCTGAATATCTTGATATGCTAGGAAAGTTTCTACTGATGAGGAGTCCTTTCAAATTCACATGGAGAGATAACAGAGAGATAACAATATTTGTTAAAGAAACTGGCCTATGGATTTGGTGTTCGGATACAACTGGCAGATTATATACAGGGGTGGGAAAGGTAGGTTTACAGTTGTGATACGAACAAATAATACAACAATTAATAAATAATAATATGAGAATAAACTCTTTTGTGTACTCACAACTGTAAACATATTTTTGCTCGCCTCTGTATATTTTTACTTTCTTTAGAAATAAAATGATACTCTCATGTTCACTTGAGAAGTCGATACTCAACCTCTCATGAATATCTAATAGCCATCTTAACCTTATGTACAAAATTAAACTTATTTCCCCTCACACCTCCTCTTGGGGTTTTACCTCCATGAGTAAATGTCACTCCATTTCTCCAGCTGAACAGTCCCCCTTGATTTTGCCTTTTCTCTCACAACACTTGTCCAAACCACACCGAAATCTGTTTCATAATATATCTAAACTCCAATCATTTCTTACCACTACTACCACCTTAGTCCAGGCCATAATAATCTCTTGTCAGAATTTTGCAATGACATCCAAACTGGTCTCCCTGTTTCCATTCTTCCCTCTTCTACAGACCAGTCTGGACATAGCAGCCAGAATGACATTGTTCAAACCTTCTAATCAGAGTCAACCCCCAAACCCCTACAAAGACTACCTGATAAGGCTTTCCATTATCTAAGACTTCATATCTAACTATTCTCCCCAGCTGACACTCCACTTTAGCTACCCAGACCTTCTTGTCCCTGCAAAAAGCCAGCCATGCTGTGAATCAGGGGCCTTATGCTTGTCCCTCCGGGTAGAACACTCCTCCCAGAAATCATATGCATCCTATTCCTTCATTTCCCTCGGGTCTTTACTCAAATGGCATCTTCTCGATAAGGAGTTCTCTGGCTACTGCACCCAAAACCTCTGCAACACTGCCTACTTTCCTTTTCCGTTTCACTGTTCTCCCTGGCCCTTATCACCATTGACATAGCATATATTTTTAAATAATAGTTTGTTTTGTGTACTGACTCTCTCCCTTAGTAGACTGTAAGTTCTATGTAGGCCAGGATTTCTATTGATCTTGTTTACGCAGTAGTAACTCTAGCATGTGGGGGTGGGAGGGCAGCAATTAATGTGTGTGCTGAATGTTGTCAGCAGTTTTAGCCAGTGGTTCTCAAATTTCAGTTTGTAAGATTTGTCTGTTAAAAACAAAACAAACAATAACAAGGAAACACGAAGGATTTCTAGTCCCGCACCCCCACTCCCGAGAAATTGGACTATATATATGAGGAGTGGTGACCCCAGGACTCCTGATGTCAGCAGCACACAGAACACACGTGGAGAAACCGCTGGATCCCCACCCTCCGGATCTCTTACAGGCTAAGTGGTGACCATAATTCCTGCAGAAAGGAGTGGGCATATTATGGCTATGGGCTAACTCTGGCCCACCACTTGTTTTTGTAAATAAAGTTTTACTGGAACAGCCATGCTCATTAGTTTACATAGTGTCTGTGTCTGCTTTTACACTACAACAGCAGAGTCGAGGAGTTGTGCCTTCAAAGCCTAAAATATTTACTCTCTGGCTTTCACAATTTGTGGACCCCTGATATAGAATATAAGATAAATTATTCCTGAGTACCACCGAGCAATAAGCCATTTTTTTAAAAAGTGGAGGGCATCCTAATGTATACTTAAGACAAATCTATCCCATCTACATAGGGAATTTATAATATCCCTTATCTTTAATTTTCCAAACAATAGACCATTTATTTCTGTAACCAATACTAAATAAAAAATTAAGTTGTATTATAAATAGCCTTTGCATATTTGCAATTTGATATATATATATTTTCCTCCATAGGGGCTCTAATAAAAACTTCAGTACTCTGGGAAAATTTTTCAGTTATTAGATATTTTTCAAAAGAAAAACTATAATTTCAAATTATTTGAAAAATAGATTGACTCTCACCACAGATATAATTTTAAAATATTATATTTTATTGTTTCATATTAAATATCTTAACACCTTTAGCATGAAAGTGAAAGCAAAACCAATATTGGTCTAGGATGGCCACGCTAACGTTCCTAAAACTCATTTTGACAAACACATATACAAAAAAAGAAGGGTTTCTGAAAGGAAACAATCTCATTCCATCCTAATTGGAAAACCTCAGTAAAGGCTCCGAACCCCTGACTCTCCCTCCTCTGCTCTCTGTCCGTCCAGTCACCACGGTAAGGTCCTCATTTGTCTGAAACTGCACTTTGTTAGAAAGTGCAGTTTCAGACAAATGTTACTCAAGCTGAGCAGTTTTAATTTGTTCTAATAGTTGAGGCCAGAAAAACTATTACCACAACTGCAGGAAAGCATTATCAAAGCCAGCAGCTGTCAGGCACCTCTATTTTTTTTTAAGGTTGCTTTTATCTTTATGCTAGAGAAAGACTTGTTCTATTTAAAAATTTTAAAATCTCTGTTTTTTAAAGATTCAAAATTACATTTTTAGGAAAATTGAACTTAATTTTAATGTCTTGAACTTTGATAAATAAGTAAGCTTGTCTACCTCCATTCTCTAACTCCTGGTGCATTTAGTTCTGAGAAATACTATTTTTAATGTTTAAATTTTAAAACTATATATAGATAATGTTAGACGGTTCTGCTTGAGATTTTCAGTATCCAATTTATTCAAACTAAGAAAAGATATACTAACTAATCTTTAATTCATTATCTAAGATCAAAGATAGTATCTACAACTTCTGGGGAGAGGGGAAGGGAGCGTTTCCTGAGGGTTAGAGTATTTCCTAAGAGTAATTTCTGAAAGAGCCATGGTCAGGAAGGATAAGAGGAAAGGCAAACCATTGGGACTGAAGACAATGTGAAGATTAATAACAACAGAAGGGAAGTGAGAAGGCATGTACACTATTTAACTATATGTATAAATAATAGGGTAAAACAGGTGCCACCGATAATAAAATAGCTGCATTCTGAAAGTCTGATTAGGAATAGCAGAGCAGAAGGGTATATTTAGTTATGAAGGTATCATCAAACTGTAGGGCTTATTTCCAGAAATAGGTTAAATAAATCGACCTTGAGAAACATTTAACCAGGGCTTGCAAAAACATTTCTTCTTATTTTTCCTTTTCAGTTTCAAGTGTTAGATGAAATAACCATTTTTCTCATTTTTGATTCATTTTGATTTTTTTCTTTATTACCCTAAGCTTTGCTGTCTCCATTGCTTTATGAAAGTGATTTATATTGGGCTTCTTCTAATCAATAATAACACCATGGAGACATTTATTTCTATTTTTTGTTCTTCTTATTGCGTTATTACTAAGTCAAAGCGTTAGGTCAGCTTGCTACAGTGCAGTCTTACTAAAAATAAAACCTTTGGAAAACGTACCCTGACTGAGTAGAACCGTTTGCAAACCACCACTAGATGGCAAGGCAGCTATACCATTGCTAAGATGCCTGCAAAGAAATGGTGCCTTACAAACCTCATGCAACATACTTTCTACCTTATCAGGGCTGCGATCAATTCAGATTTTAAAATGTGGATGACCACTTCGGTATGAAACTAAATTACTTGGTATACATTCTCTTCAACAAGTACTTACAATCTTATTCATGTTGAAGCCTTAAATTTACAACCCAACATCAACAGACCATTAGTTTTCAAGAGTTTAAGTTAAGAAAACTAAAGATCCAGTGAGTAGAATACAATAAATGTATCCAGATGAAAATCAAAACAAAACATAATATGGTAACAATGAACAAAAAGCTATACAGAGTTCAAAACTAGATATTTAGAAGTATATCCCATATTGGGTCTACACTCAGAGGTATTTAAATCAGTATTTATGAAAAGATTATACTGTGTTCCTATATAATAGATATGTTTTTTAGAGTGATAAAAACAAGATATAGTTTTCTTCTTAAAAGGTTTCTTGTGGTTAAAAAAAAGAGAGGATGAAAAAATAAAGTATTTTCACTCCTTCCCCCAATTATTTGGGTTGAAATAAGAAATGTCCCCCCCCCCTTTTTTTAAATGTGGCACAAGTTATAGCAAATTCACAAGAGAGGTTGTCTTGTTACTTATTCAGATTCATAAAATTATAGTACTTCATAAGGTGCTATAGAGAGTTAATAGTCTTATTTTTTAAAAACATAAAAGAATGAGAACTTTGTTTTATTTTATGCACTTCACTAAACTATTTTGATTATTATACATAAGTGAGAAGAGAAACTAATTGGTTCAAGGAACACTGCTGCCTATTTAATAGAATTATAGGAATCAAACTTTGCCTATCTTTTAGTAAGAATGCTATGAGAATGAATAAGTAGCAGATTGATGCTTTTAATACATAATTCCAATTACCTAGTACACAGTGAAACTTCTGAATAAGACTCTAGCACAGGGACAGGAGAAAGACTCAGTCCGGAGGGCACTGAGTCTACTCTGTATACTTGCCTCGTACCACAATACTATTTTCTCCACTAAAGCTGACAGATGAACATACAGGCCAATGGACATTCAGGTTTGAAGCCTCTGAACATTCAGGTTTGCTACCCTAGTAGCAAGACTTCCCAATTTAAGAAAGCTGCTCTAAAGTCATTCACCAGTTCCATGGTGGGTCACTTTGAGAATTTATAGGGTTTTGTATACAAATTATTCTTTTGGTGAAAGACTCCAAGCAAATAAATATATGTGACTTGCTTTAAATGGCTTTATTTTACCAAATTGATATCTCCTTTGCACGCCCAACTATTCCCACTGATTTTACATAATTGGTTTCCTACTCAACAATAGAAGCTCTCCCATTTCAATGAAAATGTCGAAGTTTAAGTATGAACAACGTGAGTATCTGTCACAAATAGAAAGACACTGATTTAAGACTGCCTTCCAGGATGGACTTGCTAAATGTATGAGGTGTTAATTATAATTATTCATTTTAGATTTTATGTTCATTGCTATTATTCAAATGTAGTCGTCAAGGAATCACAAATTTAATTTGTGATAATTCCACTTGGTAATGTACTTAAGTCTAGACTTCTATCAGAATGGGAAAGAGGGGGCCTGTTCTACAATGCAAACAGAAATAAAAGGAGGAGCATGTTTGTCTATTTAGAACTATTTTAATGTACTTTTTATGGTATGATCACATAGTAAGTCAAGCTCAGAGCTACTGAAGCCAGTGGTTTTATATGCAAGTTACAAATTCTTCTTTCTTTAGTTTCATTTATTCATTACATTCTCATAGGTTCAGTCCTTTCCTGCTCTAGTGCCATTCCAGCTGTCCCCAAATAAGCTGGGCACTTCTTCACCAAGACTGGAGATTCGATACCATTCTTATACTCTAGATGACTCTCAGAGTTCAATATCTCTTTGGAACTGGACTCGGAACTGGTGTTAGAACTTGAATTATTATTGTTTGTTGCTATATCTACTCACAGAAGGCAGCCACGATGGTTTGAATCATTCACAACCACAATGGTTTGAATCATGCTGAAGTGTGGCCCAATCACAGTAGGAAGCCAATGCTGATATTTAGGAAATATTTGAGCAGTCTGATCTCATATGTACCAAAAGATAATAACATCCTATTTCTTTTTTTAAAGTTTGATAGTTTGAGTTTTTCAATATTTCAGAGAGGCATTTCAAAGGAGACTGGACATACTGCAGCCTACAGGTAAAGAGTATTTGGGATAAATTGGAATGGTCTCCTTGGTAAAGGAATGATGTGTATCAAACTCAAACATATCTAAAACTTTTCCACCTCCTATCTTTCCTAAGTCAGATAAAGACATTAAATTTTTCCAGAGGCCCAAAGTAGGAATCTCAGATTCACTCTTGATTCTTCCAGCTCTTTCTTTTCTACTCCTAATTGGGTTAATCAACTGAGGCCTATCAAATATAACTATGAATTGCTGCTTCCTTTCCAATCCCACTGCCACTGCTCTTGAATATGTGCACAAACTCTCTTCCTTGGAATACTGTAATAGCCAACCAACCGATACCCCTGAACCCAGTCTCTTTAATGGGTTCTATTGTCCTTTGTTCATCTTTTAAGTGTTAGTGTTTGGGGAGTTCTGTTGTATACCCTCTTACTCTTTCATTCTGTACCTTCTCCCTGGACAGTTAATGTACCTCTGTGGATTCAAGTGCCCTTAATATAACGTAATCCTGCAATTTTTATCTCTAGCCTAGATTATTGTTTTAGGCTTCAAATCTGTAAATTCACTGGCCTCAGGGGATATCTCTTGGAGGTCCCACAGAAACCTCATCTGTTCCACCTCAATTCTACTCCTCATTTGTGGTTCCTGTCTCAGATAATAAAACCTCCATCAACCCAGGTGAGAGCCAGAAACCAGGATATTATCCTTGAATTCTTTTACTCATAATCCCAGCATTTATTTGTCGCTCAAATCTGCTCATCGTTCTCCATACCCACCGCCACTATCTTAGTCCCAGCCATCATTAAATTTCCCCTGGATTATTGAAACAGCCTCCTAAATAGTCTCCCTACCTTCAGGCTTGTCCCTCTGCAAGCCTGGCTACACACTGCAACTGGAGTGATTTTTCTAAAAATGCAAATATGAACAAGTCTCTCTCCAGCTTAAAATCCTTCAATAGCTTACTACTGCCCTTAAGATCAAGGTATAAATGCTTACCCAACCCATAAGGGTTGGGATTCCTCTGGAGACTCATCACCAGCCACTGTCCCTTTAGCTAATTAAGCTCTGGTCTTACATTTGGTCTTTGCTGTCCACTCTGGGTCTTAGAAATTTTTTTTCCTCTTCCTGGAATATTCTTTCTCTCTCTCCCCGTCTCCTTTGCCAAACTCATCTTTAGATGCCAATTTGGATTTCAATTACTATTTCCCTGAAATGCCCCTCCCAAGACTGGGTTTGGCGGCCTTCTGATTTGCTCTAAGAGCACACGCTACTCATTTAATACAGCCATTTTCTTTCTATACTCTAATTGCCTTTCTTCTCTTTCATTAACCACACCATGAGTTTTTTAAGGGCAGGGGTGTTGTATACAGTTGTATCATAGGTGCCTAATAAGGCCTGAATCCACTCTGTAGTTTGAATTTAGGTCACTGCCCTTCTTCAAGATCTCCGACAGCTCTTACATGCCTACTGAATAAAAACTCATGTTCTAACATGGCCCTTCTCAATATGTTATCTTCCCATCTCCATGTCCAGGAATTCCCACCTACCCTCCCTCTACTTTCTGTATGTATTACTCTGAACACCTCTGAACAGGGTCATTCTGATGCCTCCACACTTTTGCTTTATTGTTCCCACTTTCTAGAATATCATTCCTTGACTTGTTTCCCTAAAGAACTATTTCCAAACTCCTCTTAGTTCCAAATCAGGCAGACTTAATAGCCCTCTTCTAGGTCATCATAGAACTTTACATTTTACTCTGTTTTAGCACTTATCTTGCTGTATTACAGTTGTTTATCTTTAATAATGCCTCACTGGCTAGAAAATGAACTTCAGGAAGATACATATTATATATACTGATTTTTAGATGCCTGCCACAATGCCTGGCTTCTAGTAGTACTCACTGATTTATCACATTGAAATAATTAAAACAAATTTAACTCTGTTTCAGCTACTCTTACCAAGATTAAGGCAGAAGACAGGTAAGGGGAGAATAGTTCATTCTACAAAATATAAAAATGAAAATGTATAGCTTTATACACTTTGCTAACTCAAGGAAGAATCTGGCTGCTTTCCAAACCCACCCCTCTTTTTAAAAAGTGCCACTTAAAGAGGTTGGTTCTACCAACTCTTACAAGTAAACTCTTCTGACTTCCTCACTAATTCCAATGTATCCTTGGCAAGAGGAATAAGAGCCTGAGAATAAAATGAGCTAGAAATGTTTCATGAGTAAAGATAAACTATGAACTTTAAAAGGTAAATTTAATGACAAAAGTCCAGAAAGCCTTGATTTGAATCCCAGCCCTGTTACTTTCTGACTTTGTGCAAACCCCTTACCTATCAAGCCTTGGCTTTTCCATCTGTGCAATGGGAATGATAACAGTACATATTTCACACCTAGGGTTATTGTAAAGATTAAGAGTTTATATATGTAAAACATTTAGAACAAAGCATGACATATAGTAAGCAGTTATTGTGTTAGCTATTGTTGTTATAGCATATTGCATTAATTCCTGTAACGCCTTCCAACTCCAGTTTTTAACTTCTAAATCCTTCCTAATTTTCTCAAAGATGTGTTATAAAATTAACCATGTAGTAAAAAAAATAAACTTCAGAATCTTTGTTGGTTTGGGTTGGAAAATTGTCAGATTTAAGATGTGGATGCCATAAAATTAAAAAGGGATGAATTGTAATTCTAAAATCATTATCATCATTGCTAAAATAAATGGTCTTGTTGAAATTTTAAAATACTAACATACATATTTTAAAATCTGATTTTAAAATGTGATGTAATGATATTAATAAAAATTTCAGCTTAAAATCCACAAAGATGATTCTCTAATATTTTAATATAGCTTATAATCTTGATAAGTAAATAGGTTACGATTTAGCCATATTTTTAAAGTACAGCCAAATCTTGATTACTTTTAGTCTCTGGAGATATGGATAGCTTAGGTATTTAAAATCCATCTCAGAACCTCATCTTTAGACTCTTCTCCCACCAAATCTTTACCACAGTTAACTTAATGGGCTAATTTGCATTTTAACTCCTTTCTTTCTTCTTGAACAATGAAATAGCAAAATAAATAAATGAATAAAATTTTGACAATAATACAGGAAGGAAGGGCTAATGTCTTTGAATAATCAAGGGTTAGCTGCACAGCATTATGTTTAGCTTAAGAATAAAAATAGCCTCATTCTCCTTCATATCTTTAAATGAAATCAATCAGGAGTTCCTATGCCTTCCATTCCTAGTCCGAGTTTCTCTGAGTACCTGAAAGAACCCTGGTGGCACAGGACCTACTGGCATGCCATCTCCTGGGGGAATGTTTCCTAGCACTGGACTGGGAGCTGCTGCAGCACTCTGCAAAGAATAAAGGAGAAACAAACCTATATCATTACAGAGAAGGCACAAAACCAAAGACTAGTGATAATAGATTGTAGGAGGGGAAGCTTTTCATTCCCGGAAACAAATATTGGTAATTTCCCCCATTACAGAGGTAAACTAGATACAATAGTTAGTTTAGTATATGACTAAGTTATTTGGTTTAAACAGGTCTCTTTCAACTTTTTGAAGTCACAGAACTTAAATAAGATGTTATATTTGAATGATATATAAAAAGCAAATAATATGACAAAATGATAAAAGTGTAAGCAAATGCTTTAGGCACAGGCATTTGAAATGGCACCATCACTAACATTAGGTAAATATGTAAGTAATAAGTTTGAAAATGGTAGTTGTAGGAGTTGGAAAACAAAATTCTCTTTTTGGATCACCCTTTTCTATGTCATAAACAAGTTAATTAATTTTCTGCCTATAGGTGGCAACACATTATTTATTCACTTTCTGATAGACTACAATGGGTAGCCAAAATCTAATTGATAGTAAATATAAGGTGGTGAGTATAAAAAAGTAATTATGAGATTTAATAAGAGAAAGGAATTAGATTTGGAGAGATTAGTCTCACATAAATAGATTATGAAAAAAATCAGACTGAAAAATTCAAAGTCTACTTCACTAGCAAATTATTTCATCAAATCCTAGGGCTTCATGACACAGGCGTACAAAAAACTTTGGGTTTAGATACTTTGTAATCAAATCAAGGTTTTAGATTTAATTCTTACATAGAGCAGTAATATATACAACTGTTCTACAACCACAGATTTCATCTCTCAACCTGGTTAGACATATTACAAACACTGAGAACAGTCAGGAAGGAACCAGAAATATGCTAACGACAGATGAGGATAAATCCAGTAGTTCTGTTATGAAAAGAACTCAAAACAAATCCTGGATCCAGTGTATCTGTGGTACTGTCCTCACTCATAGATCAGTATTCATTTCTGTATTAATATCCCATTAGAAGATGTAATATCTCAGTCTGTTGTGGTTTATATTTCCCAGTATATAAAGTGATAAAAATAATAATGTTTATTCTATAGAACTGGCAGTTATTAATAATGAGGGCCAATGATTTTATTATTTCCTGAGGAAATGTAGGTTTAAATGTGGCTTACCTATGAATGCTAAAATTCTAAACTTCTGATAAAACATATAAGCATAAAAGGAGAAATAATATTTCTTAAACATTAAGATGAAACATTAATATATTATTCTAAGCAAAAGCATGCAATTTCATTTAGGGTACATTAATTGAGTACCTAACACTTGCCAGATATTATTCTATTTCACTTCATATGTCAACACTCATGTTTTTTAAATAATGAAAGGCAAATTTCTTTTTTTCATTTTAGCTAAACTTGCATAAAAACTGAATATACAATGTTAGAGTAAGAGGAAAATGTATCACCAAACATGCATCCTCTTTTAGTCTAAATGTATATGATTAAGCCAGATCTGGAAGATTTGACCTACATCCTTTGACAGTCAATTATTGTCAAGGGGGAGTTGCTCTTAGTACTAAAAGCTAGACAATGGATGTGATTATTGTTCTAATTAATTGCAGAACAGAAACATGTTTTTGAAATACAAAAGACATAAGAAGAGACACATTTGTAAACCACACTCACCTACACTTTTATATAAATGTATACTACAATGTTGATCAGGTTTACAAAAACAAAATAGAATTCAGTGAATTACTGCAACTTCTTAGTGTAGTTCAAAGATGCTATTTCTCCCTCAATTCTAGTTGCCTAGAAAGTATATAAAAGAAGATTCTGCCTAACCAAAGGAAATAAAAATGTTTGGTCCCATCTAAATTAAACATCAACAAGTAAAGATGCTGGGTCATCATTGGCTCCTTTACTTTTTTTGGGGGGACTATATAGTTTAAAGGTATATAATATGCTAATTTATGTCTTTCAAATTCTTTATTATATGTTCCCTATGTTTTTTACAGCTGTTATTTAAAAGTAAAACATAATTGTCAGATGAAGATTTAAGCAATATAAATCTTTAAAATGACTTTAAAATTTAATTTTGTGACTTCAAATCATTTAATAAATTCAATCAAAATATATTGCCAGGGACTCTTTTAAGCTGTGTAATAGAGCAGTTAACATCCTTGCCCTTTTGACATTAACATTCCAGCGAGGGAAGAGAGACAATAAGTGCTATGGAGAAAAAAGAAAAATCGGGGAATAGAGAGTTCCCAGAGTAGGGAGTAGGGATTATAATTTTAAGCAGGACAGTCAGGAATGAATAAACCAATCAAACAACTAATGGATCAGGTTATGGTGACTAACTGATTTAAAATATTCCCTTTGCTCTATTGTTGAGATTACCTCCCTACATTTCAAGATGCACCAAATTCTTACAGTTTGCCCCTATTCCCCTCACAAGGGCACAAGGATTTTACAGAAATTTTTCTTTCTTAGTAATCATATTTTGGGCACAACAATAGAGGTGTTTTGAAAATAAAGTTTTAGAGCTAGATGATTTATAGTATACAGCATAATGATTTAGTTTTCTGGTGTGATAGTAGTTTCTAGCCTTGGCCTAAGGACTCAAAGTTAGGTGACCAGAATACCAGTGATAATCCAGTTTGTTTACCCTGTACAAAACACTAATTCAGAGCATTTCAGCCCAAACTTCACTTTATGGACCACACTTTTGAGATAAATTATCTCTGCATTCCCAATCATCTACTGGGATTTAATGACAAGGGATAATGACCCCTTTTACTGTACCGTGTGGACTCAAGCTTAGAGTACCATTCAGTACACCAAGTAGTTCACCTCTAACAAATACTAGTGTGATAATAAACAGCACAGGGATACACTAACTGGTACTCTAAGCATTGTAAAAGAATGTATTTCTCACACTCTCTGGCTTCCTCATTTATACACAGTAGCAGTATAAATGATATAAGCTCTGAAACTGAGCTAAATGAGAATCAAGTCTATGAGATTAGGTCTTTATGTAGAAGGAAGTACCAAATTTCTTGGGTTTCATTGCTGGAATTTCTGAGACTTGTCTCAAGTTTACTTCCAACTCATGAGACAAATTTATTATGAGGATCCACAGAAAGTTATTGTCAGCTCTAACTAGTATGCATTACTTGGGGTGGGGGGGCAGTTGTGACTAGATCACAGAAGGAAAGAAAATAGTTTAGTTATATTAAGAATTATTACAAAGCAATAGTTGCACTGGATTTGTGTGAATTTCTATGGATAATCCTTTATTATGTGATATATCCATGATTATTTAGGGTTGAATTTTTATTTTTATCTCTCTTGTAAAAAAAGAAAAACATACAAATGATATGGCTTTAAAGTATTCATTCTAAGTAATCTGAATACATAAAATTTCAGAGCAAATGTAAAAATATCACTGAAAGTATTTGTCTCTTTAGTGACTTGATTTCTATACTTTTAATATATACTTTCAGATATGTATTTTCTAACTGCTCTTAATATTTTATTTTGTCATGTGACTTAAATTTCAAGGATTTTTTGAGAGTGACAACTTTACTTTTAATTTTTTAAAATATTTTCCCAAACACGAATATAATTTTACCTACTTTTTAATAAATCTATTAAATTTGGTGTTTTCAAGCGAACTAAATTAGGAAACAATTTTCTGCTTTCCCAAGGATATAGTAAAATGAACTTTAAAGAGTCACCATGAAATCTTTCTTCATGTTGCTGTATATTTATCTTTGTTTAGTCTGTGTAGTCACTTTCCTCTCTTGGACTTCCTATGCTTCTATCATTCTAAGAAGGCACACGCCAATCTTTGCCCTTCCTCTTTTCGTTAGTTACTTTTCCCTTACATGTATGTCCAACACTACTTCTCACTTTTCCTTTCTCTTAAATGTTAGTATATCATTGAATTTTAAAATATTTTTATTCTCTAACTCCCTGTTTCTGAATTTAAGAAGTATACTGTAATTGTATATTTTCTCTTCTTAAATAAAAATCTGAAATAAAAGCTAAATGAGTTGTTATTTTAGCCTTAGTTATCACTAGTGGCCTCTGGTAGAAAAATAAGTTGTGCATACTTCTGTACAGAGGTTTCAAAACAACAGGCATACAATAAAAAGTTCCTTAAAACAAAATTAGGATGCAACTGATTACTAAACAAAATTAGTTATCATTTATCAAGATTCTATATATTAACTAATAGTTTTATTTACTAAGGATGTTAGAGAACCAGTTGCCTAATTATACATTGGGGAATCAAGATATAAAGTCTATATTTGATGGAATAGGAAAATATTTTAACTATAGGTAAAATTGTGATGTAATAATAAAGAAACTAATGATACAATTATTAAAAATTTGAAGGAGGATTAGTGAGGCGTGAGTATGAAGAGACTGGGCAGGAATTATTGATTTTTATTATTAAGCTCTCCGTGCTTTTTAAAGCCATATGCAGGTACTTTTCTGAGAAACATTTACAATGATGATAGTACCTCTCAATCCCTTCACCTTTTTCATGCAGTCCTCTCCCCCGTTCCCCTCTGGCAATCATCAGTGTCCTCTGCTCCTATGAGTCTGTTTCTGTTTTGTTTGTTCATTTATATTTATAGATTCATTTATAGAGTCCACATATCAGTGAAATCATATGGTATATATCTTTCTCTGACTGACTTATTTCACTTAGCACAATACCCTCTAGGTCCATCCATGCTGTTCCAAATGGTAAGATTTTGTTCTTTTTTTGACCCAGTAATATTCCATTGTATTTATGCACCACAGCTTGTTTATCCACTCGTCAATTGATGGGCACTTGGGTTGCTTCCATATATTGGCTACTGTAAATAATGCTTCAGTATCAAAGGAGTGCACATATTCTTTTGAATTAGTGTTTTCATTTCTTTGGATATATACACCCAGAAGTGGAATCACTGGGTCATAAGGGTTAGGAACTAGTAGTTACAAAATAGTCACAGGGATGTAAAGTACAGCATAGAAAATATAGTCAATAATATTGTAATAACTATGTATGGTGCCAGTTGGATACTGGAAATACAAGGAGAACACTTTGTAAAGTATATGTTTGTCTAACCTACATGCTACACACCTGAAACCAATACAAAGTAATACTGAATATAAAGTGTAATTGAAAATATTAAAATAAAATAAATCGGTGACAGTAGGTATCTTCACAATTTTAACACAAAGCACAGTTAAATATTTTAGTTGTTGGTTGAATACACACTCTTTGTTGTTGTTATTTACAGATGATATGATCTTTTAAAAAATTTATCTTTATTGTTGAAAGTATTACAGATGTCCCCCTTTTTTCCCACTGACCCCCTCCACTCCATTTCCCCCCACCACAGCCTTCACTGCACTGTTGTCTGTGTCCATGGGTTATGCATATATGCATACAAAGTTATATTTGGTTAATCTCTTCCCATTCCCCCTCCCTCTGAGATTTGTCAGTCTGAAGACATGTTCTTAATCATACTAAGAAATTTTTCTATGCCTGATATTCTAAAAACAATTTTCAAAGAAATCAGGAATAAAAAAGGATGTTTTTGACTTTTCATATTTGATTGCTGTTATTCGATTTTTCTTTTGAGAAGCATGATATAAGTAATCACATACTGATAGTTTTATTAAACTTAAACCATCATTGTGCTTCTGAGATAAGCTAGATCATTATGGGTGATCCTTTTCATAAGATAATAAATTATATTTGTTAATATTTTATTTATGATTTTACATCTATATTCTAAATGAGACAGGTTTAGAACATTCCTTACTGTATTATATTTTTCAAGCTTGAGCATCAGATTATTCTATCTTCGCAAAATGAATTGGATGACAAACTTTTTATAATGCTCTGAAGCAGTTTATATAATATGGTGCTTATCTGCTTTTTGAAAGTTAAAAAATATGTAGCAGTAAAACTGCCTGAATGCAAAATTATTTTGGAAATAATTATGGACATTATTCTCTTTATATTTTCTACTTCTATTTGCTTCAATTCTGTTGATTTACATTTTTCCCACAGCACTTCATTTCACTGAGATTTTTAGTTTTATCCATATGCATACTACTTTCACATACTTTAAAAGGATCCTCTGTAGCAGCTATAAGAGAGTCTGCTAGCAGACCACAAACACCTATTTTTCCTTTCTTCCACGGTAACAGAACTGTAGGCAGGTACAGTGTAGCCCAGCTACATTATATTTTTTAATCTCCCTTATTCTAACCAAGAATTAACTTCTTACCAATGGAATGTGAGAAGAGGTATGCACCATTTCCAGGCTTTGGTGGTAAGTTTGGAATACGTCTTACCTATTTCGAATTAGAGATCTCATCTCTGTCTTGGCAACACGACAACGGCAGAGCACACTCGCTCTGGATGACTTTGCAGAGCAGAGCCTGCCCACTTGCCCTGGACTGTCTCACTGAGCTGGTGGCCCTAAGACAGGTATTGCTTTCTTTTCTCTATCCCAAACTGAATTAGTGTGCTCATCATTATCTTTGTCTATTAGTTTAGACAACTGTTCTATTAGTTTACTTTTCTCCTGCTTTATTAATATGTTTGTCTGTTTAAAAATTATCTCTATTCCCTTTTTAATTAGTGTTAATGCTTATTTTCAAACTTTCTTAAATTAGTAACTATTTTTTAAATACAATGAATATGAAATTATAAATTTGGCTGTGAATTGACCTTTGATTGCATCTGCAAGGTGATGTTATTGTACACAATTTTTCCCTTAAATCATTTAATAAGTATAATTTTGAAACTAATACAAAATAATTTTGATTTTCCAGTTACTGAATAAAACTGAAAGTTCAAATTATACTGATTAGATGATTCATAAAAAAATGGAAACACCAATATCAAACTTTGTAGATATACTTTAATTTACAAATGGTTTGAGGTTTTATCTTTGTTTTTAATTTCTAGATTTCCCATTTGTGATTGGGTAATACAGTTTCTGTATTTAGGAATTTGTTGAACAATTATTTTTTGTGGTCTAACCAATAATGACTTTTCATAATTTCCCATGGACACTTAATAAAATATCCATGTTCTTGATCTATATTTTATCCATTTGCCTAATTTCTTATGTCTCTAACTTTTGTTCTCTTGCTTTTCCAACCATATAATATTCTGCAACAGTTGTTTGCCCATTTCTCTTTTCTTCTGTATGTTTAATAATCACTGCTTTCAATCTATTGTGTCCAAAATTAATATTATGGACAAAAAAGCTAAGCTTTCCTTTTGTTTGTGTGTGTGTATATATATATTTGTGTGTGTCTCATCTGTTTATTTTTACACTTCATGCTATATATTATTTAACTGTTTCATTTGTTAGCAGAACTGTCATCTAATATACAGCTCATAAGATGTCCTTTAAAATTAGGAAAAAGAAACAACTTTTCCTTATCCTAAGTTTTAAAGGTATTAAGGTTAAGACAATATTGTTTTCCTTTCCCTGTGAAAAATGAAGTTAGCTTACCTTTCCTATGCTACACCTCCTTCTTTCCTAACCCTTATAATAAACATCTAGTGTTTTAGGCATAATCTTTTTGTCTTTAACACCTCTTCTTTCAGTAGTAATTTCTGACTTCTACATTCAGTTTTGTAACCATACTTTCAGCATCAAAAATAACTCCAATTTTATCTAGCTTTATTTTTCCTATCAGTTTTTTAAAAAAGTAACATAACTTCACTACTCATGAGTTTTAATTTTTATACTTTTCTTACTTGGGTAGAGGATATATGAACATCATTTTCAAAATCCTTACATATGCAAATATCTTTGTTGACTCTCATCAAATCTATAGATACCACTGTTGTCTAGTATTTAGTGTTACAGAAAAGTCTGATGTTCTGATTTTTGTCCCTTGGAATGTAATCTGCTTTTTTTTTTTTATTAATTTATTTTTGTTACAGATGTTTCTCCTTTTTTCCTCATTGACACCCTCCTCCCCATCCCCCACCCCGTCCCCAGCTTTGTTGTCCATGTCCATCAGTTATGCATACATGCGTATAAGTTCTGTGGTTTATCTCTTCCCTTCCCCCCCCACCCCCTCTTCTGAGGGTTGTCAGTCTGTACCCTACTTCCACCTCTCTGGGTCTACCCTGTTCCTCAGACTGTTATGTTCATTATATGCCACAAATAAGTGAGATCATCTGATATTTGTCTTTCTCTGCTTGGCTTGTTTCGCTTAGGATAATACTCTTGAGGTCCCTCCATGTCGTCTCAAAGGATAAGAGATCTTTCTTTCTTACAGCTGCATAGTACTCCATTGGGTATATGTACCGCAGCTTTTTTTATCCATCCATCCACTGATGGACACTTGGGCTGTTTCCAGATCTTAGCTATTGTAAATAGTGTTGCTATGAACATGGGGGTACATGTATTCTTTCTGATTGGTGTGCTTTTTTCTTTTAAAAAGTTGAGGAATGCTTTTTTTATATTTATCATTCCAAAATGTTTCAATTCCATATGTAGGTATTGATCTTTACACTACTTGCCTAGAATGCGGTGAACCTTTTCAATGATCACACTTGGGTTATTGTTTTCCAACACTAGATAGTTGGGGGTAAATATTTTCAGTTAATATGTGTAAAGATCTGGAAAATTTCAAAGGGCCATTTTTTGCAAACTTTATTTATAACTAAGTAAACAGTTCTGATATTACTGACAACTGGGGAAAAATGCTTAGGAATCTCGCCAGCACAGGGTTTTCATAGGTTACTGGTAGCACGGGAAACTGACACATTTGTAGAAACCACTTTACATGTATATGTGATGTGCTATAAAAATTAATTTTGACCAAGTGATCGTTCTTTTCAGATACTATCAAAATATTAATTCTAAAATATGAGAAAAACAGTATGTATAAAATATGTTCACTGTCATATATTTATAGTAAGAACTATTTGAAGTAACCCACAAATTCAGCAATAATGTAATGCTTAAATAAATTATAGTACATCTAAGTGACAGAACATGATTTAACTATTAAATACAATGGTAACAAATTGAATTATTTGGAAAACATGGAAATGTATTAATTATATAATGCTATGTGAAACATGTCAAGTATAGACTTGAGTGTGACATGACTATAATTATGCAAATATTAAAAAATGTTATACAAGATAGTGGATGAATACATAAAAATAACTTAGAATGATATAATTGATTTTTTAATAAAATGTTCACAAACTTTATGAAGTATATTATTTCTATGTATAACATAAATAAAAATTATTATAGGTTAAACACACAATATCGATTATGTCAATAGCTATAAAATATGACCAAATGTTAACTTAAGGCAAATCTAATCCCTAAAATTTAAGGATAAATTAAATGCAGATTATTTTTCACTTTAAAAAGAACTCATATTACAACGAAAAAAGATGTAAAACATTTAAATTTTTAGACTACGAAGAACCAGTTTTTCTATTTTGGAAAGTCAGATCCTAGAAATAACCTAAAAATCACTTACATTATTCCTAAGCATTTGTTTGCATTGACTATACAAGTTCATTTGTTAGCATCACATACTCTACCCCAGGCCACCCCACTCAGTCACCCTCTGAGAATTTGGAGAACCAGCATCACTGACTGTTGTGCTACTTTTTACTCCTGTTTTTAAGTCACAAAAATATTTTATATGTTGCTTTCACAGAATCTTAATTATCCACAGAATAGTATTCAATCTCTTAGGCTTCTAAAAGAGGGACACACCCAGAAATAGCATTAAAAACAAAATCAAATAAGCAAAAACAAAACATCAGTGAATAAGGAACCCCTAGAAATGTATAAAGTGGCTAAGAGTTGGTGATCTAAATATTATAGCTGATGTTTGCCATGCAGAAGAAAAACAGTGCTGTGATTAGCTGGTAATATCTACAAAATGCTAACTTTTTCATATGGAAGCCAAGAAGCATAGGAAACTACAGAAAACAGAAGGGAAGCAGCTACTGATGCTAAAAAATGTTTTAAATACAAGACAAATGCAATAAGACCTTGGTAAATGCAGTGATGATTTCATTTCTAAGAATACTTTAGGAGGCAGGCTTTGATTTAGTTGTTAGTTTTCAGGACAGAAGCCATATTTCCTGGTTCAGAATTCAGTTTCCTTGAATTCTATATTCAATTTAATCAGAAATGGTAGATTATAAGAGAAAGGGCTGACATATGGGATTTGTTTTGAGACCATTAAGTTGTAGGTGATCTCTTCATATCTACACATGCATCCCAAATATCAGGTGCCCACTACGTGTGTGGGCTGTTCTAGATGCGCAGATTCATTTTGATCACATACAATTTTGAACTTGGTGTAAATACTCCCCAAAATGATTATGAGTTATTTAGAAAACTTACATTCAAAGCATATAAAATTTTCTGTTTAAAAATGAAATGAAATGGGTATATTTATGATACCATTATTATCATTCATATATTGTATTTATAAGTTCAGCCCTCAAGAACCATTTATTGTCTTCATATGAATTTCTGATGTTGAGTAAATTGTTATTAGAGCAATAAGCCCACATTATGGCCACTTAACCACACTAGAGACCAATCTGTAAGAGCTTTTCCATTAAACAGCCCTCCCCCCCGCCACAAACTAACATTTTTGCCAAACACTTAATAAAGTGACCTTCCAGTATTTCAAAATACCGTAGTTTAGCCCTGGCCGGTTTGGCTTAGCGGTTAGAGCATGGGCCCTTGCACCAAAGGGTCTCAGGTTTGATTCCTGGTCAAGGGAACATACTTGGGTTGCAGGTTCAATCCCCAGCCCTGATCTGCGTTGTGTGGGAGGCAACCACTGATGTGTCTCTCTCATGTCAACATTTCTCCCCCCACCCCCCCCCCTCCACTCTTGTCTAAAAATCAATGGAAAAATATCTTCGGATGAGGATTAAGTAAAAAACAAACAAACCATAGTCTGAACAGAAACACAAGAAAAAGGTGTTAGAAATAGTAATGTTGTACCCTCTTTCACAAGTTTTTAACTGTCACAGATTCTGGTCATTGTCCTAGTTTTTCCTTTTTAAACTCAAAGATGGAAGACTTTGTCCTTTTTCTACACTATTGATTCAATGTAAAAATCCCTGGGCTTCTACTTGTTTGGGAGTCTAGGTATTTTAACTGCTCTTACTGGAATCTTATAGGAGAAATTGGACGAGTCACCCTTTGGGAAAAAAACGTTTTCTCTCCGTCATAGGCAGAACAGCCATCCAAAGGTATCCATGCCAATCCTAGGGCCTGAGAGCAGCCTCAGGCTGACTCCTAAGACCCCAAGGAACTGAATTCTACTAACAAACTACATGCACTCGAAAGAGGAGTCTTCTGAGGGCGTCCTGATAACAGCCCACCGAGCCCACACACCTTAATTTCAGCCTTGTGAGACCTAGAGTACAGAAAGCCGCCCAGTCAAATCAGGCTCTGACCTAAGAACTGTGAGATAATAAACTTACATTGTTTTAAACTGCTAAACTTGTGGCAATTTATAAAGTCATCAGTAGAAATTAATACACTTCTCCCCCAAAATGACTATTTCATTTGGAAGGACATTTTTCATGGGGCATCTAGAAACTAGGGAATTCTACAGATCCGCAGTACTCCCATTTTTATTACATCTATGTCCTTCTGATGAAAAGTAAAAATATCTCCCAGGCTTAACGAAGCTTGGTTCTGTGGTTTACCTGGTCTCACAGTTCTTTCAGTGGCTTCTTTCAATGTGCCCCGTGTGAATCAGCTTTCCCCCTTCAACAGTGAAGAGTGGGGAAGCCAGTGAGAGGAAGGGCAGGTGCACATCCTTCTCCAGTTATAACTGCCTGCCAGACCGAAGTCTGCTTCTCTCTTGTTCATAAAGGACTAGCTCCTTAACTATTAACAGAAGGTTCTGCCAACCCCACCTAGACTCTAGCCAAGCTAATTCCTAGGGTAGGGAAAATATAAAGACAACTGAAACCACAGTTTAGGGTTCAACACCATGTCAGTTTTGCCAACGGTCTCTGTTCTGACCCTGTACAAACTGATTCAAAGTAACTAGAATGCAGCCTCAATCCTTGTGCCAAAAGAAGATCTATTTCTTACTTTCATTTGCTGGTCTGCCAGCCTCAGTTCCCTTCTAACTAGCATCTTATTCTGTCTCAGATACCAGAGCAGAACATTCTATTAAGTTCTTTCCTCATATTACTTCTGAGGAAATATGTTCTGCCTAGACTTCCATTTCTAGAGCTGAATCCTCACTACTTGCAGTCGGGTTCCCTTGATGCCAATAATTCCCCTGCCTAGATCTCCACTCACTGTTTCTCCATGTGCCACCCCCGGTGCATAGCACTTTCCACCTGTCGAGCATTTCCGTTTTATACCATCCTAATGATGACCGTCTGCACATACCTCTGCCTGTTGCCTCCTACAGTCTCAAAAATCTCCAAGGCAGAGCTACTAACCTGTCCTCACTTCCTCTCAATTGTCTGCTGTAAGATCTCCCTCAATTGCTTACTCTGTCATCCTAAAATGGCCTTGTCTTAGAATCCAAGACACACTTGTCCTGACTGCACGACCACGGACCTCTATTTTGGGAAGTTCTTTTTTTAAATCTTTGTCACAGAACACATTACAGCCATGGAGGTACAGCTCTGTATCAACAGCATGAATCATTGCAATTTTTGTTTGGTTTTTCCAGGAAGAAGTTAATCATTATATACTCATCTTTTAAAAAGTCATATCCCTTATGAGTCAGTTAAATGTTTATGAAAAAGACATATCTCCTCTGAAATATCATTTTTTCTTTTGAAATTTACAGCTTTTGTAGGAAGAAATTTAAAGTCAATAATTCTGAACAGCTATAAGCATGAATCTGAAACAATATGTATCTAATATAACAAATTCCAAAAGCTTTTAAATTTTATCTAGAATGGTTAAATACGCTTAAGGAGGTATTCTAATAGGTTTACAAAAAAATTTCAAAATCATTTCACTATATCACAATATTTTAGGATGATTCCCATACTAAGATTAATGTTTAAAGCTTCAACATTTATTTTATTTAAAATATCTCATATCCCCAAGAAGTTGTTATTATGGATAAAAAGAGAAATTGAAAGTAACTTGAGCAGAAATACTACTGTTTAGTTTTAAAATATGTTAGTTACTGTTTTCTTAAAAGTGGCATAACAGGCAGATTATAAGAGGCACAAAATGAAAATAATAAGATAATAAATAAAAATATTTGTTTACATTGACTCCAAACTGGAAATAAGGCTAAGCCACTGAACTAGTTTTCTAAATATTTTTTATTAATATAGAGTATAATTCTGCCACTGGGTTTGAAACTATTTAATTGCTGCCACAAGACAAAATAAAACATTACCATACATTAGCACATATAAACATACAGATTAAGGGATGCCAGCAAAGTGCTTTTACATCTGTGTAAAGTTTTGATGGAGATATTTTAACTTAAATACGTATGAACAAAGATCCTAAAGATCCATAATAATACAAATAACTAGAATAAAAAAAAACCGAGAAATTCATCAAACAACTGTTATTTTCTGTTTGAACAGAGAAGGAAAGGTAAAGATAATCATGTTTAGAGATTCACTTTAAAATTGAAAAAAATGAATTTCATTGGACAGAGGTTGAGACACAGTCGCCGACCTGCATCCACCAGTTTTTCTAACTTTCAACCACAGCGCTCTACAGTAATCTCCGACGCTCACTGACATGAAATCTGTAAGACATTTACTCCTCAGAGAAAGATGGTGAAATACAGTTTCAACATAAAGAGCTAGTGTGACTGTTTTTTATGTTTCTCTTTAGACAAATGTACCAAATCTTATATCGCAAAGGGATACTGACTCTACAGCATGCCGTCACTCCTCAAAACACCTGGAGTTCCTATTTTGGATGCCTTCGGACACTGTATCACACTCTCGTAGATATTCTCAAGATAAGAAATCTTTATCCTTAAACAGTTAATGTACTTTTTGGAAGTGTGCAAACTTCATTTGGTACAGGTTTTTATGAGTAGTGGATAATAAGAAAGGCTAAAAACATTTTGAATCAAAATTTTGAAATAGGACAGCTTTTTCATTTAAAATGGCATCAAACTCAATTGCAAAAAAATGAAGTTATTTTTTATTTTTAATGACAGTTGACATACAATATTATATTTGTTTCAGGTGTACAACACAGTGATTCGACATGTATATGCCTTAAGAAGTGATCACTATTATAAGTCTAGTAACCACCTGCCACCATATAAAGTTATTACAATATTGTTGACTAACAGTGCTGTACATTACATCCCCAGGAATTACTTCATAACTGGAAGTTTGTACCTCTTAATTCTCTTCACTTTTTTGGTCCATGGCTCAAATCCCATCCCCTCGGGCAACCATCAATTTGTTCTCTATATCCATGAGCCTTTTTCTGTTTTGTTTTGTTCATTTTCTTTTTTTCTTTTTAGATTTCATATATCAGTGAAATCATATGGTATTTGTCTTTCTCTGCCCAGCTGGCTTCCCTTAGCATAATACCCTCTAGGTCCATTCATGTTGTCGACATTTTTAAAGTGACCACATGATTGAGATGTTTTAGGTTTTTATATATTTTTAATCAATTTTTGACTTCATAATTTTCATTCAATAGTACACTTTTTACCCCCCCAAATATCTGTGCCTACTATATATCTGATACTACGCCAAGTAGATCTTATTCTTGTTCTCGGGAGTTTATAACCTTAGAGAGAGAAACAGACAATTACACACATATTTATTTACCAATGTGATAAACACTAGAAAAAGAAAGGGAAGGATGTACTTTGGAGGCTTACAGAATGTTTTGTAGCAGTAATATTTAAGCTGAAAGCTGAAGAAAGAGTTGGTGAGAAAGGGGAAAAGAAGAACTAAAAAGTAAGGCAACAGAATTAAATTATATAAACTAAAAGAATTAAGAAGTAAAGATCCTAGGGCAGGAGAGTGACAGAGTATAAGAAATGTTAAGAAAGGTCAGTGTGGCTGAATCACAGTAATTCTAATGTGTGGCATGAGAGATAATTTGACTTCATCATAGGATCGATATGAAGTCATCAAAGAGTTTAGAGAAAGAAGCACATGATCATCTGATCTATTGTTTTAAAAAGATAACTCTGGTAGTTCCCTGGAGAAAATGAAATAAAGGGGGCAAGAGAAAATTCCTTCTTAGGCAGCAGTGGAGAAGAAATGTGGATGGATTCAAAATATATTTCAAAGTCAAAAAAATGCCAGGATTAATGAAGGTCAACCAAAAAGGGGTAAGGGAGACAGATATGCCATAAATGCATTGCTATGATGGAAGGAGACAGGTAACACTGGACATGCATCAGGTTTGGAGGGAGGAGCGCAAGAGCGGCAGGGAGAAGCATGAATTCAATTTGGATGTGTAAAACATTCAGCAAGAACATTTATTTACCAACAACTCTGCTCTTAGAGATTATTTCCAGACAGGAAATTCCACACCTTCTAACTTGTTTAACAATCTTACTGACCTTGTACTTTAAACTCATTTCTTTTCACTTAAGTCCTTCTTTTTTATTTTTCCTATATTGCAGAGAAAACAACTGACCACTACCTTAGGTATGACCAATTATAGTAATATATACTTGCATTAGCAAATGACAAATAAGAATTAATGGTTTCTGTAACTCTTGCATACATTCTATTGTAGTATCAGCCATATTATGTTGAGATTGTCTCTGTGCAGTCTGAAAATACTTGGTCCTAAAGGCCAGGCCTGTTTTCCTCCTTTGTATTTGCTTAGCAGTGCCTGGTGTGTGGTCAGTAGAAACTGGCTGAAATGAATCCAGGCTATTATGATAATGTGTTTTGTTGTGGGCTAAAATAAATCTTATGTCACTTACAGAATTAATAAATGTCTAAAATCGAAAGTAGCCTATGTTATTTTATGTCCAGCAAGCATATTAAGTTTCTAGAAGACAAACTGAGAGACATCAATATAGATGATAACTTGCTTTGCTATTTTCTAAATAGGCATGGATAGTTTTAAAGGACACCAAAGAGGAATACATTATACAATCTATACGTCGGCATTCTCTGTAGGTGATGAATATAACTCAACAATGTTACTACACAGGAAATGTCAATTTATTTTTAGTATCATTTCATCCAAATAGTAATTTGACTTCTGTAAGATGACCACATGATTCATTTTCAAGATCAAGTTCTAATATATGGTTGCCAATCATTTATAGCCATTAAGTTAACTTCATTTTAAACACCATTTTGAAAAATGGAGCCATAAAATAATCATTTCTTTCATTGTGAAATCATTATTGGTGATTACTCCACTACACAAGGCTAGATGTTTTGTCTAACAAAATAGAATTTAAGACAAAAAGCATTAGTAGATACAAAGAGGATCTTTACTTAATAATAAAAGGAACAATTTACATGCAAATTATAATGATCCTTAATGTATCTAACAGTATAACTTTAAAAAACATATTGCAAAACTGACAAAATTACAAAGGGAAGTTAACAAATTCACAATCACAGCGAGAGATTAAGAGACTTCTCAGAAACTAATACATCAACCAGCTAAAAATTAGATTTGACCACAATTAACAATCTTGACTTCATGGACATTTATAAGACCCAGGGTCCACATACAGAAAATATAAATTTTTAAAACCCTATTAGAATATTCATAAAAGTTTTTATCAAAACGAGACAACAAAACAGCATAAAAATATTGAAAATATATATGATATGGATTATTTCTTTAAACATAATACAATAAAATTAGAAATTATTCAAAACTTTTAATTTGAGGAACTATAAATAAATATTTTGAATTTTATAAAATCACAACAGAAAATTGTTTAGATTTAAACTACAAAAGCCCTAAATACCAAAACTTGCATAAAGCAGTACTTAGTGAAAGTACATAGCTTAAATTTGTATATTAGGTAATGGAAAAGGCTAGAAATAGTAGATGTTTTGGATTTATCCCTCGACAGTAATAAATAAAGGGAGCTTATTTTTGCTCCACTAAAATTTTACAAACATAATTATTATATTTCTACCCTAGACTTGGCACGTGCCAGATAGGGTTGAGTGAAGAAGAATGTAAGATTTTATTCTTTAATTTTATTGTAGAACAGAAAAAGACAGAAATGATTATTTAATACTGTAAGGTAATGCATATAACCAAGTATAACAGAGAGAGATAAAACACAGCTATAGGGTGAAATCAACCACACTGTGTGTTTCCTAAACCCTGAAATAACATTGAAGTGGAAAGAAAAGAGAAATATCTTAGAAGGAAACAAACACCATTCAGGCTGGGAGAGAAATTGTTATAAATTGTAGAGTATTTCATTGCCTTGGTAAAACTATTATATATTCTTCACGTTTCTGAGAAACAGGTATTTATGTTCAAGCCAAGGCACTGCCACCTATCCCCCCATACTAACTCCCTACAGGCTCAGGTAAGATTCCTCAGAGCAGCCACAGCCCCTTTGCAATACCCAGGAGACCAGCGCCCCACCAAACACATGTGCTATTCAGAACACAGTTTATTATAACTGTTATACCAATTCACATTAAGAATAAAAACGACCAATTATTAGAGTTAACTTCACAAAGACAGTCATGGTTTCAGCTGAATCTTGAAGAAAAGTTAATGTGATGGAAAGGAATAACAATAATATTAAAAAATCAGACCAGAATCAAAACATGGGAAAATGCACAAAGGAAGCAATAAACTACAAAGGAACTACAGAAGATAGGAAACTTCTCTCCCTGGACAGCAGGAGAAAAAGAGTTGTATACAAGAAATAAGACCAACTTCTGGGAATCCTTAAATACCAAGATATCTTTGAAGAGTTATTATATATCTCCAAGATATGAAGCAACTTAACATGATAGTAATAATTAATGAGCTTCAAAGTACATGAAACAAAGATTATCAGAACCAAAAAGAGAAACAGACAAGCTCACAATTATAGGTGAGAGAGAAACATCGATCAGCTGTACTCAATGATTGATAGAATGAGTACACAGAAAACCAGTAGGGATATAAAAGATGAGAAAACCTATAAATTATTGAGATTTAATTGAATTTATAAAGCACTATACTCAAAAATAGCAGACTACACATTTTTAATGTGTATTCTTGATGCATTCACCAAAACAGACCATATCCTGGGCCATAAAACAAGCCTCAATAAATTTTAAAATATAGCAAACAACAGTTATCTGACCACAATGAAATTAAATTAGTAATTTAAAACAAAAAGATATTTTTAAAATCTCCATACATTTGGAAATTAAATATATGTAAATATATGTATAAAAGAAGACAGTGCATGAGCAATTAGAAAATATTTTATATTGAATGGTAATGAAAACGCAATATATCAAAATTTGTGGGATGTAGCTAAAGCAGTGCTATAGGGGAAATGTATAGCATTAAATCTTACATAAGAAAAGAAGATTTGCCCTGGCCGGTTTGGCTCAGCAGTTAGAGCGTAGGCCTGCGGTCCAGAGAGACCCGGGTTCGGTTCCCGCTACGGGCACGTACCTCAGTTGCAGTTTGTCCCCGGCCCTGGTTGGGTCGTGCGGATAGTAGCCACTCTCTCTCTCTCTCTTCCTCTTTCTCCCTCCCACTCTATCTGAACAAAAAATGTCCTCAGGTGAGGATAAAATAAAAAAAAAGAAAAGAAGATTTAAAATCAATGACCAAAATTTCCATGTTAAAATGCTAGAAAAAGGAGAGCAATTAGTGCCAACATAAGCAGAAGAAAAGAAATAATAAAGATAAAAGCAGAAATCAATAAAGTAGAAAAGAGAAAATTAATGTAACCAAAAAGCAGGTTCTTAGAAAATTCAATAAAATAGATAAAACCAGCCCTGCAGGTGTGGCTCAGTGGACTGAGTGTCATCTCATGGACTGAGAGGTCCCGGTTTGATTCCCAGTCAGGGCACATGCCCAGGTTTCAGGCTAGATCCCCAGTAGGGGGCATGGGATCAAACCTACAACCCAGGTACATGTCCTTAACTGGGAATCGAACCCTCAGTCACAGGGCGATGCTCTAACAGCTGAGACAGACTGGTCAGGGCAAGAACAGATATTTAGATCAATGAAACAAAATAGAGTCCAGAAATAGCCTCATGCTTGAAAGGTCATTTAAGTTTTGACAAAAGTGCCAAAGTAATGCAATGGGTAAGGACAGTCTTCAATAAAGTTTGAGTAATTAATCTTAAATTCTCTTTGCCTCAGTTTCTTCATTTGAAAAATGGGAATGACCAAGATTATCTACCTCAATTAGGTTGGTTGATATGAAAATTAAATGAGTTAATACATGAAAAGTGCTTGGAATATGAGGCCTGGCACATATTAAATGTTTGGCTATTCAATAATTTTTTGCCTGTAAGTGAAAAGTAGGTGGGAAAACTATAGAAATTATCTAGAAAAATGATTCTAAGATGACACTTCTACATGAAATAAAAATTAAGGCAAATGTGAGGTTCTGTTTCCCTGTAAGATTTAGAAAATTATCTTGATTTTTAAAATTTTACCTATGTGCTTAATTCTAACACGTGACAGAAAAAAATTACCTTGTTTTTAAAAATCGTGGTATTATTGCAACATTTGATATCTCTTCTAGTAAATATTAGATTAATTTCTTAAAAGAAATTTTGAAATATTTAAAAATTTCATTTGTCAACTTTCTCTAAAGAAATGATGGGTTATGATTAATATCCTTAACATGTCCCAATCTCACTGGGTTTTTCTGACTTTATTGTTTAATAAATAAATCAAAACTGTATTATAGAATTTCTATGATCAACACCTAAAAGTTAATTTACCTAAAAATATTCTTAACTATCAAACATATTTCTCTTTCCACTGGGGGCTAGTTAGGTGGATAGAAGACAATGCTGTTCAGATCACATAGCCAATCCTCATATGAATTAGTTTCTTCTGTAACTAGGCCGCAAATGACATGATTAATTCTAGGTAGATGTCTTAAATGTCAGTGACCACCATGAGAATCAGGAGGCAGCCTATTTGGGGATTTAAAAAAAAAATCACTGTTACTACTTATATGACTCAGAAAGCATGCCACTGTGAGTCCTTTGCATCAAGGGTTATTTGTGATAGCTCTCTTCACAGTGATTATGGATACTCACATATAGCTTCAATTATACATGTTCTATCCTACAAATAGTAGGCATTCAATAATCATTTGGTCAATTAAAGAATGAATAGATTTGTTTTGTGACCTATCCTTGAGAATGTTCTGCGTGTGCCTGAGAAGAATGTGTATTCTGATTTTGTTGGATGGAATGTTCTATATATGTCTATTAGGTCTATTTGTCCAAAAGTATGTTTCAAGTCCAATGTTTCTTTATTTTCCATCTGGATCACCTATTCATTGATGAAAATGGTGTGTTGAAATCCTCTACTATTGTATTGCTGACTATTTCTCTCTTTAGATCTGCGGCCTAGTTACAAAAGAAACTAATTCATATGAGGATTGGCTATGTGATCTCAACAGCAGTGTCTTCTATCCAACTAACTAGCCCCCAGTGGAAAGAGAAATATGTTTGATAGTTAAGAATATTTTTAGGTAAATTAACTTTTAGGTGTTGATCATAGATATTCTCCCTTTAGATCTGCTTAATATATTTAAGTGCTCCACCCAGCCAGTGTGGCTCAGTGGACTGAGCATCGTCCCATGGACTGAGAGGTCCTGGTTTGATTCCCAGTCAGGGCACATGCCTGGGTTGTGGGCTCGGTCCCTAATAGGGGGTGTGCAGGAGGCAGCCAATCAACATTTCCCTCTCACAACGATGTTTCTATCTCTCCCTTCCTCTCTCTCTAAAAAGTCAATTAAAAACAAATATATATATATGTATGTATACATATAAGTGCTCCAATAAACTTTTTGATGAGTTATAATGACCTACTTTTTTTCTTGTTACATTTCTGGCTTAAAGTTTATTTTGTCTGATGTAAGTATAGCTGCCTCTGCTCTCTTTTGGTTTCCACTTGCATGGAGTATCTTTTTCTATCCCTTCTCTGAGCCTATGTGTGTTCTTAAAGCTGAAGTGAGTCTCTTGTAGGCAGCATATTGTTGGGTCTTATTTTTTTTATCCATCCAGCCACTTTGTGCCTTTTGATTAAAGAATTCAATCCATTTATATTTAGAGTAATTATTGATATGTAAGGACTTACTATTGCCACCTTATTATTTTCTGTTTTGCAGTTCCCTTCTTCCTTTCTTGCTGTGTTCCTCTGTGAATTGGTGATTTTCCATGGTGGCATGCTCTGATTCCCTTGTCTTTATCTTTTGTGAGTCTACCATAGTTTTCTGCTCTGGAGTTATCAAGTGACTTATAGAAAACACTTTATAGACATAATCTATTCTTTGCTGTTAACTTTGCATACAAAACTCTACCCTTTAATTCCCTCACTTTTAGGTTTATAATGTCACAACTGGTCTCTTTTTATATTGTGCATCTGTTAGCTAATTATGGTAGCTACAATTTTTTTTAATCCTCACCTGAGGATATTTTTTCCATTTATCTTCAGATAGAGTGGGAGGGAGGGAGAGAGAGAGAGAAACATTGATGTGAGAGAGACACATAGATTGGTTGCCTCCGGCATGATGCTGACCAGAGCCAAGGACGAACCTCAACTGAGGTATTAACCAGAATTGAACCCGTGACTCTTTGGTCTGTGGGCTGACGCTCTAACCGCTGAGCCAAACCGTTATAATTATAAGTTCTGATTTCAAGCCAGGGCGTTATAATTATTTTTGATACTATTTTACTTCAACCCTTATACCAGGTCAAGTGGTTCTCACATCATCAGATTATAGTATTAGAGTTTTCTGAACTTGAATAAATATTTGCTTTTATCAGTGTAATGTATATATTCATGTTTTCATGTTATTAGTGTCCTTTCATTTCAGCTTGAATAACTTTCAGCATTTCTTGTAAGGTAGGTCTAGTAGTAATAAATTTCCTGTTTTTGTTTGTTTGGGAAAGTTTTTTTTTTCCCCTCATTTCCTAGGGATAACTTTGCCAGATAGAGTTTTTTGGTTATCATTGTTTTTTCTTTCAGCATTCTGAATGTATCATTTCACTCTCTCCTTGCCTGTAAGGTTTCTGGCTGAGATATCAGGCACAGTATAAGTGAGATTCACAGAATTCATCTATAATACTTGTTGAGTATGTATTAGGTGTGATGTATTCTGGGATATATAACAATGAATAAGGCACATTTCGTACATTTAGGGACACAGCAGTGCAGCTTAAACAAGTGTTAAAATAACCCTTGTACACAATCATGTGCCACATAACACTTCAGTTAACAATGGACCACATATATGATGGTAGTTCCATAAAATTATAAGGAAGCTGAAAAATTCCTATTGCCTAGTGGTGTTGTAGCTGTCACAGAGCAATTCATTCCTCACATGTTTTTGGTGATGCTGTTGTAAACAAACTCACTGCAATGCCACTCCTGTAAAAGTGTAGCACATACAATTACAGCAGTAAGCTGTGACATCTAGGTTTGTGTAACTATACTCTATGATGTTTGCACATGACGAAATCCCTTAACAACACGTCTCAGACCGTATCCCCGTCATTAAGCTGTGTGTGACTGTAATACAAAGTGCAGTACATGCCGAGTTAGGAGGGAAAATGGTGCTAATGCAAAATCTTAAATTCTGATGCCATAAGAGGTATTACAGAAGTGACAGAAAGAGAAAAACTGACTTGTAAGAAAGCAAAGAGAGTATTTTATTTTTCATTTCTTTGTCATGAACCTGTGCTCCCAAACCTAATATCCACTCCATTCTTGGTGAGATAGACAAATGAAATACCCTTAACTTCCTTTTGCCTTTAATAGTTTTAAAGGAATGTTCAATAATAAACCAAGTTGATCTTATTAAAAATAATAACGGCTACCATTTACTGCACACCTATTAGGTATTAGGCATTGTATCAAGTGCTTTGTATGATCTCATTTAATTATGATAGTAGCCATGAACAGCATTATCTTTTCCATTTTACAAATAAGACAGCTGGCACAAATACACTATCCATCTTTTCCAAGTCACATGATATTATGCAGCAAAATCACAATTTTAAATTCAGTTCTGATTTCAAAGATTGTGTTCTTTATTACTAAGTTACCCTACGTAATGATCCCTTTCAGACTGATTATTCTATACCTCAACCTAATCAAGTCTTTAACCCACGTTATACAGTTTGAAAATATCTTTCCTTTTCTCTATGTAAGCATACTAACTAGAAAAAGAATGCTGCTACCATGAGATGTATGAATACCTTCTCAGTGTCTTGAAACTTTAACTTTCAAGAGCTTTAGTCCTTTTGGGGCTTAACTTGCATTTATAACGATAGGTTTTTGAGATCTAAGGGATAAATTCTTTATTAGCAGACTTCTTCATTTATGTCCAAAGATAAAACTGCTAGTCGTTATTAAAAAGGCCTTAATTTTCTTAGAACAAGTGTCATTTCTATTTCTCCTCTTCAATGACTTTAGTAAAATATTATGAATCCATGGTAACCGTTGGGCAGACTACTGGAGAATAGAAAAATCATAAGATTTATTTATCAACTAATTTTTAAAATATTTTTAATTGATTTTTAGAGAGAGGAAGGGGAAGAGGGAGAGAAACATCAACGTGAGAGCGCTACATGGGTCAGCTGCCTCCTGCATGCCCCTTACCGGGGATCGAACTGGCAACCTTTTGGTGCACAGGACAATGCCCAACCAGCTGAGCCATACCAGCTAGGGCTGATCAACTATTTTTAATGAAAAATGACTTTTCAAAGAAATTTGCCTGCTAACACAATGACATTTTATAAGTATTAAATTTAAAATGTCCCAGTACATTCTATAGTGTCTCTTAGAAAATATTGGAATAACAATTGGTAGGAATTTTCAGCAAGACTAATTATCACTTATACTTTGGGCTTTTAGAATACAGGGCAAATCCTGACCAAAAAATCTATCAAGAAACATATGTTCAGACAACACTCCATCAGGCTTAGAGTTCTTAAGAAAATGTTTTAACTATGGATCTAATATACATTACTTCTGCCCAAACAGTACTTTATGGCAATTGTATGAATTAAAGGGAAATGAGTAAAAAATGGTCCTTGTCTCTTTCTCCATTGAATTTACTACTGCAGGCCATGAAATGTTTTAAAATGTAAAACAGTATTAAGTAGATAGCTTCATCTTTTATAAACTAAAAACTTGTACATATTTAATTAGCATTATATTAATTTATTTTTATTTAAGAAAGAGCAATCTAAATGCTTAATAAGAAAGGCATATCATGCCCACCGGTGTGGCTCAGTGGTTGAGCATCGACCCATGCACCAAGAGGTCGCTGGTTTCATTACTGGTCAGGGCATATGCCCAGGTTGTGGGGCAAATCCCCAGTGGAGGACATGCAGGAGGTAGCCAATCAATGTTCTCTCTCATCAATGTTTCTCTCTCTCTCCCTTTCCTCTCTCTCTCTCACATCAATAAAGAAAAAAAATTTTTTTAAAGGCATATCACATTTTTTAAATTATCAAAGTAAACTCTAACTGATGAGCTACTATCTGGCTTCAAAACTTAAAAATTCTAAATTTCAAAAATTTTCAAAATGATCCTTCTCCTTTTCATCTATAATGTTGAAACCCCAGTTTGCTCATTACCATACTTTAACTTTACCATTGAAATAAAATAGCATTTGATCTATCTTTGTCTTTATCCTCTCTTTATCAATCAATCCCTCATTTTGCTCTCACAATATCAGATCACACATCAAATATCTGCTCTAATCATGTCACTAATATAGGCAAATATCTTCTTTGAGTCCCATTTACCTACATTAAGTCTACATTTCTTATAATGAGGCCCTTCATGCTCTGACTCTGAATTGAGTTTCCAGGCCTTATTTCTACTACACTCCTACATGTATCCTACATCCTATCAGTTTTGCATATGCATCTACTCCACCAAGCTAAAACTATGAGCCCCTTGGAAAGAAGAACAGAGCGGACCCCCATATCTTCCTTGTATGATGGGATTTGAAAGTATCTATTGAAATAATAAATGAACGATTCTTATAATAATTATTTCGATTAAAGAGTTATTATGACAGTGATTGTACTGAACACTTATTGGTTGTCTGTTAATATGACATTAAGATTTTGTTAAAGTACCATAAAAAGTCATAATCTTAAGGTCAGTGGGTTGTGGTGTATCCATCTCCTCCTTTAGTGCCCCCTATTTTTCCCTTAGAGAGCAATCTTTTCTCAAGAGGATACCATATCCCCTCTCCTTTTTTATGTTACACTTCCCCATACTCTATCTTCCATGTCCCATTTTGAAGACGCATGTCCAGATTCACAGCTCAAAGAAATAAAAGAGGATCTTTGACAGTTACTCCTGCTTACTAATAGACTGGATAAATGTCAGTGTAAATGAATTTTAGCCCTGTTGCTGTATTTGAACATTAATTAGTACTTACCTGTATTTTATACCAAATCCACTTTCTGACATTTGGAAAGCATAACTCTGCTTATGATACTATTTTTCTCTGATAGTATCTAACAGTAAATATTTTTAACTTTTCATGGGTTTGGGTCTTGACTTTCTTAAAATTATAAACTACTTGAAGACCACAATAAAATCTTATAGTCTTTTTTCTAAAGAAACTTCATTCAGCACCTTAGACTTAATAGTTAGGTGTTCAATAGATTGTGTCATGAAAACATCATATTAAATTACCCCAAATATTTTACCAAAGTAATTTTTATTACTGAGAAAATGAAAAACAATAATTTAAAGGCTTTAAAAATAGGGAGTGAAAAATTGTATTGATCCATTATTTGACCTTTATTTTGAATTTGCACAAATGGTCAAAAACTTCAAAATAACCCTCAGTTGACTTCAATAGAGTGAAATGGGATGATTTGATTCTCTACATAAATTTAATATGATCAACAAATCTCTACTGATTTAACCACGTAAATATAATTTCAGGATTTGGCTTCTTGTTCATATTCTATAGAATCATGGATAAGACCTTATCAAGCTAGTTCTGAGCTCCCAAAATACAGGTATACTATATTATTATAAGAAGATAGTAAGAGAGAGTGGAAAATGGCAGCAGAGTTAATGGAAGCTACACAGACCATCTCCCAGGACCAAACTGGAATTACAACTAAAATAAAGACAAATCATCAGGAAAAGCCAACTGAAAAGCAGCTAGAGAGAACCTGTACAACCAGGGACAGAAAGAGGATGCCAAATTGAGCCTGGTAGGAACTGCGGAAGCACATGAGGGTGGGCTGGGGGCCCACAGACAGCAGCAGAGAGCTGTTTTAGCTGAGTATGCTTCCCTCTGAGAAAGAAAGGGTTTTAATAAGCACCAAATCAGCTACAGCCACACTCCTGGGCTCTGGCAGAGGGAGGGTAGACTGGTCTGGAACTGTGTAGAGATAGTCCAGGGCTCCTGGCTCAGGAGAGAGCTGAAAGGGGAGGACACTGGGAGTTTTGTGATGAATCAGTCACTCACAAGACAGTAGGCATCTTACTCAAAGAGCCCCTTCCCAGACCCCCAGGGAGAAGCAACGGCCCCTCCCACAGGAATTCACTGCCACCAGGCCAGGCCAGAGAAATGTAAATTGAGGCTCATTAACATCAAGTCTAATATCAAGCAAGTGCCCCACCTGCTGGAAATCCTCTTACACCTGAAGGATTTTTCATTCAGCTGAGGGCTACAAATTGAGGCTCATCAAATAACTGAGACTAATAGCCTCTAGGCAAAAAGCTAGAGGATAACTGAACCTTTCATTGGCTTGAAAATTTACCCAGGAAAGAAAGACTTGACAGTGGTGTTTAACATGGGTCCTCCCACACTCATCCAAACCCAGTAGAGGAAGCCACAACCAGCGGAACACCAACACCCACAGGGAAAATTTGGCAGGCTCCAAATCCCACTGAGACATTCAAAATTGTGAAACAAAGAAACAAATCCCAAATGAAAAAATAAGATAATTCTGCAGGAGAAAAAATAAATGACATGGAATTAAGCAAGATATCAGAGGGAAAGTTCAGAATAATAATCATGAGGAAGCTCAACAGCATGAGTAATGATAAGAAATATTGAAAACTGACCAATTGGAAATGAAGAACAAATCAGCAGAAATGAAGAACACATAGGAAGAAATAACCAGTAAATTAGAGGAAGTTGAGGACCGGATCAGGATCAGTGAATTAGAAGACAGGGTAGAAAAAAAATCACCCAATCAGGAATACAAAAAATAAAAACAATTAAAAAACAGGAAGACAGCCTAGGAGAATTGTGGGACAACATGAAATGTACGTAACAATAGCTGCATCATAGGAGTGCCAGAAGAAGAAGAAAATGAGAAAGGGTTAGAGAATATATTTGAAGAAATAGTGACAGAAAATTCCCTAGCTTTGTGAAAGAAAAAGGCATACAAGTCCAAGAAGCATAGAGAGCCCCAAGAAAGAAACCCAAAGAGGCCCACACCAAGACATATAATAATTAAAATGCCAAAAATTAAAGACAAAGAGAGAATCCTAAAAGCAGCAAGAGATAAGCAAGAAATTACCTACAAAGGAATGCTCATAAGGCTATCAGCTGACTTCTAACAGAAGCACAACAGGCCAGAAGGGAATGGCATAAATTTATCAAGGTAATGAAAAACAAGGATCTGAATCCAAGCCTACACTATCCAGCAAGGGTATCATTCAAAATAGAAGGTGAAATAAAGAGCTTCCCAGACAAGAAAAAGGCTAAGGGAAAATATTAGCACCAAACCAGCACTGCAAGAAAAGTTAAAAGGACTGCTGTGATTAGCAGAAGAAACAGGAAAAGAAACATAACCATAATAAACAAAAATGGCAATAAATAAGTACATATAATAACCTTAAATGTAAATGGATTAAACACTCCAATCAGAAGACACAAAGTAGCTGAATGGAAAAGAAAGCATGTCGTTTACAAGAGACCCACCTCACAACAAAAGACTCACATAGGTTGAAAGAAAAGGAATGAAAAAATTTGTTTTCAAGCAAATGGAAAGGAATAAAAAGCTGGGGTAGTAATACTCATATCCAAAAAAGAGACTTCAAAATGAAGGCCATAACCAGAGACAAAGAAGGTCACTACATAATATTGAAGAATGTATGCAACAGGAGGACATAACCTTGGTAAACATATATGCACCCAACATAGGAGCACCAAAATACATTAAAAAACTTCTGGAGGACTTCAAAGGAGAAATCAATAGCAATACAATCATTGCAGAGGACAAAAAATTAGCAAGGGAACAGAGACTCTAAATGATACATTAGATCAAATGGATTTAATAGATATCTACAGAGAATTACACCCCAAAACTATAGAATTCACATTCTTCTCAAGTGCACATGGGACATTCTCAAAGACAGACCACATGTTAGGACACAAACTAAGTCTCTACAAGTTCAAGAAGACTGAAATCATATCAAGCATCTTCTCAGATCACAAGGCATGAAACAAGAAATCAATTACAACAAAAGCACTCAAACACATGGAGGTTAAATAGCATGTTATTAAACAATGAATGGGTTACCAAGGAGATAAAGGAAGAAATTGAAAACTTCCTGGAAAGAATGAAAATGAACACACAACAACACAAAATCTATGGGACAAAGTGAAAGCGGTCATGAGAGGGAAGTTCATAGCACTACAGGCCTACCTCAAGAAACAAGAAAAATTTCTAATTGACTTTCTAACCCTACAACTTAAAGAGCTAGAAAGTAAACAAAAGGAAACACCCAGAGCAAGTAGAAAGAGAGAAATAGTAAAGGTCAGAGCAGAAATAAATGACATAGAGACTAAAAAAAACAATTCAAAAGATCAATGAAACTAGAGCTGGTTCTTTGAAAAGACAAAGAAGACTGATGGATGCTTAGCCAGACTCACCAAGAAACAAAAAGAGAGGACCCAAATAAACAAAATCAGAATGAAAGGGGAGAAGTAACAACTGACACCACAGAAATACAAAGGATCATTAAAAAATACTATGAAGAATTATACACAAATTGGACAATCTAGGTGAAATGGACAAATTTCTAGAAACACACAATCTCCCAAAACTCAACTGGGAAGAGATAGAAAACTTGAATAGACCAATAACAACTAAGGAAATTGAAGATGTAACCAAGAAACTCCTAGCAAACAAAAGCCCAGGCCTGGACGGCTTCATGGGGGAGTTTTACCGAACATTCAAAGAAGATTTAACACCCATTCTCCTCAAAGTATTCCAAAAAATTCAAGAAGAAGGGAGACCTCCAAACTCATTTTATGAGGCCAGCATAATTCTAATTCTAAAACCAGATAAAGATACTACAAAGGAAGAAAACTACAGGCCAATATCCCTGATGAATACAGATGCAAAATCCTTAATAAAATATTAGCAAATCGGATGCAGCAATACATTAAAAAAGTTATTCACCATGACCAAATGGTATTCATCCCAGGGATGCAAGGCTGGTACAATATTTGCAAATCAATAAATGTGATACACCACATAAACAAAATGAAAGATAAAAACCATATGATCTTATCAAGAGATGCTGAAAAAGCATTTGACAAAATCCAGCACCCATTTCTGATAAAAACACTCAGCAATGTGGGAATAGACGGATCATATCTCGACATAATAAAGGCCATATATGAAAAACCTATAGCCAACATCATACTCAATGGGCAAAAACTAAAAGTATTTCCCTTAAGAACAGGAACAAGACAGGGATGCCCACTTCCCTCACTCGTATTTAACATAGTACTGGAAGTCTTGGTCACAGCAATAAGACAAGAAGGAAAAATAAAAGGGATCCAAATTGGAAAAGAGAAGTGAAACTGTCATTATTCACAGGTGACATGATATTGTACTTAGAAAACCCTAAAGACGTCATCAAAAATCTACTAGAGCTAATAAATGAATTTGCCAAAATTGCAGGATACAAAATTAACATCAAGAAATCGATGGCATTCTTATATACCAATAATGAACTCACAGAAAGGGAAACACACACAAAAAAATCCCATTTACCGTTGCAGCAAAAAACTAGGATACCTAGGAATAAACTTAATTAAAGAAGTAAATGACCTATTCTCAGAAAACCACAAGGCATTGAAAAAAGAAATAGAGGAATACATAAAAATGTAGGCAAGAAAATTTCAGACATCACATGCAGCAGAATTTTCACTGATACAATTCCTAAGGCAAGAGAAACAAAGGAAAAAATTAATACATGGGACTACATCAAACTAAAAAGCTTCTTCACAACAAAAGAAACAAGCATCAAAATGGAAAGGGAGCCCACTATATGGGAGAGCATAATTGCCAATGATACATCAGATAAGGGGTTAATTCCCAAAATATATAGAGTACTCATACAACTCAATGAAAGGATGACAAAGAATCCAATTTAAAAATGGGCAGAGGGCCTAAACAGACATCTTTCCAAACAGGACATACAAATGGCCAAGAGACATATGAAAAAATGCTCAACATCACTAATCATCAGAGAGATGCAAATTAAAACAACTATGAGGTATCACCTCCCACCTGCCAGAATGGCTGCCATCAACAAATCATCAAACAATAAGTACTGGCGAGGGTGTTGAGAAAAGGGGACTCTAGCACACTGCTGGTGGGAATGCAGACTGGTGCAACTACTATGGAAAACAATATGGTGTTTCCTCAAAAAATTAAAAATTGAACTGCCATTTGACCCAGTGATCCTACTTCTAGAAATATATCCTAAGAAGCCTGAAACACCCATCAGAAAGAATATATGTACCCCCATGTTCATAGCAGCACTATTTACAATAGCTAAGATCTGGAAACAGCCCAAGTCCATCAATAGATGAGTGGATAAAAAAGCTGTGGTGCATGTATACAATGGAATACTATGCAGCTGTAAGAAAGAAAGATCTCTCATCCTTTGAGATGACATGGAGGGTCCTGGAGAGTATTATGCTGAGCAAAATAAGCCAATCAGAGAAAAACAAATATCACATGATCTACTTATTTGTGGAATATAATGAACAAAATAAGTTAATGAACAAAATAGACCCAGAGATATAGTAGTAGGATACAGACTGACAAACCTCAGAAGGGGAGGATGGGGGGGGGGGGAGATAAACCAAAGAACTTATATGCATATATGAATAACCAATAGACATAGACAACAATGCTGTGGGGGGATGGGGGCAGGATCGGGAGAAGGGTGTCAATGAGGGGAAAAAGGAGAAACGTGTAACAAAAATAAATAAAAAGAGTATAGTAAGAATAAAAAAAAAAGAAAACTCATGTTATTATAATTAACTAGGAATTTTCTTTTTATTATTAAAATAGCTAATTAACTAGCCTCTAAGGTTTTTCTCCTTTTATATTACCTCATTACATTATAAAATACATGTGATTTCAGGAATTAGAAAAACAGACTTTATTTTTCTTAAGTATATGTATCTGCTTCATAACAATAAATTTCATGGTTACATATTCAGAAGATATTTAACACGTGTAAGAACAGGTTTCCTAATTAATGGTATTTCAAGTGAAGCATCTTTGGTATCCAGTTCTGGAGTTTTATTATATTCATAATTTTTAGACTTTTAGAAATGCAAATGCTGCTTTTACACAGATTTAACCTATAAAATTCTGGAAGTCTAAAATTAGTCTTTCTCAATAGGAAAGCTTGAATAACAAATGTCTCTGAAGGAAAATTTTCTACTTATAGTCTACTATTTATTAAAAATAGTTTTTTACATAAAGAAATGTAACTGAATTTCCTCCAGTAAAGCTATTAATGTAAACCTTGCTTAGATTTTTTTTTTATGGTAACCTGCCAAGTAAAGGATTTAGTAATTATATTTCAGTACTGAATAAATTAAGTATTCTAAAATTTGAAAACATATAGTTTATCAAATTTAGAAGCAATTAGAATTTATGCTATTTTTTATGTCCACCCTTTTGATGTTCTTAGGTACTTAAAAAAATACAAGACACTTCTTTTAAAATGCTGACATCTATTTTGAAAATGTAAAACAAATAAAAATGTTGACACCTATTAATTATCTCTAAAGCAATTATACTTTTTATGCTAGTTATACATTCCAGGGAATTTCTAAGAACGTGGAGCAGGCTATTTTAAGAAAACAATTAATTGAGTATTAAAAGGTATAAGTGTGTTAACTTACATTTCACTAACTACCTTCTACTATATATATTTGTGATCATTCTCACATTCCTTTTCCAGTTACACTTACGATTAGAAAAAATTTGGATACAGATTTATTTTGTTTTGTAGCATGAAGCTAATATAACATTAGCTGGGTAAGTCCTTGAATGTGTGAATGTTTGTGTTGACTGTTGTATTGGGAGACACATAAGCAAACAAGGATCTATTAGTATGTTTAGCACTAGTCACATTCATGACTCGGTTGGTTTCACACGTATATATTTAAAATAAATATTCATATTTAAGAAGCAGAATAAGCCATGTATTTAATTATAATTAGAAACTATACGAAGAAATCTCAGATTTGCACAGTCAAAACAAAGGAAAACAAGATTTACAGAAAATAATGTGAAGGTGTGCATGTATGGGGAGGGGTGGAACACAGTACAGTTTGGGATAGTTTAATTCCTTAGTTAACTTATGACTCCAATGGTGATAGGCTTTTGGTAATTAACAAAGAGCAGGAAAATGCCAAGCAGGTTCCGAATTTATAAATTTTTCCTCATCCATTTTTCACGGCAATGTATAAAACACAGTATGTAATATGATCTCTTCACTTGAAAAGGCAACATTAAAAATAGGTCACAGCTTCTGAGAGAGGATGCAAACTGCCAGGGGGAGGACTGTGGGCACAGTAGGAGTTCAGGAAATGACGACGATAATGAGACTGCAGTACTGTGGAGACTCACACAGAAGGCGTGAATCCACGCTCCAGCCCTATGGCCCACCCAAGGCCACATTTTCATGTGGCCTTGGATGAGTCACTTAAACTCTCGGTGATCTGACAGACAGTAATACTGAGTTTACTTCCCTCGCAAATGTAAAGTCAAATACAGCCGTGATGAAATATGCACGTAATACATATTCCTTTACTCCTGACCCTAGGCTTTGTAACTTTTAATGTTTTATTTTTCTAAGACACTTGCAGATTTACATAAATCACAAAGGCTGAGAGAACGGTTCTAATAATATGAAATTCTTTCAGAAAATAATAGTTTATTTAAGAAGGAAAAAAGGGGAAAACCCTTCAAAACATTGATTTTACTTTTTCCTCACTTCATGTGGAACAAAACTGGAAAGCAAAGTTGTGAAAATGGACTAGAAACTTGATCTTTGACAAACAGTGGAATGCAATCTATTATCTGTAGCATTATAATAATTTGGAAAGAGGACTGAAACAGTTACCTTTCAAAACTCGAAGAATGATTTACCTTTTCACTCTATCTTCCGTATAGCCCTATCAGCTAAGATTTTGTTGAATTTTATCTTCCCTATAGTTTTAATATAAAAATAGTTATATCAAGTATTTATTTTCAACTCCCTACACTCTTCCCCAGCGAGACTGATGCACTCCCCCCTCCACCTTTCCACTCACAACCTACTAGCCTTCCCCAAACCCCAGCTTGGGGTAAGATATTTATTTATTTATTTATTACTCAGGACTTTAATGAGTATCACTACTGAAGTACGCTTAGAAAGCTGTATGAGATGACTATTTTCTAGTAGTCATATGAAAATTCAGGAAAAAAGTGTAAACAGAACAACTCTCCTTTATCTTTCAATTACTTAGAAATTCAATAACAGCAACTGCATCACCAAAATATATATATATATTGCTTCATTTATTTATATATAAATGAAATGATGTTATCAGGGCAGCAGGTAGTAGAACTGAAACAATGACAGGATCTTGCTGTTTTACCAGAACATTTACAGTTTATTTTTCTACACATGAACTAAGTGTTTGTATAGTTAATGTTCTTGTGTTCCTTTTTTGTTTTTACTTTTTTCTTTTTATCTCTTCTTCTCTTCATCCCTCCTTCCTTCCCATCCTCCCTTCCTTACTCCTTCCTTCTGTCCAACATTGGATTTTGGCTGAGACTACAATTTCAACCAGAAATAAAAACTGCATTACTCAGGAAGGAAGCTAATAAGTTTCCCTTCCCCCAAATGCCATTAGAGACTTCCTGAATGAATGAGAAGCACATTAATTAGAAAAAGAAAAAAAAAAAAAAAAAAGGTGCCTGTATAAGAAATAAAAACAGATTCTGGTCTTCGTTATGATTAAAATCAACTTGAATAATAAATGTCAGATATGGATAAGATCTATTAGGACATCTTGCACATCTATGGCCAATGAAATTTGCTCCCACGATTCGGATGTTTTCAATGCATTGTCAAACAACAGGCCGTGGGGCTGCCACCACTTCCCTTTTATATAGTTCCATAACATAATGAACTTAATCAACTGGAAATTTCTTTTAAATATTATTATTACTGAAATGTTTCATTCAAAATCATTCCATTATTGTCACACTAGTCAGTGGAAAGCATGGATACAATTATATACATACATATACAGACATATGTATACACAGCACGTATGTCTGTTTAATTATAAATATATAATTGAACTGAATTTTATATAATTATTTACATATCTGACAAATGGGCTCAAATTTTACATTTTATATAAAAACACTGTATATCCACATATATTCTTGTTTTGAGGCTCATTCTCTGATTTAATTCTTTTTTTTTTTTACAAGGGTATTTGAAAATTTCTTTTACAATTTGTGTTTTATGGCTAAGAATTATCAGCCTATTTGACCAATATTTAAAGTGCAAATAGAACACGGGTTTTTTTTGGCTAGTTTTCTGTTTGTTTTGCATGACAATTTATTGGCAAGTCTGTAGTTTATATTCTAAGCCTCAGTCTTGAGATTGTTCTCAACAACTCACTTGGTTACTATAAAGATAATAAGTACTATTCATAGTGATAATTGAAATAAAAATATATTGACTTAAAAGAAGAGATTTGTAAAAAAAAAAAGAGTTTCTCTTCTGTTTCAATGACTCCTAACATGGTACAGCCACTGAAATCAATTTAATGCGTGTCAAGATCCACTGAACTTTACGGTGAGCATCTGGGTAGTGCCACAGTGCAGTGCTAGAATAGAATATCACAGTAAAACAACTTCGAGTCTCATCTGATTAATAACAGTACTTCGCCTGGCTGGTGTGGCTCAGTGGACTGGGCTTCGTCCCATGGACTGAGAGATCCCGGTTCAATTCCAGGTCAGGGCACATGCCCGCTGCAGGAGGCAGCAGAACCATGTTCTCTCTCATGGATGTTTATTTCTATCCCTCTCTCCCTTCCTCTCTCTCTAAAAAAAAGCAGTAAAAACATATTTAAAAAAATAACAGTACTTAATTGAAAAGATTACTTTCTGTAATTTCTGACCGATTTTTGCACAAATAAAAGCTGTTCACCTTTATATTTAAGGCATTATTGTGACTTCTTACAAAAGAAATCTCCTGTAACTTCTATAATATATCCAAGTATAGGTTTTACTTACAGCTAATTAACTGAATTTAATTTTTTGAATTAAAAAACAAATCACTAATATACAGCATTATATATACAAGTCACAAAAATCAGGAAAATTTCCATAAACTTTAAAAATCTATGTCTTTGAAAATGAGGAAGAAAGTCTAAATGTAATTTATAACTTAAAAAAGTATCTCTTCTCTCCTTTTTTTGTGGGAAATTTTGTTCTTATATCAGGTGCTGATTAAATATAGGGAACTAAGGACCTAAAAGTGTTCTCAGCAGCAGCATCAAAAAAATTCACCAACTTTTTGGGAAACGAACAAGATGCATTTTCTTTATGCATCTTTCAGGGTGTCTCCTCTTTGCTTGACCCTGACAAATGCACTATTCTTCTCATTCTAATTTGCTTTTATGGTCTCATCCTAGTCTACGACTAGTTGGTTTATTAATAATACACTAACACATGTTCATTGTAAAAAAAAAAAAAAGAAAGAAAACAAAAATCAGCAAGAAAATAAAAAGCAAGTGTAATCTCACCATTCAGAAGCAACTACTATTAACTTCTTAACATAAATTTTAAAAATAGAAATGAGATTAATATATAATCTTTATCAATTTTTAAAGTGTTATTTGCATTTAGCAATATATCCTATCTTCTACTTTTCTAATTCCCTTCACAACTTTCAGTGTCTTAATCTCTTTTTCTCAAAAATGTTTTCCAAGTCTTTACTGTTTTATTATTCTAGGTCAGAGGGCAGCAAACTTTTTCTGAAAGGGAAAAATAGTAAATATTTTAAGTTTTGCAGGCCATATAGTTTATTCTGCAACCATTTAACTCTGATACTATAGTGCAAAAGCCGTTGCAGATATACATCAAGATGGCTATTCCTCAATAAAGTTCCAAATAAAACTTTATTAAAAAAACAGGGGCTGGGATGTAGTTTGCTGATTCCATAGTTTAGACAATTGCATATAAAGAAATACTGTATGTCATGGTTACTATCGACTCTAGTTGAATATTTTACAGATTACCTTTATACTTGACCTTTTTCTAAATCAATATAGATTTAACCCAGCAAACAACACCATATAAATCATAAACGTGTATGCATCTATTAACAGAGCTTCAAAATACAGGAAGCAAAAACTAGTAGAGCTGTAGAAGGAAACAGAGAAATCCACACTCATAGTCGGAGGTACCCCTCTATCAATAATTGATAAGAGAAGTAGAAAATCAATAAGGATATAGAATGTGGAAACAACATTGTTAACTAACTTGCCCTAATAGACATTTGTAGAACACTCTACTCAGAAGAATATATACTCTTTTCAAGTACATAATAAATATTCACCAAGATAAGCAGTACTCTTGGCCATAAAACAAGTCTCAATACATTTAAAAAATTCTAGTCATACAAATTATGTTCTGTGACCAAATGCAATTAATTTAGAAACCAGTAACAAGAAAATATTTGGAAAATTCTCAAATATTTGGAAGTATTTTGAACTGCATAAAAAAGAAAAATGACATAAAAATGTGTGGGTTGCCACTGAAGCAATACTTACAGGGAAATTTACAACAGTAAACACTTATATATGAAGAGAAGAAAGGTCTCAAATCAGTGAATGAGCTTCAGCCTCAAGCAAGTAGAAAAAAGAGAAATAAAGTCAGAGTAAGAAGGGAAAAGAAAATAACAAAAATTAATGTAAAAATTAATGAAATAAGAACCAAAATAAATGTATAACATCAATAAAACCAAAAGGTGATTCTTTGAGAATATCAATGAAAGTGATAATACATAACTAGACTGATCAGAAAACATAAAGACACAATAACCAATATCTGGGATGAGAGAGGTGGTGTTATTATAGATTCTATATATATTAAAAGAATAACAACTTCATGCCAATAATATCTGCAACTTAAATGAAATAGACAAATTCCTTCAAAGCCACAAATTACCAAAGCCCACCCACAGATAAATAGATAAGCTGAATAGCTCTTTATTTGCCAAATAAATTGAATTTTTTACATAAAAACTTTACAAATCAAAATCCAGACCTAAATGGCTTACTATGAAATCTATCAAACATTTCAGGAAGAAATAATACCAATTCTACTTGAACTCTTCCAGAAAATTAAAGAAGAGAGAATACTTCCTAACTCGTTCTATAAGGCCAGCATTATCCTGCCACCAAAATGAGACAAAGACATTATTTCAATAAAGAAAACTAAGGATCAGTATCACATAAGAATATAGATGCAAAAATTATTAACAAACTTTTAGCAAACATAATCTAACAGCATATAATCCATTATTTCCTTTTGGTGTCGTTTTCCTTCTGCCTCAAGTACTTCCTTTAACATCCCTTTCAGACAAGTCTGCTAGTGATGAATACTTTCAACTTTTGTTTGTCTCAAAAAGTCTCTAGTTTACCTCTGTTTTTGAAAGATATTTTCACTGAGTATAGAATTCTTAATTGATCTTCCCCCTCCTCAGTATGTTCTTTTTATATATTATGAAACAGTATCTGGAAAGTACTTTTCTACTGGCTTATTTTAAGATTTTCTTTGTCACTGGTTTTGAACAATTTGATTATCAGGTACAATGATATATTTCTCTCTCTCTCTCTCTCTCTCTCTCTCTCTCTCTCTGCGTGTGTGCGTGTGTACTTGGGGTTCTTAGAAATTCTTAGATCTTTAAGTTTATATACTTTTCATTAAGTTTGGAAAACTTTTGGCAAGGACTTCTGTAAATATTTTTTTCTGTCTTTCCATCTCTTTCTTCTCCTTTGGTGACTCCAATTCCAAATATATTAGGCAGCTTGTCCCACAGCTCTACTTTTTTGAGTATTTTTTTCTCTGTGTTTCATTTTTGATCATTTCTATCGCTATGTGGGTAACAATTCCTTAGAGTAAAATAATGTGCTTAAGAAATTATAGAATTTTTTATTGAAGTCATTGGGGTGACATTGGTTAATAAAATTATATAGGTTCAGGTATACAATTCTACAATACATCATCTATATATTGTATTATGTGTTTACCACCCTAAATCAAGTCTCCTTCCATCACCGTTAATCCCCTCTTTACCCTCTTCTGCCCCCCTCTCCTCTTTCCCTTCTGATTTCACTTATATGTGGAATCTAATGAACAATATAAACCAACAAAGTGGAGACAGACTCATGGATACAGAGAAGAGACTGACAGCTGTCAGAGGGAAGGAGGTTGGTGGCTGGGTGAGGAGGATGAAGGGATTAAGAAAAAAAAATTATAGGAATTTAAACCACTACAAATTGCTACAGAACTAAAAACAAACAAACAAAAAACAAACTGCCAGTGTCCCACTCCTCAGATGTCATCACTGTCCTCTGATCAAATGAATTTCTCCTAGTCTCAGAAATCTTTTTCTATCATTGATGTTTTCAGAAATCAGTGTTCTCATTTATTTGAGCAAATAAATGTTTAAAATGCTAGAATAAAATAACACACCAAATAATATAATCCCCTGATATTACTTCTCCAAGAATGTTTCTTTTCTGCTTAAGTACGGGAACACCCTATGACACTGGAAAATAACAGTTGAAGAGATGAGAGTAGAATAAAGAAGAAAATATTTTGCTAATAGTTTTTAAAAATCTAGTAAACAACGAGTATTAAATGTGGTTATAAGTATCTTTAAAAATCTCTTATCTTCTTATTCATGGGAGTATGAAATGGTAACACAGTATCTGGAAAAAAAAAAAAGTTCATGCCTTTCCATTTACTAATGCTAAAACAATTCTACTTAATAACTTCTAGTACAAACCAGTAGTTTAGGATATATGCCCACAAACAAACAGTGTCAAATAAATAAATACATAAATAGGCAAGCATAATTATTAGATAAAACTCTTCTACTAAATATGAAAAAAAAATTGGATCGAGAGGAAAAATACCTAGCTAAAATCAACTGCATTTTGTTTTCAATGATCCTATATTACTGAGAAGAAATCTGAGTTTTGGTAATGCAGAAGGAAAGAAATCAATAAAGCACTATAGAGTAGAATTGCATCTGGATAGCAATTATACAGTGTAAATGCCCCTCATTCATCATAATCTGCTCAAATTAAAGATTCATTTTTAAGGTCTTCAGAACTCACTAAAGCAACGTCATGACTCCTTTTTTAAAATATGAAGGCAGACTTAAACCTTTTTATACTTACATAACAGTGATGACTAAGCTTGCAAAAAAGAAGTACAATTCTAGTAAGAAGATATTTTCCATTTTAAAAATGTATCTTAGTTCCCTACAGCAAGATACATATTCTTTCAAATCCCATTAACAGAGAGGTCTACAAGAAACATTCACTCCCCTACCTGTTAGTTTTTCATGTTAACACATATCCTAACTAGACAAGAATATGACATTTTATATGAAATAAGTGATTAAATTGGTTCCTGGTGCCATATTAGTGACATTAAAAATAACCAAGCAGAAAAAAAGCCGAACAAACAATAAAAATCATCTAACCACATTGTGTGCATGTAAGAGCAACTATCCCATGTCCTAATATCTCATGAAAACAGAACAAAATGTACTCTTTTTTTTTGAATCCTAAATACATATCAATGCTTACATACAAACTCCAAAAGAAACTACAAAAAAGCTACAAAAAGTAACATTTAGTAGTTTAACAAGGTAGAAAAATCCATATCCTATATATGGGCTATGAACATTAGATACTGGAATTTTGTAAGTACCGCTTATTATACCACCGATATAAAAATATTTTGCTATAAATCTAACAAATATATGTGTGCTAAAAACTACAAACCCCCCAAAAAGGAATGAAAGAAGATGTAAGGGTGGGGCAAAAGTAGGTTTACAGTTGTGAATACATGACACAGTTTATTCTTTTATTATTTATTATTATATTATTTTCCATATGAACAACTGTAAACCTACTTTTGCCCCACCCTGTATAGTGTTTAAGAATGAGAAGACTCAACATTGTAACAGTTCTTCTCAAACTATAGACTCAACACAATTCCATTCAATATCCCAACAGAATTGTTGTACAGAAATAAAAAAATTTATTCTAAATTTATATAGAAATGGAAAAGAACTAGAATAGCCAAAACAATTTTGAAAATGGAGAGCAAGGTTAAAGGTCTCATTATATCTGATTTCAAGGTTTATATAAAGCATAGCAGTCCAATTAACACGGTCGTGAAAAAAGAATAGAGGATCTATACATATATGGTGAGTTTGACCAACATGTAAATGCAATTCAATGGAGAAAAGAGAATCTTTTTCAACAGTGGTGCTGGAATAACTGGGTATATGTATATATACCAAAAAAAAAAAAAAAAAAATTGAAAAGAACCTTAACCCAAACCTTGAACCATGTATAATAATTAACTCAAAATGGATCATAGAACAAAATATAAATCTTGAAACTGTAAAACTTCTAGGAGAAAACATAGGGAAAAAAATACCTGTGGAACCTTGGTCTAGACAGATTCCTTAGATATATTACCAAAAGAAAATAAATTGATAAATTGGACTTGATCAAAAGTAAGTACTTTTGCTCTTTGAAGGACACTATTTATAAAATAAAAAGAGAAGTCACAGCAGGGAGAAAATACATGCAAATCACATTTCTGATATAAAATTTTTATATCCTGAATATATAAATAACTATCAAAATTTAAGCAAACAAACAACCCAGTTTTAAAAATGAGTAAAAGATGTTAACAGATACCTCACCAAAGATATAGGGAATGCAAATAAGCAAGTGAAAAAATACTCAGCATCATTAGTCAATAGCAAAACCATAGCAAGAAACCATCACATATGTATTAAAATGGCTAAAAAATAAATAAACTGAAAATGACAAATGCTGATGAGGATACGGAGCAACCAGAACTCTCATACTCTGGTGGTGGGAATGTCAGATGGTATAGACATGGAAAGCAGTTTGATAGTTTCTTGTAAAGTTAAACATAGTACCATAAGATGTAACAATTCCACTTCTAGGTGTTTAGCCAGATGAAAACAAATAAACAAATAAAGAAAATAACCCTCCACAACATTCCTATGTTTACATGAAAGCTTGTTTGGGAATGTTTATGTTGGCTTAATTCATAATTGCCCCAAACTGGAATAACTCAAATGTCTCTCACAAGTCAGAAATGAATATATTTATACAATGGAATACTACTCAGCAATAAAAAGAGAAAACTACTAATACATGCAATGTCATGGATTAATCTCAAATACATTATGCTAAGTGACTGAAGCCAGACTCAAGAAGCAATATACTGTATGATTCTATTTATATGCCAGTCCAGAAAGGCAAAACTATAGGGACAGATAATAGGTCAGTGGTTACAATTGGCTGGGGATGCAGCAGAGGGGTTAACCACAAAGGGCTATGGGGGAATTTTCTTAGATGATAGAATTATTCTATACTTTCACTGTAGGGGTAGTTAGATTACTCTGTGTGTCAACTGTACTCCAAAAAGAGTAAATTTTACTGTATCTAAATTATGCATTAATATAAAAAGTAGGAAAATACCATAATGAGGCAATAAAAATATTCAGTAAGTTATTTGATTATGCATGTAGGTTAAAAACATGATCTTCTATTTCAACTAGTCTTGGATGCTGTTCAAAATTTTACAATTATAAGGCAATATTCTATCATTTAGCAGGTGAAAAGTAATAAAATAAAATAACTGGGAAACTATTGTATACCCAGGTTATATGAAAGAATAAATAATGCACCTATGCCCTGTATTCTCAAGACCATCTCATATACTGCATACATACCCACTTAAAGCAACAACCCAAAGTAAGATCTATCAGCAATGTATAATCAAAGTAATAAGACATTATGGTGTGTTTAAGGACAAAATCACGGACTTTGGGGACAGACAGATAAACAGGCCTAACTTCAAATCCCATTTATGTTACTCACTTAAATTAGAAATGTCACTTAAATTACCTTGGTTGATTACACAAGAAGTAACAGCTCCTTGCCTGGCTTCTAAATATTCTATGACTATTCCCTCCCACCCTCCTTTCCCTTCCTCCCTGAAAATCCAAGTTTTCCCAAAAATGCCAGATCTGAGAATGTAAGGTGATTGCTTTTCAAAAGAGTAGTGTTCTTATTAAGAAAATCCACATGAATTAGTCCCACCAGCTTCAGCCTCTCATTTATATTCCCACAACACTCAACTGGGGACACACCATTGATCTATTATTATCAGTGAGTAGTTACTGTCTCAGGAGCGGCCAATCTCTAGGCTAATCAGTGATCTGTGAGGCAGGCAGGCTTGAAGAGCTCTGTATAGAAAAAGTGATGGTAATTTGTTTAGCCAGTCAGACTGAATAATCTGATATAAACAAGAGAAAACTGGCTAATCAGCAGCAAAAAGGAAGAGCCTATACAGAGACAAGTAGAGTGTGAGTGATTGTGGGGATGAAAAAGAAAAATGTGTGTGTGTGTGTGTGCACATGCGTGTGTGTGTGTGTGTGTGTGTGTGGACATCTGCTGCTGTGAGAGTGCCTGTATGAAATGGCTGGGTGATGAGACATAGAGAAAGGAGCTGGAGCCTAGAGTGGCCTTGGTACCTGATGGCTTTATGAGTTCTTATAATAAAATTCCTTTTTCTTTTTCAATTACTGTGCTTCGTAAAGATCAGGTGGCTCAGTTGGTTAGAGTGCTATCCTGATACGCCAAGGTTGTGGGTTCAATCCCCAGTCAGGGCACATACAAGAATCAAGTAATGGATGCATAAATAACTGGAACAAAAAAATTGATGTTTCTTTCTTTCTCTTTCTCAAATCAATCAATGAATAAAAAAATTTAAGAGTGGTATACCAAACATGTTTCATTGCCTAGCCTACCTTTAAACACTTTCAGAAAAACTTCTGGAATTGTCATGGCTAAGGACTATATACAGCTGATTGGCCCAAAGGAAGTATCTGTTCCAAAGCAACCTACCTGCATCAGATTTTCTCAAGACTATGAACCAAGTTACCCATACTCATACAGACAGTGGTTGATTCTCTAGCAAAAAGTCATGCAGAGTTAGGGTTGTAGTCAGCATCTTACCATGCAAAATAAGGTTATAAGTTATTTGAAATCAAAAGAAAGGTGGAGAAAAGAATGGGCCAGTCATTTATAAGCTTTGGTACTGAAAAGCTCTCATGGTTTCCTGCTCCTTCTAATGCCAAAACATCACTTTTCTAGATACACTCATTTCAAACAAATTAGTTCTAGAAACAATTTTGCTAGCTGCTGCCAAAGAAGCAAAGCTCTATTTTTGTGTTGTTCCCTGTCTCCTTAAAATTTCAAAAGCAATACCATGGCACCTAAAAAGAACCAATTCCTATGATTTCCACCCCTACACTAGTCAAAATAAATTCTGCAATATGATAAAGTTCTAGGTACAGTTTTCCGTGTATCTGTTTCGGTCAATATCCCTTTCCATATGTGATGCTTAATGATTCTTTACCATATAATATGAACAGTTTATTAACTTCTTCATTTCTTCTAGGAATATATTTCTAAATAGAAAAGTTGAGACTTTTTCCCCAAATAGTCCAATAATGAAGCACAATGTCTGAAATTAGTCTCTCTTTAAAAACTTTAGACAGAGTCACTTAACCAGAAGTGAATGTCTGTGAGTTATCATCCTGTGATCACAAATATGTTTTAAAATGTCTATATATAGAGCATAGCGAAAAATAATTGTAAAAGCTGTAATAAACTTATTTCCTCACATCACTAACACAGAAGCCCACTGACCTAAAATTTTTAAGATCAAAAGATAATGTTTCAAATGTCTCACAAGGATTTTTTAAAGCATCAAAATATATAAGTAATACAGGTGTCATTTTGAATAATATAATAATTGTCCCCCACTCTATAATAATATGAATCTACACTAAATCACAAGTTTGTCTGTGTTTCCATGGCATTGTGTACATTCTTCTATTATAGATTTATCAAGTTACATTATACTTATCTGAGTCTGTCTCTTCATAGAACCAACCATATACTTCATCTTGGAGTCCTCAGGACTCATAATAGTGCTAACCTCAGAGTAGGCACATTAAAAGGATTTGGATAGATGAAATAATTATCCATTTCATTGGAAATCTTAGTAAATGATTACAAAGTTGGGGTACTAAGGCTTAAAGTTGTGTAACATTTCACACATTTAGAAATAACATGTTTCCAGCCAATATACTAAACTTCCTTCTTAATCTGGCTAAAAGGAAAGGTGTATATTCATATTTCTCAACCTTCTTTCTTAAAAAATACTAAATTCAGAATAATGCTTTAATTTCATCAATCACTGAGTAGTAAGAACTCAAAGGAGAAAAGATGAGGCTCAAGGAGGACCATAACAAAGGAAAATTCCTGAATTACTGAATACTTGTATATAACTGAAAACAATAATATGAGGATAAAATTTGAGATTATTAATTTGTTAAAAACAGGCTGTGAATAATATATCTTAATTTAACGTATTAATCTATCAACACATTGTTTAGTCAGTCAGACTGAATAATCTGATATAAACAAGAGAAAACTGGCTAATCAGCAGCAAAAAGGAAGAGCCTATCCAGAGACAAGTAGAGTGTGAGTGATTGTGGGGATGAAAAAGAAAAATGTGTGTGTGTGTGTGTGCGCACACACACTCTGATAAATAACTGTGCATTGTTTTCATAATGTTAATGCAATGTACATATAAGGGTCAGATTACAAACTGAATCCTTATGAGAGAGCAAGGTAACTTGACTGAGATTGTGTGCTGTTATCCAGAAGAAGAAGAAAGGAAATAATGTAGTCATCTATGTACAAACATCACTACCACTATTAAAATAATATAAAGCAAGCTTTTAAAAACTGAATAATTAGGATGTATACATTTTTTTCAATGCAACCACTTAAAACTTTCCCTCTACACACACATGACAAATGAAAATTTTCTCTATAAATAACGAGCCAATATTTGAAGTTGGGTATTTGTCCTGTGTAAATGGTTTAAGAGATCTAGCTTGTAGGAGAGTCTATGTTAGAAATATAAATATATATGTGAAAATACCATAAACCAAGGTTATGTAGAAAAAATGTAGGAGGAAAGAAAGAAAAAGGAAGGGAGGGAAAAAGTGGGAGGGAGGGGAGATTGCCCAAAGTCTGCCCAAGTATCAGAGAGGACTTTCTGCAGATTCCAGTCGGATGTTACTCAGCTGGGTCTTAGGATGAAAAGAAGACAGAAGGTACACCAAGTACCCTTAATAACATCAAGTGAATTTTCTAAGAAAAAAAAAGGATAGCTATGTTTTTAAATTTTTATTTAAAAATTATGTATAGCAAAATTCCCTCTTTTTCGGTTTAAATTTCTGTGAGTTCTGACAAAAGCAAAGTTTACCACCACAATCAAGATATAGAACAGTTCTGGCACTCAAAAATAAAAATCCCTGCATGCTGTCCCTTTGTATCCCGAGTCTTATTCTGACCATTACCTTTAAATGCAGGAATCTTTTGCTTAGTGAAACAGTTTAACAAAGGTAAACTGGGGAGAGAGGGGATGGGAACTACTGTTAGTTAAACTCTTAGAAATCATTTAGACAGGAGATACATTTATATTACAGAAGTAATCCCCCGTGACTCCATGATGTTACAAAGCAACATGAAATCCAGGATCACACTGGTGGTTTTCTCTAAACATTTGATTACTCTCCAACATGTACTGAGAGCCTCTGCTGCTGGTATAGTCATGCCAAATTGACTTTGTTCCACAGAGTTAAATCAGTAGTATCCTAAAAACAATCCCACAACTAAAGTCAACCTCTCTCTTTATGTAAGCAGCAACTAACACAGTCATCATTTAAAAGGCACATTAGACTACTTTTTGCTGGCAGTTTTCTTTTTTTCTTTTTAATTCTCTCACAGGTAGAGCAACAGCTGTTAATGAATAGATCTAGTCACTAGAGAATTTCTTTTAGCACAGTTTGACATCATGACCTAAATTCAAAGTGACACCAAATTAAAGCTTGTTATGGTAATAATTACAGCAGTGTAAAGTGGTCTAGGAAAACCTGAAGTCTGAGTTTTCAGATAAATCATTTTAATTATATCATTGTTGACTCCAGCTAGTTTCAAATCTTACTGTTAGATAAAACTATAATGACTTAAAAATGTTTAAAACTTTGATTTTTTAAAAAGGCCTCCCATAAATGGGCAATAAATTAACAACAAACCCTTACATTGAAATGAAACATTACTTGTCTAACAGAGGAAGGGGATGGTATAAATGTCTTTTCAGAGACAAGGTACCTAACTTTATAGTTTTCTCAAGTTTCCAACTGTTAAAAAAAATAATATACAGAGTGATATCAGCAAGATGGAGAAATAGGAAGTCCCAGCCCGTGTTCCCACACAGAAACACTAATAAACAACCATATACAGACCAGAATACCTTTACGAGAACCCTGGAATCCAGTTAGGACAATGCAGCATCCAAGAACAGTACAAAACAAAGAACAACTGCATTGAATAAGGTAAGAAGAACAGTTTCACTTTACCGGTGTCTCTTCCTCCCCCAGGTCAGCACAGGTCAGGGTGGAAAAGATCCCTTCAGCATGTGATTTCTATCATGGGGGAAAGGGAGAGCTGGGAGGGGGGAGATGGGGGGTAAATCCAATATCCCCAGTCCTTCAATGTGCCGCTCAAGATAACTGCTCCAGTCTCTCCTCACACAGAGTCCTGAAAGACCCAGCATAGTTGGAATGCCTCAGGGTAGCTAGGAACAAGGAAGAAGGATAGGTGACTCTCAGCAGCCAGCAAGTTCCACAGTGGCCAATGTGAATTGCAGCTGCCAGCAAGGATGGCAGGAGCTGGCATGGACCCCAGCAACTGGTGCAGACTGCAGCAGCCAGCAAGGATCTCAGCAGCCAGTGGGGCTCTGGGCAGACAGCATGGATCACACCAGCCAGAGAGGATCTCAGCAGCCAGAGAGGCTCTCAGCAGCTGGCAAGGCTCTCAGCAGCCTGTGTGGATAATATCAGCAGCCCACCAGGTTCTGTGGGATTAGAAGGCTCTCAACCCCAACGCTTCTTCAGAAGGGAGGGAGAGGAGAGAGAAGTGGATTTTGCCCCTAACATCTCTGCTCAGGGAAAGGAGCGAGTGGCTGTCAGTACCAAGAATGACTTTGTGGGACTGGGAGAAGGTGTACAATCCTGAGAAGTCTCCAGGAGGGAGGGCGAAGAGTGGAACATGCACATCCATAAAAATGTTTGAAAGACTCCCAGAATTTCTAGCTGGGCTGACTGGTGAAGGTCTTTCCCTGCCAAAGCCAATCCATAATGACAGAAAGAGATGAATATTTCTTCAAATGTTCAGACACCAATGTAAAGCTTATTAAGAAACTCAAAGAATAAGGGAAATATGACACTAACAAAGGAACAAAATAGATCTCCAATAACATACCTTAAAGAAATGAATTGCTGGACTAAGAAATCAAAATAATCATCTTAAAGAAGCTCAGTGAACTACAAAAACAAAAACAAACAAAAAAACCCACAGACAATTACATAAAATTGTGAAAATGCACATGAACAAAAAGAGAATAAAAAGAGAGAAACTATAAAAGAGAACCAAACAAAAATTCTGGAGCTAAAGTATAAAATAACTGAACTGAAAAACCCATAAAGAAGAAATCCTAGTAAATACACAAAAGATAAAAGAATCAAAGCATGCCACTACAAAAAAATCAAATCACACAGGAAGACAGCAAGAAAGGAAGCAAGGAACAAAGGTATGACAAAACAGCTAAGAAACAATTATCAAAATGGCAATAGTAAGTTTTTATCTATCAATAATTACTTTAAATGTAAGTAGGTTAAATTCTTCAATCAAAAGATGCAGAATGGTGGAATAGATATAAGAAAAGATAAAGTGGTGAATAGATAAAACAAACAGGAAGTACCAATACCTATGAGAGACTCAGTTTAACTTTCATAATACACAAAGGCTGAAAGTAAAGGGATGGTAAAATATATTTTACTAATGGTGACCAAAATAGAGACGGGGTGGCAAGCAAACAAAATAGATTTCCTGTCAAAATCACTCACAAGAAACAGAGAGGGTAACTATATAATGATAAATGGGTCAATTCATCAATAGGGTACAACAAATGTAAGTATATATGCACCCAACATTGAAGCAAAAATATATAAAGCAAATATTAATAAACTGAAGAGAGAAATAGATGGTAATAATAAATAATAATAAAAAGGGGCTTCAATACCCCACTTTCATCAGTGGATAGATCATTCAGACAGAAAATCAATAAAGACACAGCAGACATGAATAACACTATAGATGAAATGAACATAACAGACATATACAGAACAATCTATCCAGCAGCGTCAGAATACACATTCTTCTGAAGTGCACATGGAACATCCTCCAGGACAGATCATGTGCTGGGCCACAAAACAAGCCTTAATAAATTTTAAAAGGTTGAAATAATAAAGTTTTGTTTCCATCCACAATGGTATGAAACTAGAATTCAATAACAAGAAGAAAATTGTAAAATTCACAAATATGTGGAAATTAAACAACATACCCTGGAATAACCAAAGAATTCAAAAGAAAAATTAAAAAGTGTCTTGAGACAAATAAAAATAAAACATACCAAAACTATGGAACGCAGCAAAAGCAGTTCTAAGAGGGAATTTTATAGCAATAAATGCCTACATTAAGAAAAAAGACAGAGCCCGGCTGGTGTGGCTCAGAGGTTGAGTGTCGACCCATGCACCAAGAGGTCGCCGGTTCGATTCCTGGTCAGGCCACATACCCAGGAAGGGAGACATAGAAACTTCGATCGGCTGCCTCCTGCATGCCCCCTACTAACGATCGAACCCGCAACCCGGGCATGTGCCCTGACCAGGAATCGAACCAGGACCTCTCAGTCCATGAGATGACACTCAATTCACTGAGCCACATCGACCGGGCTCAAACTGGTTTAAAAAATAATTCCAGAAGGGCATAAAAGCAAAAAATTAATAATGTTCCATGTCACTTTTCAGTTCCACTCTTCAGAGGCATTTCAGGGTAACTACTGTGTATGAACTAGCATAGTACTGAAGTGAATATGAACACATATGCACAAGGTCATGTGATGCATACTGTTCCAGGCTTTATCAAAGTATCTTAGACAACTTTCCAAGTCAGTATGCATAGATCTACCTCATTCTTTCTATCAACTGCATAACGTACCATTATATAAGTGTAGAAAAATGTATTTAAACAATCCTGTATTCATGAAGTTAGGTTGCTTTTTCCCTTGATATTTAAAACAATGCTATATGAATAGCTTTCCTTCTTACATGCACCTGTCTGTTCCACTGTAGGAATAGTTATAGCCTATGTTTATAGAAATAAAACTGCTAGGGCATAAAGATACGTATTTGGAGTTAATCAAATGGTCTCCAAAAAGATGGCAATAGATTAAATTTCTGCATAGTACATGAGTGTCTTTCTCTAGAAAAATATAATTCACTGTTCTGACTAGCACTAATTTAATTATGTCAAGTTGTATTTTAAAAATATTTTTATCGGTCATTTGTAGTTCTTTTTTTTGTGTGTGTGAACTGCTTTGCCCATTTCATATTTGATTATTTTTTACTTTAATATTGATTTGTAGAAGTACTTTATATTTTAAGAAAATTAGTCTGTTTCCCTATGTGTAGTAATCTATTTTCTCAGTTCATTGTTTAATTTTATTTATTTTTCTTCCTTTCTTCTTTGTTTATTTTTCCACACATTTTTTTTTTATTTTAGTAGTCAAATACATTAATCTTTTCATGGCTTCTAAGAATATATGCTTATTAAAATAAATGAAATAAACAACAAAAATAGAATGATCTCAAGCAACCTAACATTACACCTCAAAGAAATAGAAAACGAAGAACAAACCAAGTCCAAATTTAGCAGAAGAAAATACATTATAAAGACTAGTGAAGATATAAATGAAGTATACATTAGAAAGACTATAAAGAAGATCAATGAAACTAAGAGTTGGGTTTTTTAAAAGATAAGCAAATTTGACAAACCTTTACCTAGACTAAGAAAAAAAGAGAGCCCTGGCTGGTTTTGCTCAGCGGTTAGAGCGTCGGCCTGCGGTCCAGAGAGACCCGGGTTCGGTTCCTGCTAAGGGCACGTACCTCGGTTGCAGTTTGTCCCCGGCCCTGGTTGGTCGTGTGGGAGGCAGCCACTCGATGTGTCCCTTTCACGTCGATGTTTCTCTCTCTCTCTCTCTTCCTCTCTCTCCTTCCCACTCTATCTGAACAAAAAATGGAAAAATGTCCTCGGGTGAGGATAAAAAAAAGAAAGAAAGAAAAGAAAAAAGAGAGAAGGCTCAAATAAATAAAATTAGAAATGAAAGAGAAGACAGTAAGAGAGCCATAAAAATAAAAGGATCATAAGAGATCACTATAAACAATTATATTCCAACAAATTGGATAATCTAGAAAAAATTCCTAGAAACATACAAACTACTAAAATTGAATCATGAAGAAATAGAAAATCTAGACAGACCAATAATGAGTAAGGAGATTGAATCGCAATAATTAAAAACCTCTCAACAAACAAAAGTCCAGAACCAGATGGCTTCACTGGTGAATGCTACCAAACATTTAGAGAAGAATTAACACTAACCTTTCCCAAATTCTTCCCAAAAATAGAAGAGAAGGGAACACATCCAAACTCATTTTACAAGGCCAGCATTACCCTATTACCAAAGCCACATACAGACACCACAAGAAAAGAAAACTACAGGCCAATATTCCTGATAAACATAGATGCAAAAACTCTCAACAAAACATGGCAAACCAAATTCAACAGCACACTAAAAGAAGCATATACCACAACCAAGTGGGATTATTCTGTAGGATACAAGTATGGTTTAATTTATGCAAAGCAATAAGAGTGATATACAACATTAACAGAACGAAGGATGAAATTAATATGTCATCTCAATGGATACAGAAAAGCATTTAACAAAATTCAACACTCCTTCATGATTAAAAAAAAACAACACACTCAATAAACTAGATCGAGAAGGAATGTAATTCAACATAATAAAGGGTATATATGACAAGCTCACAACTGACATCATACTCAATGGTGAAAATCTGAAAACTTTTCCTTTAAGGTTAGGAACAAGACAAAGATACCCATTCTCACCACTTTTATTCAACATAGTACTGAAAGTCCAAGCCAGAGTAATTAGGCAAGAAAAAGAAATAAAGTCATAAATTGGAAAAGAACAAGTAAAATGATCTGTTTGCAGGTGACATGATCTTATACATATTGCAAACCCTAAGAACTCCACCAAAAAAGTGCTAGAAATAATAAACAAATTCAGTCATGTCGCAGGATACAAATTCAATAAATAAAAATCAGTTGCTTTCTATACACTAACAATGAACTATCAGAAAAGAAAATTAAGATAATAATTCTATTTACAATAGTTTCATACAGAATAAAATATTGAGAAAAAATCTTAACCAAAGAAGAGAATTGTACATGGAAACTAGAGTACATTGATGAAAGAAATTAAAGAAGACACAATAAATTATCCCAAAGACAATATTGTTAAAATGTTTATAGCTATACAAAGTGATCTAAAGATTCAATGCTACTCCCATCAAAATCCCAAAGGCATTTCTTACAGAAATAGAAGAGGGATCCTAAAATTCTTTTTTTTGTTTGTTTGTTTGTTAATCCTCACCCGAGGATATTTTTCCATTGATTTTTTTTTTTTTTAGAGATAGTGGAAGGGAGGGATGGAGGGAGGGAGAGACACACATCAATGTGAGAGAGACACAACAGGTTGTCTCCCACACAACCCCAACCAGGGATCAAACCTACAATCAAGGTACGTGCCCTTGACCAAAATTCAAATCTGTGACCCTGCAGTTCTTAGGCCAACCAATGCTCTAATCACTGAGCCAAATCAGTCAGTGCAGGAACCCTAAAATTCTTATGAAATCAAAGACCCTCAAATAGACAAAGCAATCTTAAGAAAAAAGAACAAAGCTGGAGGCATCACACATCCTGATCTCAAAATATATCACAAAACTAGAGTAATTAAAACAGTATGGTACGAATATAAAGACAGACATACAGAAACAATGCAACAGGACAGAGAGATCAGAAATAAACTCACCTATATATGGTCAATCAATCTTCAATAAGGGTGCCAAAAATGCACAGTGGGGAAAGAATAGTCTCCTTAACAAATGGTGCTGGGAAAACTGAATATCCACACGCAAAAAAGAAAAACTGGACCCCTATCACACCATACACAAAAATTAATTCTAAATGGATGAAAGACTTAAACACAGACCTGAACCTGTAAAACTGCTAGAAGAAAACATAGGGGGAAAACTTCATGATATTAGTTTTCACAATGATTTCACAGATATAATATCAAAAGCACAGGCAACAAAAGCAAAAATAGATAAGTGCGACTACATCAAACTAACAAGTTTCATTCTACACAGCAAAAGAAACACTTAACAGAGTGAAAAGATAACCAATGGAATGAGAGAAAATATTTGCATGCCATATATCTGAAAAGGGATTAACTTCCAAAACATAAGAAACTACAATTCAATAGCAAAAAAAAAAAAAAAAAATGCAAATGATCAAAGGATATATGTAAAGCTGTTCGACATCATTAATCATCAGGTAATTACAAATCAAAACTACAATGAAATATTACCTCACACCCCTTAGGATGGCTATTATAAAAATAAATCAAAAGTTAACAAGTGTTGACAACATTGTAGAGAAATTGGGAATATAAAATGCTGCAGCTACTATGGAAAACAGTATGGCAATTCTTAAAGTAAAAATATAACAAATATATGATGCAAGAATCCCACTTCTGAAATCAAGATATCAAAAAAGAAATCTGCAGTCCCATGTTCATTGCAGCATATTCAAAACAGCCAAGATATGAAAATCCACATGTCCACTGACAGATAAAGAGATAAAGAAAATGTAGTATATATGTACAATGGAATATTAGTTGGCCATAAAAAATAAGTAAAACAAAATGAATGTAGCTAGAGGACATTGCACTAAGTGAAAAAAGTCAGCCACAGAAGGAAAAATACTGTGTAATTCTACTTATGTGAGGTATTAAAATAGTCAAACTTATAAAAGCAGAAAATAGAATGATGATTGTCAGTTGAAGGGAGGTTGAAGTGGGGAGTTGTTCTTCTATAAAGTCACCATCATGCATGATAAGGAAGTTCTGCTTTACAACATAGAGCCTGTAGTTATTGATATGGTATTGTGCACTTGATTTAAAAGTAGATCTCATGTTAGTTGTTCTTATCAACAAAGGGACACAAGGAAAGTTAAAGGTGGTGGATATGTTACATGAATTGTGGTGATGGTATTACAGGTGTATATATATGTCCCAAACTCACCAAATTTTATATATTAAATATATGCATATTTTTGTGTATCGATTTTGCCTCAATGAACCTATAGATCTTAGAAAATATATATTCATACACACATACCCACACACATATGGAAGGGAGGGAAGTCCCTGAAGAAATATTGCAATCAAACATAGTGACTCAATTAATATTTTCTAATTGATTAATAACATGAATAGTGCCAGAGTTCTTAAAAATTAAACCTTCCAGTTGTCTGAAATCAGGCAAATTACAGAATTCTTGATCAAAGAAACTGTATTTCAGAGGAAATAAGTCTTTGAGTTATAAAACTTAGTTGCATTTATTTTTTCAATTACTCCAACAATAAGATAAGCAATCAGAGAGATGTATAGAGATGTATAAAAGATCACGTTACACCTGAGATCAGTCTGAAGAAAAATACTCTAGATGAGCGATTGTCAACCTTTTGCATCTCATGGCACACAAACTAATTACTAAAATTCTGTGGCATACCAAAAGTATGTATTTTTTTGTTGATCTGACAAAGAAAATAGGTATAATTTTGATTCATTCACACCAATGGCTATTGTTGTGTTGGTTGTTGTAATTTTTTTATTTTATTTGACAATCCAAGAGAAAAGAGGTCAGTACCCCTGACTAAATAGTCAGGTATTGCATGCTTTAAAAATTATTGTGGCACACTGGTTGAAAATTGTTGCTCTAGTACACTGACCACCAAACAATTAGAAATGCTGTGTATGGTTGTACAGGGTGTACACACTGTTTCCTGCAGAGGGACATGTGGATGAGAAAGCAGAGGAGCATGGATCTGAGCTCACTTTACTAGTTATGCCACGTTTCTGCACAGTGGCCCACATAAAATATAAAGGTAAAATATTTAGAAAATCTCTGAAAAATATACACTGCCCATCATTAAAGCAGCTCAATGTAGTATTATCAGAGGAAGATCTCAAATAGAATCTTTAAAAAAATTTTTTCTTTATTGATTTTAGAGAGAGAGGAAGGGAGAGGGAGAGAGAGACTTCAATGAGAGAGAACATCGATTGGCCGCCTCCTATATGCCCCCCCTCTGGGGATTGGGCCCACAACCTGGGCATGTGCCCTGACCGGGAATCCAACCAACCTCTTGGTGCATGGGTTGATGCTCAACCACTAAGCCACACCAGCCAGGCTCAAATAGAATCTTTTTAAAAATATATGTTTTTATTGATTTTTTTAGAGAGAGATAGAAACAATGATGTGAGAGAGAAACAGCAATCGGCTGCCTCCAGCATGCCCCCCACTGGGAATCGAGGCCTCAACCCAGGCATGTGCCCTGACAGGGAATCAATCGAACCCGGACCTCTCAGTCCATGGGACGACACTCAGTCCTCTGAGTCCTACCGGCTGGGCTCAAATAGAATCCTAAAGCCATACTTAATCTTAGGTTATTACTCTCCACTTCCTCCTAATGAAATCCATCATACATCATTCTATGTACTTCCATGAACACACATTACCCCTGTTAAAAGGTCTTTGTTTTGAGCCAAATTCTACCTTCCTAAAACTTCTGTCCTTTGCAGTTATTTCTCTTATACATGATAGCCCTAAATTATTTTTTTAGACAATATCACATCTGTTTATTTCTCCTTCACTGCAAATAAATTCAGTTCCTTTAATTCATTATTAATTGGCATATTTCTAGACAGTGGCTACTCTGATGTTTCTACATAGGACAGGCTAAAGGACTTGTCTTGAAGTTTCTTTTGCAGAGCAAACACAGTTTCTACTTAACTTTTATATGACACTATTTTTGTCTCCCTAATAGTTGTCCAATTATGCCAAAGATAGATGATAGCATTTACTTGGTTTCTGCATCAAATCAAGCTTTGACACATTAGTTTGCAGGTTTTAAACAAACTTTGATTTTCTTTTTTTTCTTTCTTTAATTTTTTCAGGGGGAGTGCGGAGGATGGCTTTAGTGAGGCTTTTAGTGTAGGAGAGCAAAGGGTAAAAACAAGTTTTGTAGCCCTGAAAAAGCATCTAGGTCAGTCAACATTCCCCTTAAAAGGTCATGTCCAAGAGAAAATCAAAACAAAGACAAGTTAGTGTAGAACCATTCCTTCTTATAATACAGGGGTACTACATTTAATCTATAATTATTTAAAAATCTCAGCTATATTTTCCCTAATGAGCTGCTGTTTAGTTAGATCTCCTGATACATACATTTATTTTATTTTCATTTTTATTTATTTATTTTTATTAATTTATTTTTGTTACAGATGTTTCTCCTTTTTCCCCCCTAGACACCCTCCTCCCGATCCCGCCCCCTCCCCCACCAGCACTGTTGTCTATGTCCATTGGTTATGCATACATGCATTTTTTTTTTTTTTATCCTCACCCGAGGACATTTTTTTGCATTTATCTTCAGATAAAGTGGGAGGGAGAGAGGGAGGAAGAGAGAGAGAGAAACACTGATGCGAGAGAGACACACTGACTGGCCGCCACCCACACAACCCCAACTGGGGCCAGGGACAAACTGCAACCGAGGTACGTGCCCTTAGCGGGAACCGAAGTCGGGGCTCTCTGGTCCGCGGGCCGACGCTCTAACCACTGAGCCAAACCAGCCAGGGCTACATGCATATTTTTAATATTTTTTTCTTTATTGATTTTAGAGAGAGAGGAAGGGAGAGATAGAAACATCGATGAGAGAGAACATTGATTGGCCGCCTCCTTCTGTGTACACCCCCCACCGGGGATAGAACCCACAACCCGGGCATGTGTCCTGACCAGGAATCGAACCGGCGACCTCTTGGGCATGGGCTGACGCTCAACCACTGAGCCATGCGGGTGGGGCTATACATTTATTTTTTAACTTAAATATAACCTTGGCTTTATTTATGTAACTGGCTAATGTTAAAGTACATATTTTTGTAAGATTCAAATACATTCATTTAATTAGGTACATGAAAGACTCCGTTTCTTTCTTAGTTATTAGAATAAAGATTCCAAGAGCAAGTAAAATAAACTAAAGTATTTAATAGTATTAACTATCTGAAAGTCCAATAGGCAGAATGCTTTCTATTCTTCTGGATGTTTTCCTACTAGAATTCTAACAAACTAAAAAGAACTTAAATTTTAATACAATTACAAATAAAAAAAATGCCTTAGAAAAAGTGAACTAGTTTTTATCTAATCGTGGTAATCCATTTAATTCAAAATAAACTTTGATACTTTTCAGTGCTTTCTAATTCTTCTACCTCAATGAAATGTATGAGTTACATAATAAAAAATGTTAGCAAATGTTTTTAATTCTAAAAGTTCCAAGAAATAGGAAATTATCAATTTGAAAAAGTCAGCTACAAGTCTCAAACAAAACATTTAATGAAAAGGGCATCTACTTCTCACATCATTTTGATGGTCCAGTACATACTTACTTTCTAAAGGATATGAATCAATGGGTTTCCAGGAAAATACTGAATAACCAATCAACCTGAAAATAAATCTGGGTAACTACAGGAATGTTCTGAGTTTATAGTAACACTTTAGAGCCTTGGGGACAAGCACTGAGGAATAAATCTGTTTTGGTTTCTAATGCCAGTGAATTCCTTTGTGGCAACTTTAAACCACAGGAATTATCCCATTTGGAGACTATAATTCTCTTATAAGATGTGCTTTCCAATTAAGGACCACATCACAGGAAGGCATGTCAGTAAACATTATGGCTCCACAGATAAATCCAGAGGGAAGATTTAAATGGTCATTAACAAGGCAGCTTATTTACATTAGATTTACAAATTTACAAATAAATTCTAGCAGTGAAGAAATGGCCTCTTGGTGTAAAGAATATAGCAAAGGCTTTAAGTGAACCATGGGATGAATGTATTTTGGAGCTGAAAAGGAACTTTAGAGATCATGTAAGAGGTATATAGGAAAATCTTCATTTCATAAAGTGACTTGTCCAGAGCACACCCAAGTGAAAATATGACTTCTGCATTTTTCCTCCTTTAACTTGCCTCATCCTAACCAGACAATGCCACCCCCCAGATTGTGTCACATAACTGGTTTGAAGGATAAGAATGCAACATATGTGCTGCTATTATCCCTGTCACCTCTGAGTTGGTAGATCAAACCTACATCCCCAGGCATAAGGAACGAGAAAAACAGACATAGTGACAGCCTCCTTCCCCCCACACCCCAACAAATCCGTGGTGCCAATCAATTAATTACTAAAGTATAAAAAAAACTACAGTCTTGTATTTCATGGACATCTACCTGACGTACATGTACCTATGCACCTAGAAACTCCTTTGTTCATCATCCCCAGACAGATGTAAACAAACACATTGGAGGTTATTACTGAGATGACCAAAACATTCTTTTCAAAAGTATTCATTTAAAATGTTTTAACATTTGCCCTGGCTGGTTTGGCTCAGTAGTTAGAGAGTTGGCCTGAGGACCGAAGGGTCTCGGGTTTGATTCCCAGTCCAGGGCATGTACCTGGGTTGCAGTTCCATCCCAGGCCCTGGTCAGGGTTGTGCGGGAGGTAACCAATCAATGTCTCTCACATCAATGTTTTTCTCTTCCTCCCTACCTTTCACTCTTCATAAAAATCAATGGAAAATATCTTCAGGTGAGGATTAACAAAAAAGTAATAATAAAATAAAATGTTTTAACATTTAATTACCTTTATAAAACACCTATTTAGACTGAACATTTTATCAATACCTTTAATGCTTGAATTCTCATCTGGAAGGTGAAGGAATATCCCCTGAGAGACTCCAGAATTGGGGAGCAAAAGGGATTTTTCAAATTTACAGTCTCTAAAGATAAATGTGCTAATGCCACATTCTACAAACTTGCACTGTGGAACATATTAAATTTTCGAGGGAAACACGGGAATACTTAATACATGTTGAATATTGTGTGAACTACTAGCTCATGCTAGCTCACCATTTAGACATTAGATCGCATGAAGAGCAAGGTGAAACAGAAAATGAAGGTAGTAATGTCTAAACTGATTTCAAGATTTGAGAAGTTGTGGAGTGCCTAACAGATGTTCAGATTCTATAAGTAGTTGTGATTAGTTTTAAAAGAAATTAAAATATCTTTTACTTTCAATTTATGTGTATTGTTTTTAAATGTATTACTATTAAATTGTTAGATTATAGATACTCATTTACTTAATAAACAGAACTATTGGGGTTTATTTGTTTGTTTTTGCCAAGGGGCTCCATGAAAAAATAACTAAGATACTAAAGGCTTGGTAGACTATGACAGTTTGAGAATCTCTGTGCTAATGTAGAAGTGAGGCACATACACACTGAATGGCTTAAAGTTTATATAAAATTCAATAATAATGCAGATTCAAGGTGGCAGTGGAGTAGGTGAAAGCTACACTCAGCTCCTCCCAGGACCAATCTGGAATTACAACTAAAATATAGAACAATTAACCTGAGTGAGCAAATGAAGACTAGCTGAGAAGTCTTGTAACTAAGGATTTACAGAAGAAGCCACATCGAGATCGGTGGGAAAGGCAGAGACTCTACAAGGGCTGCCCTTGCTCCCTTGGGTAGTGGCTGAGATTCCAGAGAAATACCTCAGCTGTCAAGGTTCCACCTGAGAAGTGTGAGGTCTCAATAGCACACTGGACTTCCCCAGCTTAGAGCACCAGAGCTGGGAAGAGGTGCCCACAGAACATCTGGCTGTGAAAATCAGCGGGGATTCTGTCTGCCAGGGAGAGAAAGAAGTCTGCAAGAGACACAGGCATCCTCTTAAAGGGGCAACACACAAAATCTCGTTCACAGCCACTCACCCTGGGCTCTGGTGGAGAAAGGGTGGAGCAGACTAGAGTCGCGTGAGAAGAGACTGGGGTTTGTGGCTCTGGGAAGAGACCTGAAGGGACAGCTACCAGGATACCTGTAATGAATCACTCTCCCATACCACAGACACCATCTTTTATGGGTGGAGCACTGCCCACCATATGACATGAGCCTAGGGGAAAGCAATATCTCCACCCTCGGCACTCCCTGTAGCCCCAGCCTATGGAGCTTGTGTCCTGCTGAGGAGTCAGCTGCCTGGGACAGGGTGTAGAGGTCTGGGCAGACTCAGGTGTCAGTGATTGAGTTGTGTAGCTTTGGGGTAAGGGGCCATTCCCCCCACTTTCCCATGAACCTGACTGGCACTTCCCCCCTAAAGGGAGATCCACTGGCTCCACCCTCCAGGCTCCCAATGACCCTACCCTCCTAACTCCTAGTGGCTCCACACTGCCGAGGAGGCCTGGGCAGAATCTAAGATAGATTGAATGGTGTGGCTCTGGGGCTGGGGCCACTCGCCAACCTTCACCTGAGTTTGACTGGTACTTCTCCCTCACAGGCGATCCACTAACCTCATCCCAACACCCGGCAACCTCACCATGCTGAGATCAGGCTCCTAGCAGAATCTGGAACAGACTGAGTTATGTAGCTCTAGGACAGGGGCCATTTCTCCCTTGCAAACCAAGCAGTGCAGAGCCCTCCCTTCATATGGCCAAATCTTGGTCAGTTTGGGCCTGATAAACTCTGCTGGCCTCACCCTGACCACTCTCTGAGTCCCCGCCCCAACACAAAGGTGTGCAAGCACCCATTGGGTGGCCGCTAGACTTGGTATACCCTGGAACATTTACTGAGTGGCCTCAGACCCAGCACTGGAGTGTGAACTTATATCAGTCTGGTGAACATCACTTGCCCCTACCTGGTACTCACAAAGACAAAGAGAGAATATTAAAAGCAGCAAGACAAAAGCAGTTAGTTACCTACAAACGGAGTTCCCATAAGGCTGTCAACCGATTTCTCAAAAGAAACTTTGCAGGCCAGAAGGGAGTGGCAAGAAATATTTAAAGTGATGAAAAGCAAGGACCTACAACCAAGATTCCTCTATCCTGCAAAGCTATCATTTAGAATCGATGGCCATATAGTTTCCCAGACAAGAAAAAACTAAAGGAGTTCATCACCACCAAACCATTATTATATGAAATGTTGATGTGTCTTCTTGAAGAAGATTAAAAAATATGAACAATAAAATGGCAATAAACACCTATCTATCAACAATTGAATCTATAAACAAAATGAGCAAGCAGAAAAGAAACAGACTCATAGATACAGATAACTTTTTGTTGGTTGCCAGATGGGAGGGGGGGGTTGGGTGAAATAGATGAAGGGATTAAGAAGTACAAATTGGCTGTTAGACTGACAAACCTCAAAGGGAAAGGGGGCTGGGGCAGGAAGAGAGAAACCAAAGAACTTATATGCATAACTAATAAACACAGACAATAGTGTGGGGAAGGCAGGAGGGGGTGGGACTGGAGAGGAGAGGGTCAAGGAGGGAAAAAAGGAGGGACACCTATAATACATTCAACAATAAAGATATGCTTTAAAAAAATAAAAAATAATAAAAATGGGCAAAGGACCTGAATAGACACTTTTCCAAAGAGCACATACAGATGGCCAATGGACATATACAAAGATGTTCAAAGTAATCATCAGAGAAATGCAAATTAAAACCACAATGAGATATCACCTCACACCGGCCAGAATAGCTACCATCAATAAGTCAACAAACAATAAGTGCTGACAAGGATGTGGAGAAAAGGGGACTCTAGTACACAGCTGGTGGGAATGCAGATTGGTGCAGCCTGTAATTCCATACTATGGAAAACAGTATGGAACTTACTCAAAAAATTAAAAATGGAACTACTATTTGACCCAGTGATCCCACTTCTAGCAATATATCCTAAGAAGCCTGAAACACCAATCAGAAAGAATATATGCACCCCTATGTTCACAGCAGCATTATTTACAATAGCTAATATCTGGAAACAGCCCAAGTGCCCATCAGTAGATAAGTGATTTAAAAAAAAGCTGTGGTACATTTACACAATGGACTACTATGAAGCTGTAAAAAAGGATTTCTTATCCTTTATGACAGCATGAATGGACCTTGAGTGAAATAAGCCAGTCAGAGAAAGGCAAATATCACATGACCTCAATTATAAGTGGAATCTAATGAACATAATGAACTGACAAACAAAATGTCCGGAGGCAGGGAGGCATGGAACAAACTGACATATCTCAGAGGTGTGTAGGGGGTTGATAGGAAGAGATTAACCAAAGAATTTATACCCATATACGCATAACAATGAGCACAGACAACAGTGTGGTGAAGGCCTGGGGTGGGGCAGGGGCTGGGAGGATGAGGGTAAAGGTGGTGGTGGGGGGAATTGGGGGACATCTGTAATACTGTCAACAATGAAATAAAAATTTTTTGAAAAGGCACTATATACTCCAACCAGGATAAGTACAAAGAAATAGTACCTGGTCACATAGTGAAAACTGATAAAAATCAAAAGCAAGAAATATATTTTCCTTAGTTTTAAAAAACATATTTTTCTATTACAATTGACAAAAATATCTTAAAAGCAGCGTGCAGAAATAAAACAAAAATAGGTGCAAGTATACTGACTGACAGGTGAAATCTCAAGCGAATGGAAGCCAGAATACATGGCAACTTTAACACACTAAGAGAAACTGTAAACCTAGACTTCTATATCCAGCAAAAATGTTCTTCAAAAAAGGTGTAATAAAGACATTTTTCAAAGAAAGAAAACCTGAGAGAATTCATCACCAGCAGATCTACACAAACGATGATACATTTACTAAAGTGTATTGTTCAGGTGAAAAGAGAATGCTTCAAGAAGAGAGCTCAGAGATGCAGTAGGAATGTTTCCTATAAAAACAGGTAACAGTGATCTCAATGACAATCAAATACATATAAAATTAAAATATACAATGATAGCCCTTAAGTTGGGGTAGGGGGGTGTTAAATGTATTAAAGTGGAAGGTTCTTTTATAGCTCAGGAAGTGGTACTACTACTACCTTATCTTGAATAAATCAAAGATGGACAGTGTAGCCTCTTGGGTCACCATTAAAACAGTAAAGACTTAAATTTAACAAACTTATGATAGGAAGTAGGAAGAGGGATGCCATAAGAAAAAATGATCAAACTAAAACAAAATGGGCAGAATAAACAGAAAAGTAGTAAAATGACAGATTTAAACTCAAATATATCAGTCACTATATTGACTATAAACAAAATAAATGCTCTGATTAAAAACAAAAGCTTCTCAGACTAGATTTTTTTAAAAATCCAACTATATGCCAATAGCAGGAAACAAGCCTTAAATGTAAGGATGTAGAAAATTTTAAAGTAAACGGACAGAAAAAGGATATACTGTGTAGCTATTAACCAAAAGAAAGCTGGTGTAACAGCAAAGTAGACTTAGAGGCAGATGTAATTGCTGGACTTGGGGAGTGTCCTATGACGTGATGGGAGAGAAGGCGTAGGAGAAAGAGCAGTCTGTGCAAGAATTCTGTGTCTCTGCATTCTTGTCAATTCAATACATATACCACATACCTTAACATCAGACCTGAGATGTTAGAGATGCTAAGAGCTCAATTCTCCATATGTAAAAGAAAAGGAAACTGAGATTTCCTTTTATAATCTCTCCAGAGAGATTTAGAATGCCCAGTTTCAGGTTACCTAGCTAATCTGTGGAGAGTTTAGTTCATATTAGCATACAGACTCCCCAGTGCCAAGTCACGTGGTCTCTGACATTTCACATCTCTCCATCTCCTTCCTAATGGACAGAAATGAAGAATTTTACAAAATATTATCTAAAACCTATTTTAGTTTTTAAAAACCTAGTAAAGCTTTATTATGTAATTCCTTAGCCCTAGATAAACGAAATGAACACCAGGCCTCCCTAGACAGTTTAAGTATATGTTTCCTGATTACTGAATAACATAACTCAAATTAATATTACTGTAAGAGAAAGAAAAAACTATTAATGAAACACAGGCATAGTTTTCTGCAATATTTTTCTAGACAATCATTACAAAGGTGTTTTTATTTTCCATTAAAAAGCCAGTTCTTGCTTTTGGCTTCAATATATTTCTAACAGTGATTTCTAGTTTTCTCCCCAATCCCTTCTTCTCTTACAAAATTACAGAAATTTTCAACTGAACACATGTTCATGTAGCTCAAGACCATACTTCCTGGCCTCCCTTGTGTGGCTAGATATGGCATGTAACTAAGTCACGGCCCACGAGATCCAAGCACAGTGACAAGCACAACTTCTGGTCAAGGGAAGGTGCGTGCCCTCCCTTTCCCCTCCTTCCTTTCTAGCTGACTGGAATGTGAGTCAAGCTGGACCACTACATGGAAACTGTGCTGAAGCTGGCACAGCAACAAGAAAAGAGAAGCCTGATTCTCTGATATTTGTGGGGCCACTATATCTGCTCAGACATTTATAGCAGTAAAAAATAAACTTTTATCTTGTTGGGGGCAGGGGGTTATTAATTTCAGCCACTGACCACTAATCCTAACTAATTTAGAACTAGAAAGTAAATCATCATGAAGTGGACTGTGTTTTCATACAAAATAACCATAATCAGGAAAGATGTTCCTATTCCTAGTCTTAACTTCAAAATAAAAATAATAAATACAATAAAATACAAATAAAAAGACCAAAAAAACACCGTTAAACTCCCTTACAATATAAAGTCATATGATACTATAAAAAGATATATAAATATGCTCTGCACATAGATTATACAAGGCTTATATAACCTATGCATGCAAACATAAAAATATATGCATCTCGATTATATATAGTTTATCTTAATGTGACCTAAAATTAACATACCACCTATAATCTGACTAAACATTTAACTAATAAGCTTGTTTGCCCTTTTGGACTTCATTGAAGGAGGTTTTGTTTTTTTCTCTGTTTTTGTAATGATGTTGAGCCCCTTGTTTTCTTTTTTTTTTTTAAATCCTTACCTGAGGATATTTTTCTTTTTATCTTCAGATAAACTGGGAGGAAGGGAGAGAGAGGGAAACATCAACATGAGAGGGACACATCGATTGGTTGCCTCCCGCACAACCTCGACCAGGGCCGGGGAGGAACTACAATCGAGTTACCTGCCCTTGACAGAATCGAACCCGTGACTCATTGGTCCATGGGCTGACGCTCTAACCACTGGGCCAAACTGGACAGGGCCCCTTGTTTTCTTAAAAAGCTGAAAGAAGCTGAAAAACTATATAACTTCCTTTCTCAAATAGTTTCCCAAGCACAATCATTTTATTAACTAGACAGCTGCACTTGGTAAAAGCACCCTGAAATTCTTTACTGCCCTTTCGTTTGGCATTTGATGACAAACTTGATGTGCTACGGGTCATTAATGCAGGATACTAACCAGAGTTCTAAATTAAAGTGCATTAAATCTAAGTAGCTGGGTCCACCTGGATTCATGTGTTTCCAAACAATTGTTAAAAATTCTTTTCACAATTAATTGAGAGGACCAAAAGAACTCTGTGGGTGGTGTGTGTACAGAATTATTTGCCACCTTTCTCAAAATTACGGTTTAAATACCAAACACAGAACTCTACATATTAGACTGAAAAGAGAAAATCTTTAAGGCACATATGCAAAGTCCTAGACGTGGCTTGTACGATTCTCTTCTTGAGCCATGCACTGTGGGTTCCACCCTAGACTAGATGTCTGGATGCACACTGACCTTAGGAACTCCTCACCTCAAACTTTTCCACTTACGTATATTAGTGCACTTCGCAAAGTATTAATTTTTTCTGTCTTTGCTATAAGTCTGGAGGTTCTCTCATCTTTTGTGTACCTCTGACTCATGGAGTTTGTGCAGGAGAAACACTCGTCTCTGCTGAGTAAGGAGAGCATCACTCTTCTATTGCAGCTACATTAATCAGTACGCTGTTCAGTTTCCCAGTGTCACACCATCACGCTAAACTAATCTGAGCTTCCTTCTTGCACTGCTTAAAGTTGTATATTTTCATTAACTCACTGGCCATAAGGAGACTATTTTTCTTTACTACAATAAATCTTTAATATTTATACATATTTATCAAATTGGTTATATGTTCATATGCCTCCAAGTGAAACATTTCCCAACATTTAAAGATTACTTAAAAGTTGTAAATTATTTATAGAGGAAATAAAATAGTATTTCTTTGAGAGAAAAATAACATTGTATAGCAAAAACACTATTCTATTTATTTTTAAATAGCTTTGAAATCACACCCTAACAGTAGGCATCAGTGACTAGTTACAGATAAAATTAGAATTGCGAAGAATAAACTTAAAATATACTACGTAGTGGCTTGCAGACAGAATATGGAAAGCATAAAAACAAAATTAGAAGGAAGGCAAAGTCATTTGTCTTAAGAACCAATGAAACTCACTGATATTTTCCCACAGAAAAATAACAATTTCCACATAACTTGTCAAGCAAAAAGAACTCAATGGTAACCCCACATAAATTATTACATCCCTTTTCCACTTCTTTTGCCTCATATTAACATTAACTTTTAAATGCAATCCAGTAACTTTATAAAAACAGTGTATTAGTTACAATAGGAATAGCGGAAGTAAAAGCTAATGTTATTAAATACATACTATATACCAGACTGTGCTATAAACATTATATGAATTACCATATTTAATCCTACCAACATCTCTATTAGATGAATATTATTATTAGCCCTATCTAACAGACAGGGGGAAAAAAGATTTAGAGGAATTAAATGACTCAACCAAGATGAAACAGCTTATAAATGGAGCAATGGGATGTAAACCCAGGTAGATAGACCAAGATCACACTTACAAACTTTTCAAAAATATAATAAGAGCATATCATAAGTCTCTAATTACTCATTTAGATTAAATTTTCCTTTACCAACAATTACACATACATAGACTAAATAACAGCTAAAGATATCACATTAGTGACTACTTCCAAATAGGAATCAGAGGATGCTCGCATTACAGAGCCACAAGAGTTCCATACCGAGTTATTCTATGAAGTACTCTCTTTTCATTGTTCTCTCGTCACTCCAAAATCCCAAAGAATTTCAGTGCTCAGAAAGAATCAGATTGGTTACAAAACCACACTGATCTATTATGTTAATCAGAAAATAGAGTTTACTCATAAAGAATTGCTATATGTATGACTGATTTTGAATTGTTTTTAGATTTTTTTAATACATGCAATTTAATGAGAACAAAGAAAAGGGCCAAAGAGAAAAAGTACTAAAGGAACAGAAACAATAAAAGGAAAAGAAAGATGAGTAAAGGGGAATGTAAAAAAGGAAAAGAGAAAAAACTAGATAAATAGAAAGTATTTAAGAATGAGAAAGATTACAAAAAGTAAATTACAAATTTACAACAATAATTTACACAAGTAAAGGTAAATTGTAAAAAGTAGACTGATAACAAAAATGAGAAATGAAAAAGGAGAAAAATCTGTGTCTATGACCATTCTTTTCTAGCAAGCATCTACTTGCTAGAGATCTCTTCATCACTTTTTTCTAGACTTCTGTTATTTGGTAGCTCTTCAGACTCACTGCTTATTATTTTGTAGGTCAGGAAAATAATAATGAGATACCCTTAGTAATGACATTCCCTTAGTCACAATCTCTCTGTTAACATTTTTTTCTTTTTGAAGTATATACACGAAAATTCAAGAGCCTAAATGGTTATATGAAATATTAAAAAGTATTTTACTTTATCTTATTTTAACTTAAATGTATTTTAATACACTATTAATCATCCTATATTGCTCTTCTACAATGTAACATTAGAAAATATACTTCCTCACAAAGTTAAACATACATATTACTTATAATAGGCAAAGTTAGAAGGCTCTTTCCTACATGCCAAAAATATATTTGTTATAATGAAACTAAAATATAAAAGAATGATGCTTTTCTATCTGGTCTTTTTCCAGGCTAATACTCATTGATATAGATACCTCCATTTATCCTAAAATCTGGAATGTATTACTTATGAACAAACCTGAGGACCACATTTTAACCATAAATATGTAATGTAAACCCAAATTCAACCATAAGGAACTTTATTCCAAAGAATGTGTGATGATACAACAGCTTATTTAAAAACATCACTGGTATTTCTTCTACTATAGATAAAAATATAATTAGAAATAAAATCAGCCTTTATAAAAACATTCACAAATCCACTGATCCACAACTGGATGAATATATTTATAAATTAACTTCCGAGCAGTTTGAAACTATGTCCAAAGAAGCTAACTGGAAAGAGACAGACATAATTACAATTCCCTTTGGGAAAAAAACTCGATTTTATACGTGTTCAAACTAGCTACCAAGAATGCTTGATTATCTTCCTAAGTCATCAAGGTTTGTTGTAGCACAAAATTAAAATAGTAATGACCTTTCCACCATTGCAACTTGGTCTGGATATGATTTCAGCTTTCAAAAATCAAGAGAAAAATTTAAGGTACCAAAGAAGGTACTACATAACTAAAATATATTTAAATAATAATCTATTTAGCCCAGCTGGTGTGGCTCAGTGGTTGAGTGTCGACCCATGGACCAAGAGGTTACCAGTTTGATTTCTGGTCAGGCCACATGCCTGGGTTGTGGGCTCGATCTCCAGTAGAGGGTGTGCAGGAGACAGCCAATCGATGTTTCTTTCTCATCAACGTTTCTATCTCTCCCTCTCTCCCTCTCCCTTCCTCTCTCTCTAAAGAAATCAATAAAACATATTAAAAAAAATAAGTAAATAAATAAAATAATAATCTATTTAAATAATAAGCTATGTAACTTGTCAAAGAATCCTACCCACTTACCCAGTCTGGGCAGGAGGATGAAAATGCAAAGGGACAGACAAGGAATAATTCTGTGACCTGGAATGGACTCTTACCACCACTTTTTGGCAAGGGAGAGACCCCAAAGCAATGGCTACCTTCTCTTATATTGCCTCTCTGTCATATAATACTCTCCTCAGCACATATCTCAATGGAAAATGGGGCCAATCAACCAACTTTGGTGTAATAAATCTGTTCCAGGTCCTAAAATATATAAATAATCTTTTAAAACATTAATGTATCAGCGCAAAGTAAATGAAAGACAGGCTGAATGAATTAAAAATACCTATACGTTTATATACTTACGTGTGTGTGGTAATACTTGAATAAAAGTTCACTTTTTATTTTACTGATCAGGAAATGAGTTTTGGAGAGGTTCGTTAACGTATTGCTTATGGTGCATGGTCAAATGGCAGATTAATTAATGGCAGAACATGGATGTAAACCTAGATCTATCCATCTCTGACTCCAAAGCCACAGTCTGATTTTGGTGATTATATGACACTGACTTCCATTCAAAATAAGTACAGCAAAATAATTAATCATTCCATAGTTATTAAATGCTTATAGGAAAGGCACTGGGCCTTGTGCTAGGCACTGGAAGCTTACAACTATTATAGTGGTAATGAATTATACCAATAATTAAAATTTTTAAATAGCCATCACCAAATATGAAGAAGTAAAAGTTAAGCCCTATATGGATGTACATCCATTGAAGGGATCAAGAAAGGCTTTATGAAGAAAGGGTATCTCTGGTAGGATCTCAAAGGATGGCTTGAGTTTAACAGGTGGAGAGAGGGTCTGACCATTAGAAAAGCTACGGAAAACATTCCAAAGCCATGTGACTGAGAAAGGGCTGGACTGGTTTAAAAGTGACAGGTTTCTGTTGTTGGTTTTTTGTGGTTTGTCGATTGAGCAAAAGAGAACTCATGGACATGGACAACAGTGTAGTGACTGCAGGGGGATGGTGTGGAAGTGGAAGAAGGCATAGAGAGGATAAATGGTGATAGAAAAAATAAAGTAAAATAAACATTTAAAAAGCTATTAAGCAAGACACAAAATGCACTAATAAAAGAAATGATCAATAAATTCAATTACATTAAATTTAAAACTTCTGTTCATCAAACACCACCATAAAAAATGTTCATAAAAGCATTTGCTGTATAAAATGGGGAGAAAATATTAGACATATGTACAAACAGTAGATAAAAGAGCATTTCAAATACTCAGTTTACTGACTTAAATAGTAGTTGCCTTTTGGGGGTACTGCCTGGGACAGAGCCTTCTGGGTACTATTAATGCTGTTCATCGTGATCTGGGTATTAGTTACATAAGTGCTATAGTCTAAATGTTTGTGACCCCCAAATTCATATGTTGAAATCCTAATGCCCAATGTGATGGTAATAGTAGGTGTGGTTCGTGGGAAGTGCTTAAATCATGAGGGTGGAGCCCTCATGAATGGGACTAGTGCCCTTATAAAGGAGGCTGCGGAGAGATCTCTAACCCCTTCCACCATGTGAGGGCAGAGCAAGAAGGTACTGGCTATGCACCCAAAAGAGGGCCCTCAACAGAACCCAACCATGCTGGCACCCTGATCTTGTACTTCCCAGCCTCTGGAACTGTGAGAAATAAATTCTGTTGCTTATAAGTCACCCAGACTGCGTATTTTGTTATAGCACCCCAAATAGACTAAGATAATAGGTGGGCACAAGTATAAAACTACATCTGTACATCTAAGATGTGTGCACTATACTACATGCAAGTCATATCTTAATAAAAATAAATGAATTGAATAAGAAGTCTATAATTCAGTTAGAAAAAAAAACACAAACATCTCATCAGGAAAATGGGCAAAAGCTTTAATGTATATACACAGGCCAATATGCAAGAAAACCTGCCTGATGTAGTTGGGAGTAGCAACTTAATGAATACAGAGAAAAGAAGCAGATAATCATGAAACTGAATGCCAGGTAAAGAAATCTGGATTTCTTCCTGAAAGCACTAAGAAAGTATTAAACACTTTGAGTAGAGGAATTCTGTGATAGAGTCAGATAGCAGGGGAGGTGGCAAGAGGCAAAATATAGTTTGGAGGATTCTGGCAGAGAGAAAAGAGTCAAGCATTAAAATTTCAAATCATGGAAGAATTGGACAAAAAAATGACATCATAAATGGAATTATGAAAGCTAGAAGGGGAAAATAAGTTTCTGACTGTTTTCTCAGAAGGTTTTTGTTTATTTAGGTTTGACTGGGGATAGGATGATTTTAATTATTTTTAGAACACAGAATTTAAAGTGGCAGAATGATATCCAACTATAAATGTTCAATGGACCTACTGGAGAAGCAAGGCTAAAGCTTGAGAGGGATTGGGGAATCATTCTGATAAGGATGATAAAATGAATTATGAGGGCAAAAGAGAAAAATTAGTATAATAGCAGTTCAGTATGTTAAGGTATAAGAAAAGGATTGACAAAGGAAAAGGGAGAGATCACATTACATTAAAATGTATAGACCTCATTAAAGATGATTTAAAGATGAGTTACTTCATTATGTTTTTCATTTTAATCTTAGCTGCTACTGTCCTTATCCACTGTAGAAATAGGAGTAGAGTATTCTGGTTATAAAAGCTATGGTTTTTACTACATAGGCTCAAGTAGCTGACAGTAAAAACAGCACTTGGCCCCTGAGCGCATGCGCGCGCACACACACACACACACACACACACACACACACACACACATCATGTAATCAGATAAAAATTTCACAATAAGGAAAGGAAGCTGTCAAGCAGCCCCTGGACACTACCTGCTGAACAGTTTACCAGTTCCTGTTCTGACCAACTGCCAGCAACAGTTTTCAAATTAATTAAAACATATGGTCGTTAAATTCACAAGAATGCATTACAAATAGACTTCTTCTGCACCACAGATGTATTCATAAGAAGTTGCCAGTAAATACAATTTTTAAATAAGATAAAGAGATGCTTTATCTTAATTTCTGATCTTAATTTGGCAGTGACTTTAACAATTAAGTTTTCAGTTTATCTGCCCGTTAGTCCCCCCAGTTACAGGGTTAATGTGCTATAATATTTGGTGTATTAAGAAAGCGTACTATTTCAACAGGCCTTGCAGAAAGGTTATGTGAAACAAATAAAAATGACCACCTCTTGGTTTTCACTTTGAATATTTGGATTGCGGAGAAAAGGGTGGTATGGATTTGCATAAAGAGGCTTTACTGTAGAATAAAAACCTCCATATTTCTATTAAATTATGGTCTCTATGATGAACGATATTAAAGCAGAACTATACAAATGATTTACTACTGTTAATTTTTTCGGAGAAAACCATCTAACTGTACAACAGGATTACCTGTTTGGACAGGATTGCCTGTTTCGGGGTGGGGGGGGGGGAAGCAGCAGCTGTATTAGTAGGCAGAAGAAACAGAATCACAGTGATATATCCTCAAGAGTGGAGAGACTGTATTAGGTCACACTGCTGGCATTGCTTAGGTAAGCAAAGTCCATCAGCCATGTTAACTCCAAATTCAACTCAAGCTAATGAACTGAATTTGAACTGAGAACCTACTGACCCAGGTCTGCAAATAAGTAAGTGGAGAACTCAACCAAAAGATATGCAATACAAAATCAAAATATATACTGGCTTTCTAATTAGTTCCAATTTTAGACTATAAATCCTTTTAGTCGGGAAACATGTATCAGAACGTGTAGTCTCTAATCTTGTATGTTCATACCCCCATGTTTTATTCTCTTTTCTGCCTTGTATTAGAATTATTATATAACCCTCATAGATGGGTTTTGAATGGAAGATATTGATATCTTATTGCAGATAATAATAATACTGATAACCTAGAATATATTCTAGGATGTATCTGCCCAATGTCAAGGTATTTATGAGACAAAACATTTTAACTGGGAGTCACTTCCTAAAACATCTCACATGTAGGTGAGAAAAAAACATGTTTTGTGAATTGAAGACAAGGACATCAATGACATTATATGTTAACACCAAATGCTGACTTTATAGTGCTCAACCTCTGGTTCCACCATTATCCATGTGCCCTATGTTTTAAGGACTAAATAAGTAAAGATAATCTTCAATATAATTATGTTCATAACAGAGGACTTTAGGCCACTTAATATCTCAGATCTAACAATGAAGGAAAAAATATAGACCAAATGCAAAATATTCTGCTTTGCTACCTAGAGCACCAAATAATCCAAGAGTAAGTTAAGCAAAAACTCAGATATTATAGGTCAAATATACAATCCACTGCTCTGTTTCTAGTAGGTATATTAATGGTCTTATACCTGATAGGGACGAACTGATTGCAAGTCAATTATAGTATTTATTGCCTGGGTCTCAAGAAACAGAGAAAAGGATTAGTGGGTGAGGTACACTGTAGGTGAGATCAAGAGCCCTCAAGGGTCAGAAATTTGAAGCTGGAAGTAACCGTGAGCACCTAGTCCCTGAGGATCTATAGCAATACTAGAGGCTACAGGTTGGACAGAAGGCTTGAGCTGACATCTGGGTTAAATGTAAAATGAATGTGTTTGACTAAGATGATCCAAAAAATCACTTTTAGCTCTAAAAATCTGCTACTTTATACCTGACAATTTTGTGGAGGCTGAACCATGTTAATAGGCACCTTCAGAGCCTAGAGAAAAGATCCAGTAAGAACAAGACTAACTCTACTAAGTTGAAAATTTCCATTTCAGCTTTTTAATAAAAACAGTAGAGAGAAAAAATAACTTTTCCCCATATAAGACAGAGGAAATATTTCTGCCAGGAGAATCAATCATTTAAGGTTAATTGTCTAAAACTGAGCATAACAGAATTTTTTTAAAGTATATGTGCGTAGGAGGTAAAGTATATTTTATATTTTGAGCTAAGACAAGCAGCCTTATTCTCATAATGAAATCTCTGTGCCCTGTCTCCGCAATATTATCCATTTGACTGCCTCCTTTTAAGCAAGGATATATAGAGAAAAATGTAATAAAAAACATGAGGTCAGAAACACCAATCAGAAAGAAAATATGTACCTCTATGTTCATAGTAGCACTATTTACAATAGCTAAGATCTGGAAACAGCCCAAGTGTCCATTAGTAGATGAGTGGATAAAAAAGCTGTGGTACATATACACAATGGAGCACTATGCAGCTGTAAGAAAGGAAGATCTCTTATTCTTTGAGACGACATGGAGGGACCTGGAAAGTATTATGCTAAGTGAAACAAGCCAAGCAGAGAAAGACGGATATCACATGATCTCACTTATTTGTGGAATATAATGAACTAAACAAACTGATGAACAAAGTAGACCCAGAGTCATTGAAGTAGGGCACAGACTGACAGTCCTCAGAAGGGGTGGAGTGGGGGAGGGGATAAACCACAAACTTATATGCATGTATGCATAACCGATGGACATAGACAACAAAGCTGAGGACAGGGTAGGAGGGGATGGGGAAGAGGGAGTCAATAGGGGGGAAAAGGAGAAACATCTGTAACAAAAATAAATAAATAAATAAATAAATAAATAAATAAATAAATAAATACGAGGTCATTATCATTGCTTCAAAAACAAATACTTTGAATAATTTAAACTTTATTCTAGCTATAACTTCTAACAAAAAAAAATTTAAATTCCAAAATTTAAAGTTCACTAGATTAAAAATATAGAAACCTCCTTATCAATGATCTCAGCTAAGGCCCTTTATTTCCATCCAATTTTTCAAAAGCCTTCTTTTTTTTTTTATTATTAATACAATTTATTTATTTATTTATTTTATTGTTGACACTATTACATATGTCCCCATTTTCCACCCCCTTTGCCCACCTCCACCTAGCCTCTGCCTCCCCTTCCCTCTGGCCATCACCACACCACTGTCTGTGTCCATGGCTTATGCCTAATATGTTCTTTGGCTAATCCCTTCACCTTCTTCCATCCAGTTCCCCCCTCCGCTCCCCTCTGACAGCTGTCAGTCTATTCCATGTATCTATGCCTCTGTTTATATTTTGCTAGTCAATTTATTTTGTTCATTACATTCCACATATAAGTGAGATCAAAGTCTCAAAGTAAACAGCGTTTCCCTTGGAATATAAGCTGAGTTTGTTTAAGCGTTAGGTTAAATCTCTGGCTGCTTTGTCTAAGAAAAGCCATCTTCACATGACAAATGTATTCCTCTTTGTTTTTTGCTGAGGTCTATGAGCTGTTATGACTTTTTCCTTTATAAACTTTTAAAAAATACTAGATATAAAATCAATACACTAGTTTAAAAACTGTTTTCTTTATTTTGATGAAACTACACTTTAGAAAATTTATAGTACAAAAGATGATTTTTTTCCATTTTAATCATTAAAAAAATTTAACTAGTTCAATATTTATTCTCATAAACTCACAAAATTAATCATTTTTCTGCAGTTCATATGAAACCTAATGTATATATACTCATTTTTTGTATTAGACTTCTATTATACAGTATAATTTCCTTCCTAACATACATTTCTCATATACAGAAGATATATAAATGACAATTAAATGTGAAGAAAAATGTAGGATTATTGAAATTTGATAGTAAACACATGTAAACAGTTAGATTACTCTTTTAACATATAGATATTTTAAAATATAAACAAAGGAACTATTCTTACAGCTGTATCAGACACATAAATAGGTGTTTCCCCCGTGTATGTTTCTCCTTCATTTTAAAAAGTAAACATTTAGATGCATTTGCATCTAAAATGTGGCTTCCCATCATTGCCTAATTAGTTTTAGAATATGTTAGATTACTGGTTATAGGTATAAAAATTATTATTAAGGAAGAGTTTTTTGGCGTTTTAATAGAACATGGCATTTTTGTTCATATTACTTAGCAAATACCCTATGTCATCAAGAAGTTTCTACCCACAGTTATTTTCTAGTTCTTATTTCAAATGCACCTTCACTGAATGCAGTTTTCCATCCAACTGGTGTTAATACACCAGATGCCAGACATAATATTTGCTATTCTTGAAATTTTAATATATCTATATGATAGCACTCTCTGTGCTCAAAAACCGGTTTGAATCAGATAAATTATAGGTAGTCACTACAACACTGATGTGTTATTTAATACACTTTAAGGGTGTTTCTACACTGTTCACAAATCTGGAGAAAAGATACTATACCAGCCAATTATTAAGCTATTCATTAATAGCTAGGTGGTTTTAGATCAGTTATATCTTCAAATATTTGGTTTAAAATTTTAATGTTTCATCCAGAAGTTTATCAAGAGTTCTACTGTATAAGTATACAAGGACTTTTTAGCCGAATTTCTAATAGTTCTTGTAACATATCTTGTTTTTTGAAAGAGTTACAGAATATACTCAATTTTCACATTAAGACAAATATTTATACATAGTTATAATGTGCTAAGCAGCTTTAGGATAGGCATAAGGCACTCATGAAATCTTTTCCACCTCTTATTAGTACAAAGAAAGAACTTTTTTGTCAAATAGCTTTGCTATCCTGGACTTGACAACCCTTTAAAATTCTATTTAAACCTTAGAAAATATTGTGAAGGCACAAAGTACAGAAGATTCATTCTTAGAAAAGTTGTTCTCCAAATAGTTGACTGTGTGCCAGAGGAAAGCACAGGAAACAAAGGCCAAACAAGGAACCTATATGATATGAAGGAGCAGGAAAACTAAACCCAGCACATATATAAATGTTACAAGCATACACTATAAAATAGGAGAGCTATGTTTAGCGGCAAGAGGACCCTCTGGTATGAATATTCAGTGAGGTCGTAGGAGAACAGGTAAGAGCAAACTGAGGAAGATACCTACCTAATACTGCTGTGCAGAAATGCCACACATGAAAATTATCTTAAGTATATGCCTAATCTAATTCACTAGGACGAGACAGTTATAATTTTTTTAATGATGGTCATAAATACTTTCACATAGCTTTTTCATATATATCTTAGTTGATCTTTGAAACAAACCTGTGAGTTAAGTATTTTAAGATTAGGAAACATAGCAAAAGATAAATATGTAACACTTATATTATACCTTATATCAACTATTAAATAAGAAAAGTAGGTCTTCATAGAAATAGTTCTAAAATCCACAAAAACATAACTATAAGAATCAGGCATCTGTGTCTCAACAGCATCGATGCAAAAAATAATTGAGTTTACATTTGCTTCAAGGTAATAATATATAATTATCTCTCCCCTCCAACTCACCCCATCTTCTATCTTCCCTTACTCATGGCATTCTGTTTCCCTGACATTTTCCTTTGTGCTTTTTTCCTTCCTCTCCTTACAATACCCACTTTTATATCTTTTTTTTTTTTAATCCTCACCTGAGGATACTTTTCCATCCATTTTCAGAGAGAGTGGGACGGAGAGAGAGAGACAGAAACATCGATGTGAGAGAGACACATTGATTGGTTGTCTCCCACACGACCCTCACCAGGGCTAGGGACTGAACCGCAACCAAGGTATGTGCCCTTGACCAGAATCCAATTTGTGACTCATTGATCTGCGGGCTGACACTTTAACCACTAAGCCAAACTGGCCAGGGCTACAAAATATCCACTTTTAATTAAATTCCAGTCACCTCCTTAAAGGCTTCCCCAGTGAATCCAATCTACTCTAAATTCTTCCTTTTCCCCATACTGCATAAGAAAATCCTAAATCTAGATTTTACTCTAAAATTTCATTTGCAAATCAATTGTTTGAAACTTGGAATGGAGTTTTATGTAAGAAAACTTGTTATAAAATTCCCAGGTGTCTCACAAAAGCCTTTTAAGTTCATAATAATAGAAACACTATTTGAGATAAAAAGTAAAAAAAAAAAGTATTTCATAATATTATAGTAACTTATAACAAGTGCTAGCGTTTCCTTCAATTAGCAGAACATGCTGGGGGTCTGGGTAGGGGTGGAGGGATTGAGTCAAAAAGAGAAAAAAAACTCATGGATATAGACAACAGTGTGGTTATTGCTGGGGCGGGGGTGGGGGGCGGGACAGATGTAGGAGGGTATAGGGGGAGACAAATGGTGATGGAGGAAGACTTGACTTCGGGTGGTGAACACACAATACAGTGTACAGATAATGTGTTGTTGAATTGTGCACCTGAAATCTGGATAGCTTTGTTAACCAGTGTCACCCAATAAAGTCAATAAAAAGGAAAAAAAAAAGAGGGTGGGGGAACAGGTATGGCTATAAAAGAGCAACAGAAGCAATCCTTGCGGTTCAGTTCCTTGACGATAGTGATGGATAAGTGAATCTACACAAGATAAAAATCACACAAAACTAGATACCCCCACACACAAATCAGTACAAGTAAAACTTGGGAAATCTGAATTAAATCAGTAGATTATATCAAGGTGTTGGAACCAAGAGGCTAGAGGACAGCACCTAGAACACAGACGTATTCCCATCGAGCAGGACTGCATCATGATCAAGGTACTGGTTACATGTGCTCTGCTGGATACCAGACCAAGTCATTGTACTAGAGTTTTTTGAGATGTTACCACGGAGGAAAACTAGGTAAAGGGTTCATGGGATTGCTCTGTATTTCTTGCAACTGCAAGTCAGTCTATAATTATCTCAAAATAAAAAGTTCAATTAAAAATACTTAATTTAGCACAATACCCCATGTTCACAATAATCCATATCTATCCCAACACTAGATATACTCACTCCCTTCCCCACAATCCCCAAAGGCTCATCCAAATTACAGCATTAGTTCAAAGTCCAGGATCTAATCATCCAAATCAGGTGGAGATGTAAATGATGTTCTTGGGTACTGCACCTCGAGTACAAGTCCTCTCAATGTGAAGGCCTGTGAACTAAAGAGACAAGTTATCTGCCTACCACATATCCAAAATACCTAGTTTTCAAGGACAGGATAGTCACAACAGATATTCTCATTCAATAACGTGAGGTGGGGTAATGGGGGATAGGAAATATGTAAATGTCACTGGTCCATAATTCTTTTTAAATTTTTTCAATTATAGTTGACACAATATTTCATTAGTTTCAGGTGATTAGACATTTATAGAATTTATGAAGTGATCACCCACATAAGTCTAGTAGCTGGTGTATAATTCTAATATCCAGCAGGGCACAGGTAACCGATACCTTGATGAAAGTTCAGTCCTACTCGATGTGTTCCAGGTTCTGCTCTCTAGCTTCCTGGTTCTACATCTGACACATGCTTCATTTTCCATTAAAAAAAAGCTCATGTTTGTAAACTGAGAACTTTTCTTAACTCCTCTCCTATCTACAGAAGTTCAGGGATCCAAAGGTCTCTTCATTTTGTGTTGTTTCAGTCCCTGTAAGTCCAGGCTGATATAATTATTAATTTTTTGACATTCAATATTATTTTGTACTAGTTTCAGGTGTACAGAATAATGGTTAGACAACCATGTAATTTACAAAGTGATCCCTTCCAATATTTCAAGTACTCACCTGGCACCATACACAGTTATTACAATATTATTTACTACATTCCCGATGCTGTACTTTACATCCCCGTGACCATTTTGTAATAGGCTGATATAATTCTTTTTAAATTTTTAAAGGTTTCTTATGCATCAATTTATAAATCACTCATTCAGGCAAAAGCTATGCCCATAGATCTCTTTAAAATAAGTCCTTCTCTGCCTTGGACTCTCTGTGAGGCTGCTTTGGGACAAATCCCTGATGATTCTTAGAAGCTTTCGTGTGTAAGAGAGGAACTAGGAGACATATCCTTAAGTTAATTGGAAGGCTTTTTGCGCGTCTGAAAAAGTCTATGAAGGCCACTTCACCTTTTTCTGAGGTCTTAAAAAAGGTCTCATCATTACACATTAGTTCCATTTTTACCTTGAGACCACATTTTCCTAACTCCACTCTGGATTTCATCTTTGTTCTGAGGCCCTTTCCTACTTTGAGAACTCTTTGCAGGCTGGAAAACTGTCCTGGGCCCTATACACTTCCTCCAATTACTGCTTGAAAACAATCATTTCTTTTTCGCTCATTTCTCTCCATCCATATCTCATGAAACATTACTAAAAGAAATAGTTGACAACAGTGTATACATTCTGCCTGGAAATTTCCTCTGCCCGATCCATCAGTTCATTGAGCACATTTTCTATTTTCCATGTGACCCGGAGTGACAGCTTTGCTCAACTTTCTGCCACTAGATAATAAAGATCTTCTTATTTTCAGCCTTAAATAATATTGTCTCACCTTTCAAGCCCTCACCAACAGTCTCCATGAATCCCTTCCAGGTTTCATGAATAGTTTTCTTCACCCGCCAGCTGATCTCCTGTACTTTCTGTTTTTGTTACAGCAACACCCCACTTCCAGATATTAAATTCTGTTCTGGTTAGCTATTGTTACATAGCAAACCACTCCAAACTTAGTAGCAGAAAAAATAACCCTTTTAAATGCTCATGGTTCTGTAGTTCAGAACTTTGGACAGTGAACAGTGGAAATGCTCTTTCTTCAGACGCCATGATACCTGGACCTTAGTTGTGAAGACTCAAACAGCTCCAGGCTTCTTTACTATATGGCTGGTGCTTAAGCTCAGATGACTGAAAGGATGAGTGACCATGGGACTGGACTTCTCATGGGATGGTGACTAGGTTTTAAGAGGAAACATCCTGAGAAGGAACAGCTAGACAGCAAACATTCCAAGAAACCAAGGCAGAAATGACAAGGCTTCTTCTGACCAAGCCTCAGAAGTCACAGAGCATCACTTCTAACATATTCTATTGATCACGAGCAAGTCATTAAGTCCAGCCTAGATTCAAAGGAAAGGAAATGGAGTCCGTTCCTTGATGGGAGAGTGGCAAGGTCACACCACAGGAAAGCTGGTGGATACATTGTTGTCACCATCTTTGGAAAATTAAAAGCCACAGTGGATATGAAAAGATTGTCAGGCTCAAGAGGCTTCAACTAATGACATCTCTACTGAAGTGATAATAATGCAAACAATAACAATAATACTAAAACCATTTCTCAAAAAATTAAAACCTAGAAAAATATGACTATTTGTTATTGGGTTCACCTTTTATGATAATAAAAACTGAGCCCTTACTGTCTTTTTATTAGTTAAATTTTATAAATATAATTTTATGGTCTCTATTACATTATACTATCATTTGAGGAAAAAATATAATGAGCATATACATAAGGGTCTGAATGTCCTTCTGAAGAACTTATGGTTACCAAACAATTTACACAAACAAAATTTGAAACTGGTAATGAAAATATGTGTATGCCAATATTCAAAATAATTTACCACATTGCACAGGAGGGAAAAAATGTTATATTAAACTCTATACTATACTATTGACATTGCAAAAAGTATAACAGATGAGCAGACTACTTCAAAAAATATAATTTATTACTATTTTCTAAGTCCAGAGAAGATTGCATATCTACCACAACCATAATTCATCAACAAGATGTCCCTTACTTTAAAACCCAGAATTATTTTATGTAGCATTAAAAAGAGGGGGAAATGCTTCCGAGTAATCAGACCATAGCATGAAACTTTCTATTACTTGATTACAAGATGTATACCAACTTCAGAAATGTTTAAAAATTCATGCATTTTTAAGAAATGCTTCCTAGAATGTATGAAAATTGTGCTCATTGACTTAACAGGAAGGATACTATTATATAAAATCTTCAGCATTTCTTCAACTGGTCAAGAGTATAAATGTTGTGATGTCTCTACTTGTTTTTGCATGGTGTGTTTATACAGCTAAAAAACCCAAGATTTTTCTTAGTAAACCACTTAACTCATAACCTAAGGAAAATTCTTAAATTTGGCTACTGTTTAATAGAATTTAATATTGGGAAAGTTGATTCAGAGAGAATCTGGGAAAATAAGCTGAGCAGGCAAATCCCTCAGAAAGGGCACCAATCATTTTTATTCTGGAAATGAGCACCTCTCAGAAAAGACAGAGGGAATCAGCAGATGATCCAACTAGATGACCAACTTTGACATAGGAAAACATCAGAACTGGCTAGGAGCAACTGAAGGGACTTTAGTAACAAATGGCAGGGAAAGCCTCCTTCAGTAAAACCTGCCTCATGAAGCCTCACTGGCACTGAACACAAAGCCCAAACATTCATCAAGAACACAACAGCCTAGTTTCCCTCAAAGGTAGAATTAGCCTAAAAGCCCCAGCAAGAGAACAAACTGATGGAGAACTAAGCGGTAAAAGGCAGCTGAGGAGCAAGAGGAGTACCCCTGCAAGTCGGCTAGGAAAGTGCCCTCTTATTCATTTTGCCCTCCCAGAGAGTGAGAGGTCTCTAAGGACACCACCCAGTTCCAAGGACTGGCAGTGGTGCCAGCTCAATTCCATCTTAATCTGAACTTGAAGAAGTTTGAGCTCTCATTCAATTAAGACAGGAGCTGGGAGAGAATGATTCCCAAATAGGAGACTTATAATGCTCCACCCACTCCAGTCTCTCCAAAACCCTGCAAACAAATACATATGAAAATAAACAAATAATCAGGACTGTGGACATGGAGATAAAACCAGTTAAGTTCCATATATTTAAAACATAAAATTTTGTTGAGATTCTTAATTCTCTGCAAACTTCTCAGTGTTTGTTTTATTGCCCCCCAGTGTGTCTCTGTAGTGAATGAAACTAAATTCCTCAACATAAAGAAAATAGTAGGCCCAATGGGAGGAAATAATGACTAAGGAAAATGGAAAGAAAAGATCAAAAGTTATATTCATTGTCTGGAAAAGATAAGAAGGATATATAGGTAGATGGCCCGTGATGGCAGAGGTATACAGATTTAATGTGCAGCAAGCTCCCGGTGTTCTTTCACAAAAATATTCTAGATTAAAGCAAAAATGAAGGAAGTTAGTCTGGTGTATGTAACTAAGTGTTGATAAGATTTGCATATGGAAAATATCCCTCTAATTTCAAATACACATTAAATTAAGCTCCTGTACTACTGTGAACAATACAGAAGTCATTTTGTGATAGCTACAGATTTTCCACTTCCTTTATGTATCTGGGTTCTGTCCGTAATACATTTTATAATATGACTTCAGCTCTGAAGTATTTTACCTTTTATCTATCTTAGGGCTGATAAAGGAAGGATAATGATGAAGAAGACGGATAAGATAAGGTGACAAGTAGGACAATGTAATTATCAAAGGAAAGCAAGAAGAAGGAATACTGAGTGGATCACATTAAGAGTAGTCAGTGTTCCCATGAAGAGGGCACTTTGTTTAGAAACAGCATGCCTGCGGCACGTACTTTCTTCCATCAAATATTAATTGAGTATCAATTAAGTACAAGCCACTAGACTACCAACTTGAACATGATCTTTTTTTGCAGTCTTTACACATGCTTACTTCTTTAAGGTTTGAGAAGTTTCACAGTGCTCTTTATTTTACAGGCAATTCAATACATGCTTGCTAAAACAAAACTGCAAGAAAGAATGCTAATATATTCAGATTCCCCTATCTATTAATCTAAGTTTCAAAAACTTCTGGAAGAAGCCATGGATCATTTAAGTCCATTTAGTTTTCCTCCTAAATTTGAATCTACTCCCCCATCCCATATAACACATGACTGATTTCTAAAATGAAATTGTGGCCAATAAAAATCATTCAGGCATTGACATAGTTTGAGACTCAAGACGTGCTTCAAAAACCATAAACAGCTTTTGAATATCTTAAGAACTCAAGATAGTACATTAACACCAAACACATTTTATTAGTTGCCCTAGGATGTCTAGTTCAAGTTGGAAGCATCCTGAAAGAGTGAACAGATTCAGTAAATTTACTGGGTTAGAGAACACAACTGCCATGCTATCTAAGTCAGTCTAGCTAGTGTGGTAAGTATTTACCTCTCACTGTGTTGTATTTTTCCCATCTTAATGCTAGCCCCTTCCTTCCTATCTCCTAAATGTGAGTGTTTTCTCAAAATGTGTATCCCTAGGCCTCAATTCTTATTTTACCCTTATTCCAGCATTAATTTAACCAACTCGGACAGCTGAAACTACTTTCTCTATGTTCTTCCTTCCAAATTTCAGATTTCTGCTATGGTATCACAAGTCTTAGTTCATCAGTTATGTTAACTACAAATTATTTGAAATGATTCTCTCTTCCTCAATCCCTACACCTAGACAATCTCCTCCTTTTTATTCTTCATTTTCATTCCTACTTTCAATTTCATTTGCCACCACCCTAAATCAAGCTTTTTAGCTCATACCAAGACTGGCAAGAAAGCCTCCTCACAGTCTCTGCCTTTAGTCCTTTCCCTTCTTCAGTTCCTTTTATGCAACGCCCTCAGATTAATCATCCTAATATATAATTTTTAATATGCTCAAAAAATGACTCTCTCTTGAAGACAGAACAAAAATTTCATCCAGCATAGTCTAAAAAGTACTGAATGAAAATTTGGAAAACCTGAGTTTTCCTGATTTTATTTTTTTAATCATCACCCGAGGATATTTTTCTATTTATCTTTAGACAGAGTGGAAGGGAGGGAGAGAGAGGAAGAGAGAGGGAGAGAGAGAGAAACATTGACGTGAGAAGGATACATCGACTGGTTGTCTCCCACACGACCCCGACCAGGATGAGGGACGAATTGCTACCGAGGTACGTGCCCTTGACTAGATCGAACCCAAGACTCATTGGTCCACGGGCTGATGCTCTAACTGCTGAGCCAAATTGGCCAGGGCTCACTTGATTTTTAAACAACAGCATATTCTTTATTTCTCTGGGTACCAAGTTCCTTATCTAGTAAAATAACTAAACAGTTTTAAAACTTTCTTATTTAAAGTTTTAGGCTGTTTTAGATTCTGATGCTGTAAATATACAAAACAAATATTTTTAAGAAAACAGTTGCTTATTCAAGAGTTTTACCAAGCACCCTTGAAAGAGAGCTCTTGAACCCTGAGGGAGTAGAGGGGAGACAGATGCAGAAACAGCTGTTGTAATTGTGTTGCAACATGATGAAGACTTGAACTAAGGATCCTGCAGTGGGATTAGAGAGAAGACATGTGAGAAATGGAACTAACTGGTTTTGATGACCACTTGGAGATAAAGGAGAAGAACAATAAAGAGGACAAAGAGAAGATTCATTTATGGCATGAGTAAATGGCATAGCTAAATGAAGATCCCATTTAAATAAAGGGAGAAAACAGAAAGAATTGGGAAAGGGTAATTTTAAATTAAGCTCTCCAAACTAAAATAATTTTGTTTATTTATTTATATTGCTGAGTTATAAGAGTTCTTTATATATTCTGGATACAAGTCCTTTATCAGCTACATGGTTTGCAAATATTAATATGTTCTCCCATTCCATGAGTGCTCTTACTTTTATATATTTATTTATTTTTTCCATCATCATTTTCCCCCTATACCCTCTTCCACCTCCACCCATTCCCCTCCCCTCGTAATAAAATACAATCATTTTAAATGAAGATGTATAATATATAAAAAGTAAACAAAGTGGCTATAGAAGTATGACTACAAATCTAAGGTATTTAGATATTTTTCCTTTTAAAATCTTCAGAATGACTTATTTTATGACTTCTAAATTTATGAATTTCATTCCCCTTAGAGTAAGTTAGAAATGCATGCTTTTTTTAAATGCATCATATTTCTGTTGTTTTTTAAATACTATAATGTCATGGGCAAGCGACATAACCATAGGCAGAGCAACATCAACATCGAAAATAAAAAGAATAAAGGTCTTTCCATATTCATCTTTTCACATTCACCAGAAATTAGATTTTAATAAAAATGAATACATCACTGGGGCAAAAGACTTTAAGGTGACATTCTTTTAAAATACATATTTTGAAACAATATATTTTTCACAGTGAAACCAACTATTAAAGTCATCCCTGTTTTGTGTCTTTATCTCTTTTCCATATCAGTCTCTCCATTTACTTTTTATAATTTCACAATGTCTATATAATGCTGTAAATTATGCTAAAGATTTTAAAGTAAAGCAGAAATCTTCCACAATGCTTTACACTTTCCTTGATTGTCTCCCTTTATTCATGTTGGCCGTGGAATGACTGAGATAACATATTGCCCTACAGGGACTCTCAGGATCAACAGACGTAGGAAAAACAGCAGATACAGTTATTAGCAGTACTTAGGTGCCACCCAGAAGAAACCCTAGCAAACCAAAGACATGGTGGGAGTAGAGACACACATACACCACAGAATTAAGTGGTGAATATACTTCTTCAAACCGACACCGCTAGCCCCAAAACAAAACAAATAGAAAACTTACCTTATGCTAGAAAGAATATAGGAAAGCTTATACAGTTTATATGTGTCAAAGGAAACTAAGCTGTATCTTATAGGAAATGAAAACAAGAGTAGTAATAATATGGCAGATAAGAATAAGGTAAAAAGAAATGAATCTCATGGAGCTGTTGATGTGAACAACAGCCTACATATTGGCTGATAAACATTAACATATACCTACAACAGTTCATCATCTTAATGAATTTTAAAGTAAGTTGACTTGTTTCTAGCCTATTAAGAGCTCTAGTTTACATGGATTGTTTAGGAGAATTATGGCCCACTTTGACACTATTCATTCATTTAAGCATTTATTAATACCACAATATGCTAAAATCTAAATACACATCAAAAGTTATGTGTACTTACTCTCTCCATGTCTATTTTTAAGCAATATAATACTACACTATCTCTCTCTACATGTGTTCTACTGTTTGATATTTCAAACACCTTGAGAAAGGTCTGTTTTGCTAGATGGTAAGCCCATGAGGACAGGGACTATATGTAGTTGCTCACTGCTACATTCCCTAGTGCCATGCCTACCAAGATATAAAGTCTCTGCCACCTGCTTTGATTCACTTGTTATGTTTTATGAGTTGCTGTCTTATCTTAATTTGTTTTGAAATACAAAGTGAGTAAAAGTAGCATTAAATGACCTTTCCGTAACTACATATTCCATTATATTAAGATAAGAAATGACAAATACTTATTAGATAATACTTTATTTAATCATTCATTTATATAAACACCAAACATGACTGAAACATCTCATGTCAGGCACCATGCCGGGCACTGGGAATGAAAAAGACAAATAAGACAAAGTCTATTATTCCCTGAGGAAGCTCACAAATTACTAAAGAAAATATCTCATTACAAACATCTAATACACAGGGATATTAAGGAGGGACACAAGGGATGTTACAGGGTCACAGTAAAGAATGCACCTAACTCTCTGCAATAGTATCTACAGAAGTACTTTCCTACATAATATCTGATTATCTGTAAAAAATCTTCTTGAGGTGTGAATAAAGGCATTCTTCTCCTATTATTTTATTTACATATTACCACATGTTTATACATCATTTTTTTCTTTGAAGTGTCTCCTTTTATTTTAAAAACTATATTGTTGGGAGTATTACAGATCTCCCCCCTTTTTTCCCTCACTGACCCCTTCCACCCTGCTCCTGCCCCCCACCCAGGCCTTCACCGCACTACCATCTGTGTCCATTAGTTATGCATATATGCATATAAATTCGTTGGTTAATCTCTTAACCAAACAGATTATACATCATTTTTTAAAAGTATCCCATCACTACTAACCTATAACATAATCCTTTCTAAATGTTATAAACACTCTCTTTGGCAAGAATAAAAAAATAAGCCACATGTTATCAACAATTATGATTCAAGTCTATCACATTACCTGAATATTTCAAAGATTTGAAACATTTCCAATTTCCCAGACTACTGCGTTCTATTAATATTTATTGACCATCTATTATTTGACAGACCCCAGAGAAGAACAAATCTAATTCTCTGCTCTCAAAGAGCTCATTGAAATAATGTGATTTCATTACCCTTACACTATAACAATAATATATTTTGGCTCTATCTTTGCTTTAGGACAATTAGGGAATCTTCCATTCATACCAGAGAACTAAAATTATAATCACTGTACATGTTTTTCATTAAAAATTTGGTAGTATATATTGATATTTTCTTAAATATTTTTGAAATGAATGAAATAAAAAATTAATTGTTAAATAAAGCAACTTTATGTTAAGCTGTAGCAGAAAAAAAATCTAGTAAACATAAATTAACTCCACATAAAAGCAATGCCTAAATTTCAGAGAAATAAAAATACGCTAATGGGAAGAAAATCAAAGCCAGTCCAATAAACTTTATAAGTTAATAGGTATTATTTTTAATCAATTGAAATGATGGTTTACTTTTTAATGATAATATTATAATAGATAATAATTTTACAGCTCAGATAAACTTGGTTTACATTCAGGATAAAAATAATAGGGCCACCCCGACCAGTTTGGCTCAGCGGTTAGAGCGTCAGCCCACGGACGAAAGAGTAGCAGGTTCGATTCCAGCCAAGGGCACGTGCCTCTGCTGTGGTTCGTCCCAGCCCTGGTCAGGGTCATGCAGGAGACAGCCAATCAATGTGGCTCTCTCATATCTATGTTTTTCTCTCCCTCTCTTCCTCCCTCCCTCTCTCCCAGTTTATCTGAAGATAAATTGAAAAATATCCTCGGGTGAGGATATAAATGAATGAATGAATGCATGAATGAATGAATAAATAAATAGGGCCAAGCTAGATATCTCCCAGCCTTGTGGCAAAATAACTGTTCTATAGTGAAGTCTCTATATTCTCTTACAAGATAAATTCCTAATTATTAAATCTTCTGCCAATATTTCTGATTTTACTCCCCTCTGGAAAATCAGCAGGTAGACATACTTTATAGTATCTGTAATAACAAAGAACAAATAAACACAGATTTGTTTGGAGATCATCCCTAGATTTTCTGTCGTCAGTTTTCCAGGATGAACCACAAGGATGCCTGGCAACACATTAGAAACTACTGTGCATATTCTTTTTCTATAGTTAATCATCTTAACTGTGTTTTAAAATCTCATTATTTTAAAATGATAAAGAACACAGATATAGAAAACCACACAAAATAAAGTTATGGCATTATGAAATTTTATAAAATAAACACTTGGTTATTGAAAGTAACCACGATGGCGGCAGGAAAAGCAGAACTCCGCCAACCCTCTCAGAAGTCCTGTCTTCCCATGAGCCCATCCCAATCACATCTTCTTTCCACCTCCCATAAGCAACCATTATCCTGACATGTACAGTTATCATTTCCTTCTGTGTTTTTTAGCTTTGTCATCCAAAAGTGCATCCTACACAGTTAACTTGATTTCTACGTGCACTATTATTTTACCTTTAGCACTGCATACAGTTGATAATTACTATTTAACACATTTTAAAATATAAGTGCAAGAAGATCAAAGTTTTACTCATCATAAATGTTTTCTCTTTTCTCATAATAAGTAATGACAGGGTAACTTTTCAAGGAAAAGGATATTAATACTGCATCTGTAACTATTTGGCAAAAAAAATAATAAAGTGACAAAAATTCATTCTAAAGAAGCAATGCTCAGAAAAACTGAAAAAAAAATTTAAACCAAAAGCCAAAAATGTTTCTAGGATAATAATTACAAAAAAGGTTATTAAAATTATAGAATGGCTCAAAATGATATCTATTCAATTTATAGATACAGATCTCTTTCAATGTATGCATATACAAAAAAAAAGTCTTTCATGAGAAATGCTAAATGCCTAGGTATATAGCATGGTTATATGAAAACATATGACCACCACAAATTTAATTTTATTTTACTCAGTATTTTATTTTCTAATTTTAGAAGAGAGATTGGAATTCAATGAAAGGTAAAATTTAATCTGCTTTAAAGTAACTTTCTTGAATATAAAATTAATATTTACTATATTTAGAAAACAGAAATACTGTATATATAGACAAAAATCATACATAATCCCAATAGCAAAAGATAATCCCTTTAACATTTGAGCCTATTTTTTAATGAAAATAATTACTCATTATTTACCTCATTATAGCTCCACTATTTCTTTAAAAAAAAGTAGTTTACCTTTCATTATCCATTCAATCTTATAGATAAAGAGACAATAAAATAACAAGACTATTTAAACATACCAGAATTTATACATGCAAGTATTTTTTTACTTTAAAGATATGGCTAATGAAAAAGTATTTTTCAGTAGGCTTCCTTGAAAACCACCTTAAAATTCAGTCGGTACACATATTAATTACTATTACAGAAATGGTTCTTAATGGACACCAATACGAGAATATAACATTCTATAATTTTACCAAAATTTTATTGTGTACCGATTTTCCATTTTCTTCCCTGAGTCTTCACACTTATTTGTCTACACATTAAACATGTTATGTTGATAATTTTCAGAGACTGTCTATTAAGAATTTAGAAATTCAACTCATGAAAATTACCATAAAAGTGTGCTATGGAAGACAAATGTATTTCTAAATATTCAATTGTGATAAAAAAAAAATTATGCAAGTCAAACTCTATCTTTTCACCAATCTCTATTTTAAAAAACTTTTTTGGAGATACATTACAATGGAAAATAAATTAGCTTAAAGGTATAATAAAATGCTATCTAAGAATAAGTTAAATTTCCTAAAATTAATGTTTAAGATAAAATTATGAAATATTGAATAAAACATGTATGAATGTTCATAATGAATTAAAGAACAAAATACTGACTTTTTTTTTTTAGAATATTTTTTAAATATGTTTTTATTGAATTTTTTTTTTTTTTTTTTTTTTTTTTTTGATAGCGAGGAAGGGAAAGAGATAGAAACATCGATGTGAGAAACATCAATCGGTAGCCTCCTGCATGCCCCCTACTGGGGATTGAATCTGCAACCCGGGCATGTGCCCTGACTGGGAATTGAACCAGGACCTCTCAGTCCATGGGACGATGCTCAATCTACTGGGCCACACTGGCTGGGCCTGACCTTTTTTAAAACTATGTTTTCTTAGGACCAAATTACATGATAAGAGACAGTTGTTATTTAAAATCTATTCTAATTTCACTCCTATTTCTGGTCAATGCTCATTTCAAAAACCTTGAAATATTAAAGTGGGTTTCTAAAGCGAGTAAGTGTGAATATTCTCTGAAATATTGGAAGTGCTGTATGAATGCAAAATGATTATGATTATGATAATGATAATGATAATAGCAATGACAAAAAATGGTGATGATTTATCTAATGCTTCTAAGAAAGAGATGCTAAATTAATTCTGTATTCCCTATAAGAGTTCCATGGTGAACAGTAGGGTGCATCTTTCCATACAATGGAATTTTGAAAGAGTACTGATATAGTTAACTTCTTAAAATGTAGATCCACCAATATTATATGTCCTTCAGCGTAAAACACTGGTGGTCAGGGAATGGCATGTGTGCTTCGATTTTTTTTTCCTTCTACTTTAAAAAATCCAGTTTGCAACTAAAAAATAAAATAAAAAATGCCATCTAGTTGTCAAAATTGGTGGATATTTTTAAAAAACTTTTCCCACAACTGGCAGGCCAAATCTAGGCATGTCTTTCCTGATGTAAGAGGGATGAGACCAAGTAGCCTGCTCTAGCCAGGTTCCTTATACTCCTCATGGTTCACTCTCTGCTTTACTTCTGCCATCAGCCAGGGGTGAAAAGCGGAAATGAAATTGTTCAGATAAATACTGTGTCCTGGGCCCTGCCTTATCTGCCTTTCTCAACTTTTTCTTTATATGCAGTAGCATGTTTCATTCACCCTGTCCCGGAGAGCTATGGTGTAGTACATGGCAAGCTTTAGGAGTACAATCCATATCTGAGGAGGTCATCACGAGCAGTCTCACTTAAATCAGTTTAGTAAACATTTCAAGTATTGCACAGTCCCTGCCAGATACCAAAGATTTTCACTTCTCTCCTTTGTGCTACTTTTGGGGTTATGATTGTTCTGGCAATTGTTATTCTTCAGTCTAAGGCTGAAGTATTTCCTTTGGAAGAACATTGTCTTTTTCCCTTTTGAACTCTGGTTCTGGTTTTCAAGGCTGTTTAAAAACAAACTGTTACCTCCCCTTCACCAACTTAACAAGTATCCCCCTGGTTAAGTTTTAGGTACTTACTACCAGATATTTCCTCAGGCTGCAGCCCCAACTCCACTTCCTCCAAACCAAGGACACTGATTTCCTCAGCCCCTAACACCATCTGTCCGTCTTTTACGGTCAGTTCTACACAGTGTTTTCCCAGCCCCTTCACAACGCCATCTCCTCACTCTTAAATGCAATTCTTTCCTCAAGAAAATCTTCCTTGTTTCCTCACCTTTTTTTCAAAAAAAAAAACAAAACAATTTTTCTCCCTGATACCAACTCTCTAAAATTACATCTGCAGTTCTTCTAAAAATGTTTTTAATATACATCACCTAGCCCAGGACAGTTCACCGCCCTTCTTTAAGAAATTTTTTTCATTTTTGTACAGAATCTTTTACTGTCTTATCTTGTATTTCCTTTAATTCACAATAAATTTTACTGTGGGACTGAATTCAGTGACAGGGATATTTAGCCTTATGACTGCAATTATTCTTAATTTCAGGTACTTAAGGAACTTCAAAGCTCTTTGGTTAATATGTAACCAAAATTAGCAAAAAGAGAAGACTATTTATATATATATACACATATATATTTGAAATCTTATGTATAACATCATTTACATAATTCTTATGATGATTCTTCATGAAATAATTACTACTTAATTCTTATAAATCTAAAATCTCACAAATCAGTCATGCTTAAAGATAAGAAATACCCTTAATAGTTTGGAGTTAAAACTACTCTCTTACCCCAAGCTTCTTCAACAAGACCCAAACACCCATTTGTAATTTACTTGTAAAGCTATGAGCCTATTTTTCAAGAAAAAAACAACAATTTCTTAAGCACCAAAGGAAAAGAATAGATGGCCCAATGTATTTTTCAAGAGCAGTGGTTAAAAAGAAAACGGACAATGTATCAGTGAAGTGACAGATTAACTTACATAATCATGGAAGGCTTTTGCTTCACTTGAATGTTCACATGTTTCCCGTCTTTCTGGAGCTGCACAGTAGAGATCCCAAAATACACTAAAAAAGTAATTATGGTAACATTAAGAAAATCATGCCAAATGAGAGATAACAATTCTAAAAATAGAAGACATTTTTTTTTATATATATAAAGTGTGTTTTCGTCAAGACAAATACTTCTTTGAAATACTTAAATTCAGGCAAGACTCTTCATTCGGTAACAGAGTATAATCTAGCCATTGTTCACAAATGCTAATATGCTTTTTCTAAAAGGCTAAACTAATTTTTAAAACCATCATTCTTGTGTTTACATAACAAACATGACTGAAATAATTATAGTAATTTTCACAACTTTCCCATGAAAAATTATAATAGTAAAAAATATCATAATTTAATCATTAAAGAATAAAGTGGTTCATTGATTTTTTTTCAAGGTAATTTTGTTGTTCAACTCACAGGCTAATACCCTAACCATTAAATCACATTGGTCAAACAAATATGTTTTCTTAAATTTTCTCTTATTTTCCCTTGCAATTACCAAAATAGGTTAGTAATTTTGAAAATTAAAAAATCCATGCTGTTTTTTTTCACTCCTATTCAAGAATAATGAGAAAAAGTAAGATGAAACTGGTTGGGAAAAAATAATTATACTACTTAAAAGACATATGGCTCTGGTCATCCTCCCATCTATAAAATCAACTATCAGCATGAGCAAGGATTCAAAAATCAGGAAAGCAAATGTCTGAAAGTACTACTGCTGATAAGCCAGCCCTACTAATTACTAGCTCAAGATGCTTAAGCAGATTGGAAACACAATTTCCTCCTCTATAAAATGGGGTGGTTTAGAAAATTAAGTTATACAACAAGCACCATGTCTGACTCATAGTAAGCATATTATTAATAATATCATCAACACTGTAACAGGTTTGCATAAAAGCTTAAAATGCACACATATTGTTCAGGCAGAGCACTGTGCTGAGCAGGGAAACTAACAATGTAAAACTTGATCAATTAAACCTAGTCTCTTTGTTTTGACCCTTGAAGTCTCATTTAGTCTGGGTCTCACTCTCCTCAGCTGGGAAAACCCATTCCACAGGTCTTATAACACAATTAATTAATAAAATTACCTTCAAAAGTGAAAAATATTAAAGATTGAGTATTAACGTATATTGCCTTTAAAATGTTTACAATAAGCAAGAAACACAAAGAAAACAATAAAGACCAAAATAATTTAAGTAAATTTCAATTCTTTTAGGAGAGAGAAAGCAGTTAAAAGTTGTACTTGGCCTCCCCATTCCCCTTTTAGGATTAAAAGTATAAGAACTGTAGACATACCAGGATAAGTTTTCCACTTGAATCAGGTGTGTTATAAAGTACAATATCTGACAATTATTTCTACTTTCATGTTCTATTTTTTTTTTAATCCTCACCCAAGGATATTTTTCTGTTTATCTTCAGATAGAGTGGGAGGGAGAGAGGGAAGGGCAGAGAAACATGGATGTGAGAGGGACCCATCGATTGGTTGCCTCCCTCACGACCCCGACCAGGTCCGGGACCGAACCGCAACCGAGGTACATGCCCTCGGCCAGAATCAAACCAGTGACTCTTTGGTCCGAGGGCCAACATTCTAATTGCTGAGCCAAACCAGCCAGGGCTCATATTCTAAAGGAACTTCAAAGCGCTTAAAACCAATATTTTATAATGGTAGTCTTTATAAAAGTATATTTAGTTTAAACATACAATATCATTTGCAATATTATGACAAACAACTATTTCTCGTTTCCTAATTTCTTAGCAAATACTGCAAGATTTGCCTTAAAAATTATTCCAGTATTACTGAGTAATCAATGGGAAAGCAAAGGACAAAAGTGACATGTCAGCCTGGTGAAGATTAAGTGTAATTGTCACAGTCCCCTCCCCACCGTTTTCCCTTCTTTGATTTATTGAAAGAAACAAACCAAACTTATATAGCTAGAACATGGTACCTCTAGAATAATTTACTTAGGCAAAGTGTTAACATTGGGAGTTTATTCATCAAATGTCTCCTCTACTGTTTGGTTGTTTTAATAGTCTAGCCCAAGTTGTTTGTGTTCATTGAAATTTTATTCAAAATGAAAATTTGACTTAAATTCTTGAAATAAAGTTAAACTTGTTAAGCAAAAGATAAACATATAAATGAAAAGGTTGTCTTACAAAGTTGACTGGAAGAAAAAAAATAATTTATTATTGGCGTATGCCCTAAATGTTATTAAATAGCGTGAATAATTATTTATACATATAATTAAATTAAATATTTATCTCTGAATAATAACATTGATCTATTTTTAAGTTTCCCCTTTATGGATTTAATGGGAGGTCAAAAGTTTACAAGATCAAGATGAGGGGTAATAAGCCCTGGCCGGGTAGCTCAGCTGGTTAGAGCGTCGTCCTAATATGCCAAGGTTGCAGGTTCGATTGCCAGTCAGGGCACATACAAGAATCAACCAATGAATGCATAAATGAGTGGAACAACAAAAATTGATTTTTCTCTTTCTAAAAATCAATCAATAAATAAAAAAAGATGAGGGATAATAAAACAAGTTACTAAAAAAGGATAACTTTATATATGACATTTCTACCTTTGAATAAAGGTAAATATATATAGCCTTCTAAAGACATTTACCCAAGGGAGAAATACAGTTTTATAATAACAGTTATAGATATTAATACTCTATTATTATTAATGCACAGAACTACCAGACAGAAGATAAACAAGGAAATAGAGGGTGTAAACAGCACAATAAATCAACTAAATCTAATAGATATATACAGAACACTCTACCCAACCACAGTGGCACTCAGATTGTTCTCAAGCGCACATGGGACATTTTCCAGGATACACCATATGTTAGGGCACAACTTAATTATCAATAGATTTACAAAGATAGATATCATACAAAGTATCTTCTCCAAACACATAGGATGAAATTAGAAATCAGTAACAGGAAAAACTAAAAAAGTCACACTGCCAATGGATCAAAGAAGGCATCACAAGGAAATTAGAAAAAGAAATATGTAGACATGAAACAAAAGCACAACTCACCAAAACTTACAGGATGCAGCGAAAGCAGAGCTAAGAGGGAAATTTAAAGCTATAAATACTTACATTTAAAAACAGGATGATCCTAAATCAACAATGTAACTTTGAAACTTAAGGAACTAAAAAGAACAAATTGAAACCAAAGCTAGCAGAAAGAAATAACAAAGATTAGAGCAGTGATAAACGAAATAGAGAATAGAAAAACAATAGAAAAAAACTTCTTGAAAACAAAAGTTGGTTCTTTGAAAAGATCAACAAACTTGACAAACCTTTAGCTAGATGGACTAAGAAAAAAATATTAAAATTACTAAAGACTCCACAAAAATATTGTTAGAACCAATAAATGAACTCAGTAAACTTGCAAAATACAAAAATCAATATACAAAAATTTGTTTAGTTTCTGTACACCAACAACAAATTATCAGAAAGAGAAATGAAGAAACAGAATTGATCAATAAGAATAACATATCTAGGAATAAACCATGGAGGTAAAGGTCTATACACTGAAATCTATAAGACATTGATGAAAGAAATCGAAGAAGACACAAATGGAAAGATACTCCATGGATTAGAGGAATTAATGTTGTTAAAATGTTCATACTACCCAAAGCAATCTACAGATTCAATGCAATCCCTATCAAAATTCTAATGGCATTTTTCACAGTAAAAAACAACAACTCTAAAATGTGTATGGAACCACAAAAGACCTGAATAGTCAAAGCAATCTTGAGAAAGAAGAATAAAGCTGGAGGCATCACACTTCCTGATTTCAAATGACATTACGAAGCTAGAGTAATCAATAGACACTGCATTCTTTTCACTACAACCTGAGATGTTGGTGGCTAAGAAGCTTTTCAATCCCTCTAATCCCTACATCTATTAAGCTTGGAACCAAAATATTATCCTTGAAATGTGGTGAATTCACCATCATGAATAATGCTTTAGATTTACAGTCTCTGTGTTCTTAAGCAGAAACAAGTGAAAACATTCGTATTTTACAAATGAAAAAGACAGAGAAGCAAACTGGAAACTATTGAAATCTTTGTTTTTGTATCATTTATTATTTAAAATTTCCCCACATATATCAAAGGAAAACACAGGATTCCCATGTTGTTGAGAATTCTCATCCAAAAACTGTTTTCGTTTTATCCTGAGGATGGAGTGAAATGACTTAACTAGTATCTCTAGGGAACAAAGAAAGCAAAATGGTTGTCAGAGAAGTCTACAAGGAAGAATAAACATACCAGATGTGTCCCAGAAGATGGAATGCTAACATAATTATATAACCTTTATGCCACTGGCCAGATTCAGGACTATCAGAAAATAAAAATTAAAAAAAGAAGGAAAACCTTTGGGGAAAACTTTTTTTTTCTGAGAAGAAGCCATGTTATTATAAATTCAAGTCTTAATAACTAAAGAAGCTATTTCTCTTTGGCCCAAAATTATATTATCAATGAATGAAGAAAAGTATCCATTCCTAAGACTAAGGAGGGTTTAACATGAAATGTACCTGTACCTGCTCATCACCTTAGAACTTCTACATACATGTCTTATTCCTTAGCTTTATTTAATACTTTTTAAATGCAAGCATTAAATTCTGTCCCACTATCATAAAATTCTCACAATAATCCTGGGTTAGTAATAAATTCACATTTTAAGGTATCAAAATAGCTTACATGAATAAGTATGTGCTAGATTCAAGCATCATATACTAAGCATTACATATTCAACATTTAATGTTCCTATTATTATTCCCATTTTATAGATGAGGGAACTGAGGCTTAGGAAGGCTAAATAATTTTCCCAAGGGTCACAGTTAGTGGTAGAGCTGGGCTTAAACTTTTTAATTCTTACATTATTTTGCCTCTCATGTGAGTATGGTATTTAGAGTTCTTATTTCAAGATACCTTATGCTGATAATGGGCAGGTTCATATAGCTCTGGCAGTTTGAGCAGCATCGGTTGTCATAAGAATGTGGTAGATACCTGTCCTAGATAAGGCAGCAAGCACTTTGTTATCCTACCTTTGACCCCTGCACTCCAACTCATTTCCTGAGTGTCCTATGGCAACCACCCCTATCATGCTATCAGTGATCCATGGATGCCCCAATATAGACTAGACTTAGAAGAGACAACTCTTCTAAGCCCCATTTATATCTACTGTCTGGAATTAGCCACTCATGATGCTCAAAAGGGAACTGTAATTAATTTCCTATTAATAGTGGGCCACTAAATTCCATTTTGTGTTTAAGAAATAACATCTGTTGCAGAGACAAACACTGGTTACAATTCAGATAACTTCAATTCTAATTCTAAATCTGATCCTGAGAAAATCAGTTTATGTAAAAAGAGAGAAATATCTGTTATATATTTTTACAGGTTTTTGTATAGATACAAAGAGATGGTATATGCAAAAGTACTTTTACAGACAGTACTTTTATAAAAAGTACTTTTTATAGAAAAAATGTTTTCTTATTAACTATGTAAAATTTGCCTCAATTTCCTTTATAATCCTTTGCATTTATTGGAAGAGTCCATCAGTGGAAGATTCTCCCCAGCACATTTTCCTCTGTATTCCACATTTCTTTCCTACTTTCCCAGACACATTTTGTTGTTTCTCTATAGACTGACCACTTTTGTTCTTTGCTTTCTCTCTTGCTAGCACTTTTCATTCCCTTCTCACGATGATTATAATCCTTCTATCCTAGTTGTCACATACATTGTCTTATATTGCTGCTTAGTTTAACTTAATTCAAATAAACAATTAGCTATGTGATGCCTATTACAGGTAAAATATACAAGATGAGTAAGAACCAGTCTGCCAATTATAAATGTTAACCATTCTAGTGAGCCAGTTGACTAATTTCAATGCTGTTGTTTTTATATGGATATATGGTTATTCTTAACTATTCCTGATGTCATCCATTAGAGTCTATAATCTTTAGAGTGCTAACATACTGCAAGATTTGACCTCCTACAGCCAGGTGAAAGACAGTGAATTCTCATAATAATCTTAGTTATCAATGGACACAGATAGTGCAGTGAAGGCGGGGGCGGGGGGTAGGGGAGCATGGGAACAGGAAGGAGGATATCAGTGGAGAAAAAAGGAGGGACACTTGTAATACTTTCAACAATAAAGATTAATAAAAAAAATAATACAAATAAAATGAAAAAACAGAGATAAAAGGGATACCTTAGAATAGAAAAAAATCTTAGTTATTAGTTTATCTTCTCTGCAATGTGATATATATTTAATTTCAGGCGATGGATACATTGGCCCAATGTTATTTCAAAAGGTGTTTTATATGTATAATTAAATAAAAGTAAAAAATAATTTAAGCCATTAAAACTTTAAAAACAAGGTTTTTAAAAGTATATTATTTTTAAATTACACAAACTGAAAAGCACATTAATTTCAGAGGAAAGAAGTTTCCTGGCATTTCTCTTTCTGAAATGCATTGAAGAGTTGGAAACTTTTACTAAAGTGTACACACAAAAAGTAAGTTTTCAAAGGTGATTTGATCAAAGGAAAGGTGATGAACATGGGAGGCATGAGAAATAGTACAGCAATGGGCATCACGCAAACTAAGAAACAAAAGTATAGTGATAATGGAAATCACATCAGAAACAAGGAAAAACAGTTCCAGAAAGTGAAAACACACACTCTATCCTTTACTAAAGGCAGAAATTCCCCTCCTCCTCTCCAGGGCTTTGCCTCTCCTCTCTCCTGTACTTGAAATTCTACATTTTTGTGTATGTGTATTTCTCCAAGCTACCTAGCATGCTTTTCAAGACTTCATACTCACTATTCTTCCGCCAAAATACCCTTCCCTCACCCAACTTTCAGCTCAACGCAGATTCATTTTCTCTACTCAGGCTTTTCTGATTCTCTAAAACTAACGCGAGTATTCCCTCTGTACTGCTATGATAAGCCATACATATCTCAGTTATAATACTACTAACTGTATTTAAGAGTTTCACCTTCTGATAGCTAAGACCAAAAAAGCTAAAGTCTGAAAGAAACAAAAAGCCAAAGGATTCAGTGAGTTATTATCAACCATCTATAGTATGAGAATAGGTTAAATTCATGAGAAAGGGGAGTAAAAAGGAAATAGGTGCAAAAAATCGAATTAATCCTATAATGAAAACCTGAAAATCCTCACTTTGTTAGCCCACTAATCCAACAGGGACAGACTTCTAAAATGGTTTCTTATGCCACTTTCTAGAACTTGTTGGAAATGTGCAAAGGTAAGGGTGTCAACAGGTAAAGAGACTCAATGACGTTCAACAAACAGTTAAGTATTTACAGTCTAGATCTACGTATCATAAATACATACTATATAAAATGAAAAATTGATTTTTATAATATATATTACAAAATACTGGTCTTATATCCCAGGAAAGCAGCACAATGATAATGCTTAAATGCAATGAACCGTTGTTCCAAATACAGGAACAACTCTGAACCAAAGGACTGCACCTGCTCCTGCCACACATATGTGAGACAAACAAGGGAAACCCACAACCACAACTGACCAAGTGCGGTGCCATTCACCACAGAACTTCTAGTAAAGCATGTTTTCAGGAGAGAGATTAAAAAGATGATGGCATTTAATAACGTACCAAGGAAACCATGTGCAAAGCACTAGAAGAGAGCTTTAGTTTCTTTTTTAAAATAAGCTGCTGAGAGATGAGCATATAAGGTACTGACAGGAAATGCTTCTAATTGAAGAAATAAAAAAAAATTTTTTAAGCCTAGCTGGTTCATGAAAATACCAGGACTACCAATTGCTGCTGCAGAAAAGTCACATATCTAAGTATACAGGTGCCACAATGAAATTTATAAGTTCTGATATCAACTGGGCCTTCAATACTGCCTGGTAATCTTTTTGTGTGTTCCTGGCCAGTTCTATATCTCTGAGTCTATACAGAATTGTTATTATTATTATTATTATTAGTAGTAGTAGTAGTATTTTTACTATTCTTTACTCTCCTCAAAATTCACCATCACCACAACCACCTTCAGTATCTTCAGGTTTAAACGAAGCCATGAGAGTGGGGCCCTCATGATGGAATTAGGACCCTTATAAAAAGAGATACCAGACAGCCAGCTAGCTAGCACCCACATGCCCCCCACCCCTCTCTCTACCACATCTACAAGCCAGGAAGAGAGTTCTCACCAGAAACAGACCATGCTGGCAGCTGCTTGATCTTGGATTTCCAGCCTCCAAGATTGTAAGAAAATAAATGTCAGTTGTTTAAGCCATCCAGTATATGGTGTTTTATTATGGCAGCCCAAGTTGACTAACACAGAATCATACTTACGGTTGGAGATTCCACATACTCGTCCTAATTCCAGCTTGATTCAACAGTAATATCTTTAAGTTAAATAACACTGATGCTGGTTTTGAGTTTGGTGTTTTGTTTTTTTTTTAATTGCTACCTTTCAGAAAATAGTTGTAGAAAATGAAAATGAATAGAAGAGAAGCATGAAATCATACACAGCTCTAGTGCAGGCCTACTGAAATGTGTCATCAATCTGGTAAAAATGAATAAAAGATACTTACCACCACCAAGAATGTAAGAATCCTGGTGGTTCCCCCAATGTGATGTTTTTTTCCCATCTTATCTAAAATGAATAAAAGAGATATTAAATATTTTCCTAATAACACTTTCCCCACACCTATTACAAAGCAGTATTTCCCATTTTAAAATATTAAGGTAATATATAAGATTTTAATTATTTTCATATTATTCTTTACTCAAGTTTTACAAGTACTCATTTTATATATTAATTTGTTAACTGAATCATCTATAAAAGAAGATGCCACTATTATTTTCCTGAATTTGCTTCCCACTGTGCCAGAATTTCAGAAGGCATTTCAGGATATTAAGGTACTTCAGCACCTTAAGGCACATCAAAATCAAAGTTATTACCAATATGAAAATCAGTTATCACCACTAACCCAGAAATTTGCAAGAGATTGGGCTTAATATGTACACACTCTAAATTACACCTTAAGGACCAAATTTCTGAATAAGTTTCTGATTTGAGGGGCTGGAAGTAAGAAGGCATATGTCTTACAAAAAAAAAGAAAAAGAGTTTACATAAGATGCTGATATTACTTTCCAACTGTTTATATTTCAGATGAGTTGAAGTCCACTATGATAAAAATTAAAAACTAAGTCAATATCCCCCCCAAATTAAAAGTTCTAAATACCCTTTACAAATTAAATTTAGAAACTGGAAAGCAGGGCAGGTATTTATACATGGCTTTTCTAAGCACTGGACAGCAGTAAACACAAAAGGTAAAAATCTTTGCTTTGAGAGAGATTACACTTTAATGGGGAAGACAGACCATAAACAAAGAACTCCCTCCCCCCCAAAAGGAGACTGTACTTATATTAGAAGTGGAAGGTGACAAATGCTAGGGAGGAAAACAAAGCAGTGAGGGGAGGATCAAGAAAGCAGGAAAACAGTAAGAAGTTAGTTCTAATTTTAATAAAGTTGATTCAGCCTCAAACACAATCTTTATGCATTTGCCTTAGCTTTTTAGTTTAAAGAGCTTAAAATTATTTAACAACACTCTAATTAACAAAATATGCCCATAAGCCTTAATACTACTAGGAAGTAAACAACTATAATTATACATTCAAAGCATCCTTTCTACCACCTACTATGGAAGATGTTAGGACTTCTTATCCCGAAAGGATTTTTTAAAAAGTTTTAGAATAGAAACTCAGAAGGTGGCGCTAAATGTAAAATAAATAAATAAACAAACAAATAAGTAACTCTAAGGAAGAGATGGAAAAACTTAAGAGCAATAAAAATCACTGAAACTGGCTGTGTTTTTTAGACTTCTTAAGAACACAAAATGTAAGCCAATGGGAACCTTGAAGGAGACAATTTCTTCTAAAAAGAACAAAGAGAAATTTTCTAAAGATTAGAAAATTACACATGTGATAGCCATTTTTTAAAAGAGCTAAAAGGAGAAATTTTAGAAATTTAGGAACTTGAATTTATAAAAACTAAATATGAATAATGAATCAGAACATGTCATATAATATAAGCCAGACCCTTTAATTCTCCTAAGAAGTAACAAATAATTTTTAAATCTATGCTATTTTTTATCTAATAATTCCACTGATCGATATTACATCTTCTTGGTTCATGAAAAAATAAGAAATAGTACTCAATAAGTCTTACGAGGAACACAACTCTGATGGACTACTAAAGCTATAATCTAATCAAAAACCTGTGTGTGACTCATCTTTCTCTCAATTTGTCCTCTAACCATTTTTGCACTAGTTGGTGCCTTCTTGAACAGGTATAGTAATGGACCTCACAGGTGTGCCCCAGACACACTAATATTTCTAATCTCTCGAATCATCGTAATCACAGAAACAGCAATTTTTTTTCAAAGTAGCATCTTTACATGTCATCCCAGTTCATCTCAACTTTACATACTATGACTGTTACAGCAGATAGTACTATTCTCAGTTATAAGGAGGACGTGAGGTGACTTATGGAGGAGTTAAGGTGGCACGGCTAGGTCCCAATGCCATACTGTGCTGGAGGTAGGATTAGACTCACAGTCGGAGCCCCACTACACATCTCCCTCCTGCATTCACACAACGTCCACAGTCAATCATCAGCTATTTCCGGAGACAAAGTACTCTAGGAAAATACCTATATGGTTTATGTTTGATATGGTCTTTTATCAGAGAAAATCTGAAGGGAACACATTTGTACTTTAAACAGTGTTACATCTTGTTATTCCCCAGAGAAACTCAAAACACTTCACATACATCATCTTTTCATCCTCCTAATATTCTTTACTATGCAGTGAGTAAAGTTCATCTTTCTCACTTTGAATTGCAAATCTGTGGCAGAAGCAGCTAAACTTTGGTTCATCTTATTAAATTTAACACAGAAGCTGTCCTTTTATAGTTAATGAATAAACAATTAATACTTTAGGTATTTCCAAAGAAGAGATGACTCTACATAGAAATCTGTTTCCACAGTGTGTGTGTGTGTGTGTGTGTGTGTGTGTGTGTGTGTGTTTGTGTGTGTCTAAAGTAATTACTACTCTAGGTGTTACTTGTTTAGAGAAAGCATGAACCATAGTCAAGAAAACAGAACCCTGATCTATAGAAAACCAAGGCACATTCATTGAGCACTGTTAGAAACAACCTGAAAAACATTCACCAACAGTGAATGTGAAATGAATTTTGACACTTACGTACTACGGAACAGTGCACAACAATTTAAAAGGATAAGATATATCGACATAGAGAAAAGGCCATGCTATGTTGGGTTTCAAGTGGGAGATTTGGAAGGTTGGGGAACAATATACATACAGTAATATAAAACCTTTTCTGTTTTGTTTTGTTTTTTAATCCTCACCCAAGGATATTTTTCCACTGATTTTCAGATAGAGTGGGAGGGAGGAAAGGGGGGGGGAGGGAGGGAGGGAGGGCGGGAGGTAGAGAGAGAGAGAGAGAGAGAGAGAGAGAGAGAGAGAGAGAAACATCAATGTGAGAGAGACACATCGATTGGTTGCCTCCCGCAAGACCCCAACCAGGGCCAGGGATCGAACCCACAACTCTTTGGTCCATGGGCTGATGTTCTAACTGCTGAGCCAAACTGGCCAGGGCAAACCTTTTCTGTTTTAAAAAAAAGTGTGCATATATATGCATGCGTGTGGTTGTAATATTAAAGAAATCACACCAAACTTATAACTATGATTTCTAGGTAAAGGACTTTCACTTTAAAATCATATTCACCTCTGTAGTTTCAATTTTTTTTAGCTAAGATACATTAATGATGAGTGGGGTTGAGTGATGGCCAGAAAATACCTCTAAATGTCAACAGTCATTTTAGAATTATTTATGCTATTTATGAAGAGGCATTTTCTGTTGTACTGAGTTTCATGGACTTCAGGCTTATTTAAATGTCTGAGTGACATCTATCAATTTCTCTCAAATCCCAGACTCAAAGTGTCCTTGGGATATTTTTTTTTTCTTTTTGCTCTTTAATCATCCCCTTCTCTTCCTTCCACCATTTGCCCAGTTAAAAGCTGTATTCTTCTCTACCTCTCAGGAAATCTCTAGGCCCGTTTCCACTGCCATTTGAGGGTCTCATCTGTGATTAAGCTGTGTCTCTATCATGTGATCTAGTCTTTTCAGCATTTCTATATAAGTGTAGAACCAAACACTGAATCATAGGGTAGTGGTAAGACATACCATATGCTTCATAAATGATAATTACAAATTACAAATGCACATACTATCTGATATAGCAATTCTTCTTCTAGGAATTTATCCTATAAATATGGTCACAAGTGCATATATAACGATTAACATTGAAGTATTGTTTATAATTGCAAGAGACTGGAAATAACCTAAATGTCCATAGTAGAGGGCTAGTAAAATATACCATGGCACCTTTCATAGAATAATACCCTATAACCATAAAAAGACAATTATGAAGTTTCACATACCAATATAAAATGATTGAAATCAAACAAGTGAAACAAAAATCAAAGCACAGTGTTTGTAATAAACTAACATTTGTGAACAAAGAAAAAATAATAAATATACACATGTGCATACATGAACATATACATACACATCTGCTTACTTTTCATCATTATCTGCTTCCAGGAAGGTACACTGGTCATTTACCTATTACCTCTCAGCCCCACACCCACCCTTCTACACCGGTGATGGGATTATGAAAATTACATTTCCTGGGCTTCTTGCCAGCTGGTTTCCTGTTAGGTTCTGCCACCAGGAGACACTCACAGGAGATCAAACGGCAGAAGGAAGAAGAGAAGCTTCCTGCCCCTGGCTCCCCAAATGAACCAGTGCTGGTGGGGCAGTTCTGGAGGTCAGCAGCACCTATTTGCAGGTTCTAGCCTTGTCAATGTGGGACCTCTTTAGATGATCTAGACGCCCTCCAACAGCATCTCCAACAGCACAGCAGCAGCTCTGAAACTCACAGGCTACAAATTCTCAGAGTATTCCTAAATCCTTTCATACTTTTTGAGAATTAAAAATAAAATACCATAGCCCTGGCCGGTTTGGCTCAGCAGTTGGAGCTTCGGCCTCTGAACCAGGGAGTTGCAGTTTCAATTCCAGTCAAGGTCACGCACTTCGGTTGCAGTTTGGTTCCTGGCCCTGGTCGGGTTGTGCGGGAGGCAACCGGTTGACGTATCTCTCTCTCACATTGATGTTTCTCTCTCTCTCTCTCTCCCCTGCCCCCCTTCCTCCCTCTCCCTCCTTCTCTAGCTGAAGATAAATGGAAAAATATCCTCCGGTGAGGATTAAAAAGAAAATACCATAAAAGTTTTAAAGCAAGTTCTTGTGTTAAAGAAAAGAGCCTGTATATCTATGTATATATTATTTGCTCCTAGGCAAAAATTCCTGAGACATCTAATTTTCTAAAAGCTTCCATGTATAGAAGTATGGGTGCATCTAAACACTAAACTAAATGTAAAAAAAAAAAAAAAGTTAAAATGTTTACAGTTTAATTCAAAAAATTAAAACAAATAGATGTATAACAGGAAGAAAAATCTGCACTTTGAAGCAGATAGTCCAAAACAGTGCTGTTTAATCCTGACCAGGATGTGGCTCTTTGAATTTAAAATTAAGTTAATTCACTATTCCTCAATTACAGTAGCCACTTTTCAAATGCTCAGTAGTCACCTGTGGCTAGTGGAAAACTTACCGGACAGCACAGATCAGAGATCATTTTCATAATCATGCAAAGTTTTATTACTGAATAGTGCTATTTTACTTTTAGAAGGAAGGTGGAAGTCCTCTTAAAGAGGAATACCTTTTATTGGAAAAGCTCCTTGATGAATCCTTTCCATTTTTGTTTTTATTTCTTGGCCCAGAAAGGCAGAAGCTCTCTAGGAATGGTTTGAAAGTAGAAGACAAATACTTAATATTCTACATAATAAAATACAAGAATTTAGGAGATTGCTGAGTGTCTCTCAGGAAGGAGTTAGGGGTGGGAAGAGTATCTGGGAGGATTCGGGAAAAGAGAAAATGGAGAGGTTGTGAGGAGCCAACCAGAGGGAAGGCGAACAGTACCCTCAGGCAAATAGCTAGTGAGAAAGTCCCTTTGGCAAGGAGACCGAAGAACTTAAGGATAGTTGAGTCTAATATTTGAGTTAATCTTGCAGTCTGTACTGAACAACCCTTAATATTCTTCAACTTGCCCCTAACCTTCAGTTAAAATCTTTTATACACAAGAGCAATGGGTGAGTGGAGCTTTGAGGCTATAAGGGAAATGGAAAACTTTCGGCAAAGAAAAGCCATCAGCCGTAAGAAAGAGAAGTGGTGGGGAAGTAATAGTAGGAGCAAGAAATTACAGCAAAAGACCCCCTCCCCCTAGGAAGGCCCCAAAACATTAGAAAGGAGTTGAGACCACCCAAGTATTAGGGATGAGAGCTGGAGCCATGTTGACAGAAGAGGTAACCCCAGAAGGTAGGAGGAACATGGGCCGTCCAAGTGACAGACACTTGGAGCACACACATACACTTAGGATATGTATTTATACTGTACTCTAAAGAAAGAAACTACACAAGATAGAATAGAATTGGCCAAGAAATTTAAAAATAACACTGAAAACTTACTACATGCCAGGCCCTTCTAAGCACTTTCTATGTACTAACTCATTTAAATCTCAGCACAACTATAAACTGTTGTTATGGTTATCTTTTTATAATTAAGAAAACTGAACAAGTAAATAATATGTGTAATATAATTCAAACCCAGAAGTTTGGCCCCAAAGCATATGCTCTTTACGACTACCTTATATTGTCTCCAAATTACAGTTCAAGAAACTGGATAGCAAATAATTATTTTCTCTCTTCATACAGGTGAAAGATAAACAGAGAGCACAGAATTTGAGTCTATGATGTTTAATAATTTAGTATTCCTAATAAAATCTGAAGAAGCAATCTGGTAGATGTTTTTAAACTTTTACTTCTGGCTAACTTACTAATTTATGGCAAACAGGGCAGGCAATATTGTATAAGCAATGTAAAAATTTCAAGGGGAAAAAATCTAAATCTCTGCTATGCTCTAATTCTTAATTTATTTGTTAAGGACACCAACTCATTCCTTATATTTAGCACCAACCCCATATTGATTATTTAGATAATGAGAAAGTATTTTCACAGTGCCATTCAGAGTTTGATAAGTTAGAAAATGAAGAATAGTTCTAAGAATCACATACACTCATCTCTCAAGTCCAGAGATTTTGTTTCTTCTTGGTGGCAATAGTTTGTTTTCTGATTCCTTTTGTGAAATTGAAACAGACTGATAATTCAGAGAAATCCTCAGTTTTGTATTCCAAATGCAAAAGACACAGAAAATAAAATCATGATAAACACTTGTTAAAATGTTTATGTGTTAAAAATCTCTTCTAAAATTAATTTTATTTCTACCAAATAGCCTTAGAAATTGTATAAATCCATTTTCGATTGAGGCAGGGCATATCAGTTGAGTATCTAGTATCTGCTAAATCCATATAACCCACTTGAGTCCAAATATCTGAACTTCCTTACACAGCTAGCAACATTTTTATTTTTATTTTTTTATTTTTTTATCCTCACCCGAGGACATTTTTGCATTTATCTTCAGATAGAGTGTGAGGGTAAGAGGGAGGAAGAGAAAAAGAGAAACATCAATGTGAGAGAGACACATCAAGTGGCTGCCACCCACACTACCCCAACCGAGGCCGGGGACAAACTGCAACCAAGGTACGTGTCCTTATCAGGAACCAAACCCGGGCCTCTCTGGTCCACGGGCCGATGCTCTAACCACTGAGCCAAACCAGCCAGGGCAACATTTTTGGACAAAGTTCAATAATCACTGTTTCTAATATCTTATAATATTGGTTTAAAAAATACAGTCTTGGGAACCCCTAAGGATTCAACAAATTGAGTCAATTCAAAATAGTGTTTAATCTAAGGAAAGATATCAGTAAATCTTTTCGTTGTTTCATCAACTTTTCAACTGCATTAAATAAAAATTTTAAATATCCATAGCCGCCTTATTGTCTTTTAAATATTCTACAGGTTGGTGGTGATTAATAATACAAATATTAGGAGCATCCTTTTTGCGATCTTAATCATTTCCTCTGTGGTATCACAATACATGTCACTTAGAAAGGTCACAGACCAAAATCTTCTAATTCATAACTAAATAAGATAAAGATACACTAAACTTCTGTTTTGATTCAAATTAACTTTGAAATCAAAGTTTTATTATACTGAATATATCCCTTCTAGGGTAAAACTATTGATTTACATGCTGTGAGCAAACCTCTCAAATTCCTTAATTGCAAATAGGCCCTAATAGCTCATAGATTGGGGAGCTATGTGTGTTCGTTTACTTGTGTGTTTGTTTGGAGAACAACTGAATCTCAAGAGGGCTGTACCTCAGGCGGGCACTCTGGTCAACAGGTTGCCTATTGTGTCCCTGATCTGGTGGGCGACAAACTGCTGTCTCACTAGCGACAACATGATTTTGAGCAGCACTGTCCCATAGAAATATAAACACGAGCCACAAATGAGAGCTGCATATGCAATTTTAAATTTTCTACTAGCAACATTAGAAAAGAAAAAAGGTAAAATAAACTTTAATGATATATTTTTAAATTTTATCCGATATATCTAAAATATTACCATTTCGATGTATGATCAAAATTTTTAAATTATTGATATTTATATTCTTTTGTTCACACTAAGTCTTCAAAATCCAGGGTGCATTTCACACTTAACAGTACTTCTTAATTGGATGTCATATTTCAAGAACTCAAAAAGGCATATATGCCTATTGGCTACCATACTGGGCAGCACAGATGCAGGGGAAAAGAGGAGCTTTGAAATTAACGTAGACCTAGGCTGGAATTCTAGTTCCACAATTCACTAAACTGTGTGACAGTGGGCCAGTTATAGAAACTCTCTGCCCTTGTTGTTCTCAGCAGTAAAACAGGTATAATATCATCTACCGTGCAAATCTCTTACAAGAATCACAGATACTATATGTGAAGCATCTTGGCACATAATAAAATCTTCCTCAACCTCATCATTATATAAATTGGAAAAGAAAAAGTACCATTGCAAGAAAGCTCAAATTCAAGGTTTAAAAAAATGTGAAAGAGAAAAACAGAAAGAGAAACATGAACTTGAAACAAGATTATCAAATGTTTTCTAACTGAAATCTAGCCATTGATTCACTATTATCCATAGAAAATTAAAACAAACAAAAAACATATTTTCCAAAATTGTGAATAATGCCAAAATAAAATATTGCTAGAACTAGAGATATGGTGGTGTTTGCCTTTTTTGAAAAGCAAATTTGCTTTCTTGATTTTTTTTTGCCAAGGCTAATATTGGTTTCCATTTCTAAGGGGAGACATGGCTGGACAATTGAACAGGAGGTTATTGGTACTGAAATGGCATTTTGGGATACTAAAACTGTTACAAATAATTTACAAAGACTACATTATCCATACTGATAACTGAGCACTCACTATATAATATATAAGGATCCATTTCTTTCAAATAATTGTTATAGTATATTTTTCATTTGTTTACATAAGATATCAAAATACAATGTAGAAATATATATAAAACATACCTCTGATAAAAATGTTTGAGCCGATTTCTGAGCTCCTACATGGAGCAGATACTCATATACGTAGAGTGCTAACCTGGAAAATGAATAAAATATTTACTGAAAAGAGGAATATTTAAAATTAATTCTTTAAATAATGCACACACCTTTATATTTCAAAAATGTTTTATACACTTAACAGTGACACAAAATCAACTCTTCCCATATTTTTTCAATGAGAGTTTAGATATTATATGACCAGAAAGAACTTAAACTCATTAAAATAGCACACAAAGAAAAAGACAAATATATCCACTCTTGGAAAGAAACATCAAAATATAAATTTTTGTCTTCGGTTATCTCACTTACCATAACATCATTCCCTTTGTCATAAAGTATATAATTAATAATTTACAGCCAAACATTATTAATCCTTATAACTAACTTTAAGGTATAATTATAATCTTTCATTAGTAAAATAAATGAATTAAGTCATTGGACCTTTCCAACAACTTCATGTCCTTTAATTTTTGTGGTCAATGTTACTGTAAACTCCAGCTGTTTGCATATCCACATGCTAAAACAGGTATTGTCCATTTTTATACCTGTTCTGCAGCCTCTCCTTATTCTTTAGGTTTGATTTTTAAACCAAAAATATTTTACTTTATGAGGCATTCAAATTAACAGCAAACCACAGTATTAAGTAAACTTTAAAGATATCAGATCATATCAAGCATTTTGGTGCTTACAGTTTAAAAGTTAACCCAAAATTACATATAAATTTATCACTCAAATATAGAATATTAAGTATGCAGTATATACTTCTACTACTCTCATTATCTTGTGGATTCAGAATTTTTAAGCTACACCATGTGGCTCAATTTCAGTTGAGCTGCTAACAAATTATTATTCATAAACCCAAATTAGTGAGGCAGTGTTTTTAATGATATTTTGGACCAATGCCCAGATAGCTCGCAACAGTTCAGTTTCTGCTACACTATATTTACCAATGTTGAGCCAGGTTTACAGTAAACAAAACAATGTAACAATAACTACAATTCTGTATAGCTGCACCACTTATCTTGCCAAGTGAGTTTTTGATTGTTAAAGATTGATGGCATGTGCAAAAATGAGTATTTTCTTCATTTTCATAGAAATATATCATGTATATATCATAAAAAGAAAAAGCCTATACAAATCTTGTTGCTCTGTCCACTGATCCTTTCCCCATTCCAAAACTGCCAAACACTTAAAATGAGAATTATTTTGAGAACTATACTAAGCAGCATGAGAGAGTAGACATCTGTTGAAATGACTCATAGGTGAAAAGCATGTTATTGACAGTGGGTATATGTATATAATTTAGAAACATCTCCTAACTTCAAGTTGAATGACACTTCTAGATCTGTGCTTCTCAACTCTTTTTCTGCCCTAACACATGTGGGGATTATGGCATGCTCCTTTTTTGTTTGTTTAATTTTTTTTTCTTTATTGATTTTAGAGAGAGAGGAAGGGAGAGGGAGAGAGATAGAAACATCGATGACAGAGAACATCAATTGGCCGCCTCCTGCATGCCCCCCACTGGGGATTTGGCCCACAGCCTGGGCATGTGCCATGACTGGGAATCGAACCAGCAACCTCTTGGTGCCTGAGTCGATGCTCAACCACTGAGCCACACTGGCCAGGCAATGACATGCTCCTTTTGGTAGCATTATCTGCCTGTGAAGGTATGGCTCATCCCCAAAATATTTCACATGAGATACAAAAATTGGAATATTCCTGTAGTTTTAAACAAACAAGCAAATCCTAGTGGTGATTCTTAAACATGCATCCCACACACTCTGTCCCTCCATTAACCTCTCCCAACCACATCACATGATTCACTGACCATGGGCAAATTTCATCTTGAAAAAGCAGATTATTTGTGAATCTTCCCCATAGAGACTGTGAAGCCACGTAATTGCCCGCCCTATTGCCTACTACAGAAGAAACATAGCCTCAGGTAATTCCTCATGGATTGTAAAATCTTAGACCTGGAGCCAAACCAGTGGTGCAGGCTGGACCAGATTTCCAGGCCCAACTCAAAGGCTGAACAGCATGTCCCACCAGGCTTGGGGAAGCTGGAAGTGAGAGGCAGAGAGTGAAGCACAGGCACCATGGTGGGCCTGCCGGGAAGAAAACAGGTCCCAGAACAGCCAAAGCCAGGGCACAACTGTTGCTGTGTCCTTGCAATAAACATCATTCCTTAGAGTTAAGCAAATCACTTCCTTGTAATCTCTTCTTTGTACTATTAAAGGGGCTCATATATCTCTTCTGTTTTCCCCAATTAGTTAGGTAACAAAAAAGGTATCTCTTGACCAGTAGAAGTAAGCAACAATCCCCACTCTTTCTCTATGGGTCTAGGGACAATGATTCTAAAAATGTATTGGAAGAGACACAGAATTATTGGGAAACAGGGGTTTCAAACTCCATAACTGGAGATTCTAAAGCATCTTCCAAAGGCTGTGGCTGTCATCCTACCCTTGGAATCTACAGCAGCACATCATTACCAACAGGGTGAAGATGTGGAACAGGACTGAGAAAATCTCTCTATAACGCCACCGCATATATCCATGTTCTGTAACCTCCCTTGAACAAAACTAATGCTTCCCAGGCAGTCAGGACCTATGCTGCAGAAACAGAGGCAGGGAGCTCTGCATGGGTGAACAATTAATTAAACTACTGCCACGACGACCCCATAATACATCACCAGCAAATCTCCAATATTTTAACAATCACCTGTGTGCACAGGATTCTCCAAATCTCTTCAGCCCTATCCTCTCTGGCAAGCTCCAAACCTGCTTCTCCAAATTACTGTTTGAAGTATCTAAGATGTTTCTCCCTTAAATTACCCTGTCCGACGTTAAATATGCCTTCTCCTTTTGTTTACAGTAACTGTGCTCAACGAAACACGATCAGAGTCTCAGTTTCCTCATTTGTAAAATGGGAAGAATACTACTTCCCTTGAGTATTGTTGAAAGTACTAGCACAATAAATAGTAACAACTATTGTTATAATTTCAGCTAATTCTCCCACATCCAGTAATATATTACCAAGTCATATCTTGGATTCTAACGCCACAATGTCTTCCACATTTGCCATTTCTTTCTGTCCCCCTTCCTGCTCCCAAGGAACCACCAGGAGATACAGCAATGCCAGGAATATTTGCTCAGCTTCAGATACAGACACTGTATATTTCCCATCAGCTCCTGACAAGAGAGGCATTGGGGCAAAAAATAAGAATCTCCAGAAGGTTCTGTGGGGGGAAGGCCCTGCAATAAAAGATACTATTTAGCCTGGTTTGGCTCAGTGGTAGGAGCGACGGCCCGTGGACCAAAGAGTCGCAGGTTCAATTCTGATCAAGGGCACGTACCTCGGTTGTGGTTCTGTCCCCAGCCCCAGTCGGGTCGTGTGGGAGGCAACCAGTCGATGTGTCTCTCTCACATGGATGTTTCTCTCTCTCCCTCCCAATCTATCTGAAGATAATTAGAAAAATATCCTCAGGTGAGGATTAAAAAAAAGAAAAGATACTGTTTGTACAAATGATTCTAGGGGAGTGGAGAGTGACACTTCTCCCTCCATGAGGTAAATAAATCATAGCATCATCCCTTACCCAGTGACATGAGTCACCAAACACCAGAATAAAACGGTTTATTTGGATTGAATGTCTACTGAACAATAAAAATGTAAGATAAATATTGAATATACAAACATTTAAATTGTATATACTTTTGCCCTGGCCAGTCTGGCTCAGCGGTTAGAGTGTCGGCCCGAAGACCAGAAAGTCCCGGGTTCGGTTCCCACTAAGGGCACGTACCTCGGTTGCAGTTTGTCCCCAGCGCATCGATGTTTCTCTCTCTCTCTTCCTCCCCCTCTCCCTCCCAGTCTATCTGAAGATAAATGCAAAAATGTCCTTGGGTGAGGATTAAAAAAACAAACAAACTAAATAAATAAATAAATTGTATATACTTTTGAGTTAACATTTTCTTTTTCCTTTTTAGGATCCTTTAAGAAACTTAACTACTTTTGATAAAGTATAGTATGGCTATTTAACTGGTAGAAACATTACGAAGAAGTAACGGAGGAAGTGCCAGTTAAAATAGGGGCAAACACCCAGCCTCCTTCAGAAGCCTGAGGGCAGCTTTTGTTCCAGCACTGTGCTCTCATTAACAATCACAATGGTAGCTGTGTGTCTCCAGTAAAAGATTAAATTTTGCCACTCACACTACACAAAAATCTAAGATATTTAGCTAGATAAAGAATTAAACTTCTGATATACTTCCTGCAAACTTTTTTTCCCCAGCAAATTTTATTTTTGTTGTCAAACTAAATTTTGGTCAGGGTTTTCTATTTCTGGGGGGTGGGGGAGTTGGTGAGAGAGAGACATTTAGACACTTTTGGTGTTTAAATATAGAAATAACTAATATGAGAAGAAAAATTCCAAACCCTTATAGATAAATGGGCAGAAACAATAACAAACTTTATAACTAATTTTAAAACATGGAAAATGTTCAACGTAACTAGAAATCAAAGAAATATATATTAAAGTAACAATGGGATTTAAATTCTCACTTAAATACAGAATATGTAAGGAAATGGATATGCTGATAGCAATAAATTGGTATTAAATTGGTATAATTCTTTGCAAAACCAATTTGGCAGTGAATATACATCAAGAACTTTTTTAAAAAAAAGTTTCATGGCCCTGGCCAGGTAGCTCAGTTGATTAGAGTATCATCCCAATATGCCAAGGTTGTGGGTTCAATTCCTGGTCAGGGCATATACAAGAATCAACCAGTGAATGTATAAATAAATGGACCAACAAATCTCTATCTCTCTCCCTCCCTCATCCCCTCCTCTCTCAAATCATTTTTTTTAAAAAGTTCACACATTTCGATCTAATAATTCCATTACTAGGAATCTAACCTAAAACGTTATCCTAAATGCAGAAAAGCTTAATGCACAGAGTTTTAATCAAAGAATATGAAGAACAATTAAAAAATAATTAGAAAGAAAATTGGCTGTTTTACAATAAAATATTTTAAATTAGTTTCATGTTTAAATATATAACTCAGATTTAGATATCCTGAACTCATTCAATAAGCACTTAAGTGACTTCTTTCTGCCTAATTCTTTAACTTCAAAATCTGAGAAAATGTCATTACCACACTACCAACAAAAGTTATTTCAAATTTACCTTGTGAAAATAACAAAATATAACAAAAGAAAGTCTTAAACTTTTAGCATTCCCATGAACGAAATCTATCACATGCTTGCCAATAGGTGTCATCTGACAGGGCTAGCTAGGATAGACTTATTGAACTAATAAGGCATCTACAACAGATGCTGTCACCTGAGAGTCTAATAACCATACCTTCTCAACTACCCTTGTAAATGAAGGTACTTGACATTCTGGAGGGGGAAAGGTAAAGACCTTACTTCACTCAATTCTTTCTATAACCTAGCTATGTAATTTGAGATTACGTTTCTTCCTCTGAAGGAAATGGTAGAAAATAAGAAACCATGGGCAAGATATAAAAATCGGTTTCTAAGACAGTATCATTAATTTTCATACAAGTTTTCCAAGATACAGACAAACAAAAGGTAAATGCTGCCTCTAGTTCAGAGCTTATTCCTAACTCTCTTTCTATATACATATATGTCCATATGTTAACATCTATTTATGTGTGCATAACACATCTATATAAAATCCTTATTTCATAAGAATCAGCTAATAAAAATGATTTAATTTTTAAACTCTGAGTTTACAGAACAGTTAAAGTAGATATGACTCTTTATATCATAGAAAGGATTTTTTTAAATCTTGTAAACAAGATTCATCAAGTTTTCTATACATTACATTGCTAGTTATAATAATATGATTTAATATTTATAAAACTTTTCAGGAATATATATTATATATATAATGTGTGCTACCTGTGAGTCACATGTAATTATGTTTCACAATATTCCTGTGAGGTAGACAGAGTTATGAACTATGCATACATATCATTAGGTAAATGTCTATACAATGAAAAGCCCAACTACCAATAAATGGCCATGCTTGTCAGCCTGACTATAATATCCTGCATCTACTTTTCATACTTAGGTCTGTTTATTACCTACTAAAGAACCCGTCTTTTGCAAGCTATCCTTTCTTTAAAATTGAGGTATAATTGCCATACATTATATTAGTTCCAGATGTACAACATAATGATTTGATATTTGTATATATTGTGAAATGATCACCACAACAAGTCTAGTTAACATCCATCACCATATGTACGTACCGAATTTTTTATTCCTGTGATGACAGCTTTTAAGATTTACTATCTTAGCAACTTTCAAATATGCAATACAGTATTATTAACTACAGTCACCATGTTGCACATTATATCCCCATGACTTATTTATTTTATAACTCCTTTCACCCACTTTGCCCACCCCTCACCCATCGCTGCTGGCAACCACCCATCTATTCTCTGTGTCAATGAGGCAAGCTATCTTTTTAATATTACAAAAAGATGTAGTGTTGAAACTGAAAAGAGAAAATAGCCATTTAATATAAGGAAATATACATCCATCCTAAACTTGATGGAAACTGATTTTGTTCGCATTTTTCCATCTTCTTCTATTTATCAAAGGAAAAAAAAAAGATCCAAATAAACAGAAAGCCTTCCAATTAATGGATCCTCATTTGTAATTTTAAAATTATTTTTGTTAATTCACTATATGTGTAAACATGTAGGGAAGACAAGAGAGGATAACTTCAAAAACAGCTGTTTCTAATTTCTCTTGAAATTAAACTACTCTAATGCACCTTCTCTTCTCTCTCGTTTACCTCTGTATCTACAGCACCTAAAATAGTAAGTATCCAATACATATCTTTCAGTGAATGAATGACTCTCTAGGATCAGGCATAAGGCACTTATAGAATCCTTTGGTTTCTTTCAATCAAGGAACTCAAAGGAGAAACATAAGATATCCCCTTTAGATAACCTATTTTAGCATTAGCATCTTCTTGGTATCCTTAAGACTCACTCAGCCTTTCAGAAAAAAACTATACTGTTTAACATGCATGCTACCAAAACAATTCCTTCACACTGATTCTTAATCCCTATATATAAAGGGTGATTTTTTAAAAATAACCTAGTCCATTTAAGTTGCGGGTGACAAATTTTTGTTTTAGTTATTTTTGACAAAACAAATCCTCAAAAGATACTAATCTCACTTTCTCCTTTTTAGTTCCTTGAAAAGGAAATAAATCAAGGTTAGTGAATAAACAATAAAAATATGGTAGAGGGCTAGAAGAGAGATCTTCTCAAAAAACTGTCTAGCTGCTGCCATTTAGCACTGGTGAGTAGCCTGTTTCCAAAATCCTACATCCAGAATCCACTCCCCATCTTTTGTCCTTAAATCCCAATGGCAGTGACCAGAGAGGCCTCGGGTTGTTAAGCCATGTTGGATCTAAAAAAGAGATCCCTCTTATTCCTGAGCCGCTGTATAATTCCAGTGTTGACCAATGACACGTATCGGTGTCCAAATGTGACTCCTCGGTGATAAAATGCCAATAGTTAGCTGGATCACAGCTAGTTAACAAGTAGCAAGGAGCATTTGGCAGCCACTGAAAGGCTGCTCATGGGACTGTAAGTAGTTATTAGTAGTGAAACCAGATCAGCCTGATCAAATTTTCAACAGAGCTTACAACCCAGTGCTAAGGAGGTGTGAAAAATTAGAAATCTGTTTCTAACATTGTCTTTTTAAAGATCTTTGTCGTGAACAGTGAAGCTAAAAACTAGAATTACAGTATAAATATGTATCTGTGCAACCACAAAATAATACTAATACCCAGCCTTTGTTTTAAACACACTTAAAACATTTATTTTTTGTATAGTCTCAATATCAGTTTTAGAGAAATAGATACCTGAGGTAACACACACACACACACACACACACAGATAGTAAAGATACTAAACTGGGCATTAAATGTTCTAGGGCAGGGATAATTGCATCTGATAAGACAGGGATAAGAATGAAAAAATTTTAACAATTAGATGAATAGTGGGTCATAAAAAAGTACTACTTTGCTGATGTTTCATTGATGTCCTATATCACCGACAAGTAGTGCTAGGACTATGAATTTGGAATTCAATGACTTGGTGTGCTTAGAAAAAGAAACGTTTGCCTAATATAGACAGCCAGTTCACAATGAAAATGACTGCAGTCAATTTGGGGGAATCAAAAAGGCCTAAACTATAAAAGGGGAATGAATAAAAAATTAATAAATAGTTTGTAGAAATTTGGTTACTCATAGAATTCAGTACAATTTCCCATCCAATCTCCTAGCTAAGATGTACACACTGGAAATGGAGTACTGCCTATACCTGATAATGCCACTTACTCCACTTCAATCCGCCTTCAACACTGTACGTTATCCTTGGGCTCCCATTTGCCTATGCGATCTTGACATACACAGTTTAAGTCATGGTCTCTACATTCTATCTGTCTATATTATCTTTACCAGAGAGTAGATTTTCCTTTACATCCACCCAGAACACTAGTAGCTTCTTAAGTCCTGCTGACTAGCCTTGAAGGTCTTCCCATAATCTATTTTAACAACAAAATGAACACCACACACCATACCTCCACTTATGCCATGACAGAAGTGAAGGAGTGAGTGGGACTGAACTTTCCCTCTGGCTATAAACAACTAGAAAACTGGGTGTAATATATGCAACAACCGGTTTGCACACGGGGCAGCGGCAGCACCGGCAGTGCAGGCCTACGACACCTGAGAGAGGAGGGACAAACCACACTGAGTCCTGTCGTCACTCTAGTTTCATCTCAAGGCTCATGTGGAACACAGTGCAGGAAGGGAGAAACCCAAATATAGGGCAGTGGTCTTTTGAGTTAAGGACATCAAGAGACAAAATTGGGGGGAGGTTTAGGAGGCTGGAATTTGTGGGTAGAGTATCAGATAGGAGGAAGCTACACAGAAAAACAAACTCCAACAACCTGCACAGGGTTCCCTTCGCAGATGTGTAGGGTGAAACTCCACCTGGCCAGGCAGAGAGCCGTTGCTCACACTGGGCTGGGAAAGACCTCAATGAACACAGAGAACATTCCGTAGCGACCTCATGGGTCACACTTCAGAGGAAGGACCAAACCAGCCCTAGAGTAAAAGCAGATTTACCCTACCAACGGTGGGTAATTTTAACAATCCAACCCAAGCTTTTAACAATAAACAGATGTAGCCAGATTAATTGGGATAGAAAGTAGCTTTAAGTAAAGATAAGTACCAAAACCAAAGCAAAACTGGGTATTAAAATAATTTTCAGTAGAAATGCTAGTTTTTCCATTTTCAGGAGTGGGTTATTTCAGCATATACAATGTACAGGGTGGGGCAAAAGTAGGTATACAGTTGTATGTGAAACAGTCTATTCTTGTATTATTATTTATTAATTATTATATTATTTTCCATATGAATAACAGTAAACCTGTACAGTCTTGTATTAAGTTGTTAATTAAAGTACATGAAAAACTTTTTAAAAAAAATAATAACTTTCAAATGGTAAATGACTTGGTCAAATTGCTAAAGTTGTATAAATTGTTTCCTCTACAGAGAGAGCAATATGAAACCAATACAATGACAAATATTTTATTACTCCATTTTCATATTAAGCATTGTAATACCGTGACATTCTGGGGAGTACACAGCAGGGTGGCTCAGTTGTTTGAGCATTGTCTGGTACACCAAAAAGGTTGCGGGTTCGATCCTGGTCAGGGCACGTACAGGAGGCAATCACTCGATGTTTCTCTCTCTCTTTCCCTTCCTCTCTCTCTCAAATCAATAAAATTTTTATACAGACATATATATAATCTCCTCAGGTAGAGATTTTAAAAAGTACAACTCATGCCAAAATGTCCTAGAACAGTTACAATATTTCTTCATGCATTCAAATATGAATAGCAAAATCACAATGACTCTTAACTAAATATCCTTACGTAGCTTTAAAATGGTTACAGCCTAATTATCTTCATCCAAAGTAAATTTTCCTTAAGAAAAAAAAAGGAAGAATAATAAGTGTAATAGTAAAGCTTCTTTTTACTTTTAGAATTAACCATGTTACCCCTGGCCAGTTTGGCTCAGCAGTTAGAGCTCTGGCCCTCGGAATGAAGAGTCACGGGTTTGATTCCAGTCAAAGGCACGCACCTTGGTTTCAGTTCAGTCTCTGGCCCTGGTCAGGGTCGTGAGGGAGCAACCAATTGATGTGTCTCTCTCACATCAATGTTTCTCTCTCTCACTCCCTCCCTTCCTCCTACCACTCTGTCTGAAAACAAATGGAAAAATATCCTAGGGTGAGGATTAAAAAAAAAAAAAGAATTAACCATGTTAAATTTGTGTTCTAGTTCATGAACGATTAATTTCCCATCTTATTATTCAATTTCAATTATCTTTAACCAGTTCTTTACTTAAATGTTCCTTTCCTCAACTTAAATGCATAACACTACTTCCACCAGAAAATAGGCAAATAAAGCATAAGTGTTTAATAAGCTCAGTCAAATAAATGTTTTATAGGAGATTCTTGGCATGACCATTGGAAATTAGTATCTTTAATGAAAGTCCTGTTAACCTTTACACTAGATATACTCGAGGTTCCCAATATTTTTGTACAGAAAACTTAAAGGCAGAAAAGAAAATTAACTTTGAAAATTATTTCCCAAAGGAATAATTTTAGCTAAATAAAAGTGATCTTAAACAAAAATTTTGAAAATTTAAAAATATGTCTATGCCTTTGAGAGTACAACCCTACCTGTGGAATTTATACTAAAGAAAAAACTTATACAAAGAGATTTATATAAGGATTTTCATGACAATTTTACTGATAGCAACAAAAAAAAATGTATGCCCTGGCCAGTTTGGCTCAGCAGTTAGAGCGTCGGCCTGCGGACCAGAGAGTCCCGGGTTCGGTTCCCGCTAAGGGCACGTACATCGGTTTTGATTTGTCCCCGGCCCTGGTTGGGGTCGTGTGAGTGGCAACCACTTGATGTGTCTCTCTCACATTGATGTTTCTCTCGCTCTCTCTTCCCTCTTTCCCTCCCGCTCTATTTGAAGATAAATGCAAAAATGTCCTCGGGTGAGGACAAAAAAAAAAAATGTAAATAACCTATATTTCCAAGTCCATGGAACTCATTAAGTCATAGTACAGCATTTGCATATGTGAGTACACAAAGTAATGGAAGTATTTAGAATAAAACTGAAAAATAATTAAAACAAACACTGACAACACCAAATGCTGACAGAGAGAGAAACATTAATGTGAGAGAAACACATCATCAATTGGTTGTCTCCAGCACATGCCCCGACCAGGGCTGGGGATTGAACCTGCAACCCAGGTACGTGCCCTTGACTGGGAATTGAACCCTTGACTTTTGGTGCGTAGGTCAACAACTGAGCACCACCACCCAAGGCCCTAATACTTCTTGCACCTTCTTTTTTAATGTTTCCCCTATTTCACTTCCTTAACCCATGCTCATCTGGCTATACTTTTGGTGATGTCTTTAGTTGGGTCTACCTCACGATTGTCATAATTGAAGCATCCACATTACTCTGCAACATTAAGTGAGGCTAGTGCTTATAATCCATTTCCTACTTTCCCTGGAGCAATTCTTGAAGAGTTTTTTCCCAAAACAAATTCCAGTAATGTCTCTGATCTGTACTCCTTAGGGCACAGGCAGAACAGGAAAGAAATGCTTCAGAAGAACACACCTATGGACCCAAGGACCCAGAACTCTTGATATCACTGAAAGAAGTGATCAGGTATTCAAAGGAAAACCGTAACTCAGGAAAAACACAGGCTAATTCTTTCTCTATGATTTTCAGAGGGTATAAATGCATGGTCATCTTTCATGTGGCTCAGTGGTTGAGCATCAACCCATGCACAAAGACACGGCTGATTGGATTCCCCCTCAGGGCACAGGCCCGGGTTGTGGGCTCGATCCTCAGGAGGGGGCATGCAGAAGGCAGCTGATCAATGCTTCTCTCTCATCGATGTTTCTATCTCTCCCTCTCCCCTTCTCTCTCTAAAATCAATTTAAAAAATAAAAACATTTAAAATCATTATTTGGAACGTTTTTAAGTTCCATGTAAAAAATCAGAATCACAGAGGTCTTTTCCCCACCAGGGTTTAATGTATTTCCAGGCGTCAGTGTGAAACATTTAGACATTTACATTTTCTCTTTCAGGCCATTTATTTATCTCTTTATTACACAACTCTGAGGCATCAGTTCTATGTAAAGTACTAAGAATCAATGAAACATCATTAATTTAGGACACACTAATGCAAAATTTGTGACAATATGGTCATAGAATGCATTTAGATACCAAGAAAGAGTTAAATCAGTAGCATAAACATAATGCTAAATAGCTATCAGAAACAAAAACTATTTTTTAATATCCTGAGAAACTTCACAAATAAACACTTATGCTCATCATCATCAACACTTCGTAAGCTCCTGTTATTTTCTACATCTTAGACAAAAGTAAATGAAGATACAAATTTTGCCCTCAAGTAATTTTCAAATTTATTAATGGGACAAAACATGTAATTAAAAATAAGATTATGCCAGCCGGTGTGGCTCAGTGGATTGAGCATAGTCCCATGGACTGAGAGGTCCTGGTTCCATTCCCAGGCAGGGCACATGCCTGGGTTTTGGGCTTGATCCCCAGGAGGGGGCGTGCAGGAAGCAGCCGATAGATATTTCTCTTTCACATTAGTGTTTCTATCTCTCTCTCTCCCTTCCTCTCTCTCTAAAAAAAATCAATAAAAATATATTTTAAAAAAATAAGATCAGTAATAAATAGGAGCATACAGTGGGTGTGTAGACAACAAAAACATCAAAAATTCAGAAAAAGAAGACACCATTGTAAGAGACTCTTGACAAACTGGCTTTAACTGACAGAGGAATTGCACTTAAGCTAGGTATTAAGGGAAATAGGATAAGCAGTAAGAAAGGGGGATTTTTAAGGAAAGGATAATGGCATGAAAGAATTATCTACAGGTGTACCTCAGAGATATGGCTGGTATGGTTCCAGACTATTGCAAGAAAGTAAGACACATGAATTTTTTTATTTCCCAGTACATATAAAATGTATGTTTATACTATATTACAGTCTATTAAGTGTGCAAAAGCATTATGTCTAAAAATGTACATACCTTAATTTTTAAATAATTTATTGCTAAAAAATACTAACCATCATCTGAGCCTTTAGTGAGTCATAATCTTTTTGCCAGTTTAGGGTCTTGCCTCAGTGTTGATGGCTGCTGACTGATCAAGATGGTGATTGCTGAAGGCTAGGGTGGCTGTAGGAATTTCTTAAAATAAGACAACAGTGAAGTTTGCCACACTGACTGACTCTTCCTTTTATGAATGACTCCTCTGCAGCATGCAATGCTGTTTGATAGCATTTTACCCATAGTAGACCTTCTTTCAAAATTGGAGTCAACCTCTCAAACCCTGCCATTACTTTATCAAATTTATGTAATATTCTACATCATTTGTTGTCATTTCAACAGTCTTCACGATATCTCCACCAGAAGTAGATTCCATCTCAAACAAAACACTTTCTTTGCTCATCCATAAGAAACAACAACTCATCCATTCAAGTTTTACCATGAGATTGCAGCAGTTCAGTCATATCTTCAGGCTCCACTTCTAATCCTTCCTCCATCGAAGTCCTGAACCCCTCACACTCATTGATGAGGGTTGAAATCAACTTCTTTCAAACTCCTGTTAATGTTGATATTTTTACCTCTTCCCATGAATCATAAATGTTCTTAGTGGCATCTAGAATGGTAAATCCTTTCCAGAAGGTTTTCAATTTACTTTGCCCAGATCCTTCACAGGAATCACTATATATGGCAGCTATCACTTTATAACATGTATTTAAGTAACAAGACTTGAAAGTTTACTCCTTGATCCATGGGCTGCAGAATGGATGTCATGTTAGCTGGTATGAAAACAACATTAGTCTCATTGTCCATCTCCATCAGAGCTCTTGGATAAGCAGGTGTACTGTCAATGAACAGTAATTTTGAAAGAAATCTTTTGTTCTGAGCAGTAGGTCTCAACAGTGGGCTTAATATATTCAGTAAGCCAAGTTGTAAACTGATGTGCTGTCATCTGGGCTTTGTTTTTCCATTTACAGAGCACAGGCAGAGTAGATTTAGCATAACTCTTAAGGGCCCTATGACTTTCAGTGGTAAATAAGCATTGGCTTCAATTTCAACTCACCAAATGCATTAGCCCCTAACAGGAGAGTCAGCTTGTCTTTCGAAACTTTGGAGCCAGGCACTGACTTCTCTCTGGCTATGAGAATCCTAGATGGCCTCTTCCAATACAAGACTCTTTCATCTACATTGAAACCCTGTTGTTCAGTAGCCACCTTCATTAACAATCTTAGCTAGATCTTCTGGATAACTTGCTACAGTTTCCACATCAGCACTTGATGCTCCACCTTGCACTTTTATGTCATGGAAACAGCTTCCTTCTCTATGTTATGGAGACCGCTTTTTTCCCTCATGAGCCTCTGCTAGCTTCAGGCTTTTCTCTTGCAGCATCCTCACCTCTCTCAGCCTTCACAGAATGGAAGAGGATGAGGGTCTTGTTCTGGATTAGGCTTTGGTTTAAGGCAGTCTTGTGGTTGGTGATCTTCTGTCTAGACCACTACAACTTTCTCCTATCAGCAATAAGGTTGTTTCACTTTTAATCTTTCCAGTGTTCACTGGAGTAGCACTTTTAATTTTCTTCAAGAACCTTTCCTTTGCATTCACTGCTTGGCCATTTGGCACAAGAGGCCTAGCTTTCCGCCTATCTTGGCTTCTGACATGCTTTCCTCATTAAGCTTAATCATTTCTAGTGTTGCATTTAAAATAAAAGACATGCAAATCTTCTTTTCATGTGAACACTTAGAAGCCATTGTAGGGTTATTAATTGGACTGATTTCAATATTGTGTCTCAAGGAATAGGCAGGCCAAAGAAAGGGAGAAAGACAGGGAACTGGACAGTTGGGGGAGCAGTCAGAACACACACAACATTTAACGATTAAATTCACTGTCATATGTTGGCGCAGTGCATGGTGCTCAAAACAACTGCAATAATAACATCAAAGATCACTGGTCACAGATCACCATCACAAATATAATAATAATGAAAAAGTCTAAAATATTGGGAGAATTACCAAAACGTGACACAGAGACGCGAAGTGAACAAATGCTATTTGAAAAACAGTGCCAATGGACTTGCTGAATGCAGGGTGGCCACAAACCTTCATTTGTAAAAATCACAGTATCTGCAAAGTGCACTGAAGTGAAGCACAATGAAACAAGGTATGCCTGTATGTTATATGGACACTGGTGACCAAGATAAAATTCTTTATGTACCTGAAAATAATAAAATGGGTTCACAAAATATTCTATATACCAATATGCAATATTTTACCCTATTATTTAAATATAATATAGTAATAATAGCAACTTATATGTATAGTGTATTATAGCTTATAAAATGTTCTCACATATGAAAGTATATTATTAATTATTTAGTAGCAGCTTCCAGTAGTTTTATTTTATAAAAATGTCTCCACATAGTTCTCTTTAATTCTTTTTTAGACTTATATTAAAATAAGCCTTCTTATGTGCATTTGCAATTGAAAAAAATGTTCATCTAGATGGCATATCCTATGGTATTTCCTAATTATAATTTAGGTTACCATGAAAAGATTTGGAATACAGAAATTTATTCTGTACCCAAAACATAAGCAAAAAGCCACAATATTTTTAAATATCAAAGTAGAATCAGTATTTTTCAAATTTAGTTATTCTCATTCTTCAGTTCAAAATAAAAACAGCAATATATTTATATATAAAATAATGTTTTAAAATATTCAGCAGATAAGAGAAAAACAAACAGGCAGGAAAAAGGGATTAAACACAACATGAACCTCCATTAAATGAATCTCCAGATGACAGATTTCCAGTCAATTTCATTAAGAAGTATCTAGCACCTATGGGTGTCTAAATCAATGAAAAGAGAGTGAGCTAAAAGATCTTTACTTCTTTAAGCCCAGAGGGAAATAATCAAACTAACTCCTTGATTTTTAGATAAGCAATTTCAGCATAATCATCACATCCAAAAATAAAATGAGATAACTAATATATTATCTAGATTCCTGAATTCATACTTCAAAATAATAGGCACTCTGAATCACTGCAGTAAATTTGATAAGATTAACTTAATAAAAATAAATATAAAATCCTAGGCTTGAATCTAAAACCTGGGACAGGATAGACAAATATTACTTAATAACAGCCCCTTTAAAAAGACAAGTTTGGGTTGGCTGCAAATTTAATGAGTTAACAGTGTTTTTGACTGCCCTGCCAAAAGAGCTAATTTTATCTTGAAATGAATTAATACAGTATAGAATTTGAAAAGGAGAAGTGATAATCCTAGAAGGATGGGGGTGGGGGGAAGACAAGTCATGAACAATGGTTTAAAGTATCAGTGATGCATATCCCGCATACAGAAAAACTTCAAATACTTAATAGGTTGTCGGCTGTTAGATAAACTGGTCTTATTTCCCATGGCAAAAGAGGGTGGAACTAAACCAATGAGTTAAGTGACAAGAAGGTAAACTGTAACTCCATATATCAAAGATATTTTTTGTAACCATTACAGTTGTCCAAAAACTATATGAACCATTTTGGGGTTAGGAAATGTGAATGTCCAATCTCTGAAAAAGTAAAGGTACAGGTTGAAGCTGGAGATACTGCAGGGGCTTTTTTCACTGAATAGAAGTTTGGGCCATATCACCTTTAAAATACCTTCGAAACATAAAACTAAATAATCCTATTATTACGAAAAATATGGCCCAGAGCAACTGGGTGACTCCAGATCAATAGAACTATTTTTATGAAAGAGTTGAGATTAAGATGTATGACTGTGAAAGCTTAGTCCAGTATATCTAGAAAAATACTGCAAAACATTATGATTTAGTATCTTCCTGGAAGAAATGGTATCACTCAGGATGTATCACTCTGTGACCAAGCGAAGGACAGAGAAATGGCAAGCTCACCTGTCAATGCTGAACCTAAGCCAACTGCTAGCACGACCACCAGTCCCACCATACTGCTCCTCCACTCAAACTTTAAGAAAGTAAATTCTCTTTATCCAGAATATGTGTGTGGTTGCTATAGATCAGTGTGGACCAATGTTTCAAAATTTTCAAACCAAAAATGTGAGATAAAAAAGCATGCTATGCCTATGGGAAAAACCTGGCCCTACCAATCAAAGATTATTCAACTGACTCCAAGGACGTTGGTTCAATGGGTCAAATCAGACATGCAGAGTTCCAATTAATAAATGGAAAGAGGTACAATATATTACTATAAGACTCTATCTAAAAGACTATGCAATTTCTAAACACATTTACTCTTTCCAAATTCCCCCAGATGTTAGCTTTTCAAAGAGCAGAGAACTGCTATATTCTATATTAGTTTAATCCTTTTAACCTAATCTACTCTATAATTAGAAACCATACTTCTTATTCAAAAATAGTTGAAGAGGATAAATTACACTGATATTGACAACTACAAAGCCAGCTAAATAGGAAATGTGTTATAATAGGTTCACGGTGCTAAATCAGATTACTATGCCATTTCAGTGTTTTCTTGGCATATCAAAATATAATTTATAGAACTTAAGTAAAATATTTTAGTAGAGGTTTGCCATTCTTAATTGATTTCCCTAAATATTTTCAAAATTAAATGTGCTTGAAAGTAAAATGGTTTGCAGATCAAAACACTGTCAGGTGCACAATCTATTCCTCTATCTTTTAACAGTTCTCTTTTGATTATTCACAGTAACGTCCAGGAGAAATAACATGAAAGCTCCAGAACAGCAGACTAGCCAAATTTACAGAGCTGTAGTAAGTTTCTATTCTCCTCCACCAAACACACACACACACAACACCGATGTTAACCTCTTCTATATCAGAGAGTGTTAGTTTAGTTGCCTCCAAGGTCTCTCAACTGAGTAAGAAATCGGATTTTTTGCTGGACATATCAGTATGTTCCTCAGCTAAAAGATAACATTCTCCCACTTCCCTTGAAGCTGAGTATTTTACCTTGCCTGAACTTTGGCCAACAAGATATAGACTGAAGTTGGAAGACTTATACAAGGGGGTAGATCCTGCTATCAGTCATAAGGTGGGTGTGATGGCTAGGGAAATACCAGATGCAATGGACTGACTGAAAGTGTGTGCCTCCCCCCAATAAATTCGTATGTTGAAACTCTAATTCAAAGTTATGATATTTGGGGGGAGGGTGCTTTGGGAGGTTGGAAGGTCATGAAGGTGGAGCCTTCATAAATCAGAGAAGTGTCCAAATCAAAAACTTCATAGTCATCCTCAATTCCTTACTCTTGCTTAATGTGCAGTTACTAAGTATTCTAGATCTTATAGTCTATGGCTCATTTCTATCTTCTCTGGCAATGTCCTCACCAACGCTTTCCCTGATTACTGTAATCGTATTAAAACTGGTCTTCTTGCCCTGGCCAGTTTGGCTCAGTGGTTAGAGCATCAGCCTACAGAAAAAGGATCTTGGGTTTAATTCCCCATCGATAGCCATACCTAGGTTACAGGTTCAATCCCTGGTCCTGGTCAGGGTCATGTGGGAGGCAGCTCTCATATCAATGTTTCACTCTCTCTCTCTCCCTCCATCCCTTCCACTCTATCTAAAAATCAATGGAAAAATATCCGCAGGTAAGGATTAACAAAAGAAAATAAAAATGTAACTGGTCTTCCTTTCTCCTAACCTCATTCCTCTCTATAGTGAAGTAAAAAGATCATTTAAAAGTATCAATCTTTTAAAGTTGCTTCCATGATCATTGGTGAGACATACCTACAGGATAAGGACCAGATACCCTAACATGGCAAACGTAGCCTGCCCAGATTTGACAATGGCCTCTTTCTACCAGTTCATATATCTTAACCCACATAATACACCCACGTAGAAACCAAATGGAACAGTTCCATGAATGGGTGGTATTGTTTCACAGCTACTTATCTGTGCCCAGTTCCACGGCATGGAATTCTCCCCTTCTGTTAAACCAGGAAAATGGTTCCTCAAGAGTCGCATCCCATTTTTCTCAATTGTGAAACTTTTCTGACCATCCTCTTCTGCTCTCAGTTTTCCTTCTCCCCTCTTTGTACTACTACTGTACCTTTGTTATAGGAATTATGCAAATTAATAATTACCACAGAATATTTCATCTAGTTTTTTCTTTAGAATTTGAGACTTGGAAAAAATATTAATCATCTTTGCATCTCTAGCATGTCTCTGACACGTGGTGGGTTTTAATAGAAAGAAGGAAGGAAGGAAGGGGAAAGGGAAAGAAAAAAAAAAAGAAGGGAAGTCTATCTGAGTAATCCTCACAACAACTCAATGAGGAAAATTAAGACCCAGGAAGATTTTAAAATGTATTTAAGGTCACTCAGTAATTAATATGGAGGGTACAAAGTATAATCATCCATCTTTCTCTCAACTTTACTTTAGTCTCAGTGTGACACCCTTCCTTTCAAGTCTACTCTCCTTTCCCCAATATTTCATTATGTGCCCCTTTCTCTAACTGTAGCAGGGAATTTGTTTATAAAACTGATGTGCTCCCAAGGCATAAAAAGTTGCCCATCAAATTTCCTGTTTCCAATCTGGCAAGTAAGGAGTTTAGATGTCTTCACTCCACCCTAACAAGCAAAAAGCTGAACAAACTGAAAAATCAACAACTCTCCCTAGACCTGTAAAAAAGAGGTGAGGTCACAGAGCAAACCATTGCCCCCAAAACTAGAGAGACACAGGCAGATATAGAGAAACACAACCAACCAGAGCAGAAACCCTCAAGTGGGACCTACCCAGGAACCAGTGACTGGGTAGGAAAAACTGAACTGTAATTGACAAATTGCTAGAGGCTCGGTATGGACAAGTCTGAGATATAAAAACTTCAGGGGAACCCAGCCAGAGGAGGGCCCCCACACTATCATGAGTTTTACTCCTAGGAGCCCAACCTTATTCTTACAGTATCAGAAAAAAATTCCCTCATGCCTCATCACAGGGAGGGGAAAGGAACCATTCTGATATACATGACAGCATTCTATTCTTCTTTAAAAAGGCCTGTCTGTCCTCAACAGACAATTGTGCTAGAGCCTCAACTGCTGGGGTTTCAATAAAGCCTAACCTATCTGGAATAAGTAACATACCCAACTCCAGATTGCTCTAGCCTTCCACATGGGGGAAGGGAATGTGCAACTTCAGCCTCCTCTAGGCGACAGGTCCTAAGGGGAGTACAAACCTGAGCAGCACTGGTGAAGGGCACAGTCCAGGGGCACGGGCTCACCAAGGGCTGAGACCTATATAGAATGCTGTCCCCTCCCACATCTTTCCAATATATTACTACAGGCCTATTTACTGAAGTTCCCTTTACCCAGCACATTATATCCACCTTTCAAAAAAATTACAAGGCTCACCAAATGCAAACTACAGTTTAAAGGGACTGAATGAGCATCAGAACCAGAGTCTGATATGGCAAGGATGTTGGAATTATAGGACCAGGAATTTGAAAAAAACTATGATTAATATGCTCAAGGTTTTAATGGAAAAAATAGACAACATACAGAAACAGATGGCTAATGTAAGCTAATCAGATTATTATTGCTAGAAACTTCTCCCTTTACTTTGACAGAATGAGGCTCAGTTGGCATATTTTCTTATTTAATAGTGCTTTTTTTTAAAAAACAAATTTTATTTTACACTGTTTTTCATTTATGCTAAGTGATACAAACTATTTTTGACATAATGGTATAATATTTACCTTTGAAAAGACTCCAGAAGATTATGTAATTTAAAGGAACATTTAATATAGAACTTCAAATGCATAAAAGTAGCATTTTCTTTTATCCTCACCCAAGAATATGTTTATTGATTTTTTTGGGGGGGGAGGGAGAGAGAAACATCGATTGGTTGCCTCCCATACACACCCTGAACGGGGATTGAACCTGCAACCTAGGTATGTGTCCTGCCCTGGAATCGAACCCAAAACCTTCTGGTGCACAGGATGATGCTCCAACCAGCTGAACCACACAGCTAGGGCCAAAAGTAACATTTTTAAAACTGATCCATGGACACTATGGACATTTAAATATTTCCTAATGATACTATAATAAAAAGGAAGTGTCAATAAAAGGAAACTCTGTACAGGCAGAACCTGACTTGCAAATGTTGATCCTGCAAATCTGCTGCATCTGAGAAATTGAAGCCCCTGACTAGGCTGACTGCCAAGATTTCAGTTCCCTTTCAGACAGCTATTGTTAAACATTCCCCTCAGGTTCCTCGTTCCACCACATCCAACTTACTCTACCCCACTCCTTTAATGCCAACTTGACCATATCCCAATACTATTGCATCTCCCCTGAACTCCCATTCTCCTTTTTCTAGGTGCCAAAGATTCTCCACCTCCAGAATGATCTTTCATACCTCTGTGTCCAAGTAATACTTCACCCATTGCTCTAACTACCAGAAGTCCATAACTCCTTCCTGTCATAGCTGCAGAGGACACTCATGCTCCTCTTGCTATTGCCACCACCACAGCTGGTGAAGAAACCTCTCACTGCAATGGCTCAGAGAAGAAATGGAAACACTCCATATTGTTTAGAGAGTATGGAAGTCAGGAGGGAAAATAAAGGAACATTCTTCTGGTTATTGGAATTGCTTATAAAGCTAACTGGATTCTCTAAATTTTATTTGAGCTTTTCTTAAAATATTTTTTTATTTTTCAATTACAGTTGATGTACAATATTATGTTAGTTTCAGGGATATGACCCAATGACTAGACATTTATATAACTTACGAAGTGATCACCCCAATAAATCTAGTACCCATCTGACACTATACAGTTATCACAATACTGACTATATTCCCTATGCTATAATGCTGTAATTTACATCCCCATGACTATTCTGTAAGTACCAATTTGTACTTTTTTTTTCCTTTATTGATTTTAGAGAGAGAGGAAGGGAGAGAGAGAGAGAGATAGAAACATTGATGAGAGAGAACATCAACTGGCCGCCTCCTGCACGCCCCCACTTGGGATGAGGCCCACAACCTGGGCATGTGGTCTGACCAGAATCGAACTGGCAACCTCTTGGTGCATGGGTATGATCAACCACTGAGCCACACCGGCCAGACCAATTTTGTACTTCTTAATCCCTTCACCTTTTCACCCATCCTCTCAACTTCCCTCCCAACTGGTAACCATCAAAATGTTCTCGGTGTCTATGAGTCTGTTTCTGGTCTACTTGTTTGCTTATTTTGTTTTTTAGATTCCACATATAAGTTAAATGATATAGCATTTGTTTTTCTGTCTGACTTATTTCACACAGCACAATACCCTCCAAGTCCATCCGTGTTATTGCACATGGCAGGAACTCATTTTTTTATTTTTAATGGCTGAGTCATATTCCCTTGTATATATGTACCACTTCTTTATCCATTCATCTATTGATGGACACATAGGATGTTTCCACATCTTGGCTATTATAAATAATGCTGCAATGAACATATGGATGTATATGTCTTTTTAATTTAGTGTTTGGGGCATCTTCAGAAAACACCCAGAAGTAGAATTGCTGGGTCATTTGTTGTCTCTTGTTATAGTCTTGAAAGTCTATTTTGTCTGATATAAGTATTGTTACCGCAGCTCTTTTTGTTTGTTTCCATTTTCATAAAATATCTTCTTCTACCCCTTTACTTTCAGTCTATGTGTATCTTTCAATCTAAAATGAGTCTCTTGTAGGCAGCATATGTAAGAGTCTTGTTTTGTTATCCATTCAGCCACTACATGTCTTTTGATTGGAGCATTTAATCCATTTGCATTTAAAGTAATTATTGATAGATATGTATTTATTGCCATTTTATTATTCATGTTTTGTTCTTTTTTTCCCCTTCTTCTTACAGAAGACCCTTTACATTTCTTATAATATTGGTTTGGTGGTGATGGACTTTTTAGCTTTTTCTTGTCTGGGAAGCTCTTTATTTGTCCTTCAATTCTTTATGATAGCCTTGCTGGGTACAGTCTCTCTTCCTCTGGCACCTCAATGATGTGAATGTTGGTATGCTTGAAGTTGTCCCAGAGGCTTCTTAAACTATCCTCATTTTCTTGGATGCCTTTTTCTTTTTGCTCTTCTGATGGTGAATTTTCTGCTTCCTTGTCTTCCAAATCACTGATTTTATTCTCTATTTCATCTACTCTACTGTTGATTCCCTGTAATGTGTTCTTCATTTCTGACAGGCTGACAGAAATCTATCTCCATTTTTATGTTTCCAGTCTCTTTGTTGAAGTTCTCGCTAAGTTCATCCATTCTTCCCCTAAGGTCACTGAGCATCCTCATAACCAGGGTTTTGAATTCTGCATCTGGTAGATTGCTTATTTAGTTCGTTTCTGGGGTTTTGTTGTTCTTTCATTTAGGACATGTTTCTTTGTTTCCTCATATTGGCTGCCTCCCTGTGTTTGTTTCTATGTATTAGCTAGAGCTGCTACATCTCCCGGTTTTGGTAGAGTGTCCTTATGTAGTAGGTATCCTATAGGGCTCAGTGGCATAGCATCCCAGTCACCTGAGCTGGGCACTCCAGGTGCACCCCACATGTGAGCTGTGTGCACCCTCCTGTTGTAGTTGAGTCTTGATTCCTGTTGGCACGTCAATGGGAGGTATTTACTTCCAGGCCAATCTGCTGTGAGAACTGGCCACATATACAGTGATGGAGCTACTCTACAGGAGCTGACTCGTTTCAGCAAGACTCTGGTGCCTGATGAGTCCACCTCTTAAGTGTGTCACTCCTGGAGGTGGTGGGGTGGTGTCCCGGTGCATTCTGAAGTTGTCCGTGTGTTGCACTGGCTCTTGGCCTGGGAAGTGCAGGCCAAGATCATCTTCTGCCTGAGCCCTGCCCTGGGCCATCCAGCATGAGCTACAGAGCAATCTGCAGATGGCTACTACTTGTGCTGGGCTTGGAGGTGCCAAGCTGTGAACCAAGGCCTGCTGTGGCTAGTGCCAGGACTGGGGACACCTAGCGAGAGGTATGGGGCACACTGAGGCCAGATGCTGCTTGTTTGATCCCAGCAAACATTTATCTGTTCCACTGGGTTACTTCTAAGCAGGATACATACATAACAGGAAGCAAAAAAAAGCTAAATCCAATGGGTCACTAAAAAATGAGAATATGTAAATATATAAAAATAAGGGTGAGTTTTAAAATAAGAGATATAAGTGGGGTTTTTTCCCTCCTGTTACTCTCTACTCTATTAGATCCTAACTAAAGACTTTAAAAACAAATTTACAATAATGAATTACAGATAATTGTATGGGAAGAACTACAACAAACAATATAAATCCTTCACAGACCATATCTTGCCTTCAAAATTGCACTGTCTAGTATCTACCTATTGGGATTGTTATGAAAATTACAGTTCATCTATGTAAAGTGCCTAACACAATGCCTGGAACATTGCAGTTAAAATAGTAACTATTATTATTGTGACAAATACTTTGGATGTATTGATAAATACATAAACTTGATTACATTATGAAAGTATAATTTATTCCCCTTTAAGCTGGAATTAAGGAGACAAAAATGTAACCCTCCAAGTTGTGAACACCTTCACAATTTCTAAAGTAAGATAGAAGAACAGTATAGGGGGTAAATTCAATGGGTCTGATATTTCCAATCCAGCAGCACCTTCAGCTGCAGCTCTATACAGACACAGAAAAAATACTCCACGCATAAGGATGGAAGGAAAATAAGCCCTAGGTGAGGTTCTATCACAGTCCCTGAGGTAGCTGGATTCAGGATTCTAGGGTTCCTGGGGTCCTGGGTCTCCCCACTCCTGTGGCTCCCCACCCTCCACCTCCTAACCCTATACATGAAGCCAGACAAAGCCAGATAAATAGTTTAAGGAAAATATTTCCTAGAGCAATCACAAAAATAAAATTCTATAGAAACACTAAACAATACAAGAGGCCAATCTAATCCTAAAGTATTTGTATTCCACTGCCCATCCTTGATCAATTGAACAAAAATTCTTTTATTAAGCATCTATGTGCCAAACACTGTGCTAAATGATTCCTCTAAATATAACTCAAATAAAAAAGAACTTTTTGACCCGGCTAATCTAATGAGGACTTTTATTTTAGTCATATCAAAACAAGCCCACCAAAATACAAAAGCACTAAGGCAACAGACATCCTTGTCATTTTATTCTATCATTGGCTTCAAAGAAACTCTGAACTAAACTTAAGTATTTACTTTAGCAACTCTAAGAGTCTTTGACATCCTAATGTGCATTATGAATCTCCAAAAAGAGACACAGTATGTATCATTCCATAAACCTATCTGACCTCTGAACCCTTTTATCCTAAAATACCAATTTCCATGGTAATCAATGTTTTCATAGATAATTAAAATTTGAGTTTAACTATATCATTAAGAGGCATGATTAGAAACAAATCTATATGAGACAAATACGGCATACACTGAAATAAATGTAATTTTTTAATAACAAAGAAAGATTTTATAGTCTTTATATGAGGGCAAAATTATATAGCTAGATTCTTCCTACAACCCAATCCCACTTATATACAGGACTTCCCTGCAAAGAAATGAAAGCAAATCAATGGGAGCTCTAAAACAGCTATCTGAAAATGCAAAGTACATGAAACACAATAGCAATAAGTTCTGAATGAATGCAGGAATACTATTTTTTAGCTAAGTTTATCATTTTACACTTTCATCCAGTCATTGGAGCACGAATTCTCGGCTAATGCTCAATCCCAGCAGAAAGAATCCCTTTGTCACATGCCCTGAATGCCAATTCAAACTGAGTCACTACATTTTTCTGTTGTTTTATTATGGGAAGATAAATCATTTATTTTTTCATCTTTCCACTATGCCCCCTTAAACAGCTATATAATATCTTCATAGCTTTTAGCCAGCTAAGAGATCTGTGACCTACTCCAAACTGCCACTAAAGTCTCATATTGAACTACTGGACAGTAAGAGAACTTCGATTTCTCATACGATGGCTACACCTTAACATACCCAAGCTCCAATAACTGGGACTATTTACATAGTCCCCGCTGTTTACTGCAGCAGACAAGCCGGTCATTTTAATGGAGGATTTTTGTTGCACCCCCCCTCCCTTTTTTATATCCCCAAATATCTTATTCAGTATTCTTTGTGTGGTGGCTACTTTATTAAAGTGGTTCAATATTTAATTAAGGATTAAATGGTAAAGCGGTTTGCCCATTAAATTATAAAAACCTTCATTGTTTACAGAGCTTTTTAAAATTAAATAACTTAATAAAAGTTTAAAAATTAGATTTAAGAGTGAGCTTTGAGGACACATAAGTTATTTTGAAGATATTAAGCCATGATAAAACATATGTACCAATAATGACATAACACACATATAGTACGCGCAACCCAGGAGGATCTCCAAAGCTCAGGCAGGCATCCTTGAGCCTAACTGCAGTGTCCATCAGATGAACATGCAAAACTTGGCATTGCCACAGTGATTCCCTGGGCCAGGAGAGGCACACTGGGCTATCTAAGGGGGCCCAGAGGAAAACACAATACACATTTCCAGGAAAAGAAGTCAAAATAATTATTTGTTTAAATTTAATTCCTCTTTCACTTAATTGTTAACTGAGTCTAAGTCTTTGTCTTTATTTTCCTAGTAACAGAAAACACTGGATTTATTAATGTTTACTAACATTTTCTCTTAAAAGAAAAAACAAAAACAAAAGGAGCCTAATAAAATCGGCTCATTTTCAGATTATCTTTCAGTTCGTTAGTTTTTTTGTTTATCCACAGTTCAAGAATTTGGTGCCAAGATTTTCCTTGTTTACACTGCTTCCAAAATGTAGACAAATTCTACATTTTGTTTCCTTACTTATCATATTTTCCTGTATAATAAATACACTGAGGTAGAGTTGAAAATGTTTGCTACCTAAAATGAATAAAAGCCAAGAGTACCTGGCTATGGAGCTGTCCTGCTGCTTTAGTTCCTTCAGCGTGTGGAGAGAAAACTGAGCTGAGGCAGTGAGGAAAGACCCAAGCCATGCAAGAAGCCAGGCAATCTGAGTCGTGAGGCATGGTCACATGACTCCTGCTGTCACAGAGCAGCACTGGCATTTGTCCTTCCTAAGCAGTGAGGTGGAGGGTTGGGGCTTCTCCTTCCTCATCATCTCGTCCTCTTTTGTTCTCCATTCTCAGTCCTTCCACAGTGGCACATAATTCATGGTAGCATGACTACAATTTGGAAAGGGTATGGCAGGCTTTCACTATCTCTATTTCACTAACTCCTATAAAAACCGTTATCTTACATATGCTTTCCCAGTTACCTACCAGTCTTATGAAATACCATCACCAGTTCCTCCTATTTCCCTGCCACACCACCGTCTGTTCAGTTCCACCACTTACATTACGTAAAAGCAGACTGTTTTCCAAATTTTGTACATAAATACAAACACACACGTACACACAAATGCTTCACACACACACACACACACACACACAACACGATTTAGGATTTAAAAGGCTTTCCATTTTCATTTTGGGAATTCTGGGCCAAATCTGCACAAGTTTCTTTACTGCTGGACCACTCAGAACCTTTAATGTGCTCATTTATATTAAGTATTTGCTGACATAATCATAATATGTCACATTTCCAAATCTATTTGGCTATTGAGACTTTTTTTTTTTTTTTTGGTACGTGCCCCTAGCGGGAACCGAACCCAGGACTCTCTGGTCCATAGGCCGACGCTCCAACTGCTGAGCCAAACCGGCTAGGGCTATTGAGACCTTTTAAATGAAACATTTTCACAGCACACACCTTGGAAAAATCTTATCCAAACTATTCAAACAGAATATAATATTTTATCATTTTATTTTATAAAACAAATATGTATATTTGTATAAATAAGAACACAAAAATAAATACATATATAAAATAAATCTGAATATATTAATTTAATTACTCATCCATTTACACAACCACCCCACCAGCCATCCAACAAAGAGCACACACATGTATACAGTGCCTATATATGTGAGCAGTCTTGTGCCTGGTGCTATGGGAGATAAAGAAATCCAGAAATACATTCAACACACTTTCTATCATTCTCTTATTAATCTCCACGTAAAACATTGGAGTTTTTAAAAGCCACTTAATATGTTAGAATTCTTAAAGAATCTATTAACAGCAAACATAATAGAACTGATCCTCCTTAAGGAATTATAAGTGGGTAAATCAATGAAACATTTATTTCACAAAAGTGCTTTAGTACAAAATGCTACAGATATATTTTAAATTACACTATTCGACACAAATTTCCAGATGCAACTGAAATAAAAAATAATCAATGGATCCTGTAAGTCTAAAAAATTTAAATGAACTTAAAATAATTATATAGTTTAGGATTTAAAAACCATAAACACATTAAGACAATTAAATTTATCCTAATTAGATTTAACTAATCAGCAACTGTGCAAAACCAATTATTTAAAACCTTCGCTTTTTATGGCAGAATTTTTGTAAGTCAAAGTCCTTCTTTCAGCTCCCTCATCTCATTCCTGACTTTTCTTCTGTAAAACCAGGAAAAATCTCAAAATTATTTGACCATAAATACTCATACCACATAAGACTTAATGCAGTCAAACATTCCAAACTGGACATGTGGGGAACCAAAGACACCTAAGATGAGTCTGTGCTGCAATTTAGAAACAAACTTACTTGTTTTGAACAAATATTACTTACAGTTCCACCCTCTACACCTTTGCTTGAGATACTCCCCTGTTCTTTTCCCTTCAACTATGCCAGCTTCCTGGAATTAGTTCAATCCCCAATTCTATGCAGTTATTTTCAGATGATTCTACCCAGCAGATATCTGTCACCCACCTCAGAATGCATAGTACTTACACTACAGCCCTTATCACTTATAGCATGTAGTATGTTACATCTTGTATTAGTACTTTATACTACTACTTAACTTTTCACATGTTACAGCTTTCCATCTATCTATATACTGTAACCTTTTTGAAGGCAAGGAACATTTTTTTTCCTTCTTTGAATCCTGCACTATACCTTCAACAGAGTAAGCAAATTATTTCACAGAATAATAGTTTTACAGCTGAATCTGCACCTCTCTCATTTTGCAGATAAAAAGGAAGCCTGGAAGGTGAAATAACTTGCCCAAGGTTATTCAATTAGTTGGGAACTGAATCATAGCAAGAACCCAAGAGTGTAAGTCTAATCTAGAGTTCTTTGCTTTAGTCCATTTTAAAAGAAACATATATGCTGAAATACATTTGTTCACTTTCCCATTTTATTATTTTTTTTAAATATTTTTCTTTATTGATTTTAGAGAGAAAGGAAGGGAGAGGGAGAGAGAGATAGAAACATCCATGAGAGAGAACATCGATTGGCTGCCTCCTGCATGCCGCCCACTGGGGATCGGGCGCACAACCTGGGCATGTGCCCTGACCAGGAATCGAACCGACAACCTCTTGGTGCATGGGTTGACACTCAACCAGTGAGCCACACTGGCTGGACTCACTTTCCCATTTTAATAAATATGAAAAGCTAACCTGTGTGCACAACCAAGAGCTTTGCATTTCCTCAAAATTACCATTTTCTTCAATATCCACTGGCCCATCCTGAGAATGATGATGATTATTATACATATATGCAGGTGATCTGGTCAAATGTCTGCTGACCCAAAAAAGCCTTTCTTTTGTGTAACGTCTTCCTTTTAAACTATGATACCAGAGTTAGGGGTATAGATACGAGGGGTGGGTTTCAATTAAACCAAACAGGCCTGTTATCCAAGTTCTAGTTAATCAGATTTTTATCCAAATAACAGTAAAGAGTTCCTTGTCTCCCTCTGAATCTTATTGTTAAGAAGTCTTCTCTCCATTAATATTTTTTAAAACTAGCTACTTGCTAGTCTGACTAACCTAGACTTTCCTTCAGAGACTTTCTATCATCTGCCTAAGTCCTCGAGGGAAGTGGGGCCATTTAGACGCACAGGAGAACAGCTGGAGCATGAGGTGACAGATAGATTTACTTCAAGAGATTAGCCCCAAGAGAAGTGCGTAGTTCTCCGTTAACTTCGTGTATTCTAACATAAGAAAATTCCAGGGAAATAAAAATATGGGTCTTTCCACAAACTAATCATTAGACAACTCTATGGTTCTAAAAACTAGCACAGGAATGGTTCTGTCAGAAATGCCTTTCACTGTTACTAAATTAATTTCATCTGAGAGGTAACAGAACAGTGAGGATCCAATGAGGAGTTTCCATTAAGTTAATGGAAAGAAAAGTCATCCTTTCCACATTTCCAGTCAGACTTTTTCTTTTTAATTTTTTAAAATTATTTTTAGAGAGAGAGAGAGAAAGGTGGAAAGAGAAAGACATCGATTTATTGTTCCACTTATTTATGCATTCATTGGTTGATTCTTGTATGTGCCCTGACCGGGCATCAAACCTGTAACCCTGGTGTACCAGGACAATGCTCTAACCAAGCTACCTGGCCGGGGCACCAGTCAGACTTCTCTTACTAAAAGGTAAGTGTTATGGGTTAAATAGTCCCCCAAAAAAGATATGTTGGAATCCTAGTCTCTAATATCTCAGAATGTGACCCTATTTGGAAACAAGGTTATTACAGATGTACATCGTTAAGAGGAGGTCTTACTGGAGTAGGGTGGGCCCCTAATCCAATATGACTGGTGTCGTTATAAGAAATTTGGACAGAAAGGCACGTGTAGAGGGAAGATGATGTGAAGAGACACAGGGAGAGGTCAAAGAGAAGCCTGGACACATCCTTCCCTCATAGCCCTCAGAAGGAATCAATCTTGCCAAACCTATGATTGCAGACTTCTGGCCTCCAGAACTATGAGATGATACATTTCTGTTGTTTAAGCCACCCATTTGTGATACTTTGTTACAGCATCCCCAGCAAAATAATACAACGAACAAGAAATAATTTTAAAAGTGTTTATAAGGTAAAATGCAAAATAGCACTGAACTAGAAATTCAAAAGTCCTAGATCCTAGGTTTTAAATTCATAACTTTTGGCATAAATCTCTGTCTGTATCTCTTTCAGGCTGTTGTGAGGATAGGACTTAATAATGTGTGGGAAAGTTCTTGGAAAAATACAAAGTAACAGAAGATGTTATCATCCAACATTTTAAATTTACTTAATACATTTGGCTTTTGGGTAAGAAAAACAGCAAAAGTACAAAAAAAGGTATAGGTGATCCCTACATTTTTTTCCTCCGAAATGAGAGACTAATGAGTTAAGATGTTTAGTCAAAAACTGAATCCCTTATCTGTTAAGTTTTAAAACTGCAATTCCCCCTAAAATACAAAGAAACACAGAAAAACAAACATTCAGAAACATTCCTGGCTCATATAATGATTAATTCATCTAACACTTGTTCAGTGTCCACTATATTCCAGAAACTGTGTTAAATCTCACAGATGCAAGGCTCGAAGACATGGGCCCTGACTTCAAGGAGCTCCCTCTACAGCAAAAGAGACAGATGTGATTAAACAGATTCACACAGCTGTGACAGAGTTGTACCAAGTACAGTAGAACAGATACTTATGTTTGTGCCTACATTTTCATAGAATAATATTCAATTTTCTGGAATTGGCAATGCTTTAGACAACATATATAGCAATACTGTACTTCAATGAATTAATTGGAAAGTTGTTCAATTTTTCTTCTTCATTCTTCTGACCACTGCTTCATATTACAAATAGAGAACATCATCTTTCAGATTTTTTAAACTCAGGCTTAAACAAAAACTGGTTTCTTTTTCTTTACATTTGCGACATTTGTATTATCATTTTCTTGTGCTGAAGAAGAGAATTATAGTTAACACTAGCTGGATGTTTATTTTCATAAGAGAAAACCCAAAACTTCATGGTTCAACCCTTACTGAAAAGCCTTCTGAAATATACCCATTCTTCTCCAGTTTGCATGCATGGGCACTGTATCCCAGGTAAAGGTGTCTTTGAAGGCTAAGGATTTTCCAAGTCCCGAGGAGTCAGTTGAATATCAGTGATCCAGGCATGGTCTTTTAAATACTGACGGAATAGTATACTGTGTTAATCTTTACCCCTACGTGGAGGATAGCTGGGGGAGGCTGGGGCTAAAAGTCAATTTAAAGACAATTATATCCACAAGAAAAACACTTTTATTGAAAATTGCTGTTATTTTTTTCTTATGAAAAAATAATATGTGGGATAACGGATCCATCTGAAAGGTAAGTTAAAGTTGACGATGGATAGCTTGATCTAAGAGCCACACTCCACAGGAGTGTAAAAGTAAGCATGAAACAGTGAAATGACTTAAGAAGACTTTTATCGCCCTCCTTGTTTACTTACATCTATAAAAACTTGGAAGCTATATTTGCAAAGGCTAAAACACAAAGCAGATAATCTCTCAAAAGATAACTGAGTTGACACTATTAGGATCTGGGAGTTGCAAAGTAGAAATAAAAGCCCCCATTTTCTGGAAGTTTAAAATCAGTGAGAGCCCTGGCCGGTGCGGGCTCTGTTGACTGGAACATTGTCCCACACATCAAAAGGTGATGGATTTGATTCCCCGTCAGGGCACATGCCCAGGTTGTCGGTTTGATCCTGGGTTTGGGCACATGCATGTTTCTCTCTCACACTGATGTTTCTCTCAAAATCAACAGAAACATATCCTCAGGTGAGGATTAAAGAAAAAAATTAAGACTACTACTTGATGGTTAGTCACAGTAACAGAACACAGAGATCCAGTCCCTATGTTATTTAATCCTTTCAGATCGGGCTTGAGAATCACAGGACCTAAAAATATTCCCAAATGTCTTTCTTAACTTTTGGAGAACTCTTTCAACACAGACAATAAGCCAACAATGGAGTTTTCTAATAGACTGTGATACAGATATGATGTTTTGGTTTCCTGAATCATTTCAACAATGTCATTGTAAGGAATCAAATACCTTAGTAAAAATGAAATAAAATATTGCCAAAGTTCACTGATGAAAATGGACAATTGATTCAACAAAATCTGACTCTATGGCCATGGATAATACTTTCTTTTTAGTATTTTTATATAGTCCCTGCACTCTACCTCTACACTGTTTAAATAAATTAAACATGTTTTAATGCTCATTCATTTAGGGAAAAAAAAAAAGGGCTACCCCAAATAATAGAAAGAAGCTTCTAAATGAGTTACAAATGAGTAGTTAGCACCTTGTTTGAGACTACATAACTCTTTCCCAAACTGTTATACATTATGAGATATATATATATATATATATATTTGTCTCTTGAGAAGATTCTTGGTTTTCTGGAAGAGAAAAGATTCATGCTAACCAGTTAATATAATGATGTCAATGTGGTTGATTACTGTTGGTGGTAGAGTACGGAGGTTCATTTCCCTCAACTCCATTTTTCTTCAGCCTGCAGTCTCCATTAAAACATGGAGTGTTTTTATGTTCAGATGGTGAGTATACTCAATTATATGTGCACAGATGCAAAATAAAAGTTTGGCTGTATGAAAATTGAGGGAATAAGTAGCTCTGGATGCCCTTGTTTTCCAAATGAAAGAGCATTAATCCAAGTGCAGGTATTATTTTTACTTTAACTAGTTTTTATTGAAATTCTCTTAGACTCATTTCTCTGCCACTTTAAACATAATATCAAGAATGTATTTAAAGCTCTTCCTGATTATTCAGGATCACCATTACTTATGAGTTTTAATTACTGAGCTACATCTCAGAGATGCCTGCTACATAGATACTATACCCCAAATAGGTAAGTATTCTGTACAGACTGTCGAACTAGACATGGTATATGTCATTAGCATGGCACAGAAAAGACACTATATTGAGGAATATTATAGGTGGCAGTTTGTCCTCTGTTCTTACTGCATTCATTTCCCCAGAGTTGAGGAAGGAGTGTGTATCTACCCAGCAATCCCTCACTTTTCTGTCTTCTATCTTTCCTATGTTTCTCCGTGGAGAGTGCTACTTGCTGCCTCCACCACAATTTCTAGCACTGCCAATCAAAACACTCGTCTCTGCTGCTCTCTTCCCTCTTCTGAGGTCTCAAATCAACTGCGCATCCATGAGATGCAATCTAGTCACTAAAAAACAATGTGATTGACATATACATGCAAAATATTCCCACATAAATTTTAGAATAAATGTGTTGAATCTGCAAAAATCTTACTAAAATTTTTTAAAGATTTTTTTTAAAATTGATATTTAGAGAAAGAGGAAGGGAGAGATAAACAATGTGAGAGCGAAACATTGATAGGCTGCCTCCCACATGCCACCCCCACCAGGGGATCAAGCCCGAAACCTGGGCATGCGCCCTGATAAGGAATTGAACCAGCAACATTTTGGTGCACAGGACGATGCCCAACCAAGTCACACCAGCCAGGGCTTACTAAAATTTTGATTTGTAGTTGCATTAAATTTATAGATTAATTTGGGGAGAACTAACATCTTTATAATGTTGAGTCATCCCAGGTTATTTCTTTCCTACTAGTTATGTATTCTTTTATGTCCTTTAATAGAGTTTAAAATTCCAACATAATAGGTCATGTGCATTCTTTTTTAGATTGGTTCTTTGATTGTATTTGTTGCTATTGTGGATGTTGCTAAGTTAGTTTTTTAAAAAGAGGGAGGCCTTGCCCTACCAGAATTTAGGATATAATGCCAAGAGCCACTCTCATAAAAACACCATGATACTAGACAGAAATAGAAAACTGATCAATGAAATATGAGAAAGAACTCATATATGGTAAGGGTGTACTACAAGCCAGCAGGGAAGGCACAAATTGCTTGTATTCTACAGAAAGAAAAAAACAAACACTACATTTCACACCCTATAAAAGGTAAACTCCTGAGGGATTAGAGAACCAAATATAAAATACAAAACTGTAAAGCAGATAGAAGAAAATGTAGGGGGATTTGCAATATCGGGATAGAAAAGGATTTCTTCAGACCACAACAACACAAACTACAATGTGTTGATTTATGTGTTGGGATATGATGATTTAACCACTTGAAAATTAAGGATTCCTTATCAAAGGAGGGTAACAAACTTAACAGATTACATTACAACATCTAAAATCAACATGGGTTAAATGTCTAGGATATTTAAGCAACTCCTGCTAGTAGGGAAAATGGGCAAAAGATATAAATAGCAAACGCATATATTCACTCAAAATATTTAAAGTACCTACTTTTTTAAAGTGCTAGGGTTACTGGTATGTACAACACAGATAAGATCTCTGTCTTCAAGAAACTTGATCGAGGAAACAAGCAAATACACTATATAATTAATATACTATGTTTTGTTGTGATAAATACTATGCAGAAAAATAAAGCAGAACAAAGACAGAAGGTGACAAAATGTACTCTTTTAGAGAAGATGGTCAATGATATGATAAACAGACATCTGAATGAAGTGAGTGAGCCAAGTAAATAAAGGGAAAGAGTTTTCTAGGCAGAAGAAATGGCAAGAACAGGAGACTCTAAGGATAAAAGATAACAATATATGAAGAGATAACTAACTTTACCAATAATCAGAAAAATAAAAATTTAAGTAATGATACAGACTTTACATATTTCAGACCAGCAAAAATATGATGTGAGATAATACCAAGTAACAGTGGAAACGGAGGGAAAGAGAACTTCCATGTGCTGTCCATGAGTATCAAACAGTGCATCCACTCTGGAAAGCAAGCTGGTGGCACTTGGTCAAATGTAGTATGTGCACACCCTATGATGCAGAGAGCTTCCTTTGGAAAATCAGTTCCCTGAAAGAGGGGGACATGTATGAAAATGGAAATCAGCCTGGCCGGTGTGGCTCACTGGTTGAGCATGGACCCATGCACCAAGAGGTCATCAGTTCAATTCCTGGGCAGGGCACATGCCCAGGTTGTGAGCCTGATCCCCAGTGGGGGTGTGTGCAGGAGGCGGCCAATTGATGTTCTCTCTCATCAATGTTTCTATCTCTCTCTCCCTTCCTCTCTCTCTAAAATCAATTTAAAAAATGGAAATCACAGAGTTGTTTGTGGAAGTAGGGAGTTACAGGCAATTTAGGTGATCAGCACCAGAGGAACAGGTAAACCAGGTGTGGTAGGTCATACGCTGAAATACCTGCAGCAGTTTTAAGTTATGGAATATATATACAGAGAATCAAATAGATAATAGTATTGAGCACTAAAATACTTACAGAAAAAAAAAATCTCAGCTTTGCTTTGGAAAAATAGTTTGTAGAAGTGGAGTTGTGGGGAGGGGGTTCCAGGGAGAGGAGTGGTTAGAAATATTTAATAAGCAAGATTATGTATGAGTTGATAACTGTTGATGCTGGACAGTGGATACACTGGGGTTTTGTTATATTATTCTCTCCACATTTATGTATGTTTGAAGTTTTCCATCATAAAAGGCATTCTTAGAGTGTTGAAATGGCAAGAACAGGAGAGTGTTGAGTGAAAAAAGAAACTGATCCAAAGTAGAATACCATTTATATAAATTAAATTAAAACACCATCATATTTTTTTATGACAGACATATGGATGTGTGTGAAGGGAGGAAAATGAAAATGGAAATTGTGGATAAACGAGAATGATTTTAAATAAAACAAGAGAGGAGCCTTGGACTTGCAAAGCAGATAGTGTAACCATTATCTGAGGAGTTTAATTCAATTTCTTTCACCTGAGGATAAGAAAGAAAACATTAAGCAAATACAAAGTACTCTGGGATCACAGAGGAAGGGTAACTAAATCTGACTTCATAGGAGGAAGTATTCCTGCCTCACATCATAGACACACTGAATCAGAATCTCTGAGATTGGGAAAAAGGTTCTACTGTCCAATTCCCATTTCACAGAGGAGAAACTAAAGGACAGTAAGTGAAATAACATTACAAGCTTATAAACCCACAAGTAGAGAAGGTGGAATTCAAGCCCAGGGCCAGAACTGCCACTCTTACTCACTGTGCAACCAATGCTGCATTATTCTAATTTAAACTCTGCACACTGCTACCAAATTGAACTGCCTAAAATATAACTTTATCCCACAATGCCACTGTTCTTGGCAACCACAGAAAAATTTAAATTCTGTATAGATTACATACCACCCCAATCATCCTCATCTACTTTTTCAACAAATATCCTACTTTTCTCCAATATACTCCTCTCTTCCAGTCACACTAGTCCTCCTTTCAGGACTTCCACACCTCCAAGTCTCTAAGCACTTTCTCCAAACTGAAATACCTCTACTTCCCGCTATACTTATTTGTATCCCATATATGCTGCAAGGTCCCATATTCCACACTTTCACAGCAGTAACTCCAGTCCCACAGCTACTCCAAGAAGCGTCCCTAATGACTTCAGCACACACCCTTTCCTTCTTTAATTTCTTTTGCACTTACTCACTGTGCCATTCAATTAGCACCTATTATAGTAACACCTCGTTTATCCAGTATCATTGGGAAAGGAAAGTGTTCATCAGAACAAATTTTCCAGACAACTTAAGCATGAATTTAGGAAGCAACAAAGGAGAGTGAAATTAATTTAGGAAGCAGCAAAATAGAGTAGTGCTGACTTTAGTTACAGCTAGACTTACGCTCAAATCTCAGTTCCTCTATTTACTAGCTAAATGGCTTCAATAAGTTAATTCTGTGTGTCATCATCTATAAAGCTAGACTACTAACTTTACAAAGGTGTGAGTACTAAAGAAATCATATGCAAAGAATGTGGTACAACATTCTTAAATCATAGCTACAACAGTATTCCAACTACTATTATACACTAAAACAAAATAATTTTAATGGAAATATTCATCAAATGTACCATATATTTTTTAAAACATTTTCTTTATTGCTTTTAGAGAGAGAGGAAGGGAGAGGGAGAGACAGAAACATCGATGAGAGAGAACATCGATTGGCCGCCTCCTGCATGCCCCCACTGGGGATTGGACCCACAACCTGGGCATGTGCCCTGACTGGGAACCGAACTGGTGACCTCTTGGTGCATGGGTCGATGCTCAACCACTGAGCCACACCGGCTGGGCTATACTATATTGATATTTTCCTCAGAGGGCTGTGGATGTAAATTAATCATCTCTTGACAATTCACTGAACATTCACTCATTCAATAAATACTCCTCAATTCAGTAAAGCTACAAGACATAATATCAAGATACAAAATTCATTTCTATACACTAAAAGTGAACCATGAGAAAGAGAAATTGAAATAACAATCCTATTTATAATAGCATCAAAAAAAAAAAATGCTTAGGAGTAAATTTTACCAAAGAACTGAAAGATCTGCTTGCTGAAAACTATAAGACCTTCATGAAAAAAAAAAAAAAAAGAATTGAAGAGAAACAAATAAATGGAAAGATATGTCATGCTCATGGATTGGATGAATTAATATTGTTAAAATGTACATACTGCCCAAAGTAATCTACAGATTCTATGTAATCTCTACCAAAGCTCCAATGGTATTTTTCACAGAAATAAAAAAAAAAATCCTAAAAGTATATAGAACCACTAAAGACTTCAAAGAGCCAAAGCAATCTTAAGAAAGAACTAAACTGATGGCATCTCACTTTCTGATTTCAAACTATATTACAAAGTAACAGTAATCAAAACAGTATGGTATTGGCATAGAAACAGATCAGTGGAAGAGAACAGACACTCCAGAAATAAGCCTATGCACATACAGTCAATTAATTTATAACAAAGGAGCCAAGAATATACAATGGGGAAAAGATAGTCTCTTCAATAAACAGTGCTGGGAAAACTGGACCTCTATCTTAAACCATACACAAAAATCAAATCGAAATGGATCAAAACTTGAATGTATGACCTGAAACCATAAAACTCCTAGGAGAAAACATAGGTAGCAAGTTCCTTGACATCAGTTTTGTTTGTTTTTTTATTCTCACCTGAGGGCATTTTTTTTGCATTTATCCTCAGATAAGCGGGAGGGAGAGAGGGGGGTAAGAGAGAGAGAGAAACATCGATGTGAGAGAGACACACCCACTGGCTGCCACCCACAGGACCCCAACCGGGACCGGGGACAAACTGCAACCGAGGTACGTGGCCTTCGCGGGAACCGAACCCGGGCCTCTCTGGTCCGCGGGCCGACGCTCTAACCGCTGAGCCAAACCGGCCAGAGCTTGACATCAGTCTTGACAATAATTTTTTGGATTTGACAACAAAAGCAAAGGCAAAGAAAACAAAAATATACAAGTGGGACTACATCAAACTAAAAAGTTTTTGCACAGCAAAGGAAACAATATAACAAGGTGAAAAAGGCACCCGGCAGAATGGGAGAAAATATTCGCAAGCCATGTATCAAATTAGGGATTCACTTCCAAAATATATAAGAAACATCTACAACTCAATAGCAAAAGAAAAAAAATAATAAATAGATTAAAAAACGGCAAAGGACTTGCATAGACAGTTCTCCAGAGAAGACATCCAAATGGTGCAGCGGGTCTCAACCTGTGGGTCGCGACCCCTTTGGAGGTCGAACAACCCTTTCACAGGAGTCACCTAAGACATAACAGTAGCAAAATTACAGTTATGAAGTAGCAACAAAAATAATTTTATGGTTGGGAGTCACCACAACACGAGGAACTGTATTAAAGGGTTGCGGCATTAGGAAGGTTGAGAACCACTGGGTTAAGGGGTATATGAAAAGATGCTCAACAGCACCAATTCTTAGGGAAATGCAAATCAAAACCACAATGAAATATCACCTCACACATGTTACAAGGGCTATCATCAAAAGAACAAGAGATAGAAAGCATTTAAGATCTTCTTTCATGACCACTGTCATCAGTTTGGCTCAAATAAACTCTCATAAAAGTTCTCAAAAAAAGACAAAATAAAAAATGTTGGTGAGGATGTGTAGAAAAGGGAACACTTGTGAATTGTTGATGGAAATGTAAATTGGTGCAGCCACTATGAAAAATAGTATGGAAGGTACTCAAAAAGTTAAAAATAGTTTAAATTTTGAGACTTACACTGAATGTGTAATTATAAAAAAGAAATTAAAAATAGAACTATCATATGATCCAGAAATCCCACTTCTGAGTACTGTATGTATCCAAAGAAAATGAAAACAAGATATCAAAAAGATATCCGAAATTCACTACAGTGTTATTACAATAGCCAAGATATGAAAATAACCTAAGTGTCCATCAGTGAATGAATGGATAAAGAATATATGATATCTATACAATGGAATATTAGTCAACCATGAGAAAGGTCATTCTGCTGCTTGCGATAACATACATGGACCTTGAGGGCATAATGCTAAGTGAAATAAGTCAGACAGAGAAAGACAAATCTCACATGTGTAATCTAAAAATTAAAAAAAAGCAAAGAAACAGAAAACAGATTGGTGATTGACAGAGGCAGGGGTTGGGGAGTGGAGTGCATGCTAAATGGGTGAAGGTGGTCAAAAGATACAAAGTTCCAGCCCTAGCCAGTCTGTGGTTAGAGCATCGGCCTGAAGACCAATGAGTCACGGGTTGGATTCCAGTCAAGGACACGTATGTACCTTGGGTGCGGTTCATCCCCGGCCCTGGCCGAGTCGTGCAGGAGGCAACCAGTCAATGTGGCTCTATCACATCGATGTTTCTCTCTGTCTCTCTCTCCCTCCCACCCACTCTATCTGATGATAAATAGAAAAGTAGCCTTGGGTGAGGAATAAAAAAAAAAATTAAAAGATACAAAGTTCCAGTTATTAGATGAATAAGTTACGGGGAATCTAATGTACAGCATAGTGAGTATAGTTAATAATACCATATCATATACTTTAAAGTTACTAAGAGAGTAGATCGTAAGTGTTCTCACCACAAAAAATGGTAATTATGTGAAATGATACAGGTATTGGCTAATACTGTGGTGGTAATCTTTTTGCAATGTGTAAGCATTTAAAATCAACACATTGTACACCTTAAGCTTACACATTATTTGTTAATTATATCTCAATACAGCTGGAGGAAAGATATATCACTAATACTGGGATAGCAATACATGTAAAAATAAATATAAATAAATATTTATCAAGGGCCAACTGTGTGCAAAGTGACTAAGGAATCAATGGTGAATGAGACAAATATGGTCTCTGCAGTCATGAAGTTTAGAGTCTGTTAGTCATTAAATAATTTTACTCTGTGTTTTAGAATACAGAATTAGGGAAGAACCAAATTTAAATGGAGAAATTACCAGACATGTTTACCACACACAATAGGAGTGTGGATCAAAAGTGATAATATTCATGGGGGAGGCTATTCACCAACTAGATTATAAACTAGAAACTACATCTTTTATTGCGTTTGTAATAAATAAATTCTGTTTGTTTGATTGATGTCCAAATCATACTGAAATATTAACACCTCTAAGCATGAATTAACATTTACAAATGGCCAAGCCAATTTACAAATTGGTAGGTGTAGCATCAAATGGAATCAAAATATTTATTGAATCCCTACTACATTTGGGGTCCTATGGAATGCAATAGCCAACTGCAAAAAATAACTAAATTTGGTACTTAATGGAAAATGAAGTTTATCTTTTAATTACTTATTGAGTTAAAAAAGTCAATGAGTTAAAAGAGTAAGTAATATATTCTCCTAGATTTCTTAATGCTTTCAACATGTTAAACTTACTTTTTATAAATCACTAAATTAGGTTATTTTGTCCTTAAATAGTTCACCTGAACTAGTCTATCTTCAAATAAGTTAGTGTCTTTCTTTAAAAAAAAAAAAAAAAAAGAAGGAAAGAAAGAAAGAAAGAAAAGAACTGAAGCAGTTAGACAATATAAAATAGTAAGTCCCCAATGCAATAGTTAGAAATAGAAACTATATATATGCAGCAAGGTGGATAAACCTAAATAATTTCCTATGGGGCTGGAGGTTGTAAAAATGGTGAATGGAAGTAGATAAAAATAAATAAATGAGTGAATGAATGTGAAATAAACAGAAAGGCCTGACATGAACCTGTGCCATAAACTGAGGGGTATTATTAACTTGGCCCTCTACACTAACGGAAAAGATGATAGATAGATAGATAGATAGATAGATAGATAGATAGATAGATAGATAGATAGATAGATGTCTCTCATAATTTAAAAAACCTAATTCTAAATGATTAGCCTGATATTATCAATCTCACTTTTTAATCTAAAAGATGAAATAAATGGTAATAATTTTAGAAAATATAGGTGTATAAAATAAATCTTCACAGACACAGGGGAGAGACAGAAATAAACACTGGCTTTTTCCAGTGATTAGTTGTTTTTCATTAAGTGAGAGGTTATATTTCTATCCTGATACATGAAAAGGCATCACAAAAATATGTAATTATTGTCAAATACACACATTTTACTCTACTTTTATAACAAATGCTTTACTCTCATTGCTGAAAAGCCACTACAGAGTCACTGTATTTTTAAAAGAAATTTTACATAGTCAAAAACACATCCGTAACTCTAAAAATCTGCAGGCTTACTTGAGTTTATCTCTACTGAAAAGCAAAAGTCTCATTCAGAGTGTCAAACTTACACTTATTCCCTGCTAACATAATTTTGATTTATATCTTACCTTTTGACTTTACAACACTGACTAGATTTTTTTTTTTAAGTAATACAATCTTCTCATAGTAAGGAAAGAAAGCTCAGTCCAAATCTAAGAGGTAAAATTTAAGAAGTTTCATTTTGGATTACAAAATGATGAACATTTTATCTCCTGTTAGTCTTTATGAAAATATATTCAATAAGTAAATAAAAAGAAAATCACTTTTAGTATAATTTCTATTGTGGTAAAAACCATACAATTTACCATCTTAACCATTTTCAAGTGTACAGTTCAGTAGTGTTAAGTATATTCACACTGTTGTGAAACAAATACCCAGAACTTTTTCACATGGTAAAAGTGAAACCCTATACCCATTAAAAAATAAATGTTCAATGGGTTCAAAGATGGATTCTATAAATATTGAAATATAGGACCTTAAGTTTCTAACTGCTTTTGCCTCAAACTCTTTGTCTATAAAATAGAGTACAACACCTACCTCACCGAGACTGCAATGTGATGAATGAAGTCATTAGTTTAACATCCTAGGTTCCTTGGGTCATTCAAATATGTTAATAGTAATTTATTAAGAAATTATACATTAACCCTTTATCTTTTGTAGATGAACATAGGTTTAAAGAATAATGACTAATATTTTCATAGAGAATTACTGCCCTCAAGAAGCAATCACAAAACAGTCCATGTGATTGCCAAGTCAAATGAATCTTTGGCAATATCCTATGGAAAAGTATCTTTACTTATGCCAAGTAAAGAAGAAAGATTTCCTGGCTGCCTTAAGAAGCTTCAGGCAAAAATGCTTATCCATTTCAAGTGTTCCAGTAACCATTCCAGTAAAGAACCTTAAAAAATAGAAAGTCAATTACCTTATCCAAATAGAGTTCAATATGATTTTTTTTTCAATTTCCAGGTTTCAACACATCTGCAGAAGAGATCACCATCCAAGTTAGACTATAATCCTTTTCCTTTCCCTTAAGAACAATAAACCATTTATTTGTAGATAACTTTGTAGGGATAGTACCCAAAACTTTGTTTCTCCCTCTTGGTTCTGTGTAACTTGGGAGGGTGACAAGATAAAACTCAAATTGAATTTTCTTATAACATTAACTTAAATGGAGAAATAGAAAGGTCTATCTTCATTTCAATTATCATGTCAAGAGAGAAAAAATGCTGTTTTAACTTTGCAGTACAATGGAACATCAGATTTCAAAGCCTCAAAAGTGGCTTCAAAAGATGGTCTTTGATTTGATGTCTTACGTCAAATCAAGTTAATCTCTGGTATCGACCACTTGTGTGAATTAGAAAATCTTAATGGTAAACCTTAAAATGCTACATCAAAAGAAGAAACACATACTCAATCAGAATTATAATACAAATTTATTTTAGAAAGTAAAACATACAAAAATAAATGGCATATGATATTAAGCCATCTGGCTCTTCCATTTCTTCTTAATTCTTTTTTTTTTTTCTCCCTATATTGATTTTTAGTGAGAAAGGAAGGGAGAGGGAGAGAGAGATAGAAATATCAATGAGAGAGAACATCGACTGGCCACCTCCAAAATGCCCCCCACTGGGGATGTGGCCCACAACCTGGGCATGTGCCCTGACCAGGAATCGAACCAGCGACCTCTTGGTGCATGGATCGATGCTCAACCACTGAGCCACACTGGCCGGGCTCTTCTTAATTCTTTTTTCTCAGTTTTTAAATATGAAAACTATACTTCCCTTTTTTTCAAAGTGGTAATCCATGACCCATAGTATGGATAAATACTTCAACATAAATATATATTAAAAATTACTGAGACAAAGTAATAATAATTTTACAGCCTGAAATTCAACACATGCAATAAATAGTTACACCAAAGTACTCGGTAAATGTGCTCTTAGCACCTGGTAAATAATGTTTGTAAGATGTTAAATAAAATAGTTTGCTGTTATATCTTCCACTTCCCATCAAAATTTTAGAAAGATTAAATGGAATCCATAAAATAATTTATTGAATCAAACTGAATTATAATCTACCAGAAGAAATGATAACTTGCTTGTTTTTTCCTGTTTTGTTGCTTTTTATAAGAACTTCTCTTTTTACAGGTACAATAAATTATATATGCAAATGAATGAAAAGAACATAAGCAACCCGAATGCTGCTTTTTTATGGGGTATAAAGCTTTGCACAGCCTGGTTACTTTGAGTGGTTCGTATAGAAGAAACCCTAACTACAGGTAAAATTGAGTTTTGTGCAGATACTAAAATACAGTATTGTATGCCCTTTCTAGTAAACATAAAAAAGACATCCCTCTCCTCAGCTATTGTAGTAGCCTGGTGCATTGCTGGAGAAGTGATCTCTTGTCATTTTAGAGAATTAGAAAACAGCACATTCAAGAACCATTCAACTACTGAATAATTCTTTCATCATTGATAGGAAAAAGGTCTTGAAAAGTAATTTCAAATTATAAGATTCTCCAACTTGGATAATTTAAAAAGATTTAAATTTGTAAAATATTCTAGTAGACTTGTTAATATTGTAGCCTTCATTGTCAGGCAAAACAAATATGACCAGAATCCCCCAATAATAGACACAGGTCTTATTAAGCTCATTTAAATGTCAATCAGCAACATAAAATACTATCAGTCATCAACAGAAAAAGAAAAAGAGAAAATGAAGACCCAACAATTTTAGGATTCCACTGAATGGAAAGTATAACTTGAAAGTCAGCCAGAGAAGAAAACAAGTCATACAGTAATAAAGAAATATAGTGGGACCCTGGTGGCTTGGCTCAGCGGTTAGCATCGGTCCGTGGACCAAAGAGCTGTGGGTTAGATTCTGGTCAAGGGTGTGTACCCTGGTTGCAGTTTGGTCCCAGGCCCTGGTGAGGGTCGTGCAGGAGGCAACCAATTGATGTCTCTCTCTCACATTGATGTTTCTCTCTCTCTCTCCCTCCCTCCCGCTCTATCTGAAGATAAATGGAAAAATATCCTTGAGTGAGGACAAAAAAAAAATATATACACACACACACACACACACACACACACACACACACACACATATATATATATATATATATATAGTGGGTATAGAGAGGGCTCCCATGACTTTCAAACATCAGAAAAGTGAGTCTCCCTTAGTCATAGTAAATTATGGTGTAGGGATTCCCATCAATACATCAACAGCTGGAAGAAAAGGGTCAGAAACCCCCATTACAGCCGCACAGGTGGAAACTCATTAGACTTAAAACTGAAGTACTCTCGCTGATAAGCTATATATCTCACATAATGTGAATTTATTATAATCTACCTAGATTAGATTATTTGATATCAAACAGGCCTAAGAATTGTCCTTTGTAGTCCTCCAACTTGTTGACAGATCACATCTGTTAGGAAATCAAACAAATTATTAACCCTAGATTTCACTGATTCCTTTTTTCTTTCTATATTAACACACCTTGATCTGGCCAAATGTCACAATTAGACAGCACTTGCCTATAGCAATAGAATTTAGGAAACTGAAAGATCTCCCATAAGCCTGTCATAGTGGCTATTTTTGTCTGAGAAGAGCCCAGAACACTAAATACTACTTAAACTAGTTAAATTTTCATACATTTAAAAAGCTATAGAACTAGCCCTGGCCAAGTAACTCAGTTGGTTAGAGTGTCAACTCAATATGCCAAGGATGTGGGTTCAATCTCTGGTCAGGGCACATACAAGAATCAACCAATGAATGTATAAATAAGTGGAACCACAAATCGATGTTTCTCTCTCTCTCTCAAAATCAATAAATAAAAATTATTTTTTAAAAAGAAAGAGAGAGCGAACCCTGGCCGTGGGCTCGTTTTTGAAACATAGTCCAGTACACCGAAAGGTTTCGGGTTCGATCTTCGGTCAGGGTGTGTATGGGAGGCAACTGATCACTGTTTCTCTCTCACATTCATGTTTCTCTTTCTCGCCTCCCCTCACCCATTCCTCTCTCTCTCTCACTCTCAAATCAATAAACATATCCTCAGGTGAAACTAAAAAAAAATAACATGAAACTATTATCTGCCCTGTAAAAAGAAAGTAAGTCTGAACATTTTGAAAACATCATCAGTATTGCAATTATCTGAAAAAATCAAATGTAACCACTGAGCCATCAGAAATGTGCACACTGTATCACAGTACCTAAAATAAATGGACAAAGGGATGACTTTTTATTAGAGTTGAGAGTTAAGACCCTTTATTTTATTTGGGTTAAAGCTACTTAAATGAGTTGGTAGATGATATGAAAAGTAATACCAACCTGTACCTATTTCTTTGTCTTTTATAAAAAAGTCATTGTTTAATTTGTTGTATTACTTCCATGTTAGTAAAAATGTGATCAAATAGACAACACACAGTATCTCTAAGCAATCTTTAATACTTCAAAGGGCTGATAAACCTAAAATAAGATATTTTTCATCTTGATTTTTGTTTTCAGTTTGACACAAATATCTCCCTTGCTCGACTTTATTCTAAATGACAGTAAGCTACTATAAAACATACATAATTCGTATACATTCCAAAGCTCCTAGCCTTGCCAAAAAGACAAGCAAAATAGATGAGAAATATGTCCATGACAAAAACAAATTCTCAGTATATACCATCTAGACAACCGGCCAGCAAAGGAAAATGGATTTATAAAGCCTCTTGAATTTGTTAAGTAGAAAGATTTTTCTATATTTAAGAAGTAAATTTATAAGGAAAGCATTTAAAGATGGTATGATACACTCTTAAGCAGTACCATCATTGCCTCTCCAATCAATAACGAGTTATTTTACAACTGATATCAAGACCATTGCCCTTCTTGGAAGATTTTTTCAAATAAATGCCATTTTATTCAAGTCCCCAAGAGAAAAATCAAATTGACCTGCACATGCTCCTCATTGCTAATTTGAAATGAATATAAACATACTAAATTAATGATCAAATAAAAGTACTTAATGAATTTTGTTTAGAACAGCAATGGTTGCAAACTTTAGTTAACTCATCTCATGCTGGATGTTGCAAATTATATTAAATATATACTGACAAAACTGAATTTATTGTGTCTTTTATAATTATATAACAAAAAATAAATAACAGCCCTAATCTTGTCAGTTGCATTTCAAAGCTCTAATAAAACAGTCATGAGATTTATGTAAAGGGCAAATATGCTCTTAATGATATGTTACATAGGACTCATTCTAACTTAAACTTTAAAATGTTTTAATTCAAATATACTTTTCAATAAATAATAATAAGGAATTTGTGTTTTTTAAATGATAATTCACAACATATTATGTAAACTTCCCTATTGACAGGGCAAACATTTTATTATAAAACATTATATAAAAATAGAACATCAATAATAAACCATACTTTGTATCATTTTTATGTCTATTTGCTTTCCTCTGAGCTTAAGCTTATCCTGTTATAATTATTTATCAATCCATGTGTGCTTTATTATATCTGGATAAAATGAAATTGGCATTTTTTTAACACCTCAGATGACTTGTCTCCTGTTTTCAAGATGGTAGAACTTAAAACTGATCAAGTCACTTCCCTGCTTAGAGAACAGCTTTATAAACATGTAGTGCACTGCACATATTAAAGTGTGCACTTTGATACATTTTAAAATGTGTATACACCCATGAAACCATCATCACAACCAAGATAATGAACAAATCCAGCACCTCCAAAGTTTTTGTAATCTCTCCTTCCCAACCCTTTCTGTCCCCCGCCCCAACCTCTGCCTCCAGGCAACCACTGATCTGCTTTCTGTTAACAAATATTAGTTTACACCTTCTAGAATTGTATATAAAAAGAATCAAACAGTATGAACTTCATAGAAAGTATTTTAGGAGTACTGTTTTGCACTATAAAAAAAGGTTTTACTCAAGTATCATCATTTGTCCCTTCTACCAATTTAAAAAGTAGAAAGGAAATTTATAGATACTCTACAGAAAGGAGTAAGAATGCTAACCAGGAGAGATTTTAAAAACACTTCCCCACCAAATTTTGCTTTAAGTTATAGCTTCCTGACTGGTAGCCACAGTAGGCAGCTGTTAAGTTTTTCAACTATTCCAAAGTCATTTCCAAGTCATCACTTGAAAATGTCCCCTTTATTCCAATCTCCTGAGTCAAAAAAGCTTTTCAAAAACAGTTGACAAAAGCTAGCAATGTAACCCCATCAAAGTATCTCAGCCCATCCTAAAAATATATTTTAAAAATTCACATACTTGCCCGGCCCGTTTGGCTCAGTGGACTGAGCATCATCCCACGGACTGAGAGGTCCCAGTTGGATTCCTGGTCAGGGCACATGCCCCGGGTTGTAGGCTGCATCCCCAGCAGGGGGCATGCAGGAGGCAGCCAATCAATGTTTCTCTCTCACATCAATGTTTCTATCTCTTTCTCCCTTCCTCTCTTTAAAAAAAAAAAAAAATCAATAAAAACATATTTAAAAAAAATTCACCTACTCAGTCATTTCTATGCCCATCTACTAAAGCTAAAACTACTTTACCTACTGCCTTCTTATTCCCTTCCAAGTCCCGTAGAGCATTCCAGTACTGCCATTAACTTTTTAAAAAAATGGTTCAAGTAATTGACAAAACCTCTTTACTAGATGATAAAACCAAACAGTGTTTCCCAAGTAATGCCCCACCTTACTCAAAATTACCCAAGTAAACAATATATATCCTCTCCTAGTAAGTCTTTTCTCTCTGCTTCTTTCACAAGTGCAGGCTGTCCACATTTGATATCTGCACTTCCTTGCCTGATAGTCAACTCCTAAAAGCACTGCACGTTATCTTGGGTTCACACCAATGAAACTGTTCTCCCTAAGGTCACAGATGATTTCTTAGTCTAAAAAGTCCCCTTCCTTGACTTCTGAGATGCCAATTCCTTATAAATTTCCATCGTATCTCCTTAGTGTTCCTTTTCAGTCTTAATCTCAAATTCTTTTTCCACCTACCCCTTAAATATTCCCCAAAGTCCCATCTTTATCTCTTCAGTTTCTCCCTTGACATTCATTCCCATAAAGACAACTTCACTCCCATCTCAGGGCTTCAAATGATAGACAAGCAAAGAAAAATGGTCCATATATAAAGGGTGAAACAAGCTAGACTAGTCTATGCTGTTAAAAGTTGGGGCAGTAGGGAGACGTAATGTGTGTGCAGCTTCTGGAGTGTTGGTAATGTTCTTTTTCTTGATGTTGGTGTTTGGTTACATTGGTGTGTTCAGTTCATGAAAACTCATTAGTCTAGTTCTTATGATATGTACACTTTTCTGTATAAATGTCATACTTCAATAAAGTGGGGTTTTTTTAACATTAGGATTCATTGATCTATTTTTTTTAATCCTCACCCAAGGATATGTTTTTCACTGATTTTTAGAGAGCGGAAGGTAGAGTGAGAGGGGGATAAACATTGATGTGAGAGAGAAACATTGATCAGTTGCCTCCTGTACACGCCCAAACCAGGGATCGAACCCATAACCTGGGTATGTGCCCTGACTGGGAAGCAAACCCGTCACCTTTTAATGTGTGGGACAATGCTCCAACCAACAGAGCCACACCAGCCAGGGCAAGTTATTTATTTATTTATTTATTTATTTATTTATTTATTTATTTATTTATATTCTCACCCGAGGACATTTTTCCATTTTTTGTTCAGTTAGAGTGGGAGGGAGAGAGAGGAAGAGAGAGAGAGAAACATCGATGTGAGAGAGACACGTCGACTGGTTGCCACCCACACAACCCCAACCGGGGCCAGGGACAAACTGCAACCGAGGTACGTGCCCTTAGCGGGAACCAAACCCGGGTCTCTCTGGACCGCAGGCCGACGCTCTAACTGCTGAGCCAAACTGGCCAGGGCAGGGCAAGTTATTTTTTAAAAAGAGGGAAAAAATGAGCTAAACCTCAGTTCAGATTCCAGGTCTGACATGTGTTACTTGGCCAAATTACTTACCCTATTAAAGCTTTAGTTTTCTCATCATTAAAATGGAGATGATATCATTAAAATGCAGATGATAATATCTACTTCACAGCACTGTAAAGAATAAAGTAAAATACAAATAAGGTGCCTGGCACACAGGTACCTTAAGCTTACAAATGTTATTTCTCTTTCCCCATCCTTTCTCAATTCTGTTATCTCCAGACCAGACACACTTCCTCCACACCCCAGCTCAAAAACCACATATCGAATTTCCTCCCAAAGTGCTCCCTTCTCAAGGTTTGAACTCATCATATTCCTCCTTACATCTATCTGTTCTTCCTCTGTAATCCCTTGAGGTCTATGACTGAAACTTCTACCCACAATTACAACCATCTTAAACATCCTAATTTTCACATTTAGGCCAAATCATCTGTATTCCACATCCTAAGACATCCACTGGTCCACCAGTGGTGTAGAAAAGTGATATATTACTACAGTAACTTCTTACAATAGCTTCCTCACATCTTTCTCTGCCTTTACTCTCCATATTACTTCCAAGATGATTCTTCCAGACTGCACCTCAGAAGATGTCACTTTCTGCTTAAAATTGCTTCTCTCCCAGGTCAAGCTGTTACTCAAGGTCATTCTCAAAATAGTTCCTATTTAACTTGCCAGATTTATCCCTTACAGCAGCACATCCAGCCATGCCAACTTTCTTGCAGTTCACCATATATGCCATACTCTTTAATGCCTCCATGTTTCTGTAGGTTTCTCTCCCTAGAATACTCTTCACTTGCCCCCACCCCCAATTTGACTAATTCTTATTCCTCATTTAATAAATATCCTCTTAGAAATGCCTCAGGAGCCCTGGCCAGTTTGGCTCAGCGGTTAGAGCGTGGGCCTGTGGTCCAGAGAGACCCGGGTTCGGTTCCCGCTAAGGGCATGTACCTCGGTTGCAGTTTGTCCCCGGCCCTGGTTGGTCGTGCAGGTGGCAGCCACTCGATGTGTCCCTTTCATGTCGATGTTTCTCTCTCTCTCTCTCCCTCCCACTCTATCTGAACAAAAAATGAAAAAATGTCTTCAGGTGAGGGTAAAAAAATAATAAATAAAAATAAATAAATAAATAAAAAAGAAATGCCTCAGGAGACTATCAAACCCCAGGCTGGATTCAGTGCCCTTTTTCAGAGCTCCCATACACTTTTTGCATACCATTATAGGGCTTTGTTAGCCAATGTGATAATCACTGGTAGTGAGTCCCTTCTGGAGCTCCTAGTGGGCAGAGACTGCTGTGCTATTCATATTTTGGCTCAAGAGGGCTCAACAGAGGTGGACATTAGAGAGACAGTTAATATTTCTTAAATGAATAAAAGAATGAGAAGACAGCAGAAAGCAGGAGTATCTCCACCTCATAAAATACATACAAATGTATACTATCATAAAATAGTTGTGTTTTTTAATCAATTTTATTTTTTATTTATTTATTTTTATCCTCACCTGAGGACATTTTTTCATTTTTTGTCCAGATAGAGTGGGAGGGAGAGAGAGGAAGAGAGAGAGAGAGAGAAACATCGACGTGAAAGGGACACATCGAGTGGCTGCCACCCGCACGACCAACCAGGGCCGGGGACAAACTGCAACCGAAGCACATGCCCTCAGCGGGAACCGAACCCGGGTCTCTCTGGACCGCAGGCCGACGCTCTAACCGCTGAGCCAAACCGGCCAGGGCCAATTTTAAATGCTATTGTGACAAAACCCAACTTTTAAAAAGCTCTGTTTTCTCAGGCCATTCTATACAAAGAAGTAGAGGACTAGTTCCAAATTTTTTAAACATTAAAACACTATTTTCCAAAATATTCTCCATTAGCCCTGCCAGATCTACTCCCTTCACCCTGCTGAGACCTGGGAGGCCGATCTGTAGCCACAGAGCATGTCATCTTGGTTCCTTTGCCCTCTGGCTCCCAGTTGAGTTCTACAGAAAGGAGGCTGTAGCTGGTGAGAGGGCAGGAAAAGAAAGAAGGTCCCCTCCCTGCTAGGCCTCCAGCCTGTTTCCAGTGAGCTTCACAGTGTCTGTGGTCCTCTTCATAAAACCACAGCTCCAGGAGGGTGACATTTCTGCAATGACCATGGCACTCACTGGATCCTGGTAACTGCCCTTTCCCTTTTCTCCCTCAGATCTAAGGCGGGTAATGCTTCCATTGTTGTTTATTCCTGGGTGTTCCTCCATCCGTTGTTGGTTTTAATCCTACACATATCTTCATTAAACTCTCTTCAATTATGATTTTAAGGAAGCTATCTTGCTGAGGATCTGACTAATACAAACACACTTTGTCAAGTAGCAGCATTTTTGCCAGTGCTTGCTATAATATGAGTTCTCTTGTTAATGATATCCCCATCTTACAGAAAAGCATCAACAAACAGCCTTTAATGTTTTAATAAAAACATGCCTATACCCTACTCTTTCTAGCCCTGAATTGATTTCTAAGTCCAACTCACTTGTATAATTGACCCAATATCAATCTGAATTCAAAATGAATTAGTAGTTCATTCCCCAGGATAAACTACCTGAAAACTATTCCCAATATATACACATAAACATTTGTTTGTGTGTGTGTAGTGTATTTTATGGTAAGAAACCACACTCAAGTTTTTCCATTACTGTATTTCTAAATAAAAGAATAATATCAGTCCCTCAGTTTAATTTAGGGTTTAAAAATGCTTACGGAAACACCTTTAATAGCTTCCTAATAATAGCTATTGCTTATAAAGTATAAGCATCAAGTATAAAGTATAAATTATAAGCACTGATAAAGTATAAGCATCACTTAATTTTAATCCGATTATAAACAACAAATGGCATATGATGCATGAAAAAGTAAAACAAAGGAATTGTTTCTATTTTTTGTAATAGTGCTACAGAAATGACTATGTAATAGACTCAATATGGTGGTACTATTGCTCCTGGACCACATGGAACTTTCCAGATGCCCTAGTCCAAAAACAAACAATAAAAAAAACAAAAAACAATAATAGGCCATATGTTGGTAGGAAGAAACAATAAGTAGAGGAGACTCATAATTAGAGGAGAAAGTTTTTTCCCCTAGACATTGCAAATTCCTATTTATGTCTGACTCTAAAGTTTAACAAGTGAAGGAATTTATGCCAGATTACTCTGCCTCCAGATACAGAAAGAAGGAAGAAACAGCTCTACCTGAAACGATAACCTGAGCTCCTGACAGGCACGTCCCTCTCTGACAAGCATTACATCCAAGTTCTTAAACCTCAGATACCAGCTAAAGAATTTGGAGCTATTTGCGGAGCATTTTTGGTTGCTGTAATTCTGCTGCAATTAGCAGCTGTAAATGTTTTCCTTAACCTTTTTCCTTAACCTCCCTCTTCTCTATTGCCTCTCACCTCAACTAAAAATGGAACTATCCAAGCATTCCCCTCCCACTCCCCAGCCTCACAACTCCTATTATTTTTATCCCACATTAAGCAATGAAATACACTGAGGCAAAATAGTTTAGGTGGGCAGTGGAGTCATATGAAGTTGCTACAGGGATTAAGCAGGAAAAGAAGCCAAACACAGAAAGACAAATACTGTATAATTCCATTTATGCAAGTTACCTAAAATAGTCAAATTTGTTGAGACAGAAAAATGGCAGTTGCCAAGGGCTGGGGGAAAGGAGAAATGGGGAGTTATTATTTAATGGGTAAAAAAGTTCAGTTTGGGAAGATGAAAAAGTTCTAGGGATAGATGGGGATGATTGCACAATAATGTATATGTACTTAATGCCACAGAAATGAACACCCCAAAATGGTTACAATGATAAATTCTGTTATATATTTTACCATTATAAAATCAAAAGTAAGAAGAAAAATTCTATCAATAATTCATATCAAGAGACTTTCCCTTCTATATTGGAAAGAGACACAAAAGGGAAAAAAACTTTCCCTTTCCGTACCCCTATCCCAACTCTCCAAATTGAAGCGAACTGGTAGAAGAATAGAGATGACTTCATTGATCAAAATTAGTCTGAGCCTTCACAAATTAAAAACCCAAACTAGCCCAAATCCCAAACCAATCAACTTACATAACAAAAGCACAAGGATTTCAAACAAAAATCAGATTTCACTTATGATATAGCACTTTTGTAGTTAAGTAATTGTATAGGATTGTGTTTAATTGACACTATATAATATTTTCCATTTAATCAAAGTATTGGCATAAACTTTTAACTCTCATCTAATCCATGATTCTCTGTTAAATCAAATCTATACCTAAGCCTTCTTAAAATATATACATGAATCTTTCGTTTTAAAAGAGGAAACTGTAGTATAATGAAAGAAACACTGATCTTAGAACCAAAAAAGTCTTAATATGACTCAGCTCTTCCATATAGTATCTAGACTACCCTCTTTGGGTAAGTCTATTTCCATTTATATATCTCAGTCAATGGAATTATCACCTACCTCACAGAATCATTGTGACATTTAAATAAGATAAAGCACATTAAAATACCTTAAAGTACAATTCCATTTATTATTAAATTTGTTAAAACATAAAGAAAAGATTATTTTAACAAAAAATTATATTAAAATATACACATATGTCATAGGAAAGCAACTAGGTAATCTGTTGTCCTAAAATTCACAGGAAGACTACTAAGTGCCTATATTATAGAAAACACTTCTTAGAGATTACATATTAATCATGGTACCAAATATTAGAAATAGTGGGGATAAAATGAGCTAGACATAGTGATATCCTGTTGTGAAATACTTATAATAGGTTATATCCTTAATTCATTTATTCCACAAATATCTAATCTGAATTCCAAGCACTGGGAATACAATGGAGAAGACAACACCATGGTTCTTGTCCTCAGTGAGCTTCCAATCTAATTGGGAAATAAGACATTAAAAGATCACACAAATAATTCATTAACATATGACAGATGTGACGAAAGGAAGAGGAGAGGTTGCTGTGAGAGCACAGAGTAGGAGAGTGAAATCCAATTTGGGAAATTTTTTGCCCGTTGTACCATCCTTTGTGAGCCCAATAGGCTGTAAGTGTTCAATAAATCTTCACTATTTCTATCATCAACGTTATTGTGAAAGCCACCTGTTCTACTGTCCTCATTAGGAACAACTGCATCCCCTGGGGTCTGGGAGGTAAGAGACAGTCAGCCTTATTACCTAGGAAAATCCAGATAAACTAGACCCATCATCCAATTCCTCAGTAAAAAAACAAAACCAGGCCCCAGGAAACACAGCTTCTCATTCCAAATTTGACTCATACAGTATTTTACATATACTTGAGCAATTATGCTGATGCTGAGAGGTTTCCTCAATGGTACTTTAAACCTGCCTGAAATGCTCTAACCCCAAATCTTCTCATAACTGATTCTTTCAATATTACTCAGGTTTCCTTCTCCAAGAACCTTCCCCTGACAACCCACTCTAATGTAGACTCCCAGTCACTCTCTAAATTACATCACCCTAGTTCTTTACTTTTACAGTACTTATGACTATCTGAAATTGCCTACTACATTTATTTACTTGTTTATTATTATATGTTTCTCCTTCAAACTTGAAAGTAAGTTTCATTAAAGCAGGGACCCATTTTATTCTCTCCATATCCTCAAGATACATCTTCTTTGCCAACTATCCCCAGTTTTGTTTAGGTAGTTCAGGTACAGGGGAGCAATGTTTCCAGCCCAGAGGATGAAGATGTAAACCAATTATGGTAATCCCATTACCTCTGCTGGTAATTGGTTTAGGGGAGGGAATGACAGTTCTCTTCAATGAGGAATAAGAAGATATCTGCTAAGCAACTTCAAGAAAAGGTTTTCCTTGCCGATTAAGAGACATGAAGAAGGAAAAACCTTGTACTTCTCCCTGCTTTTATACATGGTTGTATGGGAAAATGATGCTGGGAATCTGATGCACGGATGTTGCATTCCTGCAAGGGAAACCATGAGGATGGAGAGAAGCTGATCCTGAACCCTGGATGTACTTGAGTCACTAAATCAACTATGAAACCACCTCTTCCAGACTTCCTGTTATGTGAGATTTATTTTTAAATCCTGATCAATTAAGCCATTTTCTATCTCCTGATTTGATACCTGCAGCCAAAAAGCACAATAAACTCCTAAGCCTCTGTTTTTTCTGTAACAGTAACAGAAAATAGTATCTAAAGTCTAGTGGATTCTTGAGAGGATTAAATGAAACAATGCAAGTAAAGGCCAAATATAAACAAAATACTCAAATGATAACATTGTTACTGTTACTATTAAACGATAACCTTCTATGACAAAACTACACAGCTCTTTATGTAGTAGTTAGGATGTTGTTATTGTACAGAAAACATTCATTTTAATCCTGTTTAAAAAATTATTTTTGAAAGAATAATTAATTTACCTAGCTTTCTTCTATCAGTAGCTCTTGGTTCTTTCTCAAGTTTAAAGTAAATAAAAGAAGAATCAAGGCAAATAATCAGATCACTAATGAAAAATAACCATATTAATTCAGGCAAAAGGCTGTTTTTAGCATTAACTTCTCTCTTAACTTACATTGACAGAGACACATATAAATTTTCATCTTACCTTCTATTCTTACCTTCATAAACATTTCATCACCATTTTAATATGGCTTAGATTATATTAGTAAAAATTAAAACTATTTTAGTAATCGAAACTATATTAATAACTACAATTACAAAAAACATTTTAAAATAGGAAAAAGAAGAACAACTGTTATACTTCATCTCTATATTGTTTTCTGTGACAAACTACTTGTTTGGTATACCATGAAGCAAAATTAATACAGAAGATCAAAAGTAGGAGACCTCCAGGTCATTGGTTCAAGCTCACTCCAGCTAAATTGTGATTTAAAATGTTATGACGGGCCATTACTGTTGGAAAGCTGTTTAAAATCCTACATGACATAGAATAATCAAAATTCTTAAAACAAAATATGAGGATCGTTCTGTCATTATAAAAAAGAGACAAAGAACAAGGAATATTAAATCCTCCATCGCACTGGAACTGTCCAGGCTCTTTTGAGTACAGATAAATTTTGGTCCTGTCAATATTACAAAAACATTATTAGCTCTACTTTTCAAAATCTTTAACTATTAACCTAATCTGACAAAAACTGCATTACCTATTATGACCAACCATAAATTTGGGCAGCTGCAGGACTATGAAAAGTTGCCTGGAAAAACTCTTTCCTTCCCTGGATGGACCATTTTTCACCCGTTTTTCAATGTTCTCACACAATGAATACAGTTTAGAGAAGACAACATTTCTTTATTTCTCTAACATTAAATGAATGGACCACACTTCAAATCACTTTTTGTAGAATATATGGAGTTTTGATATAATCGTAAAATAACTCTCACAGTCCTAGACAAGTTACAGACATATGTTAACAAAACCTTACATGATAGACGTTACATATGTAAAATATAAGCAAAATATGATAAGGAAGTTTAAAATGTAAATATAACCACTTACTTTTTATTCCAAACTCTCTTCAGATATTAGCTAATATATCTTATTCTATTGCTCCAGTGCTACTTTAAATCCTTCCTTGGGGAAACAAGTTATTAATAAAAGTAATATTTTAGCATATGTTTACAAAGGCTCACCTATTACTAACCAACATGTCACTAGCATGCAAATTTTTCATATAATTCCCATCTAATATCAAAGCAATAATGTACACAATAGAGAATAGTCCCATGTACTCCACAATAAAACTATAATTATCTTTAATACATATTTTTAAATTATATATTCCCAGCAGCAGTATCATGTCTTTTAAATCCAATACATTAATCCTCAGTGTTACGTACCAACATTACCGTAACAGCTGAGATCCCTATGGAAGAAAGAATATTTTAAATTCAAACTGTTTTTCCCCAAAATTTTACTTTCAACTCTAAACAACTGGGGTGAAATGTTAATAAATTGCAATCTATGTATTCCAACCCCTGCCCCAAAGTGTATGTTTTAATTTCAAAACAAAATAATTCTATATTCTAGTAGTAACTGAAGATGGAAGACACATTTGGTCCACTACTGCAGAGCAACTAAAATTTAATGATTTTTTTCATCTTGAATTGGTTTTATAGTGCAAATTGGCTCTAAAGTGTGGGAATAAACCTTTCACTTTTTTTTCTTTCACAACTGTGCATTACAATATTAACACCTTTTCTAAGAATCAAGATAAATATCTGGATAAAGAATGCTAGAATTTAACTCCTAACATCTTATACATTTTCTTTTCTTTAAGGTTTGTTCCTTCAAAAATTCATTTGGGGGTGGGGGAAGACGAACTTCTAAAATAGGTAACAGCAATCCAAAGAAAAAACTCTCACAGCCAAGATGACATATAAACAGTTGTTTAGCATTTTGGAGGAAACATCCTGGAGGCTGGGAAGGGGACTGTCAATTTATTATCATACAGAAAATTTCATTCCCATAAAGGTATTCTTTCATTAGTTTTAGAAATTTTGAATTGCGTTAACTGCTCGTCAAATTTCTAGAGAGATTTGCATTATTTCACTTGTGTTAACTTTACTTCCTTTAGAAAGGAAGGAAGAAAAAAAGGAGGGTTTATCATTTTTTATGGAGGAGTAGTAATAAGTGATATGGGCAGATAATAATCCAATAAACTTTCTTTTATATGGAGTAGTATTTAAATGTTCATTTCTGTAACCACAAAACATGGGCATATATGTGATATGTTTCTTGATATGTTCAACTAAAAGACTCAAAATTTAAAAACCAAAGTTACTTTTCTGAGCCCCAGGTTAGATGCACTTTGGTTTCTGTAGTTTACTAGTTTACTTAATGTAATGTCACTGTCTGGCATGTGTGTATGTTCAACTTTGCTTTATAGCAGATTCATCTTTCTGTGCTATTACAACATTTTAGAGAATCAAATTAGTTTAATAAAAAAGTAATATCACTACTCAGCAATTTGTAGGTGACAGTTATTTTTTGTGGCAGTTGTGGCTTAAAGTTCAATAGCCTCTCATATAGAAATTGTTCACAACTATAATGTCTAATTTTAAGGTTTAAGTGATCAAACAAAATTCCTAGAAGAAAATACCTGAACAAACAAAAGGTCTTCATTATCTAGGCTTCCAACTTTCAACCCTAAAACTTCTGTGTTTTCCCCACACCACACATACATCTATCTGCCATCCATCAACGTGGAGGGTATAAGCATCAGGGTTAAACCAATGGTTAAGATTGCATATCTGATCAAATCTTTAAAATCTCTTATATCTGATTATGAAATGCTGTTCCCTAAATCTATAGCATCCTACCCTAGATCAGGAAGGCAATCTGGTATATAGAAAAAGCATGTGTCTTTCAGTTTCAACCACAGGTTCTAAAGTTAAAGAAATATTTTTTAGAAACCCAGATAGTAGGGCATTCCTGGGCAGGTTACTTTCCTTATGTCTTTAATGGAGAAAAAAATCACTATCTTGCAGAATTGTTGGGAGAAATGGAGAAAATATACATAAAGCACTGAACACAGAAGCTGGTACATAGAATGACAAATAATAATTACTCTTTCGCTGTTATTGGCTATTTTTGAAATGCAATTAAACTACCGAATGTGGAACTCAAACTTTTAAAATCCTTATTTTGGAGGTCAAAAGATTTTTTTTTTTTTCATATTGGAAAAAAAAATTTTCCTTTGAGTCTAAAATCTTCATTTACTCAAAGATTTATTTGGTGCTTTGACATATGAAGGTACTACCCTAAACATCAAGGATACCTCAGAGAAGAAATTAGAATTATCATCCCTTACCCGCAAGAAACTTACATTTTAGAGTAGGCTAGCTAGACATTAAACAACCAATTACATAGTTACTTAATTACAATTGTGTGTGCTACAAAAAAAAGCCTGCTAAAGGGAGAAATGACCTAACAGGATCAGAATGTAAATTTCTACACAAACATCCCACCTCCCTCCAAGGATTCTCAATCATTCCCTCTATAATTAAACCTAACCCAAACCTTTGTATAGACTTGATCTGTCTGGTCTTTAAGACAATAAAATAAGTAATTAACCTACTGGCCATTTTTTAAGTTTATTTTTTAATTATAGTTGACATACACTATTATATTAGTTTCAGGTGTACAACATAGTAATTAGACATTTATATACCTTATGCAGTAATCCCCCCATAAGTCAGGTAATCATCTGTCACCATACATAGTTATTATGATATTACTGACTATATTCCCTATCCATTTTCATGTTCAGAACTGTATACAAAAATTATAGAAAACTGTGTAAAACCTACAAATTAATTTCAAATATTCTAATGGTGACTTCTTAATGAAAGAGAAAGCAAAGATATAACATAGGTAAGCACTTGTCAGCTACCTTGTTACTTGGTGTCCAGTTTGGTAGATCTGACAAGTGCTGACAAGATCTGAACTCATGTGAGAAAATACATTTCATGATAGATTAAAAAACCAATATATTTAGTTTATGTGCACACCATTATTCATAATAATGACTCATTTTTCAGAATGTTTTTATTAAAGTAAAATAAATATGTACATATTTATTACTGAAAAATAAATTATTTCTGTGATTTTTAAGATCAGAACAATTCTAATTTACTTACTAAAAGATAATTTTTCGCTCAGGTACCTCGTTAATCTGCCACCTTAAAAAAATGTGTTTAAATCTGGTGACATCCATTTTAAAGACAACTCAAGATTCCTATCTTCAGAAGTTAGTGTATTGTTGTAGAATAATGCCAGTAAAGTCTCAAGTAAAAATAAAGGGGAAAACTGATCGGTCAGATCAACTCTCCCACCAAAATGAAACTAAGTTTATTCTATAAAATAAAATCTACCTCAATATTTGTCTCAGATTCAAACAATATTCACCTAGAAATTAATGTAACAATTAACCCAGAACAGTCATTGTCAATTTTCCAAAAGTGGCCTCTTCACCTATATTTAGTTCATAAGGCAGCCAGTCCAGGATTCCTGAAGCCAATTACAATGAATGGAAGAAATATATTTAAATCAAATAGCACCATCTAGCAGAACTTTCACTACTTTGCTTACAAGAAAGAGTAGACGTTACTTGGTGTTCAGTTTGGTAGATCTGACGGCAAAAATGGCAATTATTTGCTTTCATGAAAGAATCACAGAATTAGAGCTACAAAGGACCAGACATACCAGGTCCAACTTCCTCATTAACTATCTCAGGTACTAATTTCTTTAACAAAGTTATCAGGACACAGATTAAATTCAGCCATTCCTGGGAGTCCAACTAAAATTTAAAATTAATTCTCAAATTCAACCACCCTTAAAATAAATAATATTATGCATCAACACATTTCAATTCCTTCACTCCCAATAACATGAAATCCAAATGCTCTGTAATTATTAAAACACCCTCCTCTAAATGCTTTTATTTTTTCAGATATATTACAACCAAATGATTAATGCACACAAATTAGGCTGTTGTTTCAAAACTTTGATTCCAGTAACTGCTGTTTCTCAACCAGGCTATGATGCTGCCTTTTATACATTCCTGGTCACAGCAATAAGATCCTGAATGTAGCTCCTCAGAAAATACCTCTGGGGAAAACAAACAACAAAGAAAAAAAAAAAAAAAAAACCAGCATCTCTCCGTTAATTTTTTTGTTGTTGTTTTGCTACACCAAGGCCTGCCACCCCCAAATCCTATGGGGATTGTGTGTGTTGCTGCCAACTCGAAGTTTAGGAAACGTTCCCATCCCCAGGGCAGAAGAAACTTTCAAGAGAAGACTGTATTAACTGCCTAAAGCAAAGAAGGAAACTCGCGCATTCGGTTTTTATTTACGCAGCTATTTCTGTGCGCAAGGTAACCAAAGTAGCTTTTGGGAGATGCTTTCCGACTTTTCCCGTCTGAACCCCTTCGGAAAGGGAAAGCACGTTCAATGACAAGGTAAGCCTCACCCTCGGTGTGGAAGCGGTTACTGGGAATCACAGAGCTAATGCACAGAAAAGAGGGGTTCTTCCTCAGTGGTCACAGTCACTATTCGCTCCCATTTTTAGTAACAACCAAATCACCGTTACAAGCACATAAGAATAGCAGCAAACAGCCCTGCTTCGCAGTGTGCCGTGACGATGGCATCCCGGGCCCGGAGGGGCTCTTTTCTCACCAGACTCCCCTGGGCTCCCACCGAAGTTAACACCTGTATCTCTGCATAACCCCGACTACACAACTCCTTCCCACGTCTACGCTTCTCCCTTCCCGAAAATCCCTTTTCGGACCACTGCCCCCTCCCCACCGCAGACAACCCTCCTGGCGCTGGTAGCCGCAGCTTACACAACATCCCCTCTGCGCGCCCCAAGACTACCGCCCCGCCCGCTGCCGGGGCAACCGCAGCCCCCCGACATTTGGAAAGCAGCAAGTCTCCCAAAAAAGTTAGCCAGCCGCCGCCGCAGAGTTCAGACGGCGGCGAGAGGCAGAAACGCCAGCCTGCTCCAGCAGCTCCCGCTCTTCGCCAGCACTCTTCTCCTCCCAGGGAACTCGGTCCTTCTCACACTCCCAAACTTCAGCGGCGCCCCTGGCGCCCACCGCCCCCGCCCCGGTTCGGCGAGGTGTCGGGAGCTCAGAGCGCCGCGTCCCTCCGCGGGCCCGGGAAAGTCCCCACGCCCACCCAACGACCCACACCCGCACACGCCCTCCGCGCCCCGCGCGCGTTTCCGCGCCCCGCGGGGCCCCGCTCGGCCGCTCCGCGCCTGGCTTCCGCCCGCCGCGCGCCCGGCACCGCCGCCCTCGCCTCGCCCGACACTCCCCGCCCAGAACCCCGGCGCACGGGCCCCCGCTGCGGTGCCCCTCGCGCAGTCCGCCGACCCCAGCCCGCCCCTCCAAACACCCACGATCCCACCTCGTGCCCTCCTCCACGCAGCTGCCCCTTCCCGTCCTCCCCGCGACCCCCGGCGGCTCTCCGGGTCCCAGTAGCCCCGGACCCCAGCTCTAAAGTTACTTTGTAAGGATGTGAACCCGCGGGTTATTTCCCTCAATCACCCAAACAAGTTTCCATCCTCGCCACCAGCACCGCCGCCGCCCCCCAACACACTCCCTCCCTCCCGCCAGCAGCCCCCCACGGCCGCCGCCCCGCGAGAGCACCTCTAGGGAGACAGCCGCTCCCCGCACCGCATGCCCCCAGCTTGCGTACCCCTCCCCCTGCCAGCCCACCCCCCGGCTCTCCCCGGGCGGAGAGTGTCTGTGTATCAGTGTGTCTCCAAGAGAGTGCGCGAGTGCGTGCATGTGTGTGCGCGCGTGTGCAGGCGGAGGTGGGTGAGAAGCGGAGACACTTACTTCTCCCGGGCCTGGCTGTCGGACGGGACGGCGCTGCTGTTACTCTTGCCTTTGCCGTACATGCTTGTGCCGAGAGCAGCTCCCACTGTCACGCACCTGTCAACCCATCACAGCCTCCTCGGGAACAGCCCCGTCCCCATGGCGACCCACGCAGCCACCCCCACTATTGGCCGCTCCACGCCAAAGCTCCGCCCCCTTCTCCCAGGCAACGCGCGAGACTGACAGGCCTCCCCCTCCCTCCGGCCTTCCAAAGCGCGCGGCGGCAGCTACAGCCAGAGAGGCAGTCTCCTCCCTCCTTCCCTCCCTCCCCGGTTCCCTCCCTCCTTCCCTCCCCGCTCCCCTCCCTCCTCCCGCTCTCCTTCCCCCCCTCCCCCTCCGAACCCCGGCGCAAGGGGGGAATTAGAAACTGCTCTAGAAGGATTTTAAACAACTGGCTGTTCTCTCCGTCGCCGTCCCTCCCCCCGCGCCGCCCGCGCTCGGCTCCTCACTGGAGAGAAGGCGCCGGGAGGAGGGGAAAGTGCGGCCTGGAGTTTCTGGCAGGAGCTGGCAGAGCTGGAGCCGTGGCGGCCCCAGACTTCGGGGCGCCGGCCGAGTACATGGACAGACCCACGGTCCCAGCCGCCCTTGAGGCCCCCACCAGCCTCCTCTCTCGCTCCTCTCCGGTCGGTGACCCGGCGCCCGTACCCAGCATTGATCTCTGCCCCCCTCAACCTCCTCCCTGGGGTGTCGCCCCCGCCCTGCTCCTTGAGGGCCGCTGGCGAGGGATGCACGCGCAGTTCCCTCGACCTTCTGGCAGAGCGACCCGGAGCAACTCGCCTACCCTCCTGGGGAGTGAGTGCGCCTCAGGTCAGTGGCGCCGCTGGGGTGGCGTCGCCTGGCTCCTGGGACAGCGCCCCGCGCCCCAAGGGAGCACCCGGCCTCCAGCCTGCCTCCTCTTCTTAGATAAAGCCTGCCTCCCACAGATGGCCCGGTGACTCCTAAGGCCTCAAGTGTTCCCCGGACCCCTGTCGCTCTAAGCCCAGAGCCTCGTGGCGCATCATGCATCAGCTCCCGTGCCAGATCTGTTGCAGAGAACAGGCACCAGACATCCCCACCTGGCCCGGTTTTCCAGCCTTGATGGGTGATGTCTACTCATCGTGACCTCTCTAGTGGGAAGGGCCATAAAAGGCCTTTAAAGACATCCCTGTCCTTGTCCATCAAAATAGGCCCTAGCCACGATCCAGGCTCCAAGGTGCGCAAAGCTGAGCCAGAGCTGAAAGGCTGCCAGAGAATATTTCTGAATTCAAGCCCCTAATCCCATCCCATTTCAGTAAATGTGCGAAAGTTTCTGAAACACACACAACCTGGTTCCCCACAGAGCTCCATACTTTTATCTAGTGGAGGTCCTTGGATGTAAATCAGAGCGCAAGTGGGGTTAGAAAGAATAGATGGGCATCAAACCCCGTGACAGGGATGAGGGGTGCAGGTGGGGGTTCGGACCTGGGGAAACATCAGGAAAGATTGAGTAAACATAAAACAACTATTGGAGGGGAGACAAAATAGATGGGGAAAGGTGTACCTCTATTCCTCACATATAGCTTTAAGCTTTTAGTAGTAGGATCATAAAAATTCATATGAAGATAAGGAAATAGATGGAATGGAAAGAAATGGACTAGTGTGGGCATTGACAGCAAGTGATGAGAATAAAACATCAACAGATGGTTAAGGAAGGGCAGTTAGTAAAAATGAGAGAGAATCAGAAAAGGGGTTGGCAACCAAGCATAAATAAAATAAAATAAACTGGGGGGAAAATGAAGAGGAATTGGTGTTAAGGAAAGTGAAAAAAAAATGGGAACAGGTGAAGTGTATAAAGATAGGAAAGAAGAATAAAAGAAAGAGCATTAATGAAGAAGCCATAGAATATGATAGCAAAAGATGACCAAAACAATAGAGGGCTGACACTGTAATAAAAGATAAAAGAAAAATACAAGTGCTTTTATTAAAAGGACAAAAATTCAGCCAATAGAAGTGAGGATAAAGTGGAAAAAATCACAATAACAAGTTGATTAATTTCCAAAAGAAGTAATTTGCCATTTCTAACTTAAAATTCTCCTTTCTCTTTCTAATGACCTACAGTTATTTGGTAGTGGGGACATGGCATTCATAGACTGAAGAACTACAGAGTGACACTGAGCCAGTAAGCCTCTCTCTGTTTTGAACTATTGCTCGAAATACTCAAATGTGTATAAGGCTTTCACTCTTTACAGACTCTGCCTTCAGGTTAGCATTATGTAATTTGTTGTTCAATTATCTACTTCCATTGGCTTTAATCCAGAAAATTATTCTCATTCAGGGCTCCATCACCCATAGAACATTCCCTATAAACAGCGATTCTCAACCTGTGGGTCGCGACCCCTCTGGGAGTCGAACGACCCTTTCACAGGGGTCGCCTAAGATATAATAGTAGTAAAATTACAGTTATGAAGTAGCAACGAAAATAATTTTATGGTTGGGGGTCACCACAACACGAGGAACTGTATTAAAGGGTCCACGGCATTAGGAAGGTTGAGAACCACTGCCCTATAAGATGCTGCTCAGAGAATGCTGTCAAGGAGGGAGTTCCTGGCAGCTGCTGATCCATGGCTCCTGCTCACACCTGGAATAAAGTAAGGTTTCCATTAAGAACCAAGAATGGGCTTTGTACTGTTATCTGAAAACAAATTAGTTAGTATCCTCCCACCGGTGTTGGGATTCTCTAACCATGACCCTCAGTCATGGCACATTAGAATTGACTTAGGAAGATTTTGTTGTTGATTTTTATTTGTTTTTAAATACAAGATCTGGGACCTCACCAGAATAAATCAGGCTAACTAAATCAGAAACCTTGGGAATGGACCCCAGGCATCTGTAGTTTTTAAGCTCTAAGTGATTCTTACATGTAACCAGGTCTGCCTAACTCTGATCCTCAGTATCCATCTAAAGATAGCTAATGGGTACCATCACATCTCAGAAAGAGATTTTTGGGTTGTGGCTATATATAGCAGATGACCCTCCCCGTGTAAGGCATTAAGCCATCTTTACAATGAACTTTACTTTCTACTCTTCTAGCCAACAAATTTGTTAAAAGCATGAAAATGTCCGACACGTGTTCTTACAGTAAAAGACCACAAATAGCCATGGTTTATTTTGTTGTTTCCTAAAGAGAAAAGGAAAATGAAAGAAAACAAGACAGGCTGTTTGCTGTATACTGCTGTAATTTATTCATTTGATTGTATTTTACCCAGATTTGTTACATGGAAGAGTCCTTTGTGTAATGGCATATTTTCTGATATTTAAAAAATAAATAAATTATAGATCTGCACAGTGGGTTATGGAATTCAGAAAAATTTGGTCTTAGTGTCTGCAAAAAATAAAATGCTAAAAGGTCTTAGTCCAGAACTTGCCAAGTTCATGTCAGTTACCTTTACAAGAATGTTTTCCAACAAATATACAAAGTGAAAACATGACTCTTCCTATACATGGTAACCTTAAAGTTTAAGTAATCAAATCAATTGCCATTAAAATATCTCAGCAGCTACCTGAACTGTCTCTGTTTTATTGTCCTCTTAATGTTTACAAAGGTAAATAAAATGCTTCTTTGCCCTTGTTCAAATTATTTTGAGTACAAGAATGTTCTTTGCATCAGCAACTGTATCTCGTGGGGCCAATACTGTAATTAATGAGATTTGAAACACATATTCAGAGCCAAATTTGAGATCCCAGACATAGACATAAAAATCCATTGTTTTGTTTTCATTTGTAAGACGAGGGAAGAGATAGAAGATTCAAAGCTTCCTAGTGTAAAGAATCGCAATATATTTTTTAGAAGTTTAGGGCTTTTTAAAAATCTCACACATGAGGCTGATAAATTTTGGGAGGCTGGATTTGGGGTAGGGGAATGCTGACCATCTGAGCCACCAGAATGGAACATTTGCATTTGGGGTTGATTTTTCTTTTAACTTCATTCTTGCAGATACAGAACACCACAGTTACTCAATCATTAGGTCTCCCCCGCCCCCTGCCCTCACCCCCATTTTGTTTGGGCACTTATGCACAATTTTCTCTTTCTGGAACTTGCATCTTATTCTTGGAAGTCTTTATCATTTTAAAACAGGCAGTTCATTATACCACCCTACTCAAGCTCTAGATTGACTGTACATTTCTTTGATCCTAATTTTTTCTCTAAAACATTAAAGTTAATAATGTCTATATTCTTACAGTGCATGGAACTTCAGATGATTTCCCTCTGCTATATTAGAACAAAGAGATTGCCTCTTTGTGTTTAAGTGAAAGCTAATCATGAATTTAATAATTTGTATCACGTAGAATACTTAGCATGTTAACTTAAAAAATATTTAGGATAAAAAATATTTATTTAGAAAACAAACTATTCAAACGTTAAAATAAATATTCTTATTTGGGGGTAATTTTTTTCAAATGGCAAAATTGTTCTATTATTTATTTCATAAAACTACTTAATTTATGAAAATAACATATCCTTACTTACATTCATATCACTTTTCATTTCAAATCATTTAACAGACATCCATCCACTCATTAATACTCAATATACCTGAGTTAATTAGATTTCCCTAACCAGTGTTTATACTGGGTAAACTGAGTCGTAGGAAGATTCATTAGCATGACCTGATCCATAAAGAAAATAGAACCAGTTCCAGGATGAGAACTCTGTGTTCCTGGCTGACAGTCCTGTTCCCAGACCATGAAGCCGCACCTCTCTCTCAGAAGTGACTATTCCACAGAGGAATGTGAGCAAGCTCTGAGATGTTTGTCACTCAAATACTGTATGAAACTTCATTCCCAGGAAGAACAGGCCAGCGTGCTCAGATTTACAAACTGCTCACATGCCATGTACCAAAGTAATTGAATGAACAGAGTCATTATAACCATAATGCTACGCAACGTGGTCTCTTATACCAGAATAATAAATGAAATGGGGCCTCAAATTAACATTATCTGACACACTGTTATTGGTTTAACATCAGTTAATCTGAGGCAATGACTGTTTTCTTAACCTATTGCCCTGGATTTTAAAAATCCCAATTTAGATATTCATAAACACTATTGGGCTAGGAAAAACAGTCTACGGATCTACCAGTTCTAAACAGTTCCATCTCTTGAGTGCCTAGTCTTTTTTAGCACCATCATGAATTTGAGATTTAGTGGCTTGGAATAAAATAAAATAATCCTGATACAAGAAGCTGTGCATAAACTGAAGATGAAGGAAAATGAAAAAAAAAAACGGGGTTACCTTGTATGGCAGTTTCACACACGTTAGCACATTTTGCAAAACAAATTCCAAGTGTTGCAGTGTTCACTGGCTGGATTTTTGTCATTAAATGTTGAAAGTTATGTAATAAGAAGTGTGCCAAAGAGTGTTCTGTATTCAAAAATATTACTTTGTTTTTTTAGTGCATTCCTAAATCTTCACAACAGTTTTTCACCTGCTGAAGCCAGGCCGACATGATGCCTTTGCATTCTTGGAGATGACAAAAGCCCCAGTCTCCAGAGAACGGCTGTGTCCCAGTCTAGGCAGTGTCATTTCCTTCTGTTGGGAATGGAAACATAGGGGGAAAAATACCTACTACATTTGCTTTTCATAATTTTCCAAAATAATAGGGTCTTCTTAACCAAGTGTGGCAAAAAGGGAAGATGACAAAATGTATCACTATTGTATTTTATTTACCTCGAAATAGTTTCTGAATAACAGGTTAAAATATAATGTATTTTTAACCTCTTGAACAGTATTGAAAATCTGTTTAAGATTTGCTGAATATAGATATCTCCAACAGTAAGATATAAGGTATACACAGTCTTATCAGAGTCATATATACTTGCCAAAGAAATAGAGGACACTTTACATATTTTATTTTGGGGTGCATAAAAAGTCTTTGAAACCACCTGGGCCCCATCCTTTATACTGCATTAAGTTCAGGGAAAATTCCTAAGTATTTTGTGGTGGTAACTGTTACCTGCTAGCTGCAGCATCATTAGATTATGCATGCACAAACTTCATCGGGGTAATAATTTTATAATCTCATTATCATCAACTTCCCAAACTCATCAGGTCTTTTTTCTCAGACCTAAATTCTTGAGGCAGAGTTTAGAAGGATCCCCCTGCCACATGGTGCTAAATTATTGACTACTATAAAGCAAATCCCCATTAGCCTCACTCAACTTCTAAGACCCAAGTTGTCTGTTGTATTGGAGGGCCAGTGTTAAGAAAGTTAGGAAAGGATAAAATTTTGGCACATGACCTACTATTGTTACTCTGCACTCCCTCTAACACTCATGGGATTTTTAATTCTTTGAGGAGAACCTTAATCCGTGTCTAGAGCCCTGTGGATACTACTTAGGGCTAAAATTGTTGCTATTCTCTCGGTTAAGGAGCATTTTGGCCAAGGATACTGCCCTCTGGAATATTCTTCTGTGTTACTATGTTGATGCTGAGGTGAAAATTAAAGGCTGCAGGAGCACTACATCCATTTGCCCTGGGTTTTCAGCCTAGTCTGGTTTCTAGAAGGGAGGCAGACAAAAAGCTCACTCTGGTGATGGATGTGGGTAGTGTACAGAGAAGGGTGGTGAAGGAAGAACCCGGTTCTGGGCACTCTGACCCACCCCTCTGGAAGAGTTGTCTATCCCCCAACTTTCCTGTACTGCTTCCTTTGTTCTTGCCTTGGCTCTGTGTTCTTTTAGGAGATGCCGGCTCTGTTCTTTAGTTTTGGTGTTTTCTTTATTTTAAAGGAGTATTTATCCTTTGTGGCACAAGGAGACATATGCTACATCCACGTCTCAGGAATTTTCTAAAGGGTTGTGGGAGTACTGGGGGGATTGGGGAATAAGATCATATCTCGTGGTCTCAGCTCGCAGTTAGTGCAGGTCCCTCCCTCCAAAGGGCTTTAGCATTTCACCTCCCACCTTCCCATTGCTTCTTTTACCTGTTCTTTCTCTGTGTTCCCCCTTCCCTTTTTTTTCTCTTCTCCCTTAACACCCGACAAATGACAAAATGTAAGAAAAATAGGGAAGTTTAGTGGAAACATATTAAATTGAAATATATAAATCTGCTATTTTTGTAAGTCAGAAATGGTTGACTAATGGCATTATGGTTCAGCCATGCAAGGATTTCAGTTCTTGTAAACCATGCCACAGATTTCTTATATACTAACAACATGAACATTTATCAAGCCCTAACAGTGTGCTGCACACTGTCTAGGTGCTTGACATAGAGTATCTCACTTAATGCTCTGCACAATTGTCTAAGGTAGGTATTACTATTTGCAACTTTTTCTGGTTCATACAACTAGGGAGTAACAGGATTGTAATTTGCACCTAGGCAGCCTATCTCTTCAGGTCCTCTCAGGAATCTGATACATAGATTCTTCCAACCACCCTAGCCCCTGAACATGTATTCTTTCTTGTACTATGATTCTTGAAGGGCAAGCTTCTCTGTGAATTCAGGTTGGATTAAATATAGGTGGGACCCCTCGAGTAGGGTTTCTGGGATTTTGCTTCAGCATGATAAGCAGTAATGAATTCTGTTCTTATAGCAAAACCCCCTGATTAGGCAAAATCAGAAACACCAAGCCAGACTCTGCTTTATTGCAGCCTTGTCCTTTATCAAGTACATCATTTCCTCCCATTTTAACTATTGTAAAGTGAATACCTTGGCTCACTATAGGATATTAAAAGGAAAAATGATTTGGTATGGATCTATTTCTCTTTTGATATTTAAAAGAGACAAGTATTCTCTTTACTCCTACTAAATTGGTCAGTTTATATCTTCTTTTCAATTTTCATTGTTCATCAATCTTGTTCATTCCTCTTTCAGTCACCACAACTCCCAGATCTATGTGGCTGTGTGATCTGTGGTAGATAAAACCCGAAAACCAAGATCTTTGTTTAATTCACATTCTGCTTAGGAAAAGGGAGACCTGGATCACTAGATCACATCACCATTCATTCACTAGATCACTGTGAAAAAGTGCCTTACCTCTGGAAGTGGTCAAAAACAGGTCCCCTGCCTCTAAATAAACCGACTATAATACCCTCTGGGTTTTTTTGTTTTGGTTTGAGCTTTTTTGGCTTCACTTCCTCCTTCTATTGTTGTAGCTGTCTTTTTCCTCTCATCACTTTTCCTGTTGCCTTTCCAATTGGGTGGGGCCCCCATCCAACTCAATCACTGTCTGGCTGTAGAGCCCTTTTGGTCCCAGGGGAGAATAATCTCATGCCAAATAGTCCCAATCCTGGGTCATCAGAAGAAATATCCTATAAACTAAGTATCCCTAAAGTTTTCCTGTATTGATTTTATATTAGAATGAAATCCAAGGATGCCTAATTGGGGGAGGGGGGGGAAGCCTCATTTTCTTGGCCTCCTATCCCCAGACCATTTGAACTCTGACAGCACCAACATCCATCAAATCAAACAATGAAATCAACTTTGGTTACTTAGCATAATAGAAATAAACTTGTAATATTCTATTAGTGAAGGATCAATGTCTCCTGTCTTGAAAATAAACATCAGCGCTTGGCCTCAACATTTATGTAGCAGCAGGAGACCATTATTTTGTGGCAACATTCAATTACATTGACATCAAGACAGATTTATTAAATTAATAAATAGTACATGATTTCAGCCTTTCATTTCCAACGCTCACCACCACCACCCCTGCAAGGTGATCTTATGAAACCCTTCATCCATAGTTTTGACTCATTATCTATGACTTTTATTTCCTTTTTATTTGTCAGTTTATACTCAAATTAATTTTTTAAATATCCATATTTTTCAGATGGAAAATTTTAATTGGTTATTAAGAACAAAGTTAATAATGAGAATCATCGAATTGTTAATTGTTACTATATTTCACTGGCATAGTATTTGAAGAGGAAGTATTTCATATGCACGTTTCAAAGTTCTGAATGTAGCTAATGGCAAAAGCCCAAGGTTCCTACTGCCTCTTCCTCTAATTTCCAACCTCAGGGCTTTTGCCCTGGCTGTTTCCTTTGCCTAGAATGCTCTTCCCTCTCTCTTTGCATGGCTGGCTTTTTCTCATTACTTAAGTCCTCTGGAATGTCATTCCACAGAGAGGTTTTCCCTGGGAGTCCTTTTTAAAGTGCTTACTCTCCCATCCTTAGTCCCTCTTCATCACGTTGCTCTGTTATTTTCTATATAGTCATATGTCACTATCTGAAGTGTTTGTGATCTGAATTACCCTATTGGCTTGCACACTCCATGAGGGCCCCAGTCTTGTGCTTCTTCTCATACTAAATCCCTATGTCCCAAACCTAGAACAGTACCAGATACTCAGTGGCAATCAATAAATAAATGTTCATTGAATGATTGATTGGCTGACTGACTGAATGAATAACTCCAAAATGTTTACATGTAATTACTTTAGATCCTAGCTCTCTTAGATATTTGCAACATATAAAAATTTCAGCCCTCTACCCTACCCCAGCTTGGTGCTCCTTATATTCTTAGGAACAATAGTGATTGGACAGAAAGCATCAGCACACTTTCAGATTTTAGGCTTTGTCTTACTCCAATTTATTGTTCCAGCATCTAAACCACTTTAGCAGAATTTGGTGAGCAGGATATGAGAGAAATGTTTCCCCCTTTTCTATCACCACAGATCTAACTTGCTTGGAGTTCCAAGTGGTTTAATGTTGCTAGCAATAAGGAAGTAAGTAGCACATGATTATCATGTCACTCTCCTTTTCAAAAACCTTAGTACACCCTCACTTATAGGATAACTCCCCTCAGATTTTTATCCATACTGACCCATCTATACCAACAGCCTTCAGTATTTATGTATACATGTCTATTTTCCCTACTAGAGTATATACTCCTTGAAAATAGCCTATTCATTCATAGACATTTACAGTATACCTACATATTGAACTTGATATGGGGGAATATATTGCTGAAGAAGACATTTCTTTGCCTTCAAGCCCTACAGTTCCTACCTCAGTTTGTGTGTTGCTTTGAGAAGTAATTATAAATGTTTGTGGAATTAGATTTCAGTCCCAGTAGCTGAAGTCTGACCACCTGGGTTTGAATTCCCTGCTCCATGAATTGTCAGCTGTAGGCTATTAGGCAAGTCACTTAACCTTTCTGTGCCTAAGTTTTATCAACTGCAAAATGAGAGGATGTTACTAAGTATGTGTTAGGGATATGAAGAGAATTGAATGATAAAATGCATGTACTGGGTTTAGCACAGAGCTTGGCACATTGTAAGTTCTTTGTGAATGTTTATGAACGTTTTCTTCCTAAGTAGAGCTGGTCTATGCACTATATGGTCTGTAACTATACACAAACATACCTGGCACATCTGTTAACACTGTATCACTTTGGACATGCTGTTCCCTTGCCTTGAATGGCCTTCCCTGCTCCTCCCTGACTCCTAACACCTTTGAAAGCCATTATCTTCTCTTACAGTCTGTATCATATATAATAAGCAGCCTTTTACTAGAACTTAACTTTTCCTGTGTCTTGTCTCCCCAGTGAGATGCAAGTATGAGGATAATGCTGTGATTCTTCAGCAGAGTCTAAGATGGTCCTATATTCATAACATGTATGCTCTAACTCTTATCTCAAGGTAGTAACTGGAGAATGTAATGCCAAATTCAACAGCCTCTTTATTGGAGGCAGTTGGTCACTCCGATGATGTTATTTAAAAGTTCATAGATTCAAGGATGCAAATGAGAATGTTGATGTCATCTAGTTACATCTACAAAGAGGGAGTTTCCACAGAGTCCCTTAATTCCAGTGAAGAAATTTCTTATCTTTAACTATTGACACAGCATAAGTACTTTTCCTCATTGAATCAGCAATAGCAATGGGGAAAAATTAGTCATCCTCCCCCTCATAATGAGCCTACATATACTTCAAGACAGTCATCAACTAATCCTCTTCTCCCAAATGAACAATCAAAATATTTATTTGCAAAGCTAATATCACAAACGGTCTAGGCAAACAGACAAAGTCGCTCTCCTGTGAATACTATTAGCTTGTAGTTCATGGTTTAAGCGACTGCTCTAGAGTGAAATAAAAACCTCTTTAGAGAATTCTACTGGTCAATCAACACTTAAAGTGTTTTTCTAGCAACTCCTCATAACTGGAATCTTTTAAGCATTTATTGGAGGTAGAATGGCAATACTTAAAACAACAGCAGTATAGTCATCCACTCAACAATCATTGAGCACCTATAGTATGTAGTATTGAGCAACACAGTATTTTGCTAAGTGGTGGAGGGAATGCAAAAAAACTGCTAGCAGCAGTAGACACTATAAAGAAGTTTAGAGATACAAATGTTTCCTGAGTACTTATCGTGAGTTGGGCACTGCACAAGTACTAGGGATGTACAGATAACATTTCTTTCTTTGAGGAGTTCATAGCCTAGAGGGGGAGTATAGCAGTCTTATATGTTCAACAGTCTTGTAAGTGCTATGAATGAGGTTGGTAGCAATGCGTACTCTGGGGGTGCAGAGGAATGTCTCTACCTAGAACTTGCTTGATGCTTGAGTGGAGCCTTGAAGAAAGAATATGGTTTAGCTTAATAAAATAATGTTTTTTAAATTAAAAAAAAAAAAAACATGGGGAAAGGCATTTCAACAAAGGGAACAGCATGTACAAAGGCAAATGAGGAAGAAAAAGCATGCATATTCCAGAGGCTACCGGGAATTCTGCCTGAAGTGGGGTGACTGGGAGACTGTTATGGAGATATAGCTACAGAATAAGCAAGACCGATTCATGGAGAGGTTTATATGTACCATGAAAAAGACCTTGGGTTTTAAATTCTTGAATAGTTGGGGGGCCACTGGAGGAGTTTAAGCAGAGAAATGACCTGATCAGATTTGCAATTTAGAAAAATTATTCTGAAAGTTGTGTGAAGGAGAGAAAGAAGAGGAGGCAGAGGCAGGGAAGTGGAGGGATTAGCGCAAGGATCCAGGTGAGGACTTGGATGAAGGAAGGACCCAAGCTTGGTGCAGTATGTGATCTGGAGAGGGAGAAAAATGAAAAACTGGGACTGCTTGTGTCCATTTCAGAAGAGTAGGCGAGATTATCTATTTGAACAACTGCTTACAAGATTTATGTTAATTAAATATCCATAGATTTTACATAGGCAAAGAGAGTTTACTCCTGATATTGCATGTACAAGTCCTTTAACTATAAATTACTTCATATGACAGAACCAAATATTTATTCAGTGAGAATACATCTTTTCAATTACAGTGGAAATTGATAGGGGAAATCAGCATTTTACTCTCTTCGGTCTCATAATGTATAAAGAGCATCCTGCCGTTCCTTCCGACAAACAAACAAAAACCAAAACCACAACCAAACAAAAGAAAAAAATATTTTTTAAAAGATAGATAGGTAGATATGTGCGTACATACATACACACGTATGTTGATTCAAGGCAAGGAATATTTCAAAATCCTGGCTTAGGTCATTCAGACCTTGACCGGAAAAGCCTTCAGATCCTATACAACTTGCCGGCTGTCACAAGTTAAGTTCTTAGAGTCTGAGGTGAGTTTGGAATACAATATGTTTACTAGGAATTAACTCTGAAAGGAAAAGGGTGGAAGTAGAATTGGACAGAGGAAGAAGTCAACCCCAACGCAGGCCTGACAAACCTTCGGCCAATCTGGTGGAGATATCTGGAGCAAATACTATCCTTTGCAATGTCTTGTTTGCGGCCAAAAGAGGCCTGGGTTTTGTACCTGTCTCACTCATCAGATGCGAGCTGCCTCGGGAAGGGCTTCCTCTCCAGAGAACTGGTTCTTAGTGGCTGCAGCAGATCCTGTAGATGCCAGCACACCCCAGGGCTGGGTAGCATGTCTTCCTTTGAAAAGGGATCTCTGTGTCTCCCACCCCTGCGTACTGTTTAGATAGAGCTCAACAACAGAACTAGGCCATCTTTCTGGCCTCGGTAGAACTAAATCTACATCACTCCGCCACATGGCTGTATCTCCTACCTTTAGAAGTGCTGTCTTCAGAGTTATGGAAATATCAAAATGGTGCTGAGAAAAGAATTCAAAACTGAGTTTAAAATCACTTATTAATAATACAATACCAGTGGGAATTAAAAGAAAAGCAGAAAAAATTAATATTGATGTGAGGATATTGTTTTCTTACTTTTCTGTATATAAAGTGGAAATTGCAGAATTAATAAAACATACAAGGCCACCATGCAGCTTCATAGAACTAAAAGGAACATTAGAAAGTGATATAGAGCACTCCTGAACTATAGCAGAAAACTATGGCTTCTTTTCTCCATCCTGTCAGTTATAGCCACACCTGCGGGGTCTGTACCAAAACATTTAAATTCTCTTTGCGTGATTAACTAATAATTGAACAGTACTCATAGCAGGAATAATGTCATGAACATAGTATGGTACAAGGTACAGGGTGGAAGGGGAGATACATTTCTAAACCGAATAGAATGACTAAAGAAAGATGGGCTCATTAGTGTTTGGAGTATCAGTCTTTTTCTACATCATGGCAGGGCGAGGAGCAGAAAATAGTGAGAAGTTTTAGTTGTGATTCCTGTAACTTAATACTCTATACTGAGTTCATAAATTCCTTATCCCTTAGAATTGATCTCTATGGTTAAAACTCATTGATTTAAATCCCATACATTTGTAATGTTGCAGTAACACAGTTGTAGTGTGTCATTCTGGCTGAGAAAACATTTTATAATGATTTTTTTCCCCTGAAAAGAAGGGGGGGGGGGTGTCTTAATATTCTCCAGGCATATCTTCAAATTCTGGGTCCAGCTGTTATATCCATAATGTCAAGTGTGGTCATGATTCATTACCATGGGCCAATAATAACTTGTATTTTTAAAAAAACTAACTGATCTATTCTTAATCAATATCATCTTTCTTCTATTATGCAAGTTATTTGGACAATAATAAACTAGTATTTACTTTTAAAATATTTATTTTTCACTAATTTGGATGGAGTTTTCTGCTCCTTGTCACATGAGGACGTTTATTTAAGTCTCATTGTAACCCCTGCATTCTTGACTAGAAGCCATGCTGTATACCAGAGAACCTCTGTCCATCCATCCTAGAAAAAAAATAAGATTACTGTAAGAATATAGACGTGAGAAAAGGGAGAAGGAAGCTCAGAAATGGGTAAATAATAATATCCAAACTAAAAGTAAACACAAATATCTGAAGGGTAACTATGCCACACCAGGTGTCCACAAACACTTTGGTCTTTGAGTTTATTTATCACAAGCTATATTACTTACCTATGGAAAATAAAGCACTTAAAAGTTATCATTCTAATGACTTTAAACATTTCAATAAATCAAGTTTAATGCTTTGGTTTTCAGAATTTGTGTGTCTAATGAACAATTACATTAGGTGCCTTTAATTTTGTTATTGCAAAGATGATCTTGGCCTTAAGTACTGCATCTATCACAGTTGCCACAGGAAGACCCCTGGAGCCCCAACACCTTCATCTCAGTGAACACTGTTAGCAGTGGACACTGGATGCTGGAACCTCCTTTTCCAAGAAAAATGATTCTGTGAGGCACCTACTTCCTTTCATTGTTCTCATCCAAAGCAATTTCTCCTACAAACAAGGTAGTTTGGCTGAGCCTAGGGCACAGATTTTCTCCATTGCTATAAGAGATGCTGGGAAAGTGCATTTGGGGCTTATACATTCAGGAGGCAGGATTCATACTGTGGAGAATTCCTCAAACATAGAAAGGATATTCAAAAGGTAGTAAGTGGCCACAAAAACCTAGGCATGAAATGTAACCAAATGCAAAGCTTAAAACTTGTCCATCAAGTTGCTGGTAATGACTGTTAAATTTCTCCAGTCATGGAACTGGGAGAAATACTGGTCATCCCAAAAGAGTTGGAGAGGAGTCATTTGAGTGCTTCTTGCTGACATCTTTCCCTGTACTCCAGACTGTTCCAGATGGCAGGAAGTCCCTGCGCAGGCCTCTGGCTGGGCCTTTCTCCAAGAGCTGACCCTCACTACTGCACAGAGGCAAGCTGCCAGAACGGCAGGGAGAGAGGACTCACCTACAAAGGCACAACCCGTTCTCCATAACAATTTAGAGATTTCGCTGACACACTGTGGGGAAAAGAACAGGTTTTCAAGCCTTGTTACTATGCATATGCTAATTATTAGACAGAGGGGAACATTATAATTGAGTTATGAAACAACTAAATAAAAATAGAGTACCTGACAGAGAGCTTCTTTACATGACGTTTTTACACAAGAATTAACAATGTGTTCTTTGTAGAACTTAAAAAAAGGGAACAGGGTTAGTTTTATTCTGTAAACTACAGTCTCTTGTTGTAACTAGACTAGTGCTTGTGTTTGTTGACATCTTGATTTATAAAAACCTGAACAAGTTCAATTTCAATAATTCTTTTTTTCAAGCAACATGAGAAAGGGGGAAAAGATCCATGCCCCCTCCCTAAAAATGGCATATGCAAAAGCTTTAGAATTCTTTTTGTTCAACTCTGGGTCAGGTTTCACAAAAAAGTAATTGAAATTCCTTTTGCTCCCCATTCCTCCATGCACGTATGGTGGCGTGTGTTTCCAATGAGCACGAGGAAGCTTCCTTCCACAGAACTTGATCTTTGAAAGATGAAATAACCTGTTTCCCTCAATTCTTCTCAATCTTGTTTCTCTGTTTTATTTACTCCCGCTCATCAACCACAACAAAGAATTTGTGCTAATTAATTCGCTGTTGAAAAATGCAATCTAATGCCTAGAAATTGGTGGCCTGTGTTAAGTGGTCAACGTAGAACCTAAAGCAGAGAAATATAGGGTGCTGGGTCTGTTTTCATTTTTTTAACACTGAATCACTGTGGGTAAACCAAGAGTTATTGTAGTTCTGAAATGGCAAACAAGTGGTTCACCCCATATTTAGATTAATAAATTTGTGTAACATACTTTGAGATCCTTTGTATTAAAAAAAAAACAAAAGACAATAAATAAAGATAGTAATGTATGGATAAAACAATTTAGAAAGAGTCCCATATAAGCCATGCTTGCTCATGAAATCTTGCTCTCTTCATATCAAATGATAAAAGTAAAAAAGAAAGGAATATCTAAAGTACAATTTCTGGTAAGAGAAAGCAACCAGATAATTTTTTTTAAATGTCTCTAAATTAGACACTAATTTGTGTTATCTACAGAGAAACTCCCCCCCAGGTAGCCAGTAAACCTCAATGCGTATATGACTGTGATAAGGCAGTGCCCTCCTTGTACATCTTTTAGCCTATGTAATTCACCTTCCTAGAACCATCCATGACTTCTACCATTAAAGTAATAAACAACAGAGATTACTCTTAAAATATACTTGTCAATACAGCACATCTACTTTTTTTACAGGTTCTATTTTCAAACAAATAGATCAAGGAATAAACTTAATTACTGATCCAGGCTTAATATAACAGAATATTCCAGATAAGTGCTATTTTAACAGGTTACCAAAAGTCCCCTTCCTCTAAGTCAGTTCCTGAACCAAAGAGATTGAATGTTGCTCAAGAATACCCAGGACGCTGTGAAATAATTTAATAGTTTACTCCAGTCCTGGAGCCAGGAGGGCCAAGAAACTGACCCATGTTGCTATTGCCCATGGCCCAGTGACATGTTCTGCCCCATGACATGAGGTAGACAAATGGAGAAGTGTGATAACTAATATTTCCTGCTCTTTAGTGGAATGAAACATTCAAGTTGTCACAGACGACGTTTTAGGCTTTGTCAACAGGGGCAGGCCCTCAATATTTGCCAATGGGAATGTTAAGTGAAAGTTAACAACTTTGGATGGAATTTACCTCAATAGCATTGTCTCCAAATCAACCAGACCCCACTTGAACCTCCAATGTGACAATGACCTATCTTATCCTGATTATCCGATAGTTTATTAAATTTCGGCTTATATTTCCCTCCCTTGATTCCTTCTTTGTCTTGGCCACTGTACTGTTCCTTTACCAGAGAGAAGATTCAGGAAGAGAAAAAAGTAAAGTTAAAATTTGTGGATTATTGTTTATTACCAGTGGTGTGAAAAAAATAATTTGGAATGAAGCGCTTTGAAAATAAAATAAATGTGGTTTGAAGGTTATTTATGGGTTTGTATCCTTGTCCCTATTGCAAAGCCAAGTTAATTAAGAATAAAGTATTTTTATATATACTTACTGAGAAAAACCTTACTGTTTTCAAAGTGCTTTCATGTCATCATTTCATTAGATCTTCCTAAAATTCCTATGATATATGTTAAGTGGGTGTTATTTATTTTTATTTGAATATATCATTAAGCACTCCATTCTATAGATGAAGAAACTGAGAACAAAATGTTGATTGTTGTTTAGGAATACCCAGCCAATAGTGATAAACTTGAGACTAGGTACCAGCTCTTCTGATCTATGGTCCCAGATGCTTTCTACTTGCTCATCTACCTCTGCTTTCTGGACGATCACACAGTTTCTAGCTGGAAGGGTTTTTTGTTTTTGTTTTTTCCTCCAATCCTCATCCAAGGACATTTTTCTATTTATCTTCAGATAGAGTGGAAGGAAGGGAAAGAGAGAAACATCGACATGAGAGGGACATATGGACTGGTTGTCTCCCACACGACCCCAACCAGGGCCGAGGATGAACTGTAACTGAGGTACGTGCCCTTGACTGGAATCAAACTTGCAACTCATTGGTCCACGGGCCGATGCTCTAACCACTGAGCCAAACCAACCAGGGCTGAAAGGGTCTTATATGCAGTTGTCCATTTCACAACCTGCTGTGTTCCAAAGATGCAGTTGTAGAACTCAGAGTGTTTTGTCTCACTAGAACAATAATGCCTACATCCCTGTGTCAGTTCACAAGAACCTATGCCTAACCCCCAGTTAAGTATGTTACTTTAAGACAAAATATCTCTCACAGGAGAATTTCCCTCAAGGAAATTTGAAGGAAAAAAGTTTCAAGGTCAAATAAATTTGGGAAACACTGCATATCATATATTCCACTCAGAGATTCATAATGTACATTTGCATATTAAAGACTTGAAGTTCTGCAGGAAAGAAAACTGCTTAAAATTGTCCCATTGGAATTCATCAACCTTCTTTGACTTTGAAACCCTTTTATTGAGTAACAGATATTAACACCCAAAACTAGAGTTTCCCAAAACACATTTTGGAAATTGCTCCTATAGGAAAATATATTGAGTTACAATTTGAGATGTTAGGAGCATCTTTGCTGCTGTGAGGTTGGGGGTTACCCTGAATGTATTAATAATACAGATACTGGTGATCATTCCTGTGATATCGGTCTGGGGCTAAAATTGGCGATGGATGTTGGGACTTAAAGCACAGTCAGACATTGAAGGATATGGAATAGAACAATAAAGGATAGGAATGAAATGAGAGCAGTGTGACGGGGCTGAGGACACATGACTGGTGAGAGTGGCAAGAGAGCAGCTAACTCAGAGATTAGCTGCCTTCTTCTATCTTCTTCCTTAAATCCTACTGCTGCAGACACTCCCCTAGTCCAAACCAAGGGTAGGAAGCAAGGATGAGGCTGAGCGAAGGAGCGGTAGGCCCAAGCATTAATGGCTGCAATGGAAGGAAACGACAAAGAGGAAAGGCATGCCAAACAGCTGGAGCAAAACAAAGAGGACATCTGGTAGGAGCAACTGGTTTTCAATTGTCAGCTCAGGAAAGGATGGAAGCCAGAGCCTGCCTTTATAAAAGCCTATGTTCTCCAATAGTCAGATGGTCATCCAATGTATCATCTATACTGGGACACTTTTAGAATGAAAGGGGCACTATTAATAACCAAGTGAGGACAATAGATGTAAGCAAGGACTGTTCCAGGCACACTAAGATATGTGTTCATCTTATCCAATATTAAATGATATGCAAAAATATGAGTTATTTGGAAATGGTGCTTATTCCTTTTGGAACTAAAAAACATAGCATTCAGAAGGAAAAAAAAGGGTAGATAGACAGATAGATATGTATTGATAACATGGATTATAATGGGTTCCAGTTTAAATAAGTTATTTAGACAAAAATGTTTTCATGACCCCCTTTAGCAATTATGTACTGGGCATCTGGGCTGTGAAAAGATAAGCAATACTCATTAATGCTCTAAAGGAGCCTCCAGTCAATGCAATGAATTAGGAGATGTACTCAAATGGCCAAGCAGCAAGTAAATGATTGGACATGGTCTAAGAGAGCTAAGAACAAAATGCTGAGGAGGGTATAGCTAGGGAGGCCTTGGGATTTTGGTAACGTTAGAACTAGGCTGTGAGGGACAAGCAGATTATTAACATGCCTGGGGTGCAGGGAATGGAGATAGAGCTTTCCCAGAGACAAGACAGCACCAGCAAAAGTAGAGAGGAACATGTTTGGGATACCAGTTGTCCAATTTGGCAGGAGTATGGGATTTGTGAAGAGAAATAGAGAGAGGTGAAGTGGAGAACACAGACTGGGGCAAAGCTTGTCCAGGGACTTGAATACCAGCATAAATCAAGTGGAAATAATTAATTCAAGAAATGATCAAAAGCTTTGACTGTATAGTAGCAGTGTGGGACAACCACCAGGAAGAATGTCAGCTCCTTACCACTTTGGAAACATTGAAACCAGTTCTGCACTTTCACAGGTTTGAACTTAGAAAGTAGAAGCACTTGGAAACATTTGGGTTAAGTACAAATTAAGATTCTTATCAAATCTAAATTTGACAGCCATATTAGTTTTCTACTGCTGCTGTAAAACATTACCACCAACTTAGTGGCTTAAAACAATAGAAATTTATTCTTTTCAGTTCTGTAGGTTAGAAGTCCAACATACATCTCAATGGGCTAAAATCAAGGTGTCAGCAGGGCTACATTCTTCTCTAGACACTTGAGGACAGGGTCTGTTTCCTTGTCATTTTCAGCTTTTAGAGGCCACTCAGATCCTTGGCTCATGGCCTCCTCCATCTTCAAAAGCAGAATGGTAGACAGAGCCCTTCTTACATTGTATCACTCTAGCCTCCTCTTCTGTCTTTTTCTTCCACTTGTAAGGACCTTTGTTATTATATTGGGCCCACTTGAATAAACCAAGGGAATCTCCTGCCTATTGATTAATGACCTGAAATCTCCTTTGCCATGTAACACATTCACAGGTTCCTGGAATTAGGACATTTTTGGGAGACTATTACTCTGATTACCACAGCAACCTAGCAGTCAAGATCTTCCATGATTTTTGCACTCTCCCCACTCCCTTCTGCCCCAGGCATGGGCAGATGACCTCATCCTTTATTCCTCAGGGCACCTCTAATATTCATTGTTGTGTATAACATACTTTCACTGAAGATTTGTGGATCACCAAGGATGATCACAGTATAGTATAGAAATGCACTTCAATTCAAATATAAAACTTTGCTTCTAAGGTTTTCAGCCACAGGGAGTTCGTTTTAGCCATTCTCTCCTCTGATTTGCCCACTCTCCCCATCTCCAGGGACCTTTTTTTCACCATTATTCTCTCTTCTCCCAGCCCTTGGCCTGCCAAAATACCTTCCTCCTGATCCTCACTGGAAATGGAAAATTCCTGTTACTTTACTATTTAAAGCAATTTGGCTTGTTTTCCTCAGCCTTCCCCATCTAGCATATGTGCTGGGCCTTCCCTTTCATTACCAAAAAGGTCCATCAACATCTTTGGAGAGAAACTCTGTGTCTGCAATCCATTTTAATTCTTTTTCATAGTAATAATTTTCTTCTCTTTATATGCTATTAGAGAAGGCTTTAATACCAATTTTAGAAGGAACACTCCCTTACCATAACAGGTGGATGACCTTCTGTAATACAGGAACTAATGAAACCAACTGGCACAGTATCACCTGGGATGGTGAAATGAGCCTGACTCTAGGAATCTGGGACCTGGGTACTGATTCGGTTGTGCCTTAAATGACCTGGTGAATTTGGGCATATCACAACCTCTCTGAGTCATCATTTTGTCAATCTGTAAAACTGTAAAAGTTGAATCAGAGATTCTCTGAGTTCCAAATTTCTACTTCTCTAGAATTCATACTTTGCACTTTCTTGATGTCAAGTGTGGCTCTTGGAGAAATCAGCTCTCAGTGATCAATCTGGGTAATGTTCAGTAGGTGGGTCACTCCCAAAAGTTTAGAGGAGTTTGATGAAACAGTGAAGCTGGAATTATATATTAAAGACATACTTTCTAGTGCCTCAGGGATCTCTGATCATACTGTAAATACTCATTGAATTAGTGTAGTTCATGTCCATAGCCTGGAGAGTTTATTTGACATAATAAGCAGCTGGCAGCAAATGAGTGTCACAGGAGCTTTTGGGACTCCCAGAAACTCCACTACTGTGATAGCTTATGCTTCTTGGATTACATTCAATTTGAGGCCCTTAAGCTCTTTCTTTTATTTTTGAAAGAGTTGCTGAAATGGTAGCCAACCTATGGAAGCCACACTGATGGACTAAAAGGAAAAATATGACAGGACTCAGTGTTTTTTGAGAAAGATTCATCTAGCAGTTAGGTATGGGTTGGAATGAAATAGGGGGTGATAGGCGGCAGGAAAACCAATTAAGAGACTGTTGTAAAAGTTCAGGCATAATAAAAATGTAACAGGATGCTGGATGGGACTTTTCCTGTTGTCTCAGGGTTTCCGCCAAAGTGCCACAGCCGAGGACAATAGGCAATAGAAGTCCACACAGTCTAAAGACAGTTGCTAAACACATTCACACAGGACGTGCTAACTGGTTCTTTGACTGTCCTTTCTATCATGCTCCCAACCTATATTAAGAGAAGTTAGTGAATCATTAAAGGGAACAGTCTGGATGGGAAATAGAAATTTTGATTTAGATTGGACTAGACTTTTTAAATTCTGAAAACAAGACCATTGTCTAGTATCCTAAAGTAACAGGAAAGTACACAGAATCTGTCTGAGGTATCATCCAGGGACAGGAAAGGGAGATAAAACAGAACATGTTTGAGGGCAATGACATTTAAAAATAAAGCTATTTCCTGTTTGTACCTCATAGAGCCCAGCTCCTATAATAAATCGGTATGGCAGTAATAGTAAACAATAATGATAATAACAGCAATAATAATAACTACTTGTTAAATGTTGGCAGAGTGTGCCAGACTCTGTGTTAGGTGCTAAAGATACAGTATTTCATTCAATCCTTGCAACAATCTCATGAGTTTAAATTTAATGCCCTTTAACAGATGATAATACTAAAATAGAGAGGTTAAGTAATTTGCTGAAAATATAGTTAGTAAGTAGCTGATTTTAGATGCCACAACCCATTTAAGGCTAGAATAGTGGCAATCATAGAAGAGGAAAGAAGCAAGAAATTAGTGAATGAAATATCTGTTTGTGATTATAATATAAGAATGGGTGACATAATTGATAAAAAGCAATGACACAATTGATGTACATTGATAACACTTCAATTTTTGTACAACCCACTAAGAGCATTTGTTGCTAAATATAAAACTAGTAAATGCAGATCTTAAATAACTTGCTTTTGGTGTGTTGTTTTGGTTTGTTTGTTTGTTTTTTAAGAACTATTACCTAGCCATTTTGAAATTAGTGCTCTGTAATATAACCAATATATTAATTTGTCATTTATTCCATGTAAATGTTTTGTTACGCTTACGATATTTGATGGAAATGACTGAGTACGTGTTCATTATCTTTTTGGTGATGTAGCTGCTTAAAACAGACACCTGAATTCAAGAATAACTGCTACACTGTGAACTCCTTAAAGCAGGGATCTTATCTTACTCATTATTGTGCTGAACCTTTGCATTCATGAGCTAAGTATCTGACATGTTATAGATGCTCCTTAATCTAGAACCTTTCATTGAACACCTGCCAGGTTCCAGGCACTGAGGTGAGTGTTGTGTGTACATAACAGAGCAAACCTTTTTAGAGGGTGTGTTCATAGGCCTTGCCACTCCCCTGCTGCGATCTAAGGAGAATTCTGGCTTTTGCTCTACAGTCTGTTTTCTGCCCTCTGAGGGGAATCCGACTTTTGCCAGATGCAGACTTTGTGATACAGAATTGAGAGACTGGGAGCCAAAGAAACAGAACCAATGAAGTGGGAGGAATGGGGTGGGGGCGGGGTGGAGAAAAAGGAGAGCCCTATGGAGGCAGGACTTTGGGGAGATGAATGGGAAGATGTTATTCTAGGGAATGCTGTTGTAGGACTTCCTCTGGTGTGCGCTGAGAAACCCAAGTAAAGGATATACTCTGCTTCTAACTGCTCCTAGCTTTTGCTTCTTTTCTAAGACAGGAAAATGGGGGCCTGGATTACATACATATTATTTCTAATCCTTAAAACACCGGTCAATGGAGACATTATTGTCTTTAATTTCTAGGTGAAGAAAGAGCCTTGAAGCACATGAGTAATTCTCTCAGGGCTGCACAACTAAGGCTAGGATTTGAATCTAGCTCTGACGGGCTTTCCCCGCAACGCCACACCACGTCCCCGTAACCATCTGTTGAACTGAACTGAATCAAAAGGCTCCCTTTGTGAGGGACCTCTGTTTATTCTGGTATCATACATAAATGGGAAAGGCTTATTTCTGATATTTGATTCAGAAAAGAAAAGCTTAACTCCTAGCCTGGAAAGCAGGCCTGCTTGCCCTGTGGGCTTGGTGGTTCATTTTGAAGTCCAATCACTCTGCACCCAGGAAATGACATTGTTTACCACAATGGTTCAGCTAAAACTGTTGCTAAAATTGCTCTGTGACCATTCATGTTTCTGGAAATCAATTTTCTGACCAGGTAGCTACCTGATGGAAAGAAGTGAGGAGTAAAACGTTTCTTAAAACTGCCAACCAAGTTACCCTAGACCTTTCAAATGGCCAAGTAGTAAACAAAATGGTATGCACTTGTTTTGGTGAATTATAATTTAAATGGCTTGAAGTAATGTTCTCATCATCTGTCACCATAGAAACCATTAAAATTTCTTATGACTAGCCCAGAAACAGGACTACCTACCCCCATGGAAATGGATACTGGTTACAATGGACCTACAAGGAAATGAATGGCTGCTTGACAGAAAATAATGTAACCCATTAAAGAAGAATCTCTGTATGAGTCACGTCCTAATGGACAAGCTGAGTACATGAACAGGTAGGGAGGAAAAGGGCCTGAACATATGAGATGATTTTGGAATAAATAGTTTGCAGACACCACTTTCCAAAGTTGGGTAAACTACTTCTCTTGTTGAGGAACGTTCTATTGAGGCATTAACAGTAGAGTAATTTCATCTATATTCAGAGAGTACATGCCACAGAGTCATTATGGATAAGACAGGAGTTGTTTGGAAATGACTTGACAGAAAGAAACAGCCAGTCTGCTATGCCAAAATCCGGAGTGCTTTTCTTCAAGGTGAATCACATTCCATTCCAAAATGTCAAGTAGATTTAGTCATTTCAATCTTTTTATTAGATTAAAACTTGATACCTTTATAAAAAGTTAAAGGACTGGAATATAGGCTCCACCTTTGATAAACTGTGTGATCTTGAGCAAGTTGGTTGGCCTCTTTAAGCCTCAGTTTCCCCATCTCGAAATTGAAGGTAGTGCTTATATTTATGGCAGGATTAAATAAAATAACTCATGCAGAGCACTTAATACTGTTTTTAGCGCTTAGCAAGCACCCAATAATAAATATTAGAAATTCTTACTTATCAAAAGGAATAGTAAATGTAATAGCTAATAATAAGTTTGCTCAAGTCATCAACATATATTGTTAATTTCTACATTCTCTCTTTCCCTTGAGCCAATAGGCAATATACGATCTTAAATCATTGAAAAGAGTGTGCGGAGGGATAAAGAAAACAGATCTTAAAGGCAGAGTCAATATGATTTCTGTATAGCTCTGCTCAGTCTGGTATTGGTGGATCCAGAAGTTTCCATGTGCTATGTGTGTCTGTCTTGCAGTATTTCCTCCTGATGCTTGAAAAGAAAGTCTGTTTTCTTAAGACCTTAGGCCTGATTTCCAGTGGGAAAAGGGCTGAAGAAATTTGGCTTCATTTTCAAGTATCTTTGCACTTTTCCCAATTGCACAGAACCTCCAAGCTTCCCCAGATTACCTCGTTTCAATGACATCGAATCTTTCAAAGGGAATGTAATAATTCCACAGAGAACTTAGCATTTCTGACAGCCTACCTCCCACTGTCCTCAGTGCTTCATAAATTATGCTGCCTCTGAGTGCGAGCTGGGCAGCACCACTTTCCCGGCCCCTCATGATTCATGGTTTCTCTTAACTATGTCAGTGCCTCGTCAGCAAAGCTGTTTCTTTTGGACAGAATATGATGGGATCTGCTTCTTGGAGGACAGCTTACTAATTATGTACTGATTTTATATACTGATGATTTTTTTTTTTACAATTTCAAGGTAACTAATAACTATTAACTTTAGGAATTACTTCCAAATTCAGAAAACATTAGCATTTAATTAACAATCTGCTCTCTCCAATATACTGTGACCTGAGAAGCCATTTTAGTGGTAATATGCTGTTATCATTAAAATTAACTAACAAACCAGAAGAATGGTGCTGTTCAGGTCAGATATGGAGAAACCATAATGAAAAGAAAGTGAAACTAAAAACAAGTATCAGACTAAAAGATCAAAACAGCGCAGACAGCCCTGTGCCAGCTCCCCTTTTCTTCACTGCCAAAGCAGAGCCCTCTTGACCTGCAACTCCCCAGGAATGCCAAACCTAGGCTCTCCTGGAGCACAGGCCTGAGCCCATTTGTAGGGTAATTTAATAATGGAGGCTTAAAGGAAATAGGATGAAAAGTTCCTGAAAATAACTTGCTTCTAGAGTACCTTCCTCTGTATCTATCATCTTTACATGTAAGAATATAAATCTATTCTTATGAATGTCTTCTTTTCCTAGCCTCCAGCACATCCCAGAAGTCTTTCCAGTTACACAGGCTCTTCCTGACTTAGGAACCTAACACTGGGAGATAGTATGGAAGTTGATATGTGGAGGCCTTCCCAGCATTTCCCTTGCCCCTTCTACTCAGAGAGGGTTCTACCATTGCCAGGATGCTTCTTTGGACTTAAGGAATGCAGAATTGGGAGAAAGGGAGTGGGAGAAGAAAAAAAAATGGTGCATGGAATATGGCTAGGAAAAAAAGTTTTACGGGGTTTGGAGAAAGGAATTCTAGAAAAGTTATAGGATGAAGCCAATGGGAGAACAAAAGATTTAAACAAAATGGTTCTGTGGACTATATATTGACAGCACAGTGTTTGAGAGAGGCAAGTATTTAAATTATTTTGAGATTACCTTTTAGTTGCTGGGCCATGTTTCTCAGACAGTATGATGACCCTGAGATTGTACCTCCTGATTTTCTGCCTCAGTAGAATTACTTTGGGAATGATGGGCAGATCACCTGCTGCTACTATTTAGTTCTCCCGTTGCTGGAGGCCATCGAGTCAGTGTTGGTACAGAACTCCTCCTTATATGACTCTAATGTCCTGCTCTTGCTAAGGCTTCTCCACCCTTGCTCGCCAGCTCCATCCTGTGTCTCTCTCCTTATAGGCTTTTAAGAGACCCAAACGTAAAGGGAATAAAGATATGGGGATCATGCTCCCTTAAAATGGTTTAGAAATAGGCTCAGGTCAGACAGCTAAAAGCCATTATGGATTAAGTAGGGCTTTGTTGTTGTTGTTGTTTTTACCTGAATTGATAACCTATTATTTAAACATTGCTTCTATGCGAAAATTGTGTTCTGATTTCCTAAAAAATAATACATATAGGGATTTTAGAAAGATAATCCAGTGTAAGTCTAGGGTTGCCTTTTAACACTTTTTGGATAATATTAGTATTGGTTATGTTATAGGCAGTTAGACATACAGGAGCAGAATAAGGACAATTGGCCAAGTACAGAAATTCACCAGGGCATAAAGCCTGGGTTTTCTAGCAAGGGGCAAAACTGGGAAAACAAGAACCTCATCTTCAGGGTAACTTATCCTCCCCTAGCTTATCATGCAGTTTGGACCCCTGACTTTTCATATTGCTAGTCATGTGGTTCAGACCCTCTAACCTTTTCCTCCCTAAGGATAACATCTAGGCCTCAGTTGTATTTCAGCTCCAGGCCCAGAAAAGCAGGAAAACCAGACAAGGGACTTCGTAGCTGCCTCAGGACCAGCTACATTGACTAACGTACCCCTGCACTGGCAACGACCAATCTGTGGACACCACAACTCTGGAAGAGCATACCTGGAAAGCTAATGAATATTCAATTAAGACCCTTCCCTGAGGCCTCCCCTAAGATTCCCACCTGTAAGAGAAAAACAAATACACTCAGAATGAAGGACCAGGAGGGGAACACGCCAGCATCATTCCCTATCCCTTCTTCCCTCTACAGTCCCTACAAGACTTGCAACCAGGGGAGAAATGGGCAGCAGCAGCTCATCCTGGGCTAACCCCCTGAACCTGTCTCCAAGGTCCCCTTTTCTTTGACTTCCCAGTGAGCCAAAGCAGCCCAGCCTAGGCTCTCGTGTTGCTTCTTCTATTCTCTTCTTTGTTTCACTGTCCTAAGTGTGTTTTTACTGCGGCCAATAAATTCTTTCATACTTTGCTACACTTTGTCTCTTGATTAAAATCTTTCCTTTGAGAAGACAAGAACTGAGGTCTTGTCATCTCATCACTAACAGTTAGATTTAATTTTTACAGGACAGACTTACCTACATTTTAAAAACATGTGTATGTAGGTATGCATATAAACAAGCCTATTGGATATTTACCAATGTTCTAATAATAATTATCTTTGGATGGTAGTATTATAACTGATACTTTCTTCTCTATAGCTTTATATTTTCCACACTGAGAAAACTATAAGGATTTTTCATTTTTCAAAAAAAAGCAAATAAGATTGAAAAATAAAATTTATAATAGCATCCAAAAATTTTTGTGAATATTTAGGGATAATTTAATTTTAAAAAGCACAAGACTTCTGTGGTGAAAAATATACAATATTGCTGAGAGATTAAAAAAAAAAGACCTAAATAAAGATAAGTATGTTCATGAATCGACACACACTCAATATTGTCAAGATGTTAATTCTCCCCAAAGTGATCTATAAATTCAATGCAAACCCAATCAAAATCCCCAAAGGCATTTTTGTGGAAATTGACAAGCTGATTCTGAAATATATATGAAAAAGCAAAGGACCTAGAATAGCCAAAACAATTTGTTTTTTTTATCCTCACCCGAGGATGCTTTTTGCATTCATCTTCAGATAGAGAGAGAGGGAGAGAGGGAGGAAGAGAGAGAGAGAAACATCGATGTGAGAGAGACACATCAACTGGCTACCACCCACATGACCCCAACCCCCAACCAGGGCTGGGGACTAACTGCAACCAAGGTACATGCCCTTAATGGGAACTGAACCCGGGTCTCTCTGGACCACGGGCCGACGCTCTAACCGCTGAGCCAAACCAGCCAGGGCTTAGCCAAAACAATTTTTTAAAAAGAACAAAGTTGGAAGACGTAATCTACTTGATTTCAAGAGTTATTATAAAGCTATGATAGTCAACATGGAGTAGTATTAGATAGTCAGATAAATCAATGGAACACAATTGAAAAGTCTAGAAATAGACGCACATTTATAGGGCCAAAAGATTTACAACTAAGTTGCCAAAGAAATTCAATGCAGTTGAAAAGATGGTTTTGTACAATGAATGGTTCTGAGACAAAGGGATACCTATATGTGCAAAAAAGTGAAATGACTCTTATCTCACCTCATAGTCAAAAGATGAATTTGAGATGTACTGTAGACTTAAATACAAAAGTTAAAGCTAAAAAGCATTTAGAACATAAGAGGAAAATCTTCATGATGAAGGGTAGGCAAAGATTTCTTAGATCGGACAGAGAAAGCACTAATCATAAAAGGGAAATATTGATAAATTGGACTTTATCAAGGTCAACAAATCTCTGCTCATCAAAATACACTGTTGACAAAATAAATAGGCAGTCTACAGAGAGAGAAAATATTCACAATATGTATTTGACAAAAGACATATTCAAAGCACATCGATAATTTAACAATAAAAAGATAACATTTTAAAAATGAGCAAAAGACTTGGAACCATCACAAAAGAAGATTTATAAATAACCAATAAGTACATTACAATATGTTCAAAATCATTAATCATCAGGAAAATGTCAATTAAAATCACTGTTGTACCACTATGAATCCATTAAAATGACTTCAACTTTAAAACATCGACAATATTCAATATTAGCAAGAATGGAGTAGCAGGAATTCTCATAATTGCTGGTGAAAATATAGAATGGTACAACCACTCTGAAAAGTTGTATGGTATTTCACCCTGGCTAGTATGGCTTAGTTGGTTGGGCATTGTACTGTGCACCAGGAGGTTGCTGGGTTTAATTCCTGTCAAGAGCACATGCTCAAGTGTGGGCTCAATCCCAGGTAGGGGGATGCAGGAGGCAGCCAATCAATGTTTCTCTCTCTCTTTCTTTAAAAATCAATAAACTATTCCTTTTCTTTTTCTTTTTTTATTAATTAATTAATTAATTAATTTTTGTTACAGATGTTTCTCCTTTTCCCCCCATTGACACCTTCCTCCCTGCTCCCGTCCCACCCCCTTCACAGTATTTTTCTTTTTTTTAGAGAGAAAGGGAGAGGGAGAGAGATAGAAATATCGATGAGAGAGAACATAGATTGGCTACCTCCTGTATGCCCCCCACTGGGGCCTGGCCCACAACTTGGGCATGTGCCCTGACCAGGAATCAAACCGGCGACCCCCCCAGGGTACATGGGTCGACACTCAACCACTGAGCCACACCGGCCGGGCCCTTCACAGTATTTTTGTCTGTCCATTGGCTATGCATATATGCATATAAATGCTTTGGTTTATCTCTTCCCGCTGAAACTCCCCTTCCTCTGAGGTTTGTCAGTCTGATCCCTACTTCTATGTCTCTGGGTCTATTTTGTTCTTCAGCTTATTTCGTTCATGATAGTCCACAAATAAGTGAGATCATGTGATATTTGTCTTTCTCTGATTGGCTTATTTCACTTAGCATAATACTCTCCAGGTCCCTCCATGTGGTTTCAAAAGATAAGAGAGCTTTCTTTCTTACAGCTGCATAGTACTCCATTGTGTACATGTACCACAGCTTTTTTATCCACTCATCTACAGATGGACACTTGGGCTGTTTCCAGATCTTGGCTATTGTAAATAGTGCTGCTGTGAACATAGGGGTGCATTTATTCTTCCTGATTGGTGTTTCAGGATTCTTAGGATATATTCCTAGAAGTGGGATCCCTGGGTCAAATGGCAGTTCAATTTTTAACTTTTTGAGGAAACACTGTATTGTTTTCCATAGTGGCTGCACCAGTCTGCATTCCCACCAGCAGTGTACTAGAGTTCTCTTTTCTCCACACCCTCGCCAGCACTTGTTGTTTGATGATTTGTTGATGGCGGCCATTCTGGCAGGTGTGAGGTGATACCTCATAGTTGTTTTAATTTGCATCTCTCTGATGGTTAGAGACTTGAGCATTTTTTCATATGTCTCTTGGCCATTTGTATGTCCTGTTTGGAGAGGTGTCTAGTTAGGTCCTCCACCTATTTTTTAATTGAATTCTTTGTCTTCCTTTTGTTGAGTTCTATGAGTACTCTATATATTTTAGAAATTAACCCCTTATCAGATGTATCGTTGGCAATTATGCTCTCCCATATAGCGCGTTCCCTTTCCATTTTGATGTTTGTTTCTTTTGCTGTGCAGAAGCTTTTTAGTTTGATGTAGTCCCATGTATTAATTTTTCCTTTATTTCTCTTGCCTTAGGCATTGCATCAGTGAAAATTCTGCTGTGTGATGTCTGAGATTTTGCTGCCTACATTTTCTTCTAGGATTTTTATGGTTTCACGAGTGACATTTAAGTCTTCTATCCATTTTGAGTTTATTCTTGTGTAGGGTGTAAGTTGGTGGTCTAATTTCATTTTTTTTTTTTTTTTTGCATGTAGCTGTTCAATTTTCCCAACACCATTTATTAAAGAGGCTGTCTTTACTCCACTGTATGCTCTTGCCACCTTTGTCAAACATTAATTGAGCATAATGTCTTGCGTCAATTTCTGGGTTCTCTGTTCTGTTCCATGATCTATATACCTGTTCTTGTGCCAGTACCAGACTGTTTTGATTATAATGGCTTTGCAGTAAAACCTGATACCCAGTATTGTGATCCCTACTTTGTTCTTCTTTTTCAAGATTACTGTGGCTATTTGGGGTCTTCTTTGGTTCCATATAAACTTTTGGAGTATTTGTTCTAGGTCTGTGAAATATATCACTGATATTTTAATAGGGATTGCATTGAATCTATAGATTGCTTTGGGAAGTATGGACATTTTAATGATGTTAATTCTTTCAATCCATGAAGAAGGTACATGCTTCCACTTTTTTATATCTTCCTCTCTTTCTTTTTTCAATGTCCTGTAGTTTTCTGTGAACAGGTCCTTTACTTCTTTGGTTAAGTTTATTCCTAGGTGTCTTAATTTTTTTGTTGCAATGGTAAATGGGATTGTTTTTCTGGTTTCTCTTTCTTTTTGTTCATTATTGGTGTATAAAAATGCCAACGATTTTTGGAGGTTGATTTTGAATCCTGTTACTTTGCCAAATTCATTTATTAAATCTAGTAGTTTTTTGATGGAGTCTTTAGGGTTTTTTATATATAATATCGTGTCATCTGTGAATAATAACAGTTTCACTTCCTCCTTTCCAATTTGGATCCTTTTTATTTCTTCTTCTTGTCTGATTGCTGTGGCTAAGACTTCCAGTACTATGTTGAATAAGAGTGGTAAAAGTGGGCATCCCTAACTTGTTCCTGTTCTTAAAGGAAATGCTTTTAGTTTTTGCCCATTGAGTATGATGTTGGCTGTAGTTTTGTCATATATGGCCTTTATTATGTTGAGGTATGATCCTTCTATTCCCACTTTGCTGAGAGTTTTTATCAAAAATGGGTGCTGGATTTTGTCAAATGTTTTTTCAGTATCTATTGATATGATAATAAACTGTTATTTAAAAAATATATATGGTATTTCTTATAAAGTTTAATATACACATATGTAGTCTATGATCCAGTAAAGTCACTCTTAAGTGTTTATCCATGAGAAGTTTTAAAAATATATTCACAAAAGACTTGTGCTATATTTGTAGTCACTTTGTTTATTATAGCCCCCAACAAAGAAAAATCTGGAAACAACCCAGATAGGAGGCTCTTCTCTTTCTAGTCAGACCCCTAGCTCTCTGTCCATTGTTATCTTCCATGAATCCCCTTGCCCTTCCCACCTTTTCACTTATACTCTCAGAATACATGAATCTCTCCCAGGTTCATGCCTCTGAACAGAACAATTCCATCTGCTCAGAAATCTCCACCCATCTACTCCTATTCTCCTAGTCCATCCTTCCAGGATCAGCCTGAATTCTTTGAGCTGCCTCCCTCACTCCTCTTTGCAATCTTAAGTTTGCTTTCCCTTAGAATCGTGGAATGATTGTGCTTCATTATAATCTTTTACATGCATGTTCATCTTCCCCACTAGCTCATAAACTTCTATCTTCATATATCCCTTGCACCTAACATTACATCTAGTGCATGGATATTGAAGGACAATTTACGTGTCAGAATCTAACTTACTTTGCATCTAATACTGAAATATCTATGTCCAATTTACCTTTATTTCCAAATTCAGGTAAGTTTTATAATAATGTTGCCAACTGAATACTTTCCCTGACATAACCCCTTACCCCCTTAGCAGTACCTATGGGAAAGTTGAATAAATACTTCTGTGATGCTATTAGCTAATGTTTGAACTGTGCGTAAATTACCACAAGTTTGAATTGAATCTTACCAGTTGCTCTCAGCTCTTTCAATTCTTTAATGATTTACATGCTAATGGAAGATTCTTAAGTAGATGATCCTCTGAAAAGTGTGCTTTTTACTTTTTATAGTGGCCTTAGCATGTAGGTTCTTAATTGTTTATAACCTACATAGGTCCAAAAGAAACATCACCTTTTAAAGCAGAGAATTTTCAAAAAGAGATTTTTTTGTTGTTGTTGCTGTGGAGGACTTTCCCATACATTGTATGATGTTCAGCAACCTCCCTTTCCTCTACTCATTAGAAGCCAGGAGTACCCACAAACTGTGACTACCAAAAATGTCTCCAGGCATTGCCAACACATCCCCCGAGACACACCATCACTTCTAGTTGAGAACAATTGCCCTTTAAGTCAAGTGCAGTGTGCTGAAATCAGACATCATGGTTCCTGTCCACACCTTGTCACCAAGGAATTCAGTTTAGGCTATTACCTCTCTATAGTGGGTTTCTTTAATGTATAAAATGTGAACTATAGGAAAAATTGTGAATTTTAATGGATCAAAAGATTACAGGGTGTCTTTGGTGTAAACAAGTCATATATGTCTAGTGTATCTTAGGTTTTTTGATTCTGTGGGAACTTCCATTGTCTTTGAGCTGCTTCACAATTCCATTACTTGTAGACAATTGACAGTAATGTAATTCTTGATGATAAAAGCCCAAATTGTGTCTAGTGGAATGCAATTAATTATTTGCCTGTGGATATTATCACATTTTTTCCTATTTTTACATCTATTTAAAAATTCATTCCAATGTACCTTATTCAACCACATATGTGTGATATTGTGACTTCTTCTTTGAATTCATTGTAACATCTTAGTGGTTTCCTTATTAATTAATTAATTAATTAATTAATTAATTAAATGAGATCTTTGACATGTCAAAAATAAATAAATAAATAAAGAGGTGGTTGCTTCTACAATGATCCACTCATTCTGTTAGTGATGAAAACATGAGACATGTGTCTAAAGACCTCCAGAGCAGAGGTTTTCAGTATGCAAACTACCCCAACTAAACTACTCCTCTCCTGATTCCTTACAACTCTTAAAGTTTTTGTATGCATTAGTCATATAAATGAGGGGAATAAAGTGAGTGCTTTGGAAGCAGTGGTACTGTCTACAATGCTACTCAAATTCTCTGGATTCCTTGTTTTCACTATAGAAATTTATTAGTTCAAATGTCAATCTATACTGTATAACACCTAACCCACTTGGTGACAATATCTGGAAAAGGATCTCTGACATCCAGCAGAAACACAACTGCCTCATAATTTGCAAAACCAAAATGTACTTCATAGGTTAATTGATAGGAGTCATATTTCCTACAAAAGATTATTTATTTTAAAAAAAAGTTGTAGTATTAACTATCCCATAGTGTTTCATTTTAAACCTATTTATTGAAATGAAGTGTTCTGCTATAAGCCCATAGCTAAAAGGGTTTGAGAAGTGTAGAAAATTTACCGGAACTCCAAAAGCATTGTCCTGAGATCTCAGAGTACTTGACTTTGTTTTTTTCTATTCTGTGCTCTGATGTGTATATGACTTTAGGAGCTCTTGGGTCTTCTTGAATCTCCTTTTTTGTTTGTTTTTTTTGTTTATAAGGTGGTTGAACTAGAAAGCCTAAGGTTATTGTCAGCTTCAAGATTCAATGATATTTTGATTTTTTCTCTATGAATGTTTGGTTCTTGAGAACCAAACAGAATCAATATTTCCTAAAGAGTCACAAGTACAGAAAAATGTGTTGAAATTCCCTAACTCTCCACTCCTCCCAGGTTATGACCCTTTCTGCTATTTTTTTTTTTTTTTGGTTAATCCTCACAGAGGATATTTTTCCATTGATTTTTTAGACTGAATGGAAGAGAGGGAGGGAAAGAAAGAGAGAGAGAAACATAGATGTGAGAGAGACACATTGGTTTCCTCCCACATGGCCCTGTTGGGCATAGGACCTGAAACCTAGGTACAAGCCCTTGACATGCCCTTGACCAGGAATCGCACCTTTGACTCTTAGATCTGAAGGCAACCACTCTAACCACTGAGCCAAACTGGCCAGGGCTCCTTCTGCTGTTTCCTACCTTTCCTCTTTGGTTCAATAACAGGGCCACCATTGGGGAACTAATACTCAGGCTCTGGTTCTTTATCAAGTCACCTCACCCTTTGCCTCTCTTTCTACATGGGTGAGCCTCTTTGAGAACCTCTTAATGAAATATGTCCTCATCTCTATGGGCAAAGGGATCTTTATTGTTGGGGTGCTCCATTGTTTTCAAGCCCAGGGATTCTTCCTTTATTGTCTTCCTTTCCTCTGATTCCTTGTGCACCATCTGCTTCTCTTTCAGGGCTGCACGTTTCTTCTTTTAGTGTTGAGGGCTAGGTCAGCAGCTGCAGAGAACCTGATCAGTGCCTTGTCTCTGTGCAGACGCGTTTTCCTGACAGCATGGATCCTGGGCACGTTTGCTTTGCACGCATCTCCACAGAGGAGGAGCTTGTGTGGTAAAGGAGGTTGACTGTTGTCTGGTCAAGGTGAGTTTGAGGCAGGCTACTAATTCACTCCTCTTTGCTCAGCTCTTAATTTTGCTTAAATAGGAACTGATTGCAAATTTTTATTTAAAATCCACTGCCAGACTGAAATCTTATGATGGCAAAATTCAAAGACAATTTTTATTGCTAAGTTATTAGTCCTTTGAAAGAAGGAAAATTTGATGTTTAATATTTAAACAGTTTCTATTTTGCCGAATTCTTTGATATCTGAATGTTAGCTGTATAACCATTTAAGGTCCATTTATAGAGACTTTTCCAGACATTTAAAGCACTACAGGAATTTATTTGTAATGCTCTTGCATGAAAAATTGCCATCCATTTCTTGCCATGGTGGTCATTGCCAGTAGAGATGTCCATTAGGAGTGAAATAAAGAAATGCTTTATATTTTGATGCATTTCAATTTGTCCATTATGCTAGACTGTTCTTTTCTTAAGGACAGAAATACATTTTTTCATCCTTAAAATGTTATCATTTCTTTACATTTTGAAAAAATTAACAGAATTTAGCACAGGGAAATTGCATTATCTCTGGGCAAAGAGAATAACTTCAATTGAATTTTCATTCAATTCTTTTCTCAATTTTTGGTTTGAGGTTCAGGAGTCATTGAAAAAACTGGCACAAGTGTGCCTGGTTGTAGACATGGCTAAGGATTCACTCTCCATGCATTTTTAAAACACTCTTCAGGACAGCCTCACCTTCATGGGCCTCTGCTTTGAGAAAACGTTCTAGTTCCCTGAAAATGTCACATGACATTTTAAAGGCATATTCTATTACCTGTACAAAATTTAACTACAGTTACTTGATAGCCCCAAACAATTTATTCACCTTATTATTTTCATGGCACCTATAATTCCTACAAATTCATGCTATGCCAATATTTAAAAAATGCATTCACAAACTTCCAGTGGAGTGCAGTACTAATCTTTAGGTACAACTCAAAAATGTGATATCATGAAGGGAAGCCAAAACCCACTATGGTTTCAAATTAGCAAATTCATTCATGAATGCTAATTGTGAATTGAATTGTAGATTTATGACCATTACCACAACAACTTTCTTTCATAAATTGTGTCCATTTCCATGGACAAAGAGACAGCCAATTAGGGTAGAAAGATCTAGACTTTGATCTCTAGTACTGGGTGCTCCGTTACTTTGCCAAATGACCTTCAGCAAATCATTCAACTAGTTGGTCCTAATTTCCTTAAGTGTAAAATAGAGATACATAATTCTAGATCAAAGGAAACTATATGAAAACACTGCAAAAATGGTAAAGTCACATTCACATACTTTTTGTTTATAGTTGGAGATGTATTTGGAGTGCCTGCTTCACTTAGAGCTCCTTTCTGTAAGAATTGCTGGTACCTGTAACCCTTACTAAACAGGTAGGCATAGTAATCACGTTTCTGCCTCCCTCTCAGGTGACACTGGTGCACACCTGACCAAGGACACCCAATGGCAGTGAGGAATCAGATCTTTTCTTGAAATTAAAGAGACTCAAGAGTGTCCTCAAGTTGCAATCCGGTTATCATGAGAACTTGGAATCTATGGTGGCCATTTTCAACTATGAGCATGCTGATGAGTAGACAGAGAATGCTGGAGAATGTAGATGTGCAGGGAGAAGCAAAAACAATAAATCATGAAGAGACAGGGGAGAAGAGGAAGTACCCTGGTTCCAGGTCTGGTTCTCAATCCAGTCCACTGTGTACATTGATTTTTTCCCCCAAGGATATCCAGAAGATAGCTCATTTTTAATTTCACAATAAACTCGAGTTGAGTGGCTCTCTTCCTGGCAATGAATAGAGCTTTGGCTGAAACATTAATACCACAATTGAAAAGGTCACTACCAAGTACACTGTAGATTTTATTGTACCCAAATCAAAAGTTTTAAACTGTTTTTTGTAGCTACCAAGATGACACTCTTCTAGATATGTTTTCCTCATTGTAAGATGCAGACTGGACCATAGAAGATTCAAGAAAAGGCCCAATTTGTCTCACATAGATTTACTAACTAGGTTTGAAAATGCACTTCAAGCAATATGAGATATTACCCTCTAAGTGAATTCTCTCACCTTGGTCCTCCCTATATGAAGTTTCAGAATCCATAAAAGGCAGCAGAGTATAATGAAAGTAACAAATTTTAGAGGTAGACCCAGATGGAAATTCTGACTCCTCTAAAGATGAGCTCTGTGGATTTGGTCAAATTATTTAACCTCTCTTAGCCTCAGTTTCCTCATCTATACATTGAGAATAGTATTTCCCTTTTGGTTTGTTGTAAAGAATAAATTAGATAATTTATGGAAAGAGCTTGGCATATATCAGGTACTCAGTAAATGTTCATCTCCCCCTTCTCCTCACTCACCATATGATCCTATTTTTTTAAATAACAACAAACCATATAGTATCACTCCAAATTAATATGCAGAAACTAGGAGAAGGAAAAAAACAACACTCTTTTTGACTTCTTAGCCTAGTCAGCCAGAAAACTTCTTATATTATTGTCAAAAAGAAGACATACAAAGGGCTTAAAATTATACTTTAGGAAGAGGGACTGAAATTGAAGAGAACACCACAGAGGCTCTGTTTAAATCAGATACACAAATTTCGGTCAACAAATTATCTTCTTAGTGTAGTAACATCTGATCTTATACATGTCCAAGCCAGTGTGTGCTTGTGTCTACGTGTACAAACATGGCACAGCCTACAGAGTGGCCTTTTCATCCCATAAATTGAAGATTGACTTGTGAAGTATATCTGCTCACTTGTATGAAGAAAGCTAGAATGCTTCACATAGCAACCAGGCTCACTGCTTCAATGTTCAGTAATAAAATTATTAAGCTTCAGAAGTTGTTATTTAGCTTCGAAGAGGACTATTTTTGACAAGGAAGCCCTATGAGAATTGTACTACATGATATCATAGGACGTGATTTCTGGAGCACTGTGATGAGTCTAACCAAATCATTTCAGACATCTCCAGCCCTGTCAGTCCATGTAACACTATAGAAAAGCATGTGTGTTCATTAAAATGTCTGATTTCCTATGTGATGGATATAGCAAATAATCTCCTAGAAGCCAGACTGCAGTGGCTATGACCAATTCGAAATCTAAGATTTGGATTACATGTGTTCAACATAGGGGTACAAAAAGCAAAGAGAGCAGGAGGATCATGTACTACCAACCATATATATGAATAATTATTCCTTAAGCAACCTGGTGGAAAATGTGTAAGAATCAAGAAATGTTTTTATAAAGGCTAAGACCTGACTCTCTTCATCCATCTATGTCTAGCCCTGGTGCCAATAACTTTAAAGTAGATATAAAATATAGAGAAATATTTATATTCTAAAAGAAGAGCTTTATTAAAAATGAGCAAAATAGCAACCATACTCTAATACATTGTATCCTTATGTTAATATTCTTTTGTAGTTATGGAAAAACAACTCCATAAAGAATAAGAACAATGCAGTTCTATTTATATTATTACTCTTATGCTGTGCACATTACATGCTAATTCAACATTGTAAGGAGAGGTATCAACAAATGACAAATCAAGTCTAAGCAGGTTATTTTAATTGGGAAATTTTATAGCATAGCAAAATTAATAAACCATAATCCACCGATCCATAGTTTTACAGCAGCCTCTGTCTATGTAAGGTCAATTTGGAAAAGTTTTCAAGTAACTACTCTAAACTTAACCCCATTTTCCATTTTGCTATTTGATTAGTGTTTAACTAAATAAATTTATGATATAAGCATTACAACTCTAAAAAAGGACTCCTTTTCCATCCCCTAAAAAAATCCTCACTAATTTAGGTTAGAAACAAAGTAATGGCAGCAAAAGTGTCTTTAAGTTTTGCAATAATCCTTCCAGTACTTTTGCATCCCAAAAGGCTCCAGATGTGACCAGCCACTGCAAAATGGTAAGTTGTTTATCAGCATTCTACACTGGGAACTGGCACCTGTAATTTTACTCTTATTTTGCATCAGCATTATTAAAACACCTAAAAAATGACCAAGTGAAGGTTTTGTGTAATCACGCATACACCTTCAGGGTGAAATGCCCTATCGGCTGTCTGTAGAAGGTGCCAACTACAGCAAGCAGCTTCCTTTTCTGTTGTCTGTGTAGCTATTAGCCTCCTTCAATAGGGAGTTTCTGTTGGTAGCTGTGGCTGGAAAATAATGGTGAAATGTTGTACTCTCAGCCTTTAAAGAATCTATTGTTGATCACTTTTGATAATGCAAATAATCACAGTCCTTTCCTTTCATTCATTCTTTTTCTTTCTTTCTCCTTGTTTGTTGTTAATAGTCATTTGCAGCTAAAACGAGGCCCCTTGTCCACCTCAGTCTGGGGTGAATGTTTAAGAAATAAACATATTTGAATCGTGTGATGACAATTAACCACTTTGTTAAGCCATAGATCCCACTTCACCCTTACCTTCTCTTTTTAACCCTGGGGGTCTGTTACATCCTGCCTACAGTTTTCCTAGCTGCCTGCTTCAGCCTGTCCCCATCTTGCCAGTGGTTTAGAAACATGACAAGCTACCTTTTGCTTGCTGGCACTTTAATAATGCAGATTATTGGAACTTCACTTTTGCTTGACTGCGGATGTCTAACCGTACATGACAAACAGACCAGTAGTATGGTACTGATATAAAAATCAACCCAGGCTAGAAGTTTGCTTTTTTAAAAAGTTTCTTTTCTTTGTTCCTGTAAAGTGATTTCCCATTCAGATGCTTGAAAACAGGTCAGTTTTTAAAAGTCTTCTGGAAGGTCGTTGCATACAAGTGGGAAAACTGAGGAGCAGAGGGTTTAAGTGACTCACCTGGGATTGTAGAGTGAGTCATCACCACCACTGAAGTTGAGACTCATTGTTCCTGACAGGTGATGGTCAGCACAGTATACTCGATTATATTACCTTTGGAGTTAGAGCTCCACAGAATTCTTCTTTCTGGTTTTACTTGGGCTTTGACTATTTTGTTTCAGCTTCTTATTGATGGTGATTAAAAACATATCTATACATTAAAATAACCTTAAGACCAAGGACAATCTAGACAAGTTTATGCAGGAACTTATTGCTACTTGATGTGCATAAGCACCCTGAAGCTTAGAGTGCTAAAAGTACCCAGAAACACCTAGAGCTGCCTTCATTTCCTGAGTTAGTTGTTAAATTAGCTGTAGTGTCAGTGATGGTCAAAATGTTTACACCCATCCAAAATAATTTACTGCAAAATAGACCTCATACCTAGCAGTTCACCTATTGCTCAATGTTAGGAGAGTCTCTTGCCAAATATGCAGGGCTGTGAAATGAGTAGGTGTATGGGAAGACAAAAGGATGTGGAGTGGTTACATCCCTGCTCTGATGTAAGTAAGACCTCATGCATGACCAACCAGATGAGAGTGACAATGGTGCCCAGTGAGGGCCCTGTCACAATCTATTAATGTTTCATAACTTATGGGGTCCATCATTAAGCATGCCTCTCCTCAACAGAGTTGGGGATTGGGGGAAATGATTCTAGTTTTTTGCATGTCACTCCATTTTAAAAGGCTATTTTTCAAAATTAGGGAAAACTTCCATCATCAGAAGTCTCAAAGATAAGTTTTTTAATGGACCACAGAATATTTTCTAGTAATATTCATTACTTTAAAGAAATAAGGTGAGACTTAAAAGCTGAGGCCAAAATATCCTTCTGATTTGGGTGCTGATGCAAAGACCCTTACCTTCCCCATCATAAGTTCTCAGTGGAAGAGAGTCCCTTGGGAGCACAGAGAAGTCTAGAGAGAACCAAGATCTCCCCCTGAATCAATCAGAAACCCTTGGAGGAGTCCTAGAACCACCTGTCTCTAATTAATCTCCTTTACTGTATTCCCTCAACACTTACACAGTCATAATTATATTTATGATTGTAATTGTATTATATTACAGTTTAGATCCCCTTACAATAAATACTATCATAATGAAAACCTCACTATTATAAAAAGATTTCCAGGGAAAGAGGCCTGGCTGATCCTGGGAGAAGCCTTGTGTTCTAAAAATCAATCAATCGATAAACCAACAAGCAAGGGATACACTTGTCATTTGTCTGAGTTCGGGTGTATATTACACTTAGATCCTTGGCATAGTGCCTGAAAAACAACCTGTTTCCTGTGCTGTGAAGGCAAATATAACCTTTGAGTCTGTGGCACAGGTTCAAGCCAATAGTCAGTCATGTGAACAGGAGAGTGAGCTGACCAAAGACTCCAAGATTCTAACAAATGACTTATTACTAAAAAACCACCTCATTCTGAGCATAAAACAAAGCCAACTGGGCATTTGATTCTGATAGACACATTTTATAGATGGCAGTTTGAGCCGCTGAACCCTACCTCCTAATCATTACCACTAGAATCATTTGCCAAGCTTTTAATCAAACATTTATTCAGAACGGTTGTACATATGGTGCCATGCAAGGAAGAGGAAGTATTTGTGAACAAACCATGCCAGAACTGAGAAACCTATTGCAACAGTTTAATCTACGGTAGCATTAGAGAAAGCAGACTTCACTATAAGTAAAGCCACTCCTTATCCGATGCTTGACAGGTACCTGAGATGTTAACTAATCAAATCTATAGATGGAGAAACTGATGCTGTGGGAAGTTTAATTTCTCTAACCACATCCAACTAGGAAATAATAGAGCTAGAATTCAAAGCCAGAGCTGCTCTTCACTATTACACTCTCCTCCTTGCTCTATAGAAAGCACTCTTCCCAACAACTGAAAACCACATTGGGAGAAGTATTCAGTCCTCTTAATCAATCATGGCCCACAAATTGATGAGAATGAAAAAAATCTAGGAAAAATAAATAATTTAAGGCCATACCCTACAGCCTTCACTAAAGATGATGGTGGTCTGACAGAAAGGAAGGCTATGGAGGTTAACGTTAAAATTAAATTTTTGAGTTGCCAATGGAATGATAGGATTATTAAATACAAACTATCCTTTCTGTACTAGTCTCCTACTTACATGTCTGTACTTTAGCCCTTTGCCAAGCTGATATTCAATATCTAGCTCAAAGGGAGGGACTAAGGTCCCCAAGGTCTGTAAGAAGAGAGATTGCAGCAACAAGAAATAAAACATAACCTCTGGAGACAGACTTCAATCCCAGCTCTCCTACTTGGTAACTGCATGACTTTAGGCAAGTTACACAGCCTTTTCAAACCTGTTTCCTTATTAATAAAATGGGGACGATGGTACTACTAGTATGTAGTTCATAGGACTATTTTGAGTATTAAATGACAAAATCCAAAAATCACATTTGGCAACACTATTTAATTACTATTTTTAATAGTTCTTTGTTTATAAATTAAAATTTAACATCCATTTCTCTCTTACTAAATACATTTTTTAAATTATAGTGCTCTCATCAGAGGAGAGAAGCCTTTTCCTCTTGAAAAAAAGATAATTTAATGATCATTCAAACTTCTTTCTTCAACATTTATTTCTGTAAAAATTATGGACTTTGTAGATCATTCAGGGAATAACACCAAAATTAGATTAAGATTCCTAGCATTATTATTGTAGTTGATGGTTTTCCTCAAAGTTGAAAATTTTATGATAATTTATCTAAGGAAGTTATCATCTGAGCTCTAAAATTTCTTGAGATTCATATCCCTGACAAGAAAGAAAGCCATCAGGAACTTCAGATAAATAATAAATGGGACTGTGGCTTTAGAAGATGCTTGAGTAATTCTGTCTTCAAAGTTCTCAAGAATTAAAGGATATGCCTCAGAATAAAACCAGTACATTTATGAGGGGGGGTATTTGCACTGTTGAAGTGACCCCTTTACCGCCCAAATCACCTGCTCTAAAAGGCCTTCCTGTGCCTGTCTCAGCCACCGGAGTCACCCAGCCCCTCACAGCACTTTGTACACCATTCAAGCACAGCAGTATCACATACACACCTTGCTTTGCTTTGGTTTGGCTTCTATTTCATCCAGTGAATTTTTCCTAAAGAATTGAAATAGAAATATGTTAATATGCTGCTTGTCTGCTCAAAATCTCTTCCATTAACTTCAGGCAAACAAACAAATAAATAAATAAAATAACAAAAACAAACAAACAAACAAGCACCAACCCAAACTCCTCAATGTGGAATTGCAGGCCATTTAAGATGCTTTTTTCTCCAGGTTCATCTTGTTGCACTCTTCCCCCAGACCCTCCACCCTGGCCCTCCCTTTGTATGCTGGGATGCTGAACTGTCACAGCCTGGCTGCAGCTCCGTTCTTCTGCCCTCTGAGTCTAGGACCTGTTGTTTCCTTGCTGGAATGCTGCCTCCACCCTTCCCTTCCCCCAACACTGTTCATCTGGCTGGCTGCTGCTATTGTCACTTTCTCTGGAAAGCCTTTCTAGACCTTCCTCCCTCAAGAAGGGGTGGGGTGGTTTTTTAAAGTGTTCTCATCACAACCAATATATTCCCCCAACATACACTTAGCACGCTGAGTTGAAATGTGTGATTTCTCGTCCTTCCCTTCGAAACAGTAAGCTCATTGAGGGCAGGGACTGCGGCTTGCTCACACTGTAGCCCCAGCTTCCAGCTCACTGCCTGGAAGATAAAAGACCTTTAGTAATCATCTGTTGAAAAGACGAATCTGGATCTATATACTTAAATTCAACAAACACAATATTACCTTTCAAACAATAAAGGACATGTAACATATGGAGAAAACATTATCTTCTTGCCAGCTGGTGTGAGAATTACTTTGTAGAAAGAGGCTTGCTTTGCTATAAATACTCTGATAAGCCTGCAATGGGGTAGAAGCAAGGCTCCCTCTGGGGTCCAGGCATTGTGCAGATGAAACAGATTCTGCCTGATGGAGGAGAGGGAGCAGGCAGGTGCAAGGCCAAGGGCTTCCTGGACGAAGAGGTCAAAGAAAAGAAGATTCCAGCTCATAGCTCACCTATAAAGGAACTTTGGGGGGAAGTACTTAAAGGAGGATAGATCCATGTCTTTAGATCACGTGGATCTATCCTCCTTCCTTGGAGACAAGATTTAGCCAGGATCAGCTGGCTCACTTGGTTATATGTACCTTGAGGATATGGACCCATCCCAGCCTATCATACAACTGTACATAACTTAGGGTTACTCTGAATAGTTATTTAGTGCTGAGCACCTGCAAGTTTGGAGAAACTGGAGAAGTTAGGTGAAGTGGCTTATGCATAAAGCAATCGCAGTGGGAGATTGGGGAGGAAAGGTGGATTCAGAAGGCTGAGCATCACATTACGGTGGGGGAGAGGGGCACAGAAGAAGAGGAGGTCTGCTGCAATGTGGGTCCAGTGGCATGCCAGAGAGACCTGGGCAGAGAGGCCCTATTGAATAGAGACAGGGTTTATGAGAGTAGATCACAAGCAGGATGCAGTGTAAAACCTTCCTTTCAAACACTTTAGTAAATTTTACATGACTGGCTAATGTTTTTGGTTTGAGTGGATTATATCTCACACCACCAGTGCTTAGAAGTGTCTTGAGGGTCACTGTAAGGACTATACAGAAAGCTTTGTGAGGAAGCAATTATAACAGTGTTTATTCCACAATTCCCTTTTCTTCTCAGATTGCAGAAAATTACTGTTCAAAATTCCCCACTTTTCAACTTATCCTTAAGACATTTTTTTTTTTCCAGGAGCTTTGATCATTAGCACTCCAGACTGTGCACTGAGGCAGTCTCAGCATCAGTATTGGTTGTCCTCCCACAGCTGGTGGCAGCTAGCAGAGCTGGGATACTGGAGTCCTTTGAGGCACAAGAGATGTGGGTGCTGGAACTCTTCTGCTCTCTCAGGGGAAGATAAAGCTAAATACCTGTCGCCTGACCTGGAGTCATGTATACGCCTTCAGTGACTAGCGGCAAGTAACTGAGATTCAGATTTAAGACATACCTAGAAATGTTGAAAAAATGTTTTACTTTTCAAGAAAAGAAAAGATTATACAAGGGTTAAAAGGCTGTAAGCCCTGGCTGGTCTAGCTCAGTGGTAGAGCGTCAGCCCACAGACCAATGAGTCTCGGGTTCGATTCTGGCCAAGGGCATGTACCTCAGTTGCAGTTCGTCCTCAGCCCTGGTCGGGGTCCTGCGGGAGGCCACCAGTCGATGTGTCCCTCTCACGTTAATGTTTCTCTCTCTCTCCCTTTCTCTCCCTCCCACTCTATTCTGAAGATAAATGGAAAAATATCCTTAGGTGAGGATTAAAAAAAAAAAAAAAAAAGGCTTGTAAGAGGGGGAATAGCATAAAAACACAGGTCAGTGTTAGAACCAGGTGGGCATTTACAATGACAAAACTGAAAGTGTAAATGGCTTTGTAGTTCATTGCCATTTGGGGCTAGTAGTGTTCAAAATAATTTTAATTATTAAGAAGAAGGAATATCATGAATTTAGGATAAAAATAAAATATTATTTATTAAAATAGTGGTTTAATGAAAGGTTATTTGTTTTTATTTAAAACTTTTAAAGCACATAGTATTATCTTGAATAAAATTGCTATTAACTTTCAGCTATAAAATGATTTTCAATAATGAGAAGAGGCATAATATCAAATAAAATTTTCTAATATAAATAAAGCTGTCTAGAAAAACTATGTAAGAGGTGAGACTTCTTCATTGAAACTGGCCAAAGGAAGATGCAAATTAAGACTTTACCTAAAATAAAGTAGGAACCCATTTTATTACAAGTACAGCAAAATAAAGACTTCAGCCACCCAAAGCCACAACCAGTGATTTCATTGGAAGGGTCTTTCCTTATAAACAGAATTAATACCAATTAATGGAAAATTCAAATTATGTTTATAAACACTAACAAAGTGCTATCATTCTATAGCATAGTCCTTGCATAGCACTTATAAGACATTTTATGAAAGACAAAGGTTCATTAATTTTGCTAATTCTCCATTTTACAAATGAAGAAACTGAAGCATAAAGCATTTAGAAAACAAGCCACTACACGTTTCCAGAAAAGCTGAAGAAATTCCTTCCCTCTTAGTCCTTTGTTCATGATATTCCCCCAAGGGGAAAAAAATTAAAAGCAAGACCCAAGTAGCACAAAATGAAAAGGAGAACGTTTTATAAAGATCTATAGCAGCAATCCAGAAGAGGTGGGGAACTGAAAGTAAATAAATACTTACAAATTGCAATGACTTAAATTCCCTTCTCCCTGGTCCTTCTAATAAGGCACAGATTCAAGGTACTACCGCTTCCAGAGGAAAAGTTTCTTGATACAAAGCTCTTAGGTTTGTAGCTTCTGACATCCTCTTCTTTAGCACCTGGGAGACATTTAGCATCCTTGGAACGAGCAAAGTTCATGCCATTGTTGACACCACCAGCCACAATATGACCTGGCAAAGTGAGGTTCCTTTACGGAGGCCTGCCCTTAAGTTATAGGGCCAGCTCAACCTTTCACCTGCTGCACTGGGACTGAGATCTCAATTAGAAAAAGCCCACAGCGCAGCAGGTAGGATCAAAGGGCTGTATGACCAACCAGCAGAAAAATATACCTGCTGAGATTTTCTATGAGCAACCCAGAAGCCACTGTTGTAAGTGATCCTCCCAGACCAAGTATATAGGTGTGTGTGTGGGAGAGAGAGAGAGAGCCCAAGGGACCTTTGTTGTTGCTCCCTGCCTGCCTTCCCAAGGAGCTCCTGCAGTTACCCAGCAGAGCCTAGGGCAGGAGAGGTGTCCAAAAGATGTGTTTGGGGAGGAAGGAGGGGCTGCCTCAGAGTCTTTGTTACCCAGGGCCTGCACTGCTCTCCACACTGAAGAGCTCAGATTTCATCCAGAAGACATTTGGAAGCTGATGAAGATTTTTAGCAGAGAAATACGTTTAAGAACCATCATTCTGGCTGACTGCAGCACGGAGTGAAATGAACAAGAACTGCCTTGTTCATCATGGTAGCACAGTTTCTGGGACAAAATGACTAAGTAGGTGCTCAATAAATACCTGTTGACTGGACAAGTGAATGGATACATGATTGAATGAATAATTTTACTGAGGAGAAAGAAGAGCCTGGCAAAGAGCTCACTTGTTGAAGTTTGCCAATAGTATCTTAATCACAAGGCAAATGAGATTTCTTAATGTATAAGAGAAGGTAACACTGTCTACTTCAAAGGATTGGTTATGCCTTTTGGGTGCTTTCATTGTAGTGGAGGAGGCAGAAACAAAGACAATCAAGTAAACTATTAACAAGTTGTGATTGGTATCATGAAAGAAACCAAGGGCCAAGATAGGAAATAACAAAAGAGACCTATTTAGAGGATATGATTATGGAAAGTCTCCTGGGAATGTGATATTTAAGCTGTGCTCTAAAGGAGGAGAAGGAACTATGTGAAGAACCAAAGGAAGAGCTTTATAGGAAAGGAATAACAAAGACTCTGAGGCAGGAAAGAGGCCATTTTGTTCCAAAAACTGCAAGAAGACCAGAGTGACCAGAACTCAAAGCCTGAGCAATAACAGAGGTAGGGGCCAGATCACTCAGGGCTGGGAGATCAGGAATTGACAGCTTGGTCCAGCCAAACCTTTTCCCTGTTCCAGCAGAAGGAATAAAAGGAATCTAAGAGCCCAGCTGGTGTGGCTCAGTGGTTGAACATCGACCAATGCACCAAGAGTTTGCTGGTTCAATTCCTGGTCAGGGCACATGCCCAAGTTGTGGGCCAAATCCCCAGTGGGGGGCATGCAAGAGGCAGCCAATTGATGTTCTCTCTCATTGATGTTTCTATCTCTCTCTCCTTGTCCCTTCCTCTCTCTCTAAAATCAATAAAGAAAAAGAAATGTCTATCCTTAAAAAAAAAAAAAAAAAGAGGAATCTAAGAGAGGTAGCAGAATAGACAAGCAACTGGAACTATGAGAATTCCAGAACAGGTTAACCCTAGGCCTTCCCGGAAGGGGTCATCACAGCCGAGAAATACTCCAAAGGGAAAGGAGTTTCCATATTGAAGACAAAGACTTCAACTTTGTCAAAGGAGATGCTTGGGAAGTCAGATTCCTGGGCAACCAGATTTTGTCCCCAGAAAAAGTTCCACACACCTGCCTCACTGAAAGAGAAGGTTTTAGTTTTCTGTTTTTCTTCAACATTATAGACCACCCCAAAACAAAATTGACAGAGGGGGGAAATGTGAAAGATAAACAAGGAGGAGAAAATGTTGCCAAGAATGTGCAGCATTTGGGGAGGTGGAGAAGCAATGAGTAAAGGGAGAACTACCTTTTTTTTTTTGGCCCCTGGCTCAAAGCCCCTATCATTCTCACACTAATGGAGAGAGAACTGGGTGGCTGTGGGATTAGGTGGCCCAGAGGAAAGGTTTGTGTGTGTGTGTGTGTGTGTGTGTTTTTTTTTTTTTTTTTTTTTTTTTACCTCCTATCTTCCTTTAACTTGATGTGTGTTATATGTTTCTCCTGAATGAAGGTATACCTACATAAGAAGATCCCCTTACAGTGGGGAGAATGATTTCTTTTATTCTCTTTGATAATTCCTGGTTAAGTTTCTTCAAATTTTGCCTGCAGCTTTGTAGTTCCATAACTTGTCTAGGAAGAAACATTTTGCAGCTGAAAGCAGCTGGGATCCCAGTAGGAGGAGGAGGAAGTGTGTATCCTCTGTGAACTGGGAAAGTCTGTGAGATGGACTTGTCATATCTTGGGTAACTCTGACTGGCAGGTAGAACTTCTCCCTGGAATGCATTCACATTCAGCACAAAGAATGTGGGGAAAATCCCAGAGCCACCATTGATCAAGTTATGTAGGTGGGTCAAAAATAACTTTTCTATAACTCTGTGTTTTTCTAAGATTGGTGATCATTCATGGGTCATGAAATCAATTTATGGGCTGGACTATAATTAATTAAAAAGAAATGGAATAGACTAGAAAACATTAGTTCTTTGATAAGGGTTATATATGTTCCATGAAACTAGTTTCAGATATGTGTGTGTGAGCACATGCACACACACAGGTGTTTCTGGTCACAATGTCAAATGCATTGTTTATTGTGAGTAGTGATCAAAGAAGTTTGAAAAATACTGATAACTTGGTTTCTAGCTTCCATTCCCACTCAGAAGTAGGAAAAATGGCTGAAGTTGTATATTCAACACTATTCAGCATCTTTCAGTTTCAAAATGTCTATTTTGGGAGTTTTTTTTATTTTTATTTATTTTTATTTTTATTTTTAATCCTTACCCGAGGACATTTTTGCATTCATCTTCAGATAGAGTGGGAGGGGGAGAGAGAGAGAGAGAAACATCGATGTGAGAGAGACACAGCGACTGGTTGCCACCCACACACCCCAACCGGGGCAGGGACAAACTGCAATCGAAGTACGTGCCCTTAGTTGGAACTGAACCCGGGACTCTCTGGTCCACAGGCCGACGCTCTAACTGCTGAGCCAGACCGGCCAAGGCTATTTTGGGAGTTTTAAAGCCCATTCTCCCCTCCCCTTTTACTTCCTTCTCTTCCTCTTACTCATGTTGCTCCTCCTTTCTTTGTCTAGTCAGCCTGTCTCAGTGCTTGGTCTTAATGGTATTAGAACTTCAAGGAGACCAATCAGCCAACAGTGAACCCCCAACTTACCAAGAAGGGGAAAGACAACAGGAAATGAATTTTAAAAGAACACGCCACACTACATTTATAACCTGTCTCAGACTCGGATTTCCTTATTTGTTAAAAGTGCTGAAGATCATAAAAACTTAATATTTAAATGTCTTAATACTACATTTTAGGTACAGGATAAACATGAAGTCTTTTGCTCTTTGGACTCTTCTACTGCTCCAAGAATTTCTCTAAGCCAGCCCTTACTCTCTGGGAACTTAGGCTGGGATATGGATGTGTATGGTACGTAGAGACAGCTAAATGAAAACAAATCAATACATCAGTGGAGTGGAAGGTATTTATATCATACTCAGGTCAAGTGCATTTTATGGCCTGTGGCCAAGGTCTAAGATACCTCAACAGATGAATCCCCCAGGAAACTAGCTCTAACATACTCAGATTTTTTTAAAAAAAATTACCATACTCAAACTGCATGGGCACAGCCCTGAGCAAAATTGGGAGTGGTGAAATGTCTGCTCCTGAGTCCCGTGCCTACCTGCCCTACTCTGTCTCCTCATTGAGCAGATGGTTATCCTCATGCTCTTTTCACACCTAACTCCTAACTACCATTAGAAGAGTCTGACATCATGTAAAATAACTGACACTTTAACAAAACCCATTCTCACTGAAGTGTTCCTGTGGGAATATATACATATATAATTTTCTGTAAAAGAAATTTCCAATATGATTAAAGGATCTACAGGAACCTTAATTTAGCTTCTTAGTATGGCATAGTAGGTGGGGAATGGAGTGGAAGGAGAAGAGGGTCTGAGGACCCACAGGGAAGCCCTCTATGCTGGCCCTGAAGCAACTGAGATTGAGAAAGATGCCTCCACCCTCCCAGGACTGAAGCTTGCTCAACAGGACTAAAAGCCCTCAACCCCCCAGGTCATTATGCCCTAATCTGTCCCCCACTTAACTGCTGTATTGGTCAGGTTACTCCAGAGAAACAGAACGGATAGGAGATACATGTATGAGAGAGAGATTTTTTTTTTTTTTTTTTTTGCATTTATCTTCAGATAGAGCGGGAGGGAGAGAGGTGGGAAGAGACAGAGAGAGAAACATCGACGTGAGAGAGACACATCGAGTGGTTGCCACCCACACGACCCCAACCAGGGCCGGGGACAAACTGCAACCGAGGTACATGCCCTTAGCGGGAACCAAACCCGGGTCTCTCTGGACCTCAGGCCAACGCTCTAACCGCTGAGCCAAACTGGCCAGGGCGAGAGAGAGATTTATTTTAAGAAATTTGCTAACATGATATGGAGGCTAGCAAATTCAAAATCTGTAGGGTGGGCTAGTGAGCTGGAGATGCAGGGAATAGCTGATGTCACAGTTGAAGGCTGTCTTTTGGCAAATATCCTTTTTGGTTAGGGGAGATCAGCCTTTTTTTCTATCCAGGCCTTCAACTGATTGGATGAGGCCCACCCACATTATGGAGGCAATCTGCTTTACTCAAAGTCAACCAATTTAAATGTAAATCTCATCCAAAACTTCCTCACAGAAACATCCAGAATAATGTTTGACCAAATATCTGGGCACCCTATAGTTCAGCCATGTTGACCTAAAATTAACCATCACAACTGCTAAAGCCAGAGTGACCCTTCCCAACACACCAACCTTAACCCAACTGTTTTTCAACTCTGGCACTCTATCAAAATGCTCAGATTCAAATGTTACATTCTAGCACATGCCAAGTTATTCAAGAGTTTAAAGATTTGTTTCATGCTTGTAATTCTTTCTCCTTATTTGACACAGAAGCATCGTAATGCATTTGGGGAAGAGGATGGTTTCATACAGTTGTTTTCAGCGTTTTTGCTTTCCAAACCCTTTTACACTCTTAAAATTTAAGAATATAAAATAGCTTTTATTTACATTGGTCATAGCTCTAGATGCCATGCGTTAGAGAAATATACGTATCATGTTAGAAATGAAAAATGAGACATTTGAAAATATGATTCTGAATTTCTTTGAAAATAGTAATGCTAACAAATGTGTTAGCATAGATAAAATATTCTTATGAAAAATAACTGCTTTCTGAAACAAAAATAATTGGGGAGAAGTATATCACCCTTTCGCATGTTTGCAAATCTCTTCAAAGCCTGGCTTAATAGAAGATGGAAGGATTCTCATATCTGAGTCTGCATTTAACCTGTTCTGTTATGTTGTTTTGGTTAAAGTATATGAAGAAAACCCAGCCTCACGCAAAAATGTAGCTGGAGAAGAGAATGCCTGCTCAGGACTCCTTGCGCCACACTTTGAGAACCACTGGTTTTATAGAACTACCTCTTCCTGTGAGAAGACCCCAGGTCCTGGTCTCTGCTCTCTCAGTAACCTTCAAATGTCTCATTTTTCATTTCTAACATGATATATATATTTCTCTAACGCTGTGCCACCTTGGGCCAGTCACTACACCATTCTGGACTGCAGCTTCCTCATCTAAACAAGGAAAGGAATGAACATATTGCCATACACCTACTATGTGCCAGGCACATTTAATTGAATCTCCATGACAACATAAAATCTAAGCAGTTTTGTGGTGGTATGAATGCTTGACATCTGGGGAGGAACTTGTCCAAGATGCTCACACGGATGTGACTTACATTGCAGAATGGGACACCAAGCCTCAGAATGACATATACCAATTTAATCTACTGCCTGTGAGGACCAATGCACACTCTGAGTATTTTTTTCCTATGAAGGATGATGATTTGGCGTAAGATACTAATCTAGGCACCTGCTTTTTCCATAAACCCCTCTATTGAATTAATAGAATTTTTTTTTTCTTAATGTATACTGTAAAATATATTCAATAAAGTGTGGTTGACCTTAAATTACTGGTTTCTGTTTCTGGCTCTCCTGTTCCTCCACCCCAGGGTATATGAAGGGGGAAGGAAGGAGCAAGTATCTAGGGAAACAAGGGCAGGTGAAAGAGGGGAAGAACCAAATTTGAATTTGAATAGGGACGGAGGGTACCCGAGGAGTGAAGGGGAGGGGTTAGGGTTAGCATGCTGGCCTAGGGGAGCCCTGATTTGTAGTACTTGCCAGTTTCCACATATAAATGCTTCCACCATGGCTAACCTCAAGCTACCAACTCAACATTTGAGCAAGTTGTTGGGAAGAAACACACACAATTAACTTTCAGGAACCAGTTCTCCTTTTTCACTGCAGAAGGAAGAAACTGAGGGTTAGAGATTAAAGGACTTGACCAAGAACAAATGCATCCTCGGTACACTAAACAGAGTAAATTTCAGATTATATTTAGTATAAATTCAGTCACATAAAAAAACACATCTATGTATAAATTAACTGTATGTAAATGATAGAAAGAAAGTCCAGACAGCTATGCACCAAACTATGCATAGTGATTTTTGGGGGGGGAAGGAAATGAAATACAAATGAAGGTGGCAAAGAGTTTTATTTTTTATACTCTATATTTCTATATTGTTTTAGATTTTTGTTTGTTTGTTAGTTTTTTTTTTTTCACAATGAGCCTGTAATTATCCATTCCTTGTATAACTTAAAATAAGAATTTTAGGGATATGATTAGATATTTTATTATGCAGCCTTAACAGATAATGATCAAAATTTTTCAGTAATGGACTTCAGAGGGGACTGGAAAGCATCAGAGAAAGAGAGAGCGAGAGAGTTTGAGAGAGAAAAAGACTATCTATTGATGTAGTGCCTCCTCTACCAGGTCCCTTAGCAATTCTTTTTTCAAATAATTTCTCTCTAGAGGCTAAACTTGAAGTATTGAACATTAAATGTCTTATATTCTCTGGTTAATTGGAAAGGCCAGTTGCTTTTTGAGTAGACTAATATTAAAATGAACCTTGAATCCCATATGTAAACCAGGGCTCATGTCTTAGTTTGTCAATACTTACTGAATCACTTAGCTCAATTGGCTAAATCTGGGGTCAGCACAAAGCACGCTTCAAATTGTTAACCTCTTATTCTCCAGGTATGTATCTGTGTGTGTGTGTGCGTGTGTGTGTGTGTGTGTGCGTGTGTGTGTGCATGCGTGTGTGTGTGTGTGTGTGTATGCACAAGCCTGTGCATGTGTTGGTGGGGGTGCTTTTGGTGACTTAGGCAAAGTAAGGGAAAACAGAAAGGCATTCGACCAACATAGTTTTCTCACATATTCCACAAATTAATAATTAACTTGACCTGACACATTCTTTTCCTAAGGGTTAAGAGTCATCAATATTTTAACATAAATTAATTTAGCTAGGCAATTGTCTTGCTTTTATCCTTACAACAAAATCTTAAAGAATGAAATTATTAATTAGAGAGGAGGGGAAAGTATTTTGTAATATGGGACACCAAGTTTGGATGGGGAGACAGATCTCTAGAGTGGTTTGGTCGGAAAGGCAGTCTAGATATGAATCTGAGCTTTGCCATCTGCTAATTTTGCTTCCTAGGTTAAATTTCTTGACCTTTCAGATGCCAAAGTTTCTCTACCATCAAATAAGGATTGTATAAATTGCAGGATGGTTGTAAAGACTTGGATGTAAAGCACCTGGGTAGAGCCTGATAGCTAGTGATTGTGCAGTAAATAGTAGTTATAATTTGGACTTGAAGGAAACACTCGGAATCAAGATATATTGAAATAAGCTTCAACTCCATAAATAACTTTTTTTAAAAATAATCTTCACACAAGGATATGCTTTTATTGATTTTTTAGAGGGGGAGAGAGAGAGAGAATGAAACATCAATGTGAGAGAGAAACACTGATCCGTTGCCTCCCTAACACACCCTGACCAGGAATCGAACCTGCAAACTTTTGGTGCACAGGATGGCGCTCAACCAACTGAGCCACCTGGCCAGTGCGCCATAAATAACTTTTAATTTAAGCACCTACAGTTTAAATTATCACTCAGATGTCAACATTGGAGCCAGCCGCTTTCTGAAAATGGGGTGCTTAGTAATAGGTATATGGGAAGCTGAAAGGCACAGAACGGGATGTGGAAAGAAGACAAAGGAAAACTCTTTGGTGACAGAGACTCTATAATACCTGTCTCTCAAATGTATGCCTGTGGGCAAGAGGAGATAGAGAACTGGTGATGGCTGTTCACCATACCCCTCTAACTCAGAAAACAACCCCAGTGTGAAGCCCAGGAAAGTTGGTTCCCAATACCATTTTTCTAGAGCAAGAACATGGCATGTGAATGTGTACTGTGACTCATCCATAAATAGCAATGATGGTACTGATAACAAATTAAATGAGGGAGGCCAGTCCTCCTTGGGAACTCTCAATTCAAATAGAGGGCATTTGCACTGAGAAGAATGGAATGTGTGAAAGGCAGAGTCCACAGACAGCAGGAAGAGATTAGTTTCTGTCATCAGTCATCGCTGACACTGGGCATTTCTGAGATTGTTGTGATGGTCAAGGAAAAAGCCTTAGAGGAGAAAATGAATCTTTTGGAAAGATGTGAGTTTGCTTAATCTGGAAGACAGAGGAGGGGTTTGAAGGAGGATAATAAGACTGGAGTGATGGGGAAGATTACTAGGAGAGGATTTTGAACTGACTGAAGCAAAGAGAGGAAGGAAAATGAGTTGCAATAGTTGAGGTACAGCTTGACACTGGTGAAGGTGGTGTGAGGACGATGATGACAAAGATTTCAAAGATTTGTAAAGAGTGTAACATTCAACTGCCCTCACAGCTTACAGATCACTTTCACGTTCATCCTTTCACTGATTTCTCCCCATAGTGCCCATAGTACATAGAGATGGTCAACAAACTCACCAAGTGAATGCATTTCATTAAAAACCTGTCAATATCAGGATTGGCATGGGTGGAGACAGGAGTGTGGGGGTGGAGGGTGGAGGGTGGAGGGGTTCTAAACGACTTCGGATTCATTACCACTTTAAGTGTGTTAAGTGTCTGGTAAAACAAAGATTTTGCTATTAAAAAGAACAGTTAACTGTATGGTTTTTCTAGGATCATGAATTAGCCCCAAAGTGGCCCTTTATATCATTCAGGTAGAAGCTCCATATTCCAGGTGGCAATGGTGAAAATCCAACCCACTCAACAATGGTCATTCAACCTGGGTAACCCATCTCTGTACACTGGCCATTTCCCCCCTCTACTAAACATTATTGTGAAATACTTGAAAATCTAAATTAAAATAGTTGCTGTAAAAGCAGACATAAAAAATTAAAATGGCAAGGACAACTGCTAGCAAAAGCACTGTAGATTCGACAAATTACATTGAACTCCACATTAATTCTCTGAAGGAACTTAACACAACTTCTCCCATTCTGACTCAAAAATTAATTTCTGTATATTGTCCTTGAGATTTGGATTGAGAATGAAAAGGAGAAAAGTGTTGAAAGTGTGAAGATTTTATATGAATTAATCAACCAAGAGTTCAGACACTGGGGACTGAAGATTAAACTTTATAGTTTAGAAACCCAAGGACAGTACTTTTTCTGTGAGTGTACCTCACATTAAAAAAAGAAGTCTCTGCTGATATATGTCTCATTTACAACATTCAAGTGAGGAGGTAATCTTTCTGATAGACCGATGAGAAGGTACAAAGAAGTTAAACAATTTATAGAAAAGTCAAGGAGGAGTCAAAATTACAATAATACGGCCCATGTGATGGCATTATCTGTATTCTAGATGCAAAGATAATTCGTCTCTCTGTCCTCATGTTAAAGCCTATAGTGAGTGAGACTTTTCAGCCTTAAAAACTCAGAGACAGAAAGTTATTATCCATTGGGTTTGGGTATTCAGAAAGAAACTTTGAAGGCCATAGTCACTGCTGTGCTATTTCAGGAGTAATGGCACTTTCACAGACCTATGACCATCTCTGTCTACTGCTGACAGCCTGGTGAAGCTGTCAGCCACTGCCTGAAAGAATTCAGTCTGCAGAATCTCAAGTACGAGGCTTGCACTTAGGTCCACCTGCCCTGGTCTTCCTCAGGCCCAGTCAGAAGTATTCTATGGGACTAAAGATACCGGTTAGCCTACACGCCTCACTGTGTGGTAAGAGCTTACTTTGTAAGAGTTGTCTAGTTCAGATATCACAGGGTATCTGAGCCTTTTCAAGAGAAAAATCTTTTTTTTAAAAATGTGTGAGCAAATGAACCTATAGAATCTGCTAGTCTTTATCACTTCTAAGCACTAGTTGACTTATGAAATAGTCCAGAATACCACATGTTATGATTAGGGTTGGGTTTCCTGTTCCATAGAGAGAACAAACTTTTCATTTCTGTACAAAGTAGTGTTGGTGGACTTGCCATAAAAATGATGCTGGGGTAATTCATTCTGTTCTAGACTTTAAGACCCTTCAGGACATGGTAATTTTTCCCCCTGCACACCTCTCTAAAACCCCCATATTGCTTGGTCTGTGGTAGATATTTTTTATATATTCAAGCAACAATTATTATACACCTCCTCTGTGGTTAGCCAGGTTGAAAAAAAAAATAGTGTAGGATGTGGTCTTTGCCAAAGACTTCACAGTGGAACTGAGCTTACAAGAAAGAGCTAAAAACATGTGCGAGTATAATATTATACAAGGAAACTATGCATCTAAGTATTAAGAGAGGGTCAACGTGACTGTAGGGCTGGAAACCTTGAGAAGTAGATTTCTCCACTTTTCAGAGCTTTCTGAATGTTCTATTCCTTCATTCTTCCTATATGTGGAAAACCCCAAATAAAACAGAATTTGTTCACACTTAAAGATACTGCAAATTTTCCACTTCTGAGAAAATGGAAGAGATATACTTTTCCCTATTCACCCCACGAAATACAATTAAAAGCCCTGGACATTTTATGTAAATCAGACATAAGAAGACCCTGAAAGGCAAAAAGAAGAAGATGGACTTACTGTAATAGGGACATCAGAATCTGAGGAACGATGTGGTGGTAAGTTCCCTGGGTTTCTTTTTGCTCATTTATCCCAGGCTTAGAACTGAAGAAGCCAGGAACTCAGAAACACCAGTGAGCATAGATGAAAAAATCTCCAGTAAAAGCCTGCTCCCTCTAGCCAAAGGACAAGGAAAGGAGCAGCCAGGAAAGACAAAACTGTAGAAACTAATTTGGCTCTACCCATACCCATACCAACAAAAGTCAAGTGGGACCCTAGACTTTTATCCTCATGAGTTTGTAATGAGGTGCCCCAATACTCTTGCTAAGGGGGGTGGGGTCAGAGAAGGCAAAGGAAGGAGCTGGGATGTTCTTTGGCGCTGACTGGAATTGAGATTTCATTGTGATTGTGGAAGATCATTTTCAAAATGTTTTCTGGTATCCTGGGCGAGAGGTACATAGGATCACTCTGAATTATTTCTCACCATTGCATATGAAGTTACAGTTATCTCAAAATAAAAAGTTTAATTAAAAATCAAAGGAATTGAAGTATTTTTGACAGTTGGGAGGCCTCTATTAGGAGAGACATTTTCATTCCTAGGATAATTCAAAATAATAACTTAAAAGTTAGGAGTGCGTATTAGTTTCCTGCGGCCACTGTAATAAGTTACCTGAAACTTGGTAACTCAAAGCAGCAGAGATGTATTCTCTGACAATTCTGGAGGCCAGAAGTCTGAAATCAGTATCTCAGGTGAAAATCAGGGTGTCAGCAGGTTCTGGTGGCTGTGGGCATTCCTCGGCTTGTGGTCTCGTCACTCCAATCTTCAAATCTTTTTCTACTGAATCTTCACATTACTTTATCCTTTGTGTGTACATTAATTCCCCATCTGCCTCTCTCATAGAGACACTCTGTGTACTTAGGGCCCACCAGTAATCTAGGATGATCTCTTCTTCTCAAATTCCTTAACTTAATCACACCTGTAAGATCCTTTTTCCATAGAAGTTTACATTTACAGGTTGAGGAGCTAGGACCAGATATCTTATTAGCAGACTATTTTATTTTCAGAATAAAATATTACCCTACCCTGCACAGCATGCTAAGCAATCCACTGTGTAAATACAGTGTAGTATATTTAACAAATCTACAATTTACAGAACACTCAGGGTGTTTTGTTTGTCTTTACTATAAACACTAATAAGAGTATTTTTGCATTAACAAATATTTGTTTGAGCTTCTACTCTGTGTCAGTTTCTTTTTTAGGCAATGGGGATAAAGCAGTGAACAAAACAGGCCAAAATCCCCCTCCCCCCCCCCCACCCCGTGGAATTTATGTCCTAGTGGAGGAGGAGAGACATGGGCAATGAGTGAATATATAAAACATGGAGAATGTTAGTTGATGACTAGTGCCATAGAGAAAAATAAAGTCAGGAAGGGGGATAGGAAGTACTAAGGAGCTGGGTGTTGCAATTTTAAATAGAATGACGAAGGAAGATCTCGCTAAGAGGTTGACAGACATCTGAGTAAAGACATGAATGGAGTTTGGGGTTTAAGCCCTATTTATTTATTGTGAATCGGAGTGTGGCCAAAGCAACAGCAAGTGCAAAGGCCTAAAGAACAGCAAGGACTCAGGGTGGCCAGAGTGGAGTGAGGGGTTGGTAGGGGCTGAGATGGATCTCTTAGAATACTTCTTTACTTATTTTCGATGGGGTTAAAACTGGGATTATTGATTTGTGAATGGTCCCATTCTTTGCCACCACCCCTCTTCATAGTTTCAGTCTTCCTCAGTCCTCTGCCCTTAGGGAAGACACTTTCTTGGTCTTCTTGGACCAAAGGGAGAGAGGAGAGTTGCTTGGGGCTAGGTGGGAGGAGCACTTTAGGGCAGAGTCTTTGAGGAGCTCAGTTTCAAAATACCAGGGCAGTATATTAGGGGAGAGGATGAGCAGGAATCTGATATATAATTTTGTGAGTCCATCCTTTCCGTGGTGTCTGACACAAACAAGTACCAGTGTGAGTTATTGGGAAATTACTTTGAACTGTGAATTTACTTTGAATTACATGACTGTATATTCTAGGACACCATCTGGGAACTGAGCTGTGTGGGGCATGGCCTTTTTTCAGGATAAATTCCTACAAGTAAAATTGCTAGGCCAAAAGGAACACTTTAAATTTTGGTACGCAATATCAGATTCTCCCCCTAAGAAAGTTTATGTTAATTTACACCCCAACAACTTGTCTCCTACAATTTCACCACCCTGCTGTTAGCATTCTTAATATTTGTCAATATGATATAGGAAGAATGAGTTCTCAATGGTAGTTGATAAATTTGCATCTTGGTAAGGTGAGCACAATGTTTTTTCCTATGTTTATTGACCATTTGTATTTCCTCTATGGCAAATTGTCTGTTCCTGCCCTATGCCCTGTTTTCTATTGGAATGTGCATCTTTCCTTACTGAATTTGTTAGAACCATTTGTATTGGGGTAGGGGGGATATTTTGCTTTTGCCTGTAAAACACTGCGAGTAGGTTTCCCAGTGTATCTATTGTCAGGGGTTCTTGGGTGAGTGCGACAGAAAGTGACTGCCTCATCCCTGCAGAAAAATAAATGTTTTGAAAAGCTATTTGGTGAGCCACGGCATCATTGGAAAAGCTAGGAAACTGAACTCTGCAACTAGAGCAGCACTGAGAGAGGTGAGGCAGACAGCAGCCCAAACCACACCTAGGAACTGCATGATAAGGACCTGCTAATACTGACACTGGACACAGAGAGCCACCCTGGGCACCTCTGCCCACACTGGCTCTGCAGACTTGCTGCTACTGCCACGAAAATGGAGTGTCCTCTGTCCCTGTTCAGAATTCCAGGCTAGAGCCTCTGTCACACCTGCGTCCTGGCTGACAGGGAGCTGAAAAGGTGAATGGGGGACTTTTCATGTCCTGCGGTGCAAAACGAACCCTGCATTTCATCTAGCATCATACAGTAGAGAATTCCCCAAACATAAGAAGGGGAAGTCAGAGGCTAGGCAGAAAGAGAGAGAGATAGAGAGAGAGAGAGAGAGAGAGAGAGAGAGAGAGAGACCCTTATAACCAGCTTGTTGTTTCACTTTTAATTTTGTTTATAGTGCTCTTAGCTTTACAGAGAATTTAATTTGGGGGTGGTTATAATCTGAAAATGTATTCCTCTATGAGTTCTGGTATTAACAAGTCTGCCGTGAACTTCACCCTCTCTGCCTTCCCGCCTCTGAGCTGAACCAACTAGGTCTGCATTTTTTTAAGGACTTTCTGTGCCTGTATCAAGGGCTTCACAAACTATCCTTTGAGTTTTTAGGCAGCTCTGATGTCCCAGACCTTCCTCTCATGTCAGAGATGTCCTTGACCCTGAGACATGTGTGGTTCTGCTCTGACCTGAGGCTAATTATCTTAGGTGGTAGCCCTATCACCTCCTAGGCTGGGAAAATATTGCTTCTCAAAATGTTTAACATGCTGCGTTTTAGACAGGGGGATTTTTTTGACCTGTTCATCAACTGTGTACTTTTACATCCAAGGAGTCCCCAGCTCTCCTACTGCTTTAGGTGTATTTTATAACTCAGTTTCAATGGGCCTAGCAAAACATCGCGGGTTACTTGACATTCGGTATCTTAGGTATCAAACTGAAAAGCACCCAGAGGCTCATTTTCATGCAGTAAGCCTAAGTTCCCCTTTCCTACTCAGAGGGATATGGCACAGTCTTAAGGATGCCTTGGATATTTTTTACTGGTCTTTGAAGGCCTAGTCATCTTCGCTCTTCCTGTGTACATGGTTAGAATCTTGTCTACACCTGCCGAACAGACCTAACGTGTGATCGTCCAGAGGAAATTCTCTGCTCACTGGCTGTATCTTAAGAAAGCTGAAACACTGACCCCCAGTAATGGCCTCTCCCGACTCAGCTGTGGAAAAAGGGGGATGAATTAACGAGTGTGAAAGTGATGTGTCCACTCTTTCCACAGCCAGGATACTCCTTAAAGAGAGAAGCCCCAGCATGACACCATCAAGCATGGAGCTTGGGCCATTAGCCAGAGCTATGCCTGGAGTTGCTGGAGTCCAGATGTGGGACATCCAATGCAGGTGAGCAAGAGGCTTGGGAGACCAAAGTCCCTGTGGGTGATAGAGGGAACCCTGTCAGAATGGTAGAATCTGGAATGTTTGGAGACAAGCCTAAGCAGTATCCAAAGCAGGACTCTAGGGCAGAGAGGCCTATAATTCGGTGGATGGAGCAGGGCTACTGTCCTGGGGCTCAGGGGTCGGCAACCGTGAGGACTCGAGGCTCCGGGCAGCTCATCACCGCAGAGCTCCGGGCAGACTGCGCAGGTTGGAGACTTGATCTCCAGCGTAGGCGAACAGGCAAGGGGCTGAGCCAGAGGAATGAAGAAGTTCGTTAGGGGAGAAGTAGTCACCTGCGTGGCCTATACAGCCAGCTCAAAGTAGGTGTTTAAAAATGTTAGTCATTATTACTACCCGAACTGGCACAAACAATCAAAGCAGAAGAAGCCACAGGATGGTCCTGATGTGGAATCATCAAAGTCATTCTTATTCTTCAGTTCCCTCTGAATAAGGACAAGACTGGTCAGCAGTCTGGGGTGAGGCTACGCTTCCAGATGGCTGCCACGAGGCGGAAGAGAGCCGCAGAGGAAAGGAACACATTCCAGCCAGTGCAGTTGGGAGAGGGGCGTTTTCTTCTTTGGCAAACTGATGTGCAGTCATTCTGCTCCATGTCGTGCCCAGAATCCCTGGCCTGGGGCCTGTGTTAGAGACGTGAGTAGTGGGAGAGAAGAGTCTAGAAGGCTCTCTGCTATCCTGGGGACTCTGGGACTCTGGCTCCTCGAAACTTCCGGGATGTGCAGTGGCTACGAGAATGACCATCCGCCTCTGTCCTCATGCTGGCCCTCTTGGTGGGCCTGCAGGTCCCCAGAGTGAAGATGGAGTTTGAGGCTCTAAAGTTCAGAGTACAGACTCGATTCCACAAGTCGTACCATCATGGATCCCTCCCATACACATTACAGACAAAACGGCTTTAAAAAGGAGTTATTTGCAATAATAATAATGACTACCATTGTTGGAGAGTTGGATCATGTGCCGGGCACTGTCTGTGTACCTGGGTGCCACATACTGATGACCCACTTCATTCAGTCCTATAACAACTCTGTGGGACGTCCTATTATTGTTCTCATTTTGCAGATGAGGAAACAGGCTCAGGAGGGTCAAGTAACTTGCTAAGGTTGAACGGCCAGCAAATAGAGCCAGAATTCCAGCTCAAGTAGTTCAATATTTGAGCCTGAGCTTTTAATGAGAAGAAATAAAAAATGCCTTGGAGTTGCCATGCGAAAGGAAATACTGCCTTTTGACAGAAGTGAAATATGTGCTATTTGCTCCCTTCCTTGGTGAGCTGACACCAACTTGAAACATTTGTTGCCCCCGTGGGCAGCATCTGTTTTGGTCCTCCAAGGACACTGATCCACTCTGTGGAGACTCTCTCTGGGAGAAGCCGAAGTTTCTTACAGCTTCTGGGATCACAAAACCCTTTTCAACAAGATCCCTCAGGCCCAGGCCCCTAAAAACTATGTAATAAATTTACCATCAAAACAATCTCACTTGGTCCCTCTGAGACCATTATGCTACAAACAAAGGTAACGTGATATTCCAATAAATATTTCTCTTGTGAAGTCATTAAGGTTTTCCCCCCTACACTAAACTGTATTCTTCAAATTTAATATAATTTCATAGTTCCCATAAATCATTCATGGGTATATATCCAACAGTCAAGTGTTCTACATCCTGTCATTTGAATAAGAATAATTATTAAAGTTTAGGCTGCGTCTAAAATGCAAAGCATCTTATTGTTTTTATTATTTAAAAATGTTGCAATAAAATATTTTAAAACGTTATAGCAATTATCGTTTCATTGCACAAACCTGCATTGTCAACGATACCACATTAAAATGTTAAATCACTGTTTTCCTATCAAATTACACACACACAGAGAAACCGCTAAAATTCCTCTTTCGTGCAGTGGATTTCTCTGCCACATTCTAGAACACGTGCTCTGTCATGGTTGAGAGGCACTGCATTGCACAGGAAACACCCCAAGTTTTGGAGGTCCCAGGGTTGAAATAACAGAGGTCTTCATTATTTTTAAAAATTGGGATAATTAGCTATTTTTCTGGGTTCCCAAACTCAAGCAGGACATCAGTGGGAGGCTAGCAAAACATGAGCAGCTGGGCTTACAAAAATGAAATGGTTCAGGGAAGCCATTCTGGAGGTTGTGTGCTTTGGGCATCAACGTAGTGGCCTCTCTAGTCCTGCTGGGCCGCTGCGCTGGGCTCGCACTGCTGGAGGTAACAATAGAATTTGAGGGCAGCTCTTGTTGCCCTAGGACCAGTGTTAATGAGGAAGAGGCAAGGAGATAGAGATACTGCATTCAGGCCCTTGCCTCTCAATGACTCCTGCATGGTTCCCACAATTTCATCTGTAAAACCGAGCTGCGTGTCTTGATCACACTGAATATAATCATTACACAGAGGACTTTGATCTGGGACTTTGTCCCATTAGGTGATTACAAAACAAAAAAGTACATTTTTAATAGATTTCATGAGGAGCTAATTGTATATGACTCTAGTTGCTTATGGGACTCTGTCAGATGAGGTCCACACTGGGTCATTAACTTACTTTTGAGCCCTTGAAATCACACAAACTTCTTATCTATGCAGTTTTTGAAAACAGGCTTGTTATTGGCAAAACTGAAAATCATCTGAATAGTACCAACAGGTTATGCTATAAACCAACTGCACTGTTAATGGGGGTTGTCAGACAGAAACTAGCAAGTTTATGGGTGGCTGGTGAATACTGGACTAATTGAGTTATACTGGTGTTATTTACATTAATACATCAAATCAGCCTTAAGGGATACTACAAACTGAAAGCTTATAACCTAAAAGAAATTTAATTTATTAAGATTTTCTAAGAGTGAAGAAGTAGCTCCTTTTATCACCCCCCTCCTCATGCCCCTCCCCCCCATTAACATTTTTGTTTAGTTCCTGTGTATCTTAGGTTTGATTTCTCAGGAAACAGACAGAGATGAAGATATATATACAAGCATTTTTATCAGGGTGTGCTTTGGAAAACAATGCTTGTAAGTGGGTAAGGAAAGTAGATTGAGCAGGAGGAGATGTTGAACTGTAATGCAGTTACAAGGCCTCAGCCAATCCTACCAGATGTCCGAATGTGGATGGCCTGTCAGAGAGGGAGCTAGGGCTGGGTTCCCTTTATCAACCAGTCATTGGATATGGGCTACCCCTGTGGAAAGAAACATAACTTCCGGCAAGACAGTTTCTTTAGCTAAGGCAAATTCCTGGAGAGGGACTCAGCTATGAGCCACTTACAGGTAACACCCTACTAGCTGGGAGAGTAAGTGTGAATGGAACACCATAAAGCCCACTATGCTGGGTAACGTCGCGAACTCCCCATGTGGGAACTAAACTCAGCCTCCTCTTAATAAGTTAAATTTTCCTTCTGACTTTCCACTCTTTGTTATCAGCATCACCATTTTTCCTTACCCAAGGTAGTAGATAGAAATCTGAAGATTTCTAAAAATTGCCTTAGGCAATTTTTAACAGTCTGTCACATTTAATTTCCAGCATATTTATCCTTTTAAACAATTTTAAATAATTCACTACAAAGTGAAATCTGGCATAAGTCCTATCTGTCTTTTACTCCCTGAATTACTGAAGAAGCCAAAGCAACAGATTTCCAGGCAGTTTCTAGGGCCTGGTTTGGGGACTGGTGATAAACGAAGGAATGGGGAAGTGGCGGTCTCTTTTCCTATTTTAGAGAGAAAGCTTGAGTCGTTAGTTGGGCAAAGAAATACTCAACTGTTCTCTGGAAGTCCAACTCTGTTTATAAGAATGTAAATGAATGACCTTAAAAAAGAATGTTGTTATTTTATGTAAAAAAAATTTTCAGCATGAGCTAAATGTTTTCAGAGATTTAGATTTTTGAAAAAAACCTAGCTAGTAATAGTGGTACAACCTCCCCTTCCACTAATAGAACTATGCTGTCAAAGTCCTAGCTGCCACTCCAAACACTGTCCTCAAAGTACTTGCAGGGAAACACAGGGGATATTAAATTATCATGTAATTAAATTAAATTATCACTTTTCAATCCCATCAATAAGGTTAAGATGGCACTTCTGTTATGAATCCTTGCTTGCAAATCCTTTTACTCCGGGATGAGAATTCCTTCCTGGCAGAAGCAGTTTTGGCTTAAAGGTGAAGTTGTAGATTACACGATCATACAAGGGTTCTTGCACCCAGAGGATTCGAAAGACAACAATGAAAACTCAGTTGTTTTTTAAGATATATGATCTTTGGTTTTTGAATAATTTTATTTGCCCAAAACATATTAATGACTTCACATTCTATATGTAAAACTTTTTGAAATCTCAAAAACACTTTTCTTGTTGAGTAGTAAGTGGGATATTTTAATGTTAAGAACTTTTAGTTATGAGAAGAAGTATCTATTTCTAAATGAATGGCCCAGAAACCAGTACTAATGGTTTGAAGCAAAATCAGTGGGGCCCACCGGACTTTGTCAACTCTTCTATACCTACTGTATACCCAGGACTTACAAGATACCATAATGATGTTCACAGTGCAAAGAAAACATAATCTTAGATTTCTAATCTTAGATTTTTAATAATATAAAAAGGAAAACAGGGCAGAAACACACTTGGGGCTCAGTTTTTCTCTTTAAGCCCATGTGGTCTCTTAAGCAAGTCCCATTGGGTACAAGGAGAAGAGAGTGTTCCTCCAAGAACCACCCCTAAAGTCTCTAGGGCTACAAGGAGCCTCTGTAGCTGACACAAAGAAGTTCCCCCAAGTACACTTTAGATGAATGTGTTTGTGTCTGCACAGGAGAGTGCACATTCTCATTGCAGGAATGCCTTGCAGTGAATGAGCCATATGAGAGAACCCAATAGGATGGTTTCATCTATTCTCCCCTTTTCCTTCAGACTCTCTCTAGGATCTGTTTGGATAACCTATGTGGCAATGGATGGATGCATAGTGGCACACATAGTGGACACAGAGAGGCCTGCTGGAAGACATGTGATGATAATAGGCCAACATCCTTGGAATGCTTTGGAGAAACCATCTAAACAAGGGGCTATTGAAAGGATGGTTTAAAGCAGAAATTCTCAAATGTTCACCTGAAGAGTATGTTAAAACACAGATTTCTGAGCCCCATCCCCAGAGTTTCTGACTCAGCACATCTGTGGGGGAAAGCATGAAAATTTGCATTTCTAACAAACTCCCTGGTGGTGGTGCTGCTGCTGGTTCAGGGATCACACACTGAGAACCCATGCTATAAAGAAAAGAGAGCCTCTGCCATTCTCTTCTGAGGTCTTCAAATTCACTCAGGTTGCTGGGCCCAGTGCTGAGGATGACTACCAGGTGGAGGTGAGTGACTGTCTTCAGGGTGATGATTACAATGTCCTGAGAAGAGCCAGTGGTCTGAGATGGGAGCACAGAGCACGGAATACATCTGCACTGGGACATTGGGAAAGCAGACAAAGAAATTCCATTTGCTCTTCTGCTTTTTTGTAAAAGGTACAGTAAAGTTGTATAGATCCCTCTCTTCTCATAAATGCCGCTTATTTTTATCTGCATGAAATATTGTTCCCTTGTGGAACTGCTCTTTCCCACTTCAATCATACGTTTTTGGTGGGTTTAGAATCAGATCATTATGCTCCTAGGCCACAGGGGTGATTGTGACCTTATTTCCTTGGCAAATATTCCTTTGGCACATGACCAAAGCCTAGCCAACCAGAGTTCCTCCCCAAGAAATTGGCAAGTTTTACTGGTAGGGGGAAGTTCACAATTATTTCTGGCCACAGAACTGTAAGAATGGGTTCAAGAACTGGGTTCCTCCACCCTGTAGACTGTGCAAGATAATGAAAAAAAGACAGAAGCCGACAAGAACCGTGTCAGCAATGCCTCTGCTCTTAGTCACAAAGGACTCAGAGCTATTTGGGTTTGCAACAATTTTTTCAGTTCCGCATTCTCTATCAGTATAGTTCTTACTCTTACTCCTCGCCCATCTCCCTGCCCCACCCCTGCATTCATTGTTGTTTTGTTTTTGCTTAATGTGGTTTTAGTTGTGTTTCTGGCCCTTGCACAGGAAAGCATCCTGACTGGTATCCCTCTTGTAACCAATCCATCAAGGACAGAAGTAGGAAAAATAAACAACGGAAGGGTGTTGGTGGTGTGATGCTCATGTGTACTGCCAAGCTTTTGCCCCTGCAAGGAAAAGAGCATCACTCAGGTCTTCCTAAGAAAAAGTGCAAGGACACAGATATGGAGACTTAAAGCCACCGAAAAGCTGAGACAGGTTTAGAGCCAGCTACTCCGTTGGTCTCTCTCTTCTGGCCTCTCCTCCATGTCATCTCTGCTCCTCAGAATGTCTGTTCTTTTCTCCATTTATTTCTATCTGATCAATACTTCTCTGACAAATCCCAGGAGTTCAGATAATTACTCTGCTCTTCCTACTATGTAGAGCCCTTTGTTCCCGGCTACTTGTGGCCACTCCTTGGATGAGGCACCATCTCTAGTCCTATCAGGGTTCCCCCGGAATCACAGTAACAAGAGCTGAGGAATGAAGGATGAGGAAGGCACTCCATTGCGTCCATTATAAGAGATGTGTTCCAGAATACCAGGAATGAAAAGTCATAGTCTGAAACATCAAACAAATATTAAATAAAAACATTTGCTCCAGAAAATTGAACGTGCATCAGGAAGGTGGATATAGAGGAGATAGAGGGCAAGGACCTGCTGAAGTGACCTGGGCCAGAGTCAAGTGCTTCAGGTCCTAGAAAGGCAGGGAGACCAACGTGAGTACTTTCCAGCTCAGAAGCTTGAGGCCTCTCACAGCCACAACAAAGCCATTGGCTGCCTGTTTGGCTTGACTTCTACTACCTGACAGGATGGGGGAAACTGGGGATAGTCCCATGCATTCTACCCTTTCTGCCATCTCTCCAAAAGACTGAGGGGTCACACAAACCCAGGAGGGGTTCTTAATAAGTGACCTTGGGCAAGTTTCCGAGCTTCTGAAGCCTCCCTTTCCTCATCTGCTTTCATAGGGTTGTGAAGAGCAGATAAGACAAAGCCTGGGAAGCTGTTAGCCTAGCTCCAGGCACAGATAGTGCTCATTGAATGCTAGTTATCATTGCTATATCATCATCATCATCATTACCATCATCATTTTCATTATGATACTTTCAAGGTGAGTGAATGTAATGTGACTCCAGGGATACATTTGTGAACAAAGCTTATCTCTACCTGTTTGCTAATACTAGTCATTTTTCTAGCAAGCATCTCTCATTTACAAATGAAATTAAAATCCAAATATATTTAAATTGTACGGCTATATGTTCAAAGTGAACACTGCTTTATATATAGCTTAGAAGGATTTTTAAGAAGGAAAGAGAGGAAGGAGGGAGGGAGGGAGGGGGGAGGGTTGGCAGGGAGAAAGGAAGGAGTTAAGAAAATCACTTGTAAAAGTCCTTTTCCACTTGTAAGATTTTATACTTTATTATAAGAGATTCCTATTGTTAAATGAGGTCTCAGTGCAACAACAAACAAAAAATATACCAAAGCCCAGCCGGTGTGGCTCAGTGGTTGAGCGTCAACCCATGCACCATGAAGTCACTGTTTGATTCCTGGTCAGGGCACGTGCCCAGGTTGTGGGCCTGATCCCCAGTGTGGGGCATGCAGGAGGTGGCCAATCAATGTTCTCTCTCCTCAATTTTTCTATTTCTCTCTCCCTCTCCCTTCATCTCTCTCTAAAACTCAATAAAGAAAAAAAAAATACCAAAAATTCATTTTATTCTGTAATACAGACTATCTGGGTATATTTACCTATGTGAAATCATTTATTTGATCCAACATGCCCCTAGCATCATCAATAGTTTACTTGAAAAAAGATAAGAAAAGGTTGGGAGAGTGTGGTTTAAATATAATCTGCGATTTAAATTTTTAATTTTACATATCACCATGCTGTTCCATTATATATGCAGAAAGTGAAGAATAGTATTCTTCAGACTTGAAGAATCCATGTTTCTTGGCATGGACAACCAATGTTATATTTAAAATATACATATATAATATGAGACCCATTATCTAATAAAAATCATGAAATTTAGCTTGTTCAGTTTGTAACTTATAATAACTGGAAGTTGATCAAAGAAAACTTTCAATTTTAATACATTGTTAGCATTTTTATGGATAAAGTTTAAAATGTATGATAAAAAATCCAATATACAGTAATTGAAACATACAGTCTGACCTCACATTGCTCTGATAAATCTGTTCATTTCTGGCCATTTTCAGTGTTGCTATAGTGAACAGTGTTGACAAGTGGATAAAAAAAGCTTATAAATGGAATTCTGATCATAGATAAAACTGAACATAAACTATCTCCCAACATTTCTGCATGTTGGGAGGCCCCGTTTGTGCCACAGATGGCCATCTCCCAATAATACATAAAACATTTCTTGCTGGAGCTCGGCACACATTGTTGAATGTACAGGTCATTTGAACAGAACAATAATTCAATTCACTTAATAATGACCTCACTGGGAACAAACACAGGCATAGTATGATGCCGTTAGAAGAACAAAATCATACCAGAGTTTTAAAAATGAAATTGTTAAAAAGCTGCCATGCTTTCTTGTCAGAATAGCATTTAAATGTATTCAGTGTTTAGCGACCAGACAGGCTCACTGAGATTTTTAGTCTCTTGGATTTTACGCATGTGTCTCCGCGGCACGTTTCTTCAGTTTTCAGGCTGGTAGCTTTCCTGGGAAGGTCAGTGGTGTCCACTGAGCCCTCTGTCGGCTTATTGGCTGAGCTCATTGATAAAGAAGCCTGGAGTTCATCGTTTGTTCTCCGAGAGCCGAGATGGCAGTCAGTGAAGGATGACTGCAGAAAGTTTCAGGACACATGGGAATCATTTAACCAGACCAATAAAATCAGCTATTTATGTAAGTAACAGTTATTACAACCACAACCATCAAAGCCATATTTTTCTAGAATAATTTTTAGGTTTAGGGCTAATTTTATTTCTTGCTCATAAGGCTTAAAATCCAGGTTTCCTTGCATTGAACCGAGCTAGGAGAAATCAGAATCTAGAGTGACCTCTTTTTAGCATCTAGATGCTTGCAAACAAGAGAGTTTCATGTTTTGACACCACTAATACACATGAGATCAGGCCCCACCTACCCAGAATTCTTAGCCATGATGTTCATTTCTATGTTTTAAAACTCAGCACAAGACATTTGAATCGAGGCACCTTATTGTCGTAGTTTTAACAATGTTCTCTTTTGTCATCCACATTTGCTGTAAAAGCACACTTAATAAACAGCAGGACTTTGCATATGTTTTTGTTTAATACATTTTATTATAAAGATCTTTAGCTTCTAGGATCCAAATCATAAACTTGCAGAATAGAGGGGTTAAAAAAAAAAAACCCACAGAGAATAAAGATATAATCTATTCAAATCATTAAATTATTTTAATTTTGGAGAAAAGGGGAAAATTTGTGTAGAAATTTTGTCAACAGTTGTTTTATAGTTTAGTTATTTTATTATTTATTCTTTTTACCCCCTCCATCTATCCAAGATGGCTTGAAAAAATGAAATCTACTTGCCTACAGAGTAATGCTTTTATGCTTGGGAAACACATTTCTTTATAGGAACTAACCCATTAGCTTATTTCTGTACCTGCCTCATCAATATCAGCTAGAATACCCTGTAATAGTGGCAATTTATTAACCTCTGCTGTATAAAAGCAGGAGAAAGAACACTCAGGCTATTTTCCCATGAAAATGGTGGTTAGGGGAAGGGTGTTTTAGGGATACAGTGGTGTGGGGGAAACGGAGAGGGGTTAAAGAAGCACAGTACATTTCCTACTGCACATAGATAAGTTTTAAAGATTATAGAAGAATCTATGATACAAACAAGACATCCCTTTTTCCTTTATCTCCCCCTCCCTCCTTTCACTGATACTTCTCCCAGAAGGCATAGTCTTTGCCTCTGAAAGAATTTACTATCTGAAGGAGAGAAAACATACAAGATACATGAATAAACATAAAAGGCAGCAGGTAATTTAGGGACCATGCCAATATCATAGGAGTTCAAAGACACTGAGATCAGCAAAGGCTTCTTGAAGGAATCGCAATGCTTGTGTGCTGATCCTGGTCCTGTAATAGTATAATAGGCTTTATCTCACTTATCTGTGAAGCTGAAGGGCGATTTCCCTTCCTCTCACTACCCTTGGGCGCTACTTTCTCTTTCCATGTCCCAAGATGCAGGAGATCCTTCTGCAGCTATGCCCACCATTTCAGTGACAACAGCTCAGCTCCTCAGTTGACCTGGAACCTGTCTACTGGCGGGGCAGGGCTTACAGAGGCTGAATAGGAAGCTGAAAGGTCCCTGTACCTTCCTCTCCGGGGAAAAGGAGGGAGGTGAGGCACAGAAAGCCACACTCTTCTTTGGGCTTTAGGCACTTGGAAAGGGAGAGCAAGAAGGAGGCAAAGTCCATTGAATGCTGCTAATAATCACAGTAGTAACATTTACACAGCACTTACTATACAGGGAACTGTTTAAAGCAGTTCACATGGTTTATTAATCCAGATGATCCTCACAACAACCCTATAAGGAAGTACTGTTAATGTCCCCATTTTACAGATGAGGCACAGAAACGCTAATTAACTTGCCTAAGACCACACAGCTATTTAATTGGCATAGTTGGGACCTGAGCCCAGACACAGTCGGACTCCAGCACCTCTTCTCTTACATGGTTCACAACCCAGACTGCACATTAGAATCATTTGGAGAGCTGTTAAACAATATTGACACCTGGGCCTCAATCCCAGAAATACAGATTTAATTGATCTGTAGTGGGGCCCCGGGCAGGAGTACTTTTTAAATTTCCCCAGGTGGTTCTAATGTGCAGCCAGGATCGCTAGCCTGCTATTCTACCGCTCACAATCCTGTCACCTCAGTATCTCTGTACCTCTCCTCTCTCCCCCTTTCTCAGCCTATTCTGCCCTAAACTTAGACTCTGCCAGGCTCCTTTTTCCTTTCCACACAAAATGGTCCTTGGGGTGGTCTTAAAATATGTCCACAAATTCTTTGACACTTCTCTCTTCAAAAGGCGGAGCCAAAGCCTCCCCCACCTTAGCATTGCCTAGACGTAATGACTCTCTTTTAATGAATGGGATTTTGTGGAAGTGATGGTCTGGCTTTCCAACACCAGGTCATAAAAGACATTGCAGCTTCCTCTTTGTCCTGCCTTGTCAATCGTGGATTGCTCGCTCTGGAGGAATCTCACTGTTATATCATAATAACACTCAAACAACCCTATGGAGAGGTCCTCGGGCAAGGAACTGTGGACTCCTGCCAACAGCCAACGGAGAACTGAGGCCTTTGAGCAAATATCCTTTGAGTGAGCCAAATCGGCAGTGAATCTCTCTGCCCCATTCAATCCTCAAAACGACTACAGCCCCAGCTGACATCTTGAATGCCACCTCCCGAGAGGCCCTGAACTGAAGGCATCCTGCTAAGCTGTGTCCAGATTCCTGGCCCTCAGAAACTGTGTGAGATGGTAAATGTTCATTGTTTCACACTGATGGATTGTGGGGTTGCTTGTTATGTAACAATAGATAACAAATACAGCTATCTTCATCCCACCCCACACCCAGGACCTCCCACATTGACTCGGAGAGGGGAAGTTGCCAAGGCTGCAACGCAACAGTGTTCTGACATCCCCAGGTGGAATTCTGAATGTATTTACCCTAGAAACATAGCTCCATGCATATTTATATATGTACATATATGCATGTAAATAGACAGGGAAAGTCTGGAAGAAACATGCCATACTATTAAGAGTGGTAGAGCCAGAGCTAGAATAGGGATTAGGATCAGGGTGGGGAGGAAGCCAAGGAGAACCTTCCTGCTGTATAGACAACTATGTTGTTTGGATATTTCACACTGAGACTATATCTATATGCATCACCTGGGTAATTAAATATATTTTTCCTACATAAAAATGAGGGAAGTAAAAAAAAAAAAAAGAAAGAAATGTAATCATACCTGCCCTGGCTGGTGTGGCTCAGTTGGTTGAGCGTCATCCTGTGCACTGAAGGGTTGCCAGTTTGATTCCTGGTTGGGGCACATACCCAGACTGTGGGTTTGATCCTGGGTTAGGTGTGTATAGGAGGCAAATTATTGATGTTTCTCTCTCTCTCCCTCTCCCTTTCTCTCTCTCTGAAATAAATAAAAACATTAAAAAAAAAAAGAAATATAATGGGTCTGGGTCCTTTTGGAAGTAACTTATTAGGAACACAGTTGTACAAGTATATTATGGATACAATAGTATTTTGTAGCCTGTACTGATGGCCTTAACAACAAATAGAACCCTGAATTGTATGCACTATAGTGATGAAGAATTAAATAACAACCCTCACATGTGTTTGATTCCTGGCTCTGATACTTCCTAGCTGGGCAAGTCATGTGATTAATTGTCCTGAGCCTGTTTCCTCATCTGTAAGGTCAGGATAATGGTATGAGAATTAAAGAAGCTAAATATATAGGGGGCCTCAGACAGTAAATGAGTCAGCATTTATTAAATGATAGTTATCATCCCATGAAAAAAAAAAGTCCTTAGTTCCGAATATATACATTTTCTGATTATTACATGTAAATAAATTGAGGGCTCCATAAATTACATATTTTTGTTGACTCACCTTTTGGGGGGAGCAAAAGGTTCATAATACAAAGTAGGCTTTCAAGACACATTTACTGCCTGAACATTGCACATTTCACAGTGGTCAAATATTTGTTTTCTATTTAATGTGATAAAGACCTGAACAATTCATATTCCACTGTTACAAAGAAGAAACTGCAGACACTGGAGATGAGCATATAAGCCCAAAGAGTTCAAACAGTGCTAGATCTGAACTCTACTGTATATTAGCACCAAAGAAAGTTGGACTAGCCCATCCTGTATACGTGTATTAGAGGTCACACACAGGGAGCTTACAGATCCCAGAATGTTAACAAAGGGTTATTTTTTTTTTTAACCAACACAATGTTTTTGAAAAGCATTTGAATTTTTTGGCCACATTTAAACTTGGAAAATACAATTTCAGATTGCTTTTTAAAAACAGACATTTCTGGCTATCTCGGGCAAGTTGGCTAAGACTGAGTCATAGATTCTTCTTTTGGTAGGATAAGGGTCTCCCAGAGGCCATGATTCCCGCTTGGACTGGCCTGAATCACTCATTAGGGTTACTTGCTTTCCCCAGCAGGCACTGAGTTTGCACCTCTGAAACTTTGGATGCTTGCTCCAATGCAATGAGTGTTATTGGGATAGGATGATCATATGTTTCTATAATTATAAAAACTGCCTAAGAATGCCTGCAATGTAGAGATCCCAGAAATGGAGGCCCTCTCTCTGTTTACTTTTTTAACAAACTGAAGAAAAGGAATGTGGAGCTCTCTAACATGTTTCCATGAAGAAATGAAGAGCTGCTATTTATAATCTACTGCACTTTTACAGTAAGCTAATATTTATCAGGAGGACCTCCCGTCTCTCAAATGCTCTAACATTGCATGTCATCATAGCTGATATATTTGTGTCATCTTTTCCATCTGACTAAGTAGACTGGGATTCTTTCCTTCTACATATGCTCAAATTCTACAAATGGAAGGAAAAGGAAACTATGGCCTTGCCTTTGGTATATAGAGAGCAATACTTATCAACTGTGGTGATACTGAGTTCATTTTTAATATCATGGAACCACTCATGAATCAATACCTGTCCAATGTTTGTCTAATAAATGTTACTGTCCAACCATGGTTAAAAACAAACAAAAAAACAAGTCCTATTTCCTTAAATCGCTTAAAGTTCTCTCCATGACAAAATTATTTCCCATAATTAACAAAAGCAAAATATAAATTTGTGGTGAAGAGAGTCTTTCATTTGCTAGTTATTGTTTTAGTCTAGGTCATTTCCTTCCAACATCTTATTAGGAAAACTTTCAAACATAAAAAATGTTGGAAGAATGGCACAGTGAACACCCATACATTTCAACACCCATACACTTACCATCTAGATTCTATCATTTGTATTTGCTATATTTACTTTATCACATATCCATTTATTACTCTATCAATGTCAATTCATCTTCATTTTTTTATTATATTTCAAAAGAATTTGCAGACATCAGTTCATTATACCCCCAAACACTTCAGCATGCATATCATTAGAGTTCAATATTTATGTGTTTTTAAAAAATTTATTTAGTATAGCAAAATATGCATAACATAAAATTTACTATTTGAATTATTTGTAAGTATACAATTCTGTGGCATTAAGTGCACCCATTGTTGTGCAACCAACACCGCCATCCATCTCCAGACCTTTTCATTTTCCCCAACTGAAACTCTATTCATTAGACACACTAAATCCTCAACCTCTCCTTTCCCTATCTCCTAGCAACCACTTTCTGTATATATGAATTTGACTACCCAAGGTACCAATATAAGTGGAATCATACAATATTTGTCCCTTTGTGAGTGGCTTATATCACTTAGCACAAAGTCCTCAAAGTTCATCCATGTTGTAACATGTGTCAGAATTTCCTTCTTTTTCCAGGCTGAATAATATTCCACTGTATGTACATAACACATTTTGTTTATCTATTTATCCATCAATGGACACTTGGGTTGTTCCACCTTGTGCCTTTTGCAAATAATGCTGCTCTGAACATTGAGTGTACAAATATCTGTTTAAGTCTCTGTTTTCACTTCTTTTGGGTATATTCCAGAAGTGGAATTGCAGGATCATATGGTAGTTCTATGTTTAATTTTTGAGCACTCTCTGGGTTTTTTATTTTAATGTAAAATTTAAACAGTGAAATGCACACATCTTAATCTACCATTTGATGGGTTGTGGCAAATGCATACTCTAGTGGATATTTTTTATTTCTGTTTTAGGTCCTCAATATATGTAAGAATGCTTCAGTTAGAATGCTAACACTTTTGTGACCAAAGTCCTGATGGAAAGAGTGTGGGCTTTGATGACACCAGGCATCCAGTTTCAGGATCTACTGACCTTATCTATTCACTTACTTTGAAATCTGTAAAGGATCTAACAGTCCTGAAATCAGGAATTTGCAAAACTAATTATCTCCATCTTCCACTTTATCTTGTGTAAGCAATGACCACAGTAGTTTCAAAGAGGGAGTTTTGAACAAAAAAATGAATTTGTGCTCAATTTTTTTACCTCTTGCCCATTACCAGGGATGAGATGCTCTCCCCCTATATCTATCATGTAGATTTTCCAGAGTCTATAATAAGGCTTATCTTGCAGATCAATAATTTGTATCATTGAAAATGAAAGCAACAATGTATATAGCATATTTTGCAATCAGATCTGCAAAAAGTTATAATAGTCTCATTGTGAAAGGTGTGAAGAAACAAGCATTCTCAGATACTGTAGGTGGCATTACATGATTTGCTAATGTATATTAACATTTTTAATATACCTTTTTCCAACCCCAAGAATTTCTCGTCTAGGAATTTTTCTTACAAAGACACTTGTACAAGTGCACCAAGATATATTTGTACACTTTTGTTCATTGCCACATGGCTTGTAGTAGCAAAAAATTGGAAACAACCCAAATATTAGTCAGTAGGTAACTGCTAAAAATAAATCCTGATATGCCCGCATTTAACCGGTATAACTTGCTTTACCAGCTTGGACACAAATAAGGTTACATCTTTTTTATTTTTTCAAATTACATTAGGCCCAAACATCTATGGGCCAGATTAGTGCCAGAGGAAGTCCACTGCCTGTCTCCTTTCTTAAAGCCCCTTCCCTCCCCTGAATTATACAATCACCCTGGGGCTTTACTCCTTGTAAAGTGGCCAGTCCTGCTTCTAAATGCCTCATGGAGAGAGAAGTAGGGAATCTGATTAGTCTATTTAGGAGCCTATTTTCAGCATCTGTTGTTTCTGTTTGCCATAATATTTGTTGAAAGCTGAAAAAGTAGTAGAGTCTAGAACTGTAAAATAAAGAATAATAATAAAAAAAGCATTGATTGGGACTTTGTTTTGAAAAAATTAAAGATTATCTTATCTTTACATATAATTTATCTTTGAAGATATACATATAACAACTCTAATTGCAACAATGCTCTACTTTTTAGAATAAACAAAGGATGAATCAAGTGTTGATTTGGTTAGGGGGATAATTTTCTAACAAAATTATTTGATAGCAAATTTGACACCCTTCACTTCACACTGACTTTTATAGCAGAATCATACAAAGGTCATTTCGAGAAAAGATGTGAGGGCTCCATCAATTTTCCTGAGAGCCTCTCTTCATCCTTTGATATTCAAATAATTTCCCTTTTGAAGAGTTTATCCTCTTATCATCCTTGTTGTTTTTCTCATCTTTAATTGTTAACTGGGCTAAAACTGCCAGATCCTCATTTGCTTATGGAACAGTTCTCCAAAATCACTTCCAATGACTTCATAAAATCCTGCATCTTTTGCAAGATTAGCAATTTTACATGGTAAATGAAATGCATTTTATTTACATTGTATTGTCGGATGTTTATAACATCTACAATCAGCAAAACTGACTGGCTGAACAGGGATCGTTGCTGGTATTAAGTTGGGAGCACTATCTGAGTGGGGACTAATTTAGTAAGTGGCCAGTTCATTAGTGGACATTTTCCTGTTATGACCAATTTCTGCTACCCTACACAACTTAGCAACTACTGGCATTCAGATAATGATAATGAATAGCTGGATAATGAAAAACTTCTGTACTATGCAGCACGAAAAAGGAATGAGGTGTGTGTTGACATGGAAAAAATGTTTACAACGCATTGTTAAATGAAATAAAGCCCGTTTCAAAAGGCTACGAGTAGTATAATCATCTTTCTATGAGATAATAATAAATGTTAGTGTATGCATCAAAAATATAAATAAATAAAACAACCTGGAGGAGTATACTCTGGACCATTAGTAGTCATTTCTAATAGGTGTGTGGGGAATGGGGAAAGCCCATCTTGATAACCTCATTTTTAATTAGTATCTATTATGCTTTCAAATATGATAAAAATCAATTAAAAATATTTTAACTAGTAGAACTAAGATAGGGCCAGAGGTAAAAACTAAAAAAACAAAAAAACAAAAAACAGCTGTGACATTACATTACTGTCCAAACAGGTTACTCCTAGAAAGAGAGTTTTATAGGCCCATTTTGAAGGGGTGTAATAGAATTCTTCGATATAAATGTGTTTTGTTATAAACACCCCAGGACTCTTTCTCAAAATAATCGAGCCACAGACATTTGCTGAGTGTCTGTTATTTTCAATGTGCTGTGTTGCACTTAGTGCTCAGAGGAATACAAGGCCTGCTGGAGCCCTTCCTCCAGAAGCTAACTGTCCTCGGTGAATGAGGTTAGGCAACGACATCTGGTTGTCAGTGACCAAGGTCTGAGCAAGATGCTACAACTGTGAGAAGGTGGAGAAATTGACTAGCTGATTTCTCAGAGTCTTTGTCCACACTTAGGGTTTTTTTGGGTCAAGCATTAGATGAGAGTCAAAACCCAGCATGAGATATTAACCTTCAGCCCTGGCCAGTTTGGCTCAGCAGTTAGAGCGTCAGCCTGCAGACCAGAGAGTCCCAGGTCCCTTCCCTCTAAGGGCATGTATCTTGGCTGCAGTTTGTCCCTGGCCCCGGTTGGGGTTGTGCGGGTGGCAACCAGTCGATGTGTCTCTCTCATGTCGATGTTTCTCTCTTTCTCTTCCTCCCTCTCTCCCTCTCACTCTATCTGAAGATAAATGCAAAAATGTCCTCGGGTGAGGACAGAAAAAAAAAAGATATTAACCTTCAGAGAAAAATGCAACCCTTTACCCTCCATTGGAGAGGAAATTCACATATTGGTCCAAAGGCTGGTTAGAGCTTCTCCTGATCTTATGAGAGCTTCAGGGTATTTTTGATGGGGATACTAATGAAGTGAGATGGTGAACCATGGGGTATGTATTTTTTTTTTTAAATCTTCTGCCCCATTTTATGCATGAGGAACCTGAGACTGACTCAAGGTTACACTGCTGTTCTAAGGACAGAACCAGGACTTGAACCCAGCATTTGTGACTGTAGAGCCTGCACTCTTAATTTTATGACCCACTCCTTCATTTCAGGTTACAGGCTCATCCACCCTGGTTCATGTGGAAGTAAGAGATGCTCGACATTGTACTAATCAATGTGTATGTTTACTGTGAAGTTTACCCTAGGAGGAAAGAGGAAACCAGCTGCATGAATGGAATTTGGAGAAAGGTAATAGCTCCTGGCCAACAACAAATAGCCATAAAATCTCTATAGTCTTCCTGTATAAGAGGTTGCCAAGATTTCTGTAGACTTGGTCTTCCTTTCCACTCCTGGAAATAATTCCTTTAGGGCAGAGTTGCAGCACATTAGCAGAGTAACACTTTCTCTTCTGCCTATATTCAACCTAACCTGTGGATAATCAGAGGCGCTTTGAGTTCTGAATTCAGCTGCAATAAAAATCATCCTAAAAAAAGTTGCTATTGAGATACTTCAGTTACGGACTTTGTATGGCATATTCAGTACCTAGGATAAAAGTGCTTTATATTTTCTATAGCATAACCTATAGTGATAATGTAGTGTGCCATAATATTTATCATTTAATTGTACCAACTTGTTCTTTAGAACTCCGAGCTACAAGGAAAGAACCACTTAGCTATCGTTAGAGTTTAGCTTGAATTTATGACCCATTCATGAAGAGTTAAAAAATTTTTTAAAAAGTGTACATTTTTTAGAAGAGAAAATATTTTGATCTTTTAGGTAAAATTTATATGTATTAGCTTTCAAAATAGTATCACAGAAGAACCAAATCTAGGAAAAATATAGTTTACTACTATGGTCATTATGAAATACAAGACAAATTATTTAGGTCACTTCCCTTGCTGCAGAGTGAAAACAAACTGCTTCTTACATCCGCTCTTGGGATAGTACATAAAATGCAAAAATATCCCTTTTTTATGAAATATGTCTGGGAGTCATTGCCTTGAAAAATTTCTAAAAAGTATTCTCAACATCCCAAACTATAGGAAAATAACTGTGGATAATGAGCTACACATTCTTTCTCTCCTTTTTTGCTCTCTTTATCTCTGAGAATGTGAAGACTTGGCATTGAACATTGCAGTGACTTATGGACAACCTCAAAGGTCGATGAAAAATAATAATTTGCAGTGTTGCTGAGGCAAGCATCAGAATCCCAAACATTATTGCCTGAGAACAAATCACTTGATTAGTGAGTGGGCCCCGCCATCCACCTGGTATTCACATCTTAAGCAAGATTTTATGGTTCTTTCTAATTGTCACATCTGCAATAAATCCTGCAAAGAGATAATAACTTTGTTTTTTGTGTGTGAAAAATGGCCCTGAAAAGAAAGTCAACTGCTAGTATAGTGCTACAAAGTGAAAGCATTTATTAATTTGCATGATTATATTTAGACAATTGCATGATTATATTTATATTTAGAATATAATTAGATGCATGACATTGAAGGCCTCTTGATATAAGTACAAATTTGAAGATTCCCTGTTTATACGGGCATTTCTCTGCAGATTGGCACATGATTTTTTTTAATAGAGATGGGAAGACCCCTTCTGTTGGGTAAGGGGCAAAAATAAAAAATATATTACTATGATATTTGGGGGTGGGAGGAGACAAGCACCTTTAGAAACGAAATGTACTATGTAACTGCTAGGGTCTGAGATTGCTATTTGCAACAAAAACTCTCTTGAGTCAGTGAAGTGGTTGCTTTCCCCTACATTTTTCTTTTTAAAAATCCTGTGTAGTTGACCTTGTTCACCATTCTGCAGCTGAGAATGGGCTCATTGTTTTCAGCTGAGCGTTCCATATAGTAATTACAATAATCCCAGGATTTTTCAAACCACAGAATTAAGGTAGTTCCCCAGCATGATATCATCAGACTGTTGAAAGGTGAAGAGCTGATACCATCTTTGATGCGCATTCCCCATACCTTCTTCCTGGGAATGTCATTAGGCATGTTAGGTTCTATCTAACTGGAGCACTAAAAGTTGAGTCACTTATTATTCTGCACATGCCCCTTACTGGTAGTCAGTGAAACTCAGACGAGAATACCTTCTCCAGGATTTGAATGTGATGACAATATGGCAAGATGTCAAGCATCTCCAAGATCTTAGATGTTTGGCCTATTGCCATTTGAGAGATGGCCTTCATGAGGATGTTGCAAAAAATTATTCTCATAACTGGTTCTAGCTGTAATTTTTAATGGTTGTCTTGGAAAGGTGGTAGCATCATATAGCTGGGCCTGTAGATTCTGAAGAATCTTAGCTGCAAGGAAACTTAATTACCAGATCTGGAAAAGATCCATTTTTTTGAATCACTTGTTTAGCCTTGTTGCCTTGAGTCAAATAAAGTGAGTTACTCTTTATGAAGCATGAACAATGCCAGAAACACATCATTAAAATGTTAATTTAATTTGGCCTGTTGAGGTAAGAATCCAGACAGTTTGGTTCACCTAAAAGTGACTGAGATTAATGATATTGTTTTTTATCTGGAATAATTCTGGTCACGTAAATGAGAGTTCCAAGGCAAGGAGATGGAGCATAGTTATAAAGACTTACCACCTGGACCAAAGTATAAAATGTACTTTTGTCAGAGTTGTTGATTTTGTACTTTTGGCGAACATTAAATTCACTTTTAAGAAGAAAATAAAGGTTAAAATCTGACTAATAAATTTAATTATGTGACCATGGGTTTTTCATTTGTTCTTGACTTCCCTGCCAACTCCTCTGAACTGAAATGGGAAGATCTTTCTCCAATGCTATGACCTTATTTTGCAAATCACGAGCAGGTCCATAGCAGAGTTAAAACTTTGCAGGCCTAGATATCACAAGAGTATTTTTTTCTATTTGCCAAGATAAAATCCCAATTTATGGCTTGGGACCATACTGTAAAATGTAAATAACATTTTAATGAGCACTGTAGAGGAAGAGTGTGCTGGGCCAGTTGCCTACCACTGAAGGGCTGGGTTTAAGTGTACCTTGGGTCATAATGAAACTAGTTTGGTGGTCTTAGCCTCCCCAGTCGACATTTTCCCACACTAGAAAACCAGCACAGGAGTTCCTGCAATTCCTACAAAGGACAATTGCAGTTCTGCCCAAAACCAGAACTGGAGTGTGGATGGGATAACTGGACAAGAAGCTAGAGGAGAAACAACAGAGAGTTTTAATCCTAAATTAACACCCCCCCACCCCACTCACACACACACACTCCCAGCTAGATTTAGGAGGAAAAGGGAATGGGGGAAAATAATTGCATGTGTATTTTTTATTTATATCTATATTCTGTAATCTCAAATTTGATTTAAAGACATCTTGTTTCCATTGCCTTCACTGTCCATGTTCTTGACTCTGCGAGATACATTTTCCAAAAACATTGAGTAAAAGCATTGTGTTAACTTCTGTATACTAATAACTCCAGCTCCTGGGGCTGCAGGGCTGAATGACCACATCTCAAGTAGAATCCATAGGAATGGTTTGTGTCTTTCTTACCTCTCCCTGATTCCAATTTCACCTTCTGTAACTAGCTGTGTCTCACCTGTCTCTTAATTCAGGCACAGTCCCCTCTGTAATATGTGTATACTCTCATCTCTCTCTTTTTTAAAAAAAATATTTTTATTGATTATTTTAGAGAAAAATGAAGGGAGAGAGAGAAACATCGATGTGCAAAACATCGACCATCGACTGGCTGCCTCCTGCATGACCCCCTACTGGGGATTGAGCCCTGGCAAGTGCCCTGACCAGGAATTGAACCCGGGCTTCTCAGTCCATGGGACAACGCTCAGGCCACTGAGCACACGAGTCAGGCCTTTCATCTCTTTTTGGCACTTGTCTATATGGAACAGTTAATGCCTAATCATATATATCTAATAATTGAATTTCCTATTACTATTCTATTTGACTGATTGAAAACATTAGCATACATTTAAAAGACAGAGGGAAATAAAAAACACCTCCAAACATAAGATGCTACATTCCTGACCTCGCTATGCTTAAACAAAGAGGATTCTTATTTATTTATTTATTTATTTATTTATTTATTTATTTATTTATTATTAATCTTCATCCGAGGATCTCTTTCCATTGATTTTTAGATAGAGTGGAAGGGAGGGAGGGGGAGAGAGAAAGAGAGAAACATCGATGTGAGAGAGACACATCGATTGGTTGCCTCCAGCACGTACTCTGACGAGGGCAGGGATCAAACCTGCAACCCAGGTACATGCCCTTAACCTGGAATAGAACCTGAGACCCTTAGGTACGTGGGCCTAAGCTCTAACCGCTGAGCCAAACAAGCCAGGGCCGAAGAGGATTCTTTAGTCCTTCTTCTCGTTGGAAAAAGACACTGGCTCTAAATCTTTTAATAATTCTACCTGATTTAAATCTGACTTTAATCCTGCATGATAAATTAAGATTCTGCACCTTTTCACCCTTGCCTTTTGGAGTAATTTGTCTAACCCAACACCTGCATAAATAGATCAGATCCTCTAAATGGTCCAAAGGCATTCCATTTGGACATGGTAGCATCAGGTCCAAGAGGAACAAATGGTGCTAACTCCCACCCCACTAGGGGACCACCTGATCTACCCTATTGTTGCATTTGGAGACCCACTCACTGAAGGAAGGACATCTGATCACTCTGACTGCATGTAGAGTTCCCTGGACAGCCACTATAGGTCTCCTCTTACAGCACTCCCAAAGTCCCCTGACAAAAAATAGAGGAAGAAAGCATTGTCCCTGGGAGGATCCCAGGTAGCCAGCCAGAAGGAGAAATCCTGAGGTTTGTCCCAGCACAGTACTTCCCTGTAGCAGGATAATGTGCCTTTCCTGGAGCTGGGCCGACTTTGCCCTAAGGTTACATTTCCACACAAAGAAGCCTTTAAGGGTGCTGTTGCAGGCCTCCACACTGGAGGTTTATGTCTGTCAATCTTGGGTGGGGGGCGGGGGAGGCTGTAATAAAACTGCAGGAGCCAGCAGTGGGGAATTACAACTCCAGAATCAGTGGAGGTCTGCCTCACAGCCCTGCTAGATGCTGAGCATTGGCCTCTCTAAGGACTGAGAACAATAAAGCGGAAGGAATTTCAGTCAATTGGCTGCTGGATTGCATTAGCAGAACTCAGAGAAGGGGGTACTTGCTGAGGGTGGTGCAGATTCTTGGCTACTGCCATTGTGCCAGCCTGCTGGGAGATCCAGAGTCTGAAGAATGAGAAAAGTTCACCCAAGTCAAACAAGTCAAGGAGGCCTGTAGACACCCAAGTTGGAGGCTGTATGTGCAGCAGCCACTGCAACTCCAAGTGTAACTCAGTTGATTTATAGTTAATAAGAACAAATACTAATTAAGGCTTCAGCAAGTGACCAGCATAGGCAGAAAAACAGGAAATACATCAAAAGGTGGACCAAAACACTTTGCAGAGACATGAGGGAAAACAAAGGTGATGGTATCCGAGAGCAAGGCAAAGAGAGGCGTGGGAAGCCATTGATTTGGTGTTTGGGAGGAGCAAGTGGGTAATGGAGCTGAGAATGGAGAGGGCATCACTGGCACCTGTCTGGCAGCTCTGCAGCCCTGAGTTTGGCAGTGTGGGCCTGATGCCTGCACGGAAGGCTTGTTGGACCCAGCTTGAGAGCTTCCTAAAATATCCTTGGGCCTGATGCAATATCACTTTGTGATGGCACCGCATTGCGATGTGGTGACAGGATAAACTGGTCGTGTGGTAGAGGGCCTTTTATATGTGTGCATGGTTGTGTCTGAGAGGCCGAGTGAGCATTCCCAAAAGAGGATGACCCTTTGGAAGAGTGTTTAAATGCTCTGATATGGAAGGAACAGAGTTTCCACTTGCCCACTCCCACTACAGAGGATGGACGGGTGGGGAGGCCTCAGTCAGGAGAACAACCCCAAGGGGCCCATCAACAATCCCCAGGGCACTCTAAAAAGCAGAACTGAGGAAGGGCTCTGCTGAAACCAGCCTTACCCTGGAGAAAGCAGCAGAATGAACAGGGTAGCTTCCCCCAGAGTAGGTCCTCTGGGTAAACAAGGAGTTGGATTGGGGAAGAGGAGAGGAGGCAGGCCTAATCTGGAGAAGGCCACCAAGAGCCACCAAGAGCTGGCAGCACCATTCAGGTTGGGCCTAAATCTCCAAATAAAAACAATTTACCTGGCTCTAGAGTTCTGCATAATGATTTGAATTTTGAAATGTGAATTAAACCTTGCAAAGGAATGCAACTCTTTTCTTCCTCCCTCGGGCTATTCTGCCATTCTTAGAGGGTGAGAGGTTGGTCAGAGGGAAGAAGGTTTACATTTTTTGTCCCTTTACCAAAACGTGTAAAAGTGTCAACCACTTCTCCCGCCACCCCTCCCCCAGTGTTCAAAGTATTGAAAACTAAAAGCTGCAGCATCTTTTCAGCAAGTAATCAGCACAAGTTGAAAGGCACATGCTGTTGCATTTCTGATCAGATTGTTGTTAAGCAGGGAAATACCCCCCCACACCCCCCCCCCCTTTTTTTTGGCTAAATGCATGTCTGTTTAAAGAATCCACCAGGCAGTGCCTCTCACTTTGTCTTGGCAGGGCACAACCATCAGACGAAGTGGGAGGAAGAAACATTAACTTCAACAGCTGTTTCTTGACCCCGGCTGTCAGTCTTCCCAAGAATAAATTTTGGAGAGTCCTATTTGAAACAAAGAGGGAGTTTGGGGGGAGAGAAAAGTTGGTTGGTTCCAGGGCAGCCGCCCAAAGAAGCAGGGAACAAGATGTTTGCAGTTACCACGCAGCCTGCAAGCCTCAGCCGAGTGCAGGGATGGAGCAAAGTAACTTGAAAGCTCTCCTCTCGGCGCCCTGTGCCTGCAGCTTCCCCCCCTAACGCGCGCCCAGATCCAGCGCCGGTGGTAAGAGCCGTAGCTCGACTACAGTAATTCCCCAGCTCGGGCGGCTTGAAACTGCTCGGGCTGAATAGCATTTGCTGTTCCGTCCTGCGGCCGCCTCCCGCCGCCGCTGCCGCGCTCCCTGCAAAGCAGCTCTCATTATCCCGGAAGTTGTGCTGACACAGTCTCGCTGCCACCAGAAGTTTGTCAACATCAAACTTCTCCTGTGTGGGGTACGTTCACCTTCCACGAGTATTTAATCGAGCCAACAAGCAAACAAACAAACCCAAATAAACCTGCCGTGATGTCATGGTCTTTTTTCTCCCCCGCTTTCCTGGAAGGCTGGGGCCGTTAGGAATTTGCTGGTGGGCGCCGAGAGCACCTGTGGGTTTCTGGGGGCGACAGGGCTGGCCCCCGGGTCGGGAGCGGGGAGAGGGCCGAGGAGGGGCCGGCGGGTGGCTGGGGCTGGGCGCCGGGGCGGGGGCGGGGGCCGGGGTGCTTCTGCAGCCTGTTGGCTGCGGACCCGGGAGGATGCACTCAGACTGGGGGAAGGTGGTTGCTTGGCGTCCCCAGACCCCGCAACAAAGGTTACCTGGGAGCTGTGGCGAGGCCAATCAGAAGGGGCGGCGTGGGGTGGGGGGTGGCGTTCGACACTCCTGTAGGACATTTCTACAGACACCTAAGGGATCTTTCGGAATAAAGGGCATTAGAGGCATAAAATGTATTTTGAGGCTTCAACTGCAACCTGAAAGAAGTCCGTGCGATTTGAGGGCAGCGATGTATCACCTTTTCTGTATTTTAATAGGTCTGTTCTGGTACCTTGACTACACCATTCCGTCTAAACTGACTCCTTTCCTTAAGCCAGGTTTCCAGGTTTAGTTCAAGTCGATGCTACTCCCTTTGGGTGTTCCTGGTTCCCAGTTGCTCCCCAGCTGAGATGCTCCTGGCACCCTCCCACCCTCCCCGGGTTGGGGGACTCTGATGAACACTTTCCACTCCGTGTTTTCATCTAGACACGGTCAATCTGCTGAGACTGCTCCAGAAGACAAGGCCTGACTTGCAGAGTTGTGACCCGTCGGCATTCATGAAGTAGTGCCACTTGGGGGACACAGGTTTTCTTGGAGGAGCTGAACACTGTTTAACTTTGTATCTAGTTTGGAAGGCCACATACTGCATTCAGACCCAGGAAATCAGAGACAGGGTTGCTGTATCCCTCATATAACATCAAGTCAGATATGGGTGACAGAGGGTTCAGTACCCCTAAGGTGGGCAACCCAAAGACTGTTCCTTTGAATTGGAAATCTATCCACTTCTGGGCACAGAAAAAGCCTTCTCTACTCTTCAACAATGAGACAGAGTGAACAAATATATTTGAAGAGAATGCTGCTGTCCATTATCCCGCTATGATATTGTGGGGACAGGGAGGCAGATTTATTCCATTTATGGAGCCAGGTACTGGATTTACTCTTCTTTTTGGTCAGCTGTTAGTAACCATGTTTTTAGGAAAATTATGTCTACAATCATGTATCTCTGATAACAAGAAGCAAGATGCTTTCCCCTAATTTTCATACTGCCCTAAACAGAAAAATTGTGCTAGTCCCAAGGGGCCAGCTTAAACACAAAACCAAAAAGCCAAAAACAAAATCTAAAGAAAATGCAACTGAGGTGTTTCTCAGGGACTAGAAGGTACTTTTGACAAATACAAATCAAACAGATTCAAATAGAGTTATAGAGCAGGCAGTCCTTAAACACACACACACACACACACACACACACACGCAGAAATGTGTTTTCTGGGAAGTTTAACTATTTGCTATAATGACTTTTCCCATTGGCCATGCCTTAAAAATTTCCCTGAATTATCCAGACTTCTTTGGGTGGTATTTTAATTTTTACTCATTTATAATCCACAAAGTACTAATCACCATTGTTGTACTTCAGTGTGAACATGAATCAAGAAGGACATGTGGAGGATTCCATTTCCAACTCCACGTGCATTAATTATTTGCCCTGGTTGTTAATCTGTCCTAGGGTAAAAAAAACCTGGTTTACAAAGGCTGGGGGACTTCTGCAGAGCATGGTATTATATGGTTTCTATGGCTGGCTTTATTTACAAATAGAACTATTTTGCATTTCTGTCCCCAATTTCCTAGTTGCACAGGGATGATTTTCAGAGTTTTCAGTTTCTAATCCCCAAATGGGAGCGGTAAACATGAGGAAACAATTTCTTTTCACAGTGATGTGAGCTCTATGCTCATCTGGATTTAGTTACTTCATAAGGTAAATATCACTAAATATGCACTGGGATCTTTGGGGATCTAAGGTGCTGTATGGGTGAAAATAGTCTACTGTGAAATCCTAAAGACTGTCAAACAACCAAATTAATTTGCAGAGCTAATTGGGTCAACTATGGTATTCTTTAAAGTGGAAATTAATTTGAACATTTTAAAAAAGTATTTTCAGTTAACTTTTAGTTACATTTAGGTTATTTTAGTCACTATGATTTTTAGAATTTTTAACCCCAGGAATTCAATTAAAACAAACCCTTCTGAAAAATATATACCCTCCTTTGAATAATGTCCTTTAATGAAAACAAAGATTTTGAATTTCATGCTAATTACATGTTTAAATAATGAAATTCTTGTAATTATTTTTATTTAAAGGTAAAATATCTGTACAGATAATGGCCAAAGCTAACCAAACTGCTTTAAAAATTAATGAATATTAATGAAGTTCATGAATAGCACAATACTGCCCCTGCCTGCCTCAGGAAAACAAATGTATTGACTTCATTCTCCTAAAATAACAGCCCGTAGTTACTAATGTTTAAAATAATTTTATTGCTAAAAAGATTGTACATGATGCAATTTTTGCAATTCATAAGACTAGATAGACCCTGTTTACTAGAATTAGATCTTTTTCCAGAAACTAAGCATATTTTCTTTTTACGTATCTGAAGGCTATTTCTTTTTATTAATTTGCCATCTCAAGATATTTTATCATTCTTCTAAGTTCCCCTCCCCTGTCATTGTAGTAGCTCACATGAATGACTCAGGATTTTCAGGCCTTCATTTATATTTGGTGTATAGATAATGGCATCATTAGTCAGCGCTTCCATTCATCTAAATTTGTCTAAGCGTTTTGGAAGCTGCCCATGAAATTTTCCAGCGAAAGTGACAAATGGATGTCAATCAAGTGGCCCCACCCATTTCAACCTTATTTTGTATGATGTGTAAATGTTTGTGCATATTGCTTCTAGGAAGATGGGTTATTTTTTGATCTGGACATCTGCCTGCTAAGGCAAGTTTCCCAGGCAGATCACTGGTTGGCATTAGACTAAATTTGTAAAATTTAACACCAAATGAATGACAAAAGAAAAGAAACAGTATATAAAATTAAATAGTGACCGAATCCATTTCCTTAAGATAAATAATTTTTGATGCTCTAAATTTGAAGATTCTACAGTTTTACTCCAAGTGAATTTGTAATGAGAAAGGTAAAATCATTTCAAGTAAGCCAGTAAAATTGGGTCAAAATGAAAGCAGTTCTGAGAGAGAAAGAGAGAGAGAGAGAGAGAGAGAGAGAGAGAGAGAGAGAGAGAGAGATGTTCCTGTTTCCCATAGGACTGGTCGACATTTCCTGTCTATTAGAAAAAATATATATATATATATATGTATATGTGTGTATATATATATATATTTCTCTGTGTGTGCATACACATACACACTATACTACGCTATAGTCTGGTGTCTTACTGGTTTTCTCCCTTTATTTTTAATAATCAATCCAATCTCTAGTGCTATTTGGTAGGTAAATGTGTTTATTAGAACTTGATGCCAGTTTTAATCTGAGATTGCTTTGACTGCACTTGGAATCTATTGCTGTTTTATAACCTGTAACATGTTTTTACATGTTCAAGAGTGCTGCTGCTGCTGTAAAAAAATTTCTGTGTTCATATTATAATGAGTTTATGTGTTTAGCCCAAAACTGAAGAATATTAAGATTAGACAGTAAATATTCTAAAGACCTAAAGGGTTAGTAAACCCTAGATAATAATTGTAGTTTTATGGAAATTTTTTTTTAACATTTTCATACTACATAGAAGTGTAGTTTGTTATTTTTTTTCTAAAGTAGTTAGGAATTACTTTGTCCATAAGAATATTAAAGAGAAACTTATCATTTGAAGTTATTTGATTTGGAAATGCTTTAGAGTGAAGCTAGTCTTTACACCCAGGACTACAGATTGCAATTTCATTTAACATGGTCCATGGCAGGATGCTTGATTTTACTCCTGTGACCCAAAGAATTTTTAGTGACTTTTAAAAAGTGGAATGTGGAAAGGAGCTCATTGTAAATGTAGGAATTTGATAAGTAATGCTCTAAATGACCATTTACTCCATGACATATAATGAATGAGTCGATGTGAAAAAGCTGTCAACTAAACTGTGGGTCTAAGGTTTAGAATATTTTTTTATTGTGGCTATAGTCAGACATCATGGCAATTACATTTAGCATTAAGTGTGTTTTTTAGTCCACTAGTGCTTTGCTTTCCAAATTTGCTGTATATGAAGCTATGGATGAGATTTTTCTAACTGCCGTTTCTGCAAACTAGCTTTCCAAAAACCAGACTGGGCACCTCTTTCTGTTTACATATGCAAACAAAGAATCCTAAATCAGAAAAAAAATCTGGCTCTCTTGCTTATGATTTTGGGAAAACAAAGCATTATTTTTTATATGTAGATTTATATCCAAGGGCTGACTACCTTTTTTTTTTTTTTTAGGGTGAAAGAGCAGCCTTGGTTTTGTTCATAAATAATACTAACCCAGCTCAGAACTACTATTAAGAATTAGATATGGAAAGGTTCAAGCTGTTCTGAGTTAAATTTTTAGATATGTAACATATGTGATGGCCACCCACCTAGTGGTTAAATAGTATGTTTACTTTTCTACAATTTTCTGAACCCATTCAACTTGGGACACTTAAATATGGCATAAACCTCTGTGCTCAGGAACCTGGTGTGGGAATTCTAGTGTGGCAGGAGCTTCCAGCGTTGACTTCAGTCCTGTCCACCTTTTCTACAAGTCGGTGGGTGGGTGGTTCAGTCTCCCCTCCACATATTTGACTCTTCCTCTCCCGTAAGGCCATCTCCTGTGGTGTGTACACCCCACCCCCACCCCAGGGCCTGTCTGGAGCACCAAGAAGGCAGCTGTTGAATGGCTGTATAATATCCTAGAGGTATAGTTTGACAGGTTCAGCCTCACATACAAGCTCTTTGAGGCTATAATTAACTAGGTTCCACCCCCACCCCCCTTCTGAAAGACTATATTTAGCCAAAGGATCTTAAGGATGGAGAAGTTCTAGAAGAATCCTGTAAGCTGAGGCTGCATTCAGATTCTTCTTCCTGAAGAATCCACAGCCCAGGGCCCAAAAGCCCTTTAAATGTTTTATGATCACTTGAGGGCTCTGAAGGAATCTTTAAATGCCTTTACAAGTCCCAGCACCCTTCCTTCTCATTCAGCCAGTGCTTGCAACCACGCAGGGCCCATTCCCTTAACAAGGGCATGAAGAAGCTTTTGGGTAGCCTTGGAAAAATGACAAGGATGGATGTTTCTCATCCCACTGTTTCAAGGAGAAGATTGGAGGGCAGGTGGCTGAAGGGACAGATACCCGATGCAGACACTTGACAACTCCTGGGCAGAAGGCCAAGCACTGGGCCAAGCACTGGGCAAAGCTCCAGAGACCAGGCCCATGCCCAGGGCACTCAGTGGTTTGAAGCTGGCACAAAAAGAACACTCCTGCCGGCAGGAAACTGAGTTGAACAGATTGGGAAAGAGCAAAAACAAGCTGCCCAGGACGCTGCCTTCCCAGCCTAGAGTTTTCAGTTGTCATTGGCAACCCAGGGGAGAGCAGATTCTGGGTTCCCTCCTGCTGAGGGTGCCAGTGGGGGTGGGACGGAGTCCAGGGAGTATGCAGTGTACAAGGAACCCCGCATGGGCAGATAACAGGACAGGTCTGGCATGCACCAGGCTAGGAAGAAACCCTTCATCAACAGGATTCCCAGGTCAGCTTTGTCTAGGCTCTGGAGTGCCCTCTGAGATTGAGTTCTGATTCTTTATAATTTCTGTAATGTTAGAACGCCCTTGCCCCTGGATTTATCTCCAAAAGTTTCTTTGAGAGAGTAAGGTGAAGAACAGAATGTTCTTAGCCTCTTATTTCATTTCTCCTATTTAGTGTTTACCCTGTTTATAAGAAAATGAGAAATCACAGGCTGTGATCCATCCCCCTCCTGTTGCTGTAATATACTCATATTTTTGGCATGTTAACCCACTGCAGTTATTTCTAAGGGGCTAAAAGTTGGGAATTCAGTCCCACTTCCCTGCTCCTAGAGAAAGGCAAACTAGTTCTGAGTTTTATTAGAGAATTCTGGACCCTGGGGAACCCAGGCATTGCATTGGAGCCAAGCGAACAAGCAAGAGAATTAACCTTTGGATTTGTAGAAATCCAGATGGGCTTCAGGTTAATAGCAGGGGATTTCAGCTGGTGGCTCATATAATTAACAGAAGGAAAAAACAAAATCAGAAAAACAGTTTCCCAGCTCTCTTTAAGTAAGACATGACAGTAAAACTCAGTCGTCACCTTAGATCCCCTGAACCAGCATCTTAGGTGGGCCGGGGAGGAATACACTTAGGAATCTGAAGTTTCAACAAGTTTCACAAGAGTTTTCATACATGCTGAATTTGAGAGCTACAACCACACAGCCTAAGAATAATTTCATCCTTCCATTACCTCAAGTCATGAAGGCAAATAGAGACTTCATCTAAAGTCATTCCTTTGTTATTTCTGGAAGCATTGTAATCATTTTGTGGCTCATTTTCCTTTCTACTTGCCTTCACCTAGGAATTTTACATTGGGTAATATTTGGCAGGGGAGGATTACTGAGAGGTTTAATCTGGGCATATGTAACAGCAAAAAAGTATGCTGCTCACTTTTCTAAGTGCTTAGATAGGGTATCCCCATTTTACAGTTGTGGAAACTTGGGCATAGGGAGGTCAGCCCACTTCCCCAAGGAGAATTATCTTCCTCTGTGCTCCCACAAAACACAGTTACATCTCAGTTATAGCCCCTTCCCCAAGATATTTCACTGAAATGATTTGTCTTGTGAGCACTTCTAGGCCAAGGACCATGATTTATGCATCTTTGTGTATGTCAGGAACCAGCACAGCTGATGGCACATTTTAAGTGCTATATAAATGCTTGTTAAGTGAATGACAAGTTTTTAAATAATGCAGGATTTTAAAAAAATTTTTATTAAAAGGAATTTGATTGTACAAAGTCATCTGATTGGTTTTCAGTGTCCTGACCTAGAAGTTCTTGGTCATTCATTGTGATAGAAGAATGAACTCAAAGATGAACCTGCCTTCATGTACAAACATTCTTTCTATTCTCATCTGTAGTGGTGGAAGTCATGCTTAAGAACCTGACCTTGGACAGGTTAAAGAGACAAACACCAGCGGGAATAATGGCTGCAATTGCATTACTAGAGGTAGAAACCCAGAGTAGATGGCCTTAGCTTAGCATCTTAACAGCCGAGGTTGGAGTGAAAGATGGCCTTGGAACATTTTTAGACCAGTAATGTCTGTTATTCATTTTTAGTTGCCCCTATTATGAACTACGCCATATTTCCCCCTCCCTTACTCCTAAACTTTCTATAGAAATTCTACCCTTCATGGCAGCCTTTGGCTAGTGGTGAATGGAGAATTAGGGAAAGAGTAAAGTAAGGCCTTTTCTTCATTTCTCTTTGGTATAGACCACTACGTTAGCAAGAAAAATGGTGTCCTATAGTTCTATGTGGTGACCACTGGTAGAATGTGTGGAAATTCTGTGTCCTGCATACTCTGACTGTCACCTCTCTTTCCAGCATTATCCAGCACAACACACTCTTCTATGTCTCTCTGCTCCAACCACACAGATTCTTATTCTTGACGTGCTCCTTCTTACAGAGAATTTGCATATGCTGTTCCCTTTGCTTAGGGAACTGTTCCATTCCCTTTTTGTCAAATTAGTTTTTTTCATTCTCAGCTCAATTATTATTTTTTCAGAGAAACTTTCTCTTCTCTTGATAGCCTCTCCTTAGTAGCACATATCATAGTTATAATCTTATATTTATTTGTAAGATTTTTCCATTAATGTATGCTTTCCCTCTGCCTGTAAGCTCCATGAAAGCAAAGACCTTGTCTGTTTGGCCACCATTAATATCCCCAGTTCCTAGAATAATGCCAGACATAAAGCTGGTCTCAATAAATACTTGTTCAATGAAGTCAGGCAGAGAAGCAGACTTCAATGTAGACTGAATCAGAATGTGAAGCAGATATGAGAAAAAAATTTTTTTTTACCCAAAGACATTAAAGTAGGTGACCCCTGAAATGGAAGGCAGCAGATAAGTTGGGTTCCACATCCATTCATTGAGTCCCTCCTGTGTGTCAGAGTCTGTGCTGAGTCTTAAGGATACATGATGAATGAGACGCTGAGCATTGCCCTCATGATTTCTTTAAAACTTCTCTTAACTATATATAAGCTAATGATAATGATGTTGATAATACTGTAAAAGTTATAGTTAATGTGTATAGTAGATTGAGCATCTACTATATACCAGATATAGTCTAATGTAGGTATCTTATGTTCATCAATTCGTAGGCATTTTATCACATTAGTTTATAGCTGAAGAAATAGGAGCCACAGAAAAGTTAAATTTCTTGCTCACAATTACTCATATAAAGCTGGGACTCAACCAGAGTTGAGTTTTAAGGCTGTATTTTTGGATATTAGTGATAGGAATAAAAGTCAGGCAGAAGTGAATCTGAAATCTCCCTAAAATCTCAAACTAAAAATTCTACTCTCTGACCAAAACCTCTGTCCTTCCAAGTCTGTCTTTCTGTTACTCTTTAACCCCAATCAACCCTTAGAACCCCAGCTTCTTCCTCTTCCTATCCATTGGCCTTCTTCCAACCCCACTTTCATCCTTGGCTTTCATGAAGTCTTGATCGCCTCATAGCCCTCTACTTTCATTGCATCCATCGGTGAAACTTGAATGCCATTATCAACCTCCTCCGCTCCTGCACAATTTGATCCTTATAAAATGCTCATTGAGTTGTTATGAGGATTAAATGAGTCACTACATGTACTCTTTAAGAACAGTGTCTAGCACGTACATAGTATTCTTATTTTTGTTTACTGCCCCCGTCACCACATCCCTCCGAGTAGCTAAGCACTGTTGGATGAAATCTTGTCTGTGATGACTTAGTCAACCTCAGGTGGATCCTTTATGTTTCTGCCTGTCAATCCTGTGACTTGAGAAAGTTAAGCTCCCATTATATTTTAAAAGGACTATTCTCTATTTTTCACCCATCTTCTACTCAGCTCCCAATATCCTTGCCATTAGCAAATGCCCTTGGAAGTGAATATATCTTATTGCTTGTTCAGCATCCATTACCCTTTTATTCTGGTAATAAAACCCTCCATTCACCATTCTTATGTCTGTGGTTTGTGTAGATAGCCATAGTGATTGGTTCAGGGGTAGACATTTAACTGAATGTGAGCCTATTAAAATCTTTCTTGGGATTTTGAAAGCATAATGGGAAAAGAGACACTTTCTCCTCTTGAGATCATTGCTGCTAAATAGTATTAAAAAAATAGAGATGGGGGCACATAACAGAGCCTGCCCCAAAATAAAATACAATCAATAGAAGACAACAGAGACCAAAAAAAGACAAATCTTGATGACATCACTTTTAGTATCTATTCTAGATGCACCTGATGACAGTATATTCCTTTTAAGTTACATGAACTAATATATTTCCTTCTTTGCTTAAACTTTTTGAGATTGGTTTCCATCATCTGCAACTGAAAATGTCCTGACTAATATACCGTGTCTCCTAGACACTGATAAAATGGAGAACAATACAGTGGCTTTCCTTGATGCCTACTTCATCTGTACACCTCTCTATATCCTATCATTTATTCTTGCCCCAGAGAATGAAAGCCACCTCCTTGTTCAAGGCTCACCCCTGACTCTTTGCCCCCATCTCACCCTCATTGGTACCTTCCAGACATAAGCCTATATTTCATCTCTCTCTTTTCAACTGTTCTCTTCCTACTGACTCTTTACTCTTAACCTATAATGTGCTAATTCCCCCCTTCTCTAACATACTCCATCTTCATTTTCCCTTTCATTGAAACTACTCAGAGTGTTAGTTTATATCATCCTCTATGCTTCCTTAACTTCCATTTCCTTCTCTGCTTACTGCTTTCACATTTCACTACCTCTGAGTCACCGGTGATTTCTTATAGGTAGATCCAGTGACATCTTTAGACTGTGGCTAACTGGACTTTTCTTTCACATTTGACATCTGTTACTTTACTTCTCAAAGCTCACTATCTGGGTTCCAAGATGAGAAACTTCTCTCCCAGCCTCTATAAAACCTTCCTAGCCACTTCTCTATCTCCCTTACAGGTTCCTCTTCTTTCCACTGCTTTTCTCATGCTACATACTCTCCTCGGTGACTTAACTACTCCATGGTTTTCATTTTTACCATATTTGATGATACTCAAATCTATATGTATCCAATTCAGTGTTCTACCTGGAACTTCAAAATGTTTGTTGTACATTTACATTTTGTTGTTCCAAGGACATCTCAAATTCAACTTAATAAAAATAGAATCTATTATCTTACTCCCGAATCTGCTTTCTCTGCTATATTCTCTATGTCAGTTTATAGTACCACAATTTCTCAGAGGTGCAAGCCCAAATTCATGAGTATCATTTTTGTCTTCTGACTTTCACCTTCTAATACCTTGTTAATCTTCCAAACTATTTATTGAATCTATTCCCTTCTTGTAGCAGACACTGATGGCCACCTGCCCAACACACATTCTCCTTGCCTTTTTCCTTGCTAACAGAATCCCAGTTTTGCTCAGGTAACCACATGAGCTCATAAAGATATGTGCTTGAGGGAAAGCTGGCACCATTCTCTGTCTCATCTCCAAAGGATGAGTCTTGATTTGTCTGCTCTAAGCCAATCATGATCATTCTTGTCAAAGAATAACTCAGAAATATTTAGTTATCTGCATAGAAATATTTGACTCATATATGAGAGAAACAGCCATTAGATTGTTGTCAATGAACAAAGGCAAAACAGCAAGAATTATGGGGTGGAGGGAGAAACATCCCCCACCCAGAGATTTAGAGAACAGTAAGTCTTGTTTTATATTTGGATAAACTGATTAGCCAGCAGCTGCATTGGTTCTATTGGTTCTATTGGAACTATTGGTTCATACTGCTGCCACACTTTGCAAAATCCTTTTACTCTTTCCACCTTCCACTAGCTCAGTATGTATCACTTTCTCTGGAAAACTTCACTAGTCAACCCCCACCCCCTGCTAAACACCAGGTGTATTAGAAACCCTTCCTCTGTTTAGGACATACACACACACACACACACACACACACACACACACACACACACACGCAGCCATTGCATGCTAGCTGTTAGATTATGTGCTACATGCTAAAGGTAGACCTAGTTTGGTATGGTGGGATTTTGAAAAAGGGAAGAAAAGGCCATATTCGTTGCCTCTGACTAGTTGTGACTAAGGAACCTTAGTGTTTTGCAATTCTAGAGGTTTGATTATCTCCTATACCTCATTTCTGATATGTGTGGCTCCTAAAGTTGAACTCCCAAATAACTAGAGACAGAGAGACTCCCTTAGGAAACACACATTACTAGATCTGTCATTTACTTATCATTATATTCAATACTTATAAAGTGCTTTGTAATAGCCTTCTTAATAATAATTTATTAAACAAGATTTAAGGTTCCTATTTTATTTATTTACTAACATATATTTTATGGAGAAAAATAACTAACAGAGCTTTCAATTTTCTACCTTTTTATTTTCAAAAATTTCAAGTAAAATGAAAATTCATCATACCCTTCACCTAGAATCACCAGTTATAAATATGTTCAATATAAGCTCTCTCCCCTTTCTTCCACTCTATCTTTTCCCATCATGAACACACAGCATACTTTTTTATGGCTGAACAGCCTGAAAATTGGTTATAGACATCATCACTTTACCCCTTCATCCTTCAGCATGTATCTCCTAAGATTAAGGACATTCTCCTACAAAGCCATAACATCATTGTCATACTCAATGAATTTAGCATTGATACAATTAAATTATCTAATATATAGTCAATATTCAAATTTCCCTAATAGTCCCCAATCTGATTTAGCTTTTTCTCACCTGGATTTCATCATGAATATGCATTGCATTCACTTGTTATATCTCTTTAGTCTTCTAAAAATCTAAAACAGTTCCTCCACTTTTTTTCTTTAAAACTTGCATGACATTAATATTCCTGAAAAATCCAGACCCATCTTTTGGTAAAATATCCCACAACATTTATCTGACTGTTGCGTATGGTTGGATTCAGGTTAAGTATTTCTGGCAAAAATACTACAAAATAGATATTTTCTTCTCAGTGCAGAGCATGAGAAGTTTGTTTCATTATTGGCTATGTTCAATACAATCACTTCTCTCTTTTCCTTTGGTACACTTCCTAAGTGAATCATTTATTTTAAGAACGTCATAAAAATGAGACCAATATCTCCATTTATTGAGCATTTAGTAAAGTAAAATGAAAAATAGATAATTAATTTTAAAAATACCTTAAAAATAAAATGGTCAGGTTTCAATTACCTGGATATTTTCATTAAAACATTTTTAGCATCTTAGGAAAAAGAATTATCTACACTTTTGTCTCAAATCTGTAATTCTCTATGTTTACACAGATCTAGCCAGCTAATGGCATTTATTATCTCCAGTTCACAGATCAGCACAAAATATAAATGGCGTAAAAGCAACATGGCAGAGTGGAAAAAAGAGATTAATCAAGAATCCCGAGTTGTCAAACTTGTCTCATACCTTAAGTAAATCATGTGCTCTTCCTAGGCCTCAGTTTTCTCTTCTATGTAATGGAGAAACAGGACTCTAGAATCTTTAGACTTGTATCATTAAAAGAAAAATAGTGTTAACAATGATTACTTAGTTGCCTACCTGTAGGGTTTTCTTTTTTTTTTAAATCCTCACCCGAGGATACTTTTTCAAATATTTTCAGATAAAGTGGGAGGGGAGGGAGAGAGAAAGAAAGAGAGAGAGAGATAAACATCGAGAGGGACACATCGACTGGTTGCCTCCCGCACAACCCCGACCAGGACCTGGGACAAACTGCAACTGAGGTATGTGCCCTTGACTGGAATTGAATCCTCGATTCTTTGGTCCATGGGCTGATGCTCTAACTGCTGAGCCAAACCAGCCAGGGCAGTTTTCTATTTTTTAAGGTTATTAGTTTTTAATTTTTAGAAAGAGAGGAAGGGAGAGGGAGGAAGAGAAACATCGATGTTAGAGGGAAACATCTACCACGGCCTCCTGCATGCCCCATACTGGGGAACAAGCCTCAATGAGGAGGTGGGTGGGGGAGTGAGGATAGGATGTAAAAATCCCTGGACACCTTCCTTTCTTCTTATTTAATCCACCAATTCCTTATGACTGTATTTATGTTTTGCCCAGATGCATAATATAGAACAGCTGTGCAGAGAAACAAAAAATCAACTGGTGAAGAATTTTGTCACGTGAGTGAACACTTATTAGAATAAAAATATGTATTTAACTATATTGCAAAATAACCAAGTAAATACCACTGACCAAATAATATACTATTCTTATAGAATAATAATGGCAACTTTTCCAGTTGAAAATGAGACAACTGCCAAGTTGCTAATGTGACATTGAAAATATTACACATGTAATCTTAAGGGCTTTAAAATATAGAGGACGGCAGACATATGAGGTCCTTAACAAATACACCTATGATGTATAGTGATGAGCTATGGTTTAAGTTGGAGATGGAATTCAGTGATTATAGATCAAGAAATGTGACCCTGAGAGTTTAGATTTTTTTAATTGTATTTTTATTTTATTTTATTTCCTTTATTGATTTTAGAGAGAGAGGAAGTGAGAGGGAGCGAGATATAGAAACATCGGTGAGAGAGAACATCAATTGGTTGCCTCCTGCATGCCCCCCACTGGGGATCGGGCCCACAACCTGGGCATGTGTCCTGGCCGGGAATTGAACCGGTGACCTCTTAGTGCATAGGTCAATGCTCACCACTGAGCCACACCGGCCAGACTTTTATTGTATTTTTAAAGTGTAAATAAGTATATCATATTTCAAAACAACATGCTTTTAATGCTAATGTAAATCATGGGTGCCTTTCTTCATATTTTACTCCCAAATGATTTCTTTGCAAGATCTTAATGTGAATGGTTATATTAGAAATCAGAATAAAATATTAGCACTAGGACTCTAAGTGATCTTTATTCTATAAGTGAGGGAATTGGGGCACAAAGGGGCAAAACCACTTTCCAAAATCATTCAGCTCTGGTGACTGAGCAAGATCTAGACCGTGGTTCAGAGGCCGAGCAACTTACCCAGTGATTTCCAAACTGTCTGGGAGTTTAGTGGTTCCGGGAGGTGTGTTAGGACTACCTTAGGGAGAGAGTTGACTGTTCCTCACCTCCTTCAACTAGAACCACACTACTTTCGAGATGTTTATATACTGTGGTTCAACTTAAAAATGGTGATTGAAATTTTCCCTTATAGCAACTACCCAATCTTAGTATGAATTAGAATGCTCATTATCTTCATTAATATATTTTCATTTAAATTGATTCTTTAAGTAAATGCAGCATAAATGTTTCTACAGGTAAAGTTGCAGATGCAGATAGAACGATAAAATCTTCTCTTTTGCTGTCTTCACAGTTAGCAGCCTTTTCCTTGACTTTGCCTGCATGCTACCTAGATATTTCAAAATTAAGAGAAATAAAATATGGTAGAAGGCATAAGATGAAATTAAAAAAAAAATAAAAGCAAGTTTAGGTTTCTATAAACTCACCCAGCACTCACCTGGTGAGAGCCTGATATATTGTTGTGTATAAATGACTAGAAGCCTATCAGATTCATTTGGTAGCAGAAACATTTATTTTCACAGGTCTATTCTTCCTCAAGAATTTCTTCCTTAGGAGTACAAATGTTGATTGATATCAGATTAATAACAGCACAAATATTCCTAAGTTTTCTTGCATATTATTATTACTATTTCTAATCCTCACCTGGGGATACGTTTGTTTTTTTTTAATCGATTTGAGAGAAAGATCTATGAGTTGCCTCCTGCACGCTCCCTGACTGGGGATTAAACCCACAACCTGGGTATGTGCCCTGACCAAGAATCGAACCACAACCTTTTTGGGTGTACAGGACAATGCTCCAACCAACTGAGGAACCCAGCCAGGGCTTTCATGTTATTATTAATAGTAAAATACCCTTTCTAACATTATGGTAACGATAGCTATCTGTCTTGTTGGGGTCATGGAAAGACCCTATATTTTAGTCATTGTGGGCTTTCTGACTTTCTAGTTAACTGATACTTCCGACGTTAATTCAGACTATTTAGTGCCTGAAAGTTTTCATTAATCTTTTTTCATCCTCCCTTAATCCTAAAAAGGATTTGGTCACCAAAATAAATTTGAATAGACTGTTAAAAAAAAATAAAATCCAAACGTGAACATGTCTTGAAGTAGTTTTCCCCACTGGGACAAACCCCATTTGCACAGTGATAATTCACAAACATTTGGGATTCCAGTTAGGAGCTTTTTTTCTTTGTTAGAGCAAGTAAGTTCCGTGAAAATGGAAATATGTTTAAAAAATACTAAGAGCATGGATTTCCCTTAAACATTTTTAACTTTCACAGAAAATTAAGATGATCTGAGCTCTAATTTCACTCTTTTGACACTTTAATAGATGTATAGTTTTCCTCATTCCAGCTGTTTTCCTTCACTACCTGTGATGATGTGGTTGCAATATTTAAAACCGAAGGCTTGCACTAAACTCTGTAATAATGTTTTAAACTAATCCAGCATGAGGAGAGCAGTGATTAGAAAGGAGACAGTTCCCAATGGAAGATGGATAAGCTATTTCTAGAAACTACTATTACTACTGAAAAAACGAATTGCTTTCCTCTTGTTTTTGGATATTTCCACCAGTTCAAGAAAGATACAGTGTGAAGAAACTTCACCTTGCTGCTACTTACAATGTCTCTTTCCTGAAACTGCAGAGAGCTTTGGGTCTCCAAAGCAATTTTTTAAGACAATAAACTAATGTGCTTAAAAGAGAAATGATGAAAGTGTTTCTGTGCCTATGAATGATTAGATCAGTAATTCATTGTTCATTTAACAAATATTATGGAGCGCCTGCTACGTGGTAGGCACTGTGCTAGACAAAAACAACTAATATAGAATAATTGCCTTGGGTGGGCTTACATAGTAATTGTAATATGACTTAAGTAATAATAGACAGTAATAAGTTCCAAGAGAAGGAATGCCTCTAAACATCACTCTGGTGCCCTATTAAGGCTTTGTAAAATTTGTTTTAAGCCAATTCTACGAAATTTACATTAGGGTAGCAATTATTATGGGTATGGCAGATATGTTATCTATTTTTTAGTTCTATAAAGTTCAATGTAATATACTAATACTACATCATGAGATCTAGGAATATTTGGGCTGATGGCTGAAAAAGCAAGAACCTCAGAGCTGTCCAAGTGACTGTTCTCCATGGCATGGCATTATGGAGAGAACATAGGTTCTGATCTAAATCCAGGCTCCTCCATGTATTAACTGAACTAGCAGGAGCATGTCACTTCGTTTTTCTTAGTCTTGGTGTCCTTAAGTGTGAAACTGAGCTAAAAATATTGTCTGCCTTGTGAGGTTGTTGTAAGCCTCAGTTGAATTATTATATGTGAAAGTACTCTGTAAAATTTGAAGTCCAATAAAAAATTATTTTTTATAACAACTATACAATATGTCCATTCATCAGCATAAAAATAATATTGCTGTAGTCATAGTACCAACCTTTCAGATGAAGAATGCTTGTCTAATTTGCCAAATCTCTAACTGAAAATGACTGCAATGCTGTGAGTGTTCATGGCTAATGCTACCATATGGCTAGTTAACATTTTTAAGTAATAACTATTTGATTTCATGAAAGGAAAGATTTTATTCTTCAGTAGATTAGCAATTATTTAAAAATTTTAGCCCTTGCTGGGTGATTGGAGTATAATCCCATACACCAAAAAGTTGTGGGTTCCATTCCCAGTTGGGGCACATATGAGAGACAACCAATTGATGTTTCTCTCTCTCCCCCTCCCTTTCTTTCTCTCTCTCTCAAAGAAAAAAAGAATCAAAAACATATCCTTGCATGAGGATTAAAAATTATTTAAATAAAACTGGATTAATAAACCAAAAGGGTAAACTGAACAAGAATCATCTTCATAATCACATGGCAAAGTAATAAAACTATGTCTTGAAAGGAAAGGAAAGGAATTGTATTGGTTGGGATGTTTTTGTTTGCAAATATCAGAAGACCCAACAAACAATGGTTTAAGTCAAAAGGGTATTTCTTGTTTATATAACAAGAGGCTAGTTACAGGCAATCCCAGGGCTTGTTCAGTGGCTCAACAATGTTAGGGCTTTGGGTTAGCATCTTTGACATTATTTCCATCTTCTATTATGTTGTTGCCTCATGGGCAGTCACAAGATGTATGTTTCAGCTTCAAGCCTCAGGCCTTTATATCAATATCTCAGACAGGAAGAATAGGAGCATTCCAAGAAAATCTCCTTAAATACTTATCCCTGTTATAACAGAAAGCAAAATATTACCCAGAAACCCCCTGGAGATTCCCTTTTACATCTGACAGGCTAGAACTGGGTCACATGACCACCACTAACTGCAGGGGAAACTGAGAAAACAAACATTCAGCAAAAGAGGTTATGGCTGTAAGGGCCTTAGACCAATCATGATTCATTTCCTGAGGCTAGGCACATTGTGGCCAAACAAAATCAGGATTTTAATAATTAAGGTAAAGGAGGGTGGAGAGACTGTTGGAAAACTCCCTGATGGTGTCACTCGGGGGTATTTTGAATGTGTGTATACAAATAGTTAATGAGCTAGACCCTATACAAAATAAATATTATTTTGCCTTTTAAAACAGAGATTCTAAAAACCATAGCCTGAATTGTAAGTTTCTGGTAAAGAAAGCCCACTGGGGCAGCAAATAAAATAATATAATATAGCAAAACATTTTCGGACTAAAAGCCAATTGCCTCTGTTCCCCCTGAAGCATGTCCACTCTGTGATGCAGTGGTTGCTTTCTCTCTTGTGAAGTACTGATCCTCTGAAATGGTTATTTTAGTGTTTGAGCCAGCAAGTTCTTACCCATCTAAATATCAGTTCTGTGATTAATTACAAGGGGTATAGCTCTTGTCAACCCATCAGCCTTTTCTCTTAAGCCATTTAAAAATTTATTTCTTAACCTAGGCTCTGATAATACAAACAGAAACAGCTAAGATTCAACTCCTGCCTGCTAACTCCAAGAGAGGGCTGTTGCACTTTGTTCTCATTTTATGTGATATCTCATTGATAGCTGACATCATTCCCTGTTTCGTTAAAGCTAGATCTAAGTTGTGACAAATTGATTATTTTATAAATGCCATCTCTTCATCCCCCACTGGATCTAGCCAGAGAAACACACCATCTCACTGAATATCCTCTGAGAAGGAACATTAGTTTCAAAAGGAACATTAGCTGGGGAACAGCCTAGAAAGCTGATGACAATGTGTATTAGTTCAGACTTTGAATCCCTGCTAAATTTTAGAAAGTGATCAGTCTGTGTGCTTATTACTTTTGGCACTTAAAAAAAAAAAACAACTTTCTTTTTACTCCCTCGCAATTTTAATAAATTGCAATAGTATTTTTGTCACACCAGATAGCAGATGAAATGAACCCACTGGCAAAAAAAAAAAAAATTTTTTTAAATCCAAAAGAATAAATTCATACAATTACAACTTCTTACCCTCCCTTCTCCCATTCATCTTATACCATCTCTCAGTCTGGTTTCAGATATTAGTAAGTAATGGACTAATATACAGGAAATGAATAGCCCCTCCCCTGCTCTATAAATCAGAAAAGTCATTTACAGGAGCTGAGTGGGAATGGAGGGAGAGGTACATGGCAAGGGAATTGAACCTTAATGACCCCTCAAGAGCTATAACTCTCTCTCTCTCTCCCCCTCCCTCCCTCCCTCCCTCTCTTCCTCCCACCCTATTTTTCTCCCCACTCTCATTCTCTTTACACCTCTCTCAGTCTCCCTTGTACCATCCTTTTCCAGTTTACAAATTTCTCAGGCATGAGGTCCTATAGCTTTAATAAGAAATGGTCTGTTTGTTTCTAACATTCAATGAAAAATTCTCCCAAGTACCTAAGTGATTCCTTGGGGTAAACGTCACTTTTTTTTAGACAATAGAGTGCTTGGCGTCTAGTTCTTCCTGGTAGGAGGCTGTGTTTTTTTTTATCTGTGTAGTTTTCTGCAAGATGTTAATTGGGTGGTCCAATATCATATTGCCCTTGAAAGAAGACAAATTCATGGAAAGAGCAAGACTAGTAAATAAAATGGTCACCAAAACATTATTTTGGAATGTATTTCCTACTTATATTCAGTTATGGCCACTGTGGTAAACTAAGAGTTTTCAAAACTTCAAGCAAGATAATGGATAGTTCTGTCAAGTTCTGAAGCAAGAGATAAGAAGAGTTATCCTTCTTCTTTATCTACTTTACTACTTTGTACTACCTCCCTCCTTTCAACTTCAGCTAGAAATGAGCTGTATCACTTCTCAAGACACCAACATATCATCTAAACCTTGACTGTATGTTGAAATCACTTGGGGAACCTAAAAAAATTCTGATGCTTGAGCTTCCCAGAAAGCCCTGGCTAGGCATCAAGGTTTTTAAAAACATCCAAGGTGATTATAAGCACCAAAGTTGAGAACTACTAATCTAGTCTCAACATTTTCTAATTTCTACCTACCTGAAGCCATATAACTTATTGGTGCCACTTTTTCAGGACAGAGATTTAGTTGTTCTGCCTTTAACATGTTTTTTTTGTTTTTTTTTTTTACAGCTTCTGGCAGATCAGAATAAACAAAGGCCTATCAGTCAGGATTTTCCAGAGAGAGATGAGAGGAGGAGAAGAGGAGAGAGGATAGGACAGAGGGGAGAGAGGGAGGGGAGAGAGATCATATGAAATTGGCTTATGCAATTATGGAGACTGAGAAGTACCAAGATCTGCAGTCAGCTACTTGGATCACCCATGAGAGCCAATGGTGTAGTCCCAGTCTGAGAACAAGGAGAGCTGATGATGTATGTCCCAGTATGAAAGTTGGCAGGCCTGAGACCCAAGAAGCCCATTTTTCAGTTCAAGTCTAAAGGAGGAAAAGGCTGATGTCCCAGCTCAACTATCTGGCAGTCGGTGTTCTCTCTTATTAGTGGGAGGGTCAACCTGTTTGTTCTATTCAAGTCTTGAAATGATTAAATGAGGATAACTCACATTAGGGAGGGCAATCTGCTTTACACAGTTTACCAATTCAAAAGTTAATCTCATCTCAAAACACCCTTACAGACACACCCCAAATAATGTGTGACTGCATATCTGTGCACCCTGTGGCCTAGTCAAGCTGACACATAAAATTACCCGTATCTCACCAACAAAATATTTAAATAAGGAGAGTGGATAGGAGATTTTATGGAATTGAAAGCAAATTAAACCAGAGATAATCCGTAAGTGTTTATAATCTGCAGTGGATAACAGCGATTAATATGTAATTTTGAACTTGTTCTAGTTCAAATTAAATAATTTATCTTTTGTTGAAGAATTCTACTAGACACAGCAGGGGAGCAAATCTCTCTTCCCAGTTAGTTAACTGATCATCTCTTGCTACCTTCAGAGACTCCTTAGAAGAAGTTGGAAAGGAAAGGACAGAATAATTAGAAGAGTTTAGATCATAATTATAAGTCTTATAGACTTTCTTTCCAAATGCTTGATTTATCAGTGTTTGAAGAGCACACGGTTAATTCTCAATAAATATTTTTGAATAAGTGAAGAACTAAAATTAAAAAGCAGGACCCAATCTGTGACTTCAGATAACTTTTTATTTAAGGGCATTTAGGAAAAAGCAAGCAAGGTAGAAGATGGGGTATATGAGAACCTTAAGTGGTATGATAGGGACAAGATTTATGAGTTTGTGAGTGTCCTCTGCTTTCTCACCCCAAGGCGAGTACTCTGCCCTGGTTTCTGGATCTGTTGAACTACAGAACTGGAAGAATGGGCAGAGTGAAAGAAGACCCAATAAACAGGAAGGAGAAACAAAGAAGGACATAGGGAAGGAGGTTAGGCTGATCCACATAATAAAGACAATGGAAATGGACAGAACATTTTGTGGGCTGTGATGAATGGTGTTTTAGGATTTGGTGAGTGGAAAGTTTTAATTCTAAATCTGTAGAGAGTGAGAGAATTGGAGAGGAAAGGGAGGGAGATCTGGAGACATACTCTATGAACTAAGAATTAAATCTCCTTTGAAAGATTTAGATTAAAAATAGATTTTAATAAAAAGATTCCTTTTGGCATCAGAACTTTAAATATAACTCAGTATAGAGTTGAGCCACATGGAGCTCCAGGACTTATTCAGGTTACAAGTTTTAAGTCCCTGAATGCTCTCTACAGCACTTTCCCTTCTCTAGATCCTGTGATCTCTTGATACCACATGATCCTAGTTATTTTCCTTCTTAGAGAATGTAGTATTCTTAGTGTTTGCTTTTAATTTAGGGATGGAGTTAGGAATAAATTAGGCTTTCTTGAAAGGTAAATAAAGCATCTTTTTTCATTGGTGGTTCACCACATATGAATATGAGAATGCAAATTTAATAAGAATCTCATTTATTCTTATAAATGGATGTGGAAAAAAGGGGGGTGAAATTTGAGTATACACTGGGGTTCTGGGTTTTTATATATACACTATCATTTTATTCTCATAATAGTTATAGGAAGTAGATATTATTTAACTTATTTTACTCAAGGTTATATAGCTATGAAGTGGTAGAGCTGGGATTCATACTATAAAGTCTATTCTTTCCACTGTGCCCTGCATAAGGGGAGCTTTATTATCTGGCCAGGTTTGAAAAATTCCATATAAGAAGTCATTTTTTATTTACTGGGTAGTCATACCTTCAGGCTTTCCTTGCTTTCTTTAATAAGACCATAAGTGAATAGAAGGATATATGTGAAAGTCTTGTAAGTCGTATTGCTATTTCCCCCCCTCCATCCAAATATCAAGCAAATATTTTTTGGCAAGCTATTTTCTAACTCTTTCATTCTGGTCCATTTTGGAAGCAATGCCAGTTACTTGGTTGATTCAAAGAGATGGAACAAGGCATCTAGTTTGTAAAGAAAGATATTTCTATTAGTAAATGACATGATCATGCAATGAGGAAATCCTAAGGAATACACACACACACACACACACACACACACACATATATGCAACTATTAGAACTAATAAAAGAGTTCATCAAGGTTGCAGGATACAAGATCAATATATAAAAATCTGTTATATTTCTATATATTAGCAATGAACAATCCAAGAGTGAAATTAGGAAAACAATTCCATTTCAATAGCTTCAAGATAGTGAATCAAAGGCACCAAAAGAGTGTTGATTCATAGGTTAATGTTAGCCAGAAAGTCTTTAGTGGTAGCTCTGATCTCATACCTTGTCTCAGTACTTTTGGTAAAAAATTTAGATTGAGACATGATTGGAAAATCAATATATGATAAGGTATCAGAAAAACAAATGAAACAAACTATAAGAAATTAATGGAGTATTTGGAGTAGAATTTAGCTGCTATGTGACTATATAAGTAAGAAGGGAGAAAATCATTTTATAGTCATTTGAAATTAAAGTGAGAGTTTAAATCTACAATGTAGATTTATATAAGCAATTTTCTGTTTCTAAATTTTTTATTAATTTTTTATTCTTTTAATTTTTTTAATAAATTTATTTTTGTTACAGATGTTTCTCCTTTTCCCCCATTGACACCCTCCTCCCGATCCCCCTGTCCCCAGCATTGTTGTCTATGTCCATGGTTATGCATACATGCATATAAGTTCTGTGGTTTATCTCTTCCCTCCTCCCGCAACCCCCTCTTCTGAGGTTTGTCAGTCTCTACCCTACTTCTATGTCTCTGGGTCTATTTTGTTCATCAGTTTGTTTTGTTCACTATATTCCACAAATAAGTGAGATCGTGTGATATTTGTCTTTCTCTGATTTGCTTGTTTCGCTTAGGATAATACTCTCCAGGTCTCTCCATGTTGTCTCAAAGGATAAGAGATCTTTTTTCCTTACAGCTGCATAGTATTCCATTGTGTACCACAGCTTTTTTTTTTTTTTTTTTAATTTTTTTTTTCCTTTATTGATTTTAGAGAGAGAGGAAGTGAGAGGGAAAGAGAGATAGAAACATCAATGAGAGAGAACACCAATTGGCTGCCTCCTGCATGCTCCCACTGGGTATTGGGCCCACAACCTGGGCATGTGTCCTGACCGGGAATCGAACTGGCAACCTCTTGGTGCATGGGTCAACGCTCAACCACTGAGCCACACCAGCCGGACTACCACAGCTTTTTTATCCACTCATCTATTGATGGACACTTGGGCTGTTTCCAGATCTTAGCAATTGTAAATAGTGCTGCTATGAACATAGGGGTACATATATTCTTTTTGATTGGTGTTTCAGGCTTCTTAGGGTATATTCCTAGAAGTGGGATCACTGGATCAAATGGCAGTTCAATTTTTAACTTTTTGAGGAAACACCATAGTGTTTTCCGTAGTGGCTGCACCAGTCTGCATTCCCACCAGCAGTGTACTAGAGTCCCCTTTTCTCCACACCCTCGCCAGCACTTGTTTGATGATTTGTTCATAGCAGCCATTCTGACAGGTGTGAGGTGATACCTCATTGTTGTTTTAATTTGCATCTCCCTGATGATTAGTGATGTTGAGTATTTTTTTCATATATCTCTTGGCCATTTGTATGTCCTGTTTGGAGAGATGTCTCTTTAGGTCCTCTGCCTATTTTTTAATTGGGTTATTTGTCTTCCTTTTGTTGAGTACTCTATATATTTTGGAAATTAGCCCCTTATCTGATGTATTGTTGCAGTTATGCTCTCCCATGTAGTGGGTTCCCTTTCTATTTTGATGATTGTTTCTTTTGCTATGAAGAAGCATTTTAGTTTGATATAGTCCCATGTGTTCATTTTTTCCTTTGTTTCTCTTGCCTTAGGCATTGTATCAGTGAAAATTCTGCTGTGTGTGATGTCTGAAATTTTGTTGCCTACATTTTCTTCTAGGATTTTTATGGATTCACGAGTCACATTTAAGTCTTTTATCCATTTTGAGTTTATTTTTGTGTATGGTGTAAGTTGGTGGTCTAGCTTCATTTTTTTGCACATAGCTGTCCAATGTTCCCAACACCATTTATTGAAGAGGCTGTCTTTACTCCACTGTATGCTCTTGCCACCTTTGTCAAGTATTAGTTGAGCATAATGTCTTGGGTCAATTTCTGGGCTCTCTGATCTGTTCCATTGATCTATATGCCTGTTCTTGTGCCAGTACCAGGCTGTTTTGATTACAGTGGCTTTGTAGTATAACCTGATATCTGGTATTGTGATCCCTCCTACTTTGTTCTTCTTTTTCAAGATTGCTGTGGTGCCCTGGCCAGTTTAACTCAGCGGTTAGAGCGTCGGCCTGTGGTACAGAGAGACCCGGGTTCAGTTCCCACTAAGGGCATGTACCTCAGTTGCAGTTTGTCCCTGGCCCTGGTTGGTCGTGTGGGTGGCAGCCACTCAGTGTGTCCCTTTCACGTCGATGTTTCTCTCTCTCTCTCTCTTCCTCTCTCTCCCTCCCACTCTATCTGAACAAAAAATGAAAAAATATCCTCAGGTGAGGATTAAAAAAAAAAGATTGCTGTGGCTATTCGGGGTCTTTTTTTTTTAAATTAAATATGCTTTTATTCATTTTAGAGAGAGAGGAAGGAAGAGGGAGAGAGAGATAGAAACATTGATGAGAGAGAAACATGGATTGGCTGCCTCCTGCACACCCTCCACTGGGGATCAAGCCCGTAAGCTGGGCATGTACCCTGACTGGAAATCAACCAGTGACCTCTCAGTGCATGGGACAAGGCTCAACCAACTGAACTATACAGGCCGGGCATAAAGTTAAATTTCATGCTCATCATCAACATTTTTCTTCTTTGGGAAGTAAGAATGTTGAATGGACAGAAATGGTTTTTACTTTATAATAAATGTGTAAAAATTATGAGCTAGGTGCGGAACTAGGCATTGTGGATGGAAAAATATCTGTCTTTTTAAAAAATTTTATTTCCTCAGCCTTAGTCCTTGCTCTTGAGGTTGTCATAGTTTAGTGACAGTCTAATGAGACATAGTATGGATCAGGGTCCCAGGAGAAACAAATAACACATTCAAAAGGATAACTTGAACAGAGGGGAGGGGCTGGAGTGGGGAGTAGGGTGTCAATGGGGGAGAAAATGAGGGACATCTGTAATACTTTCAACAATAAAGATACTTTTTTAAAAGGATAACTTGAAGAGAATTTAGTGATAAAACCATTTACAGATGAATAAGTAGGATTAAGAAAAACCACAAGATATGATGAAGCACCCAGAGATTAGAAATAGCAAGAGGTGTTACTGCCTAACTGTATCTGGAACCTGATGAGAGTGATATCCACAGGGAGGGGCTACCAGAGGGAGCTATGAAAGGAGCTGGGTTCCTTATGTGAAGTAAAGCAGAACCTGCCAAATTGTGGCCCAACAGAGAGAAAGTTGGGAAAATAAACATCTTAACATCTCTCCCCAACCCACCCTGCTAACTTTCAATCTCCTAACTTCCATTGGTCAAATCTAATTGGAAGCCAGAAGTCAAAGGACTCTGGGACATGCAATTTGTACAGGCTCCCTTTGGCACAGAGCAGGATGGGAAAGGGTAGAGAGTAGATTTGGAGAGCCAGAGAAAAAAATATACAGGTAAAACCATTACAAAAAAAGATTAACAGTGCTATATTTAAAATGAGTCTTGGATGTTGAGTGAGAGCTTGACAAACTGAGATATTGATGCTGGAAGGAAGAGTGTGCACAGACAGGGTACATGCTTGAGCGCCTTGCTTGGGGAAAGGCATGAAGTTCCATATGAGTAGAGAGTTGTGTGTGATAGGTTTAAGGAAGAAGCTGTAAACCAAAGATGAAAAATATGTTTGGTGGGCAGGTCACTGTGTGAAGGACAGTGCAAGTTAGGCTATAGGTTTGGTGCTGTAACAGAGATCCAGAATAACAGTGGCTTACATACAATAGGTTATTTCTCTCATATTACACTGAGCTGGTAGGCATCTCTGGTCTGAGAAGTTATCAGAGGCCAAAGTTCCTTTTATCTTGTTGCTTTGACCTCATCCACATGGTTCAGGACAACTCACCACTATGTCCACATTCTAGTTAGCAAAATGTCATGCTTTTTCCTTTCAGGGAAACATACTAGAGATTGCACAGGTCATTTCTACTCACACCCTAATAGCCACAACGTAATCACAGGGCCACACCTTGTTGCAAAAAAAGCAAGGAAATGTCGCCTTTAATGTGAGTAGCTATGTGCCTTGATGAAACTTGAGGCTTCTGTTATGAGGAAGAAGGAAGAACTATTGGAGGAAAACTGGCATTCTTTGCCACAGTTTCTTATTGTCTTTCCTTGGTGAGGTGCTGAAGGTCCTGAAAAGGATGGGTTCAACAGGAGGGAAAGAATAGTAGAAGAGGAAAGAAAGAACTCTGTGGTTAGAACCCTTTGAGTGTTTGAGGTATTGGAGTAGGAGTTGGCCAGAAATTTACCTGGGTGTGTCAAGTGGTGATAGATGAGGTTCCCAGAGGAAAGGAGGTACAGGGGCCCTGGGCTACAAGTCTCACATGTGGAAACCACTAGTACAGAAGGCTTTTGTCACCTGATCCTGCACTGTGAATGCTGTTGCTTTTCCCATCCCATGTATTTAATAACTAAAACAAAATTGGGGCTATTTATCAGGTCATATTCTGATCCCTGAGTTGGGCTTAGAAAGAAATGTTTTTTTACAAGCATAGGACTGCAAAACTTAGTGCTGGATGAGGGATTTACACTTTCTTTCAAACACAGGCCACTGCTGGTGGGCATAGAACACTGGGTGTGTTGATTGCTAACATGATTTATGGCAGTCCCTGTGTATTCAGCTACATTCTATGACCTTTCTTCCACAGTGTCCTCTGCCTTGATAAAATCGCTCTATTTTATGTCAACTCCTTTTAATCCTTTTTTGGAATCAAGTATGAAACAATTTCCAATGCATTCAACTCTTTCTTTGCTTATTGTTTATTCCCTGAAGACTGAATAATACATTTAGAAGTTGAAAAATTGCAAGCTGCTGCTTTATGCACAGTGCCTTTAACTTTTTTATCCAGGTTTTCAGCATGGCCTCAGATGAACCTTTTTTTCCCTTTTCTTTCTTACATGTAAACTTTAGGTCCCCAAAGTTAAAAACTTGGGTATGCAGTTAATCATTTATAACCCCCAAATATGTGGATTTATCTAATTAGGCACATGAGGGGATAATTGTACACACAAGAAAGAATGGTGATGAAGCAGGTATTCCCCAAAATAGTACTTCAAAAAAAGGGGGGTTTAGGAAAGGACCTGGAACTTTGGCTTCTGGTGGTTCATTTGTCCATTCATCCATCCATCCATCCATCCATCCATCCATCCATCCATCCATCCATCCATTCCATCCATCCATCATCTGTTCAAAAATCTTGCAAGGCATTAATCTCTATAGAACTCACTAGGATTCAAAGGTTATTATGTTTCCAGTCCTTGAAGAGTTTATGTCATAATTTGAGCAGACTCAGTTTTGAGGCATGGTCAGGAAGAAAGGAAGGAAGGGAGATTATGTATCAAATGTGTCTTAACTACTGTGGTAGCTTTACATAAATAATAGTATTAGTGATCGGAACTAAGGATGACAAAGACTAATATCACAGTTTAGTAGAACACATATTTATAAATAACTGTAACCTCATGTCATTGGTGCTATAATAAAAGCAGGAGCCCAGATAAAGGACAGGCTGATTCTGCCTGGGATAGATAAGGAAAGCTTCCTAGAGGAGCCCAACCTTAAACTGGATCCCGATGGTTGACCAGGAGTGGCCCAGGTAGAAAGGTGGGGAGGGCACTGTAGGAGAAAGAATAATGTACACACAAGAATGGAGATGTGAGGAGTAGGGCAGGTTTGGGCGATATCAAGTGGTTAAGTGCTAAGAGTAAAGATTGGAGAGGTGGGTTGGGATTCTGTATGCTAAGCTAAGGCATTTGAATTGTGTTCTGTAGGCAATGGGCAGCTATTGAAAGTTTATAAGCATAGGATTAACATGATCAGATTTATATTTTGCAAAGATGACTGGGGAAAATAAAGGGGGAAGACTAAATTTACTTATTTTCACCTGTCAAATATTTATTGAGTACTTACTATGTGCTGGGCATCCATTTGGGGCTGAGGATACAGCATTGAGTCAATAGTAAAAAATCCTTGCCTCATGCAGTGGTGGAGGGAGACAGGCTGTAAACAGAAAAAAATATATACATATAATCATTCAGGGGGTGGTAAATGCTATGCAGAAAATAAAGCAGGGAAGGAAGATAGATACAATCTTTGCAATTGAATGACCACTTCACCCTACATAATATAACCAACTTCCAACTAAGAAGGAAGGGGACATTTGAGCAAAGACCTGAAGAAGATAAGAGAGCAAGCCATGTGCATATCTGTGGGAAGAGAATTTCAGACTGAAGGAATGACAAGCACAAAGCCCTCTGTCTTATATGAGAGCTCTGGAAACCCCAAGATGACAAAAGAGAGGAATTTAAATCTTAAATTCCCATATATATATGAAGAGGGCATTGAGCCTAAGAGATACTGATCACCTCTTACATGTCATTCCTCTAGTCATTTGTCTATAAATATTTGAGTTTGACAGGCTGGAAAAAGATCTCCTATTATAGATTCTGTGGGGCCAGAATTTTGGACAGGGGTAACTAAGCTATTTTCTGCTATCTCTCAAGACCAGCGATTTTGCATTTAAGCAGTGAAACCCACTTATCATGCCAAAGCCAACAGAATATAGTTCTCTGTCTCCTTTGTAGTTTTAAACCATTCATTTTCATTTTAGATGCTCAAATTCTGTACATGAGCACCATGTTTAAGGGAATTTACCCCCAACCCTAAGAGATACCACACTGACTCAATGGAACATGTGGGAACCCTTCAATAAAGAAGCCAGATGAGTGAAACTGGGAATGTGTCGAGCTGATCATGATCTAGCCGAGTGCCTTCACACACGGGAATAAAAATGAGGGCAGAATCTGGAATGAGATCATCAGTGTATACCCTCCTGGTACTGTAGTCAGACTACACATATATTTATTTATTATTATTTTTTTTTATCTACAAATTTTTAAATTCATTTTTTAAAACTAAACTTTATTGTTGAATGTATTACAGATGTCCCCCTTTTTCCCCCCATTGACCCCCTCCTCCCCAGTCCTGCCCCGCTCCTGCTTTCCCCACACTATTGTCTGTGTCCATTGGTTATGCATATATGCATATAAGTTCTTTGGTTTATCTCTTCCCACCCTCCCTCCCCCATTCCCTTCAAGGTTCATCAGTCTAACAACCAATTTGTGCTTCTTTAAAAAAATTTTTTTTCTTTATCGATTTTAGAGAGAGAGGAAGGGAGAGGGAGAGAGAGATAGAAACATCGATGAGAAGAACATCGACTGGCTGCCTCCTGCATGCCCCCCACTGGGGATTTGGCCTACAACCTGGGCATGTGCCCTGACCGGGAATTGAACTGATGACCTCTCGATGCTCAACCACTGAGCCACACCGGCCAGGCCAATTTGTACTTCTTAATTCCTTCATCTTTTTCACCCATCCCCCCCAGCCCCCTCCCATCTGGCAAGCAACAAAAAGTTCTCTGTATCTATAAGTCTGTTTCTGTTCTGCTTACTCATTTTGTTTGTACATTCAATTGTTGATAGATGTGTATTAATTGCCATTTTATTGTTCATATTTTTGTTCTTCTTCTCCTTCAAGAAGACCCTTCAACATTTCATATACTACTAGTATGGTGGTGATAAACTCCTTTAGCTTTTTCTTGTCTGGGAAACTCTTTATATGTCCATTGATTCTAAATGATAGCTTTGCAGGATAGAGTTATCTTGATTGTCTATAAATCCTTGATTGTCTTCTAAATCCTAAGAAGTACAATAATAAAACATGCTTTGACAATATTTTTATGTAGAGTCAAGGCCCTTTTCCCCCTGGGTGTAGATCTGTATTTTGAAGACTTTCTTGCATAAATCACATCTATAATGTATTTATTTCTGTTTCAGTTTATTTAAAGTAAAGCAGACATTTCTGAGGCTAGAATCTGATGGAACTTTTTATAATTTTTCATTGCAGTCTTTTAAAGTTCTGTCTTTGCTTTTCATCACTTTGAATATCTCTTGCCACTCCCTCCTGGCTTGCAAAGTTTCTTTTGAGAAATCAGCTGACAGTCTTATGGGAGCTCCTTTGTAGGTAAATAATTGCTTTTCTCTTGCTGCTTGTAAGATTCTCTCTTTGTCTTTAACCTTTGGCATTTTGATGATGATGTGTCTTGGTGTGGACCTCTTTGGGTTCATCTTGTTTGGGACTCTCTGTGCTTCCTGCACTTGTATGTCTGTTTCCTTCACCAAGTTAGGGAAGTTTTCTATCATTATTTTTTCAAATAGGTTTTCAATTTCTTGCTCTCTATCTTCTCCTTCTGGCACCCTCATGATGAGAATGTTAGCACGCTTGAAGTTGTCCCAGAGGCTCCTTACACTATCCTCATTCTTTTGGATTCTTTTTTCTTTTTGCTGTTCTGATTGGGTGTTTTTTGCTTCCTTATATTCAAAATCCATAGTTTGCTTTTTGGTTTCACCTACTCTACAATTGATTCCCTGTAAATTATTCTTTATTTCAGTTAGTGCATCCTTCTTTTCTGACTGGTCCTTTTTTATATTGTTGATGTTCTCACTAAGTTTCTTGGAGTTCTCCTTAAGTGCCTTGAAGTTCTCACTAAGATCTGTGAGCATCCTTATAACCAGTGTTTTGAACACTGCATCTGATTGATTGCTTATCTCCATTTTGTTTAGTTCTTTTCCTGGAGTTTTGTTCTGTTCTTTCATTTGACACACACATATTTAATACACTGAACCCACCTTGAAATGCCCCTCAGCCCCAAGAGAACAAAGTACTAGGAAAAATAAAGGGGAGGAGAGGATGCTGAGTGATCCACAATCCTGTCAATGTTGCAATATATCCTTAGCAGCGGAATAAAGTTAATAGGGAAAGTTCTTTAGTGCTTATTCAACTGCCTGCCACTGTGGCAGAAAAGCAAGGAGGAAATAGATATGTCATTATAGAATGTATCAATAATAAACTATAGGAATGTCTTATATGTAAGGAGTAATTCCTTGTATTTATTTGAAGTCTGAATCTTTAGGAGTGTGTATTTGACCACTAAATGCCAAAAAATAATATAAAGTCTTAAGCCATTTGTTTTTTAAGTCTATTAATATTTTAATAATTAAATTGATAATATGAGTAGGAAACGCTGAAGACAAGAATTTAAAAGTGTCAAAAATAGAAGGGTAATAATATTTTTACTAGTGTTTAATAAATAAAAATTGCCTTGGAATAAACACTAAATCTATTTATAGCATACAAAAAGGAACATCTCTGGAAGTCAAATATTCTATCTGAATTCTAAGCATTATCTTTCAGCTCAAAGGATTTCAAGGTTTAGAGTAGAATATTTTTATTCCAAATCTATGTACCTTTTAAGTCCTAAAAGTATTCCCTAAACTCTTCCAGCATTGCACTACTTGGTTACAGAATCAAGAACATACAATTCAACTAATAGCCATCAAATATTTATTTAGAGGTTAAACACCTTCTATGTGCAAGGCACCAACTGGACAAGGTATACTGCAGGTAAACAGTGAAACCTAGTGCCTGCCCACATGGAACATAGGAGATAAAGTGAAAAATAATAGTACAGTAATGAATAATGTGGTCTGTGCCCTATGGGTTTGAAGGAGAGAGAGATGACCATGGTTTAGAGGAATCCAGGAAGGCTTCAAGGAAAAGTGGTATTTGACCTGAGATCATGATGGATGGGTAAGATTTCAATAGACAGAAATGGGGTTGATTTGAGTAGGGGGAAGGAAATTCAGATAAAGACAAGGACTTATTTGAGAAGAGAGTTTCCTGTTTTGTTGAAACATGGTGTATGTACATGGGAGTAGTGGGACTAAGCTGGGAAGGTGGGCTGCTGTCAGAGTCTCTGGGCTCGGGTGTCAGCCTGAGGAATCTGGACTAGATTCAGCCAGCAGTGGGGCTCCTTCCAAGGTAGTGTGACGTGATGTGACACGATGCAGCTTTGTTTATGCTCTGATGCCCATGCTTGTGTACTCAGACGCATTCACCTGGAGAAAGGGTGAGGCTGGTCCTCCAGCCCCTGGGGGACAGATTCGTTGTGTACTAAAGATTTACTTGGAGGTCAGAGTACAGTATGTTCCCCCCTCACCCTCCCAGGGACAGTGTAGCTGCTGTTTGTTGCCTTGTGTCCTGGTTGTATAGGTGTCATTTGAGCTCCTTAATATTTTTGTGTGAACAAAAAAGGTCATCATCCACAAATATTTAAATGCCTCCTAGATGAACAGCAGCAGTTTTGCCCTGCTCTAGGTTTGTGGTAAAGAAGCAATTCCAGCCAGAAGCCAAAGAAAAGCTTGAATTCATATCAGAATAGGGAATGGCTGAGGATGGTGCACCCAGTAGATAGGCCATGGAACACTGTACTATTGCATGGTATCTTCTCTGCTAACTTTTTTGAAGTTCTAATTTAAGAAAAGCAGGAACAGTGTTAGGTATTTAGTGAGATACAAAAAAATGTGATAGCCATTCTCAAAACACAGAAATTCAATAGAGACTTCAATCTATAAATAAAAAATACCATATAACATGATAGATAAGTAGTATATAAAGTCCCAGGATGTTTTGGGCTGTGTTATGCTCAGTATACATAAACCTTGTTTAGACACCATCTTACTGGATGGCTGTGTGCCCTGGGCGATTCTGGGCACCAGAAGCTAGGCTGCAGTGATCAGTTGGGTTCCTGAAGTCCAAATATAGACTTTCAACAGTACCTAAAATGATTCTTTAATTTGAGACTTTTTAAAGACACAGAAACCTTAATTAAAAATGACTGAAACCCTTGTAGAATGAGGACTTTGTACAAATTATTTGATAAGACCAAAAGCAGAATGGGTCAATTAATCAAAAAATTTGGTTAAAGCCCTAAATCCTAAGAAGTACAATAATAAAACATGCTTTGACAATATTTTTATGTAGAGTCAAGGCCCTTTTCCCCCTGGGTGTAGATCTGTATTTTGAAGACTTTCTTGCATAAATCACATCTATAATGTATTTATTTCTGTTTCAGTTTATTTAAAGTAAAGCAGACATTTCTGAGGCCATCTGAAGCTAGAATCTGATGGGACTTTTTATAATTTTTCATTGCAGTCTTTTAAACTTTTTTTCTCATACCTCTTGTTACAGTAATTTTTTTAGTGATTTGAGATTATTGAGAGTTTCCAAGGCGTTCGACTTCATTTTCAGAGTAACTACTACATTCTTTTCAGCTCTCCTAGTTTGTTGATTTTCATAGTAATTAAAATATGCTTAATTTAATAAATTTAAAATACTACGGTCACAAGTATAATAACCCAAACATGCTCGGAAACAGATACCACTGACACTTGCTTAGTGAAACCCCAGTGGGAGCAGAAGTCCTGGTGTATCGGAGAGTAGTTATTGCCCTCAGGTGCTCAGCGTGTTGTGCTTGTCAGAAAATTCAGTTTACAAAAGAAATGGAGAGCATCTGTGAATCTAGCAGGTTAGGTAAATGGAAGGAGTTGAGAGCTTCCACTGTATAAAGTTGCCTACGCAGCTAATTTATGTATATTTAATTACCCAGAATATGCTATGTGGTTCTGGATTAACATCACTTAAGAACTGGTTAAACACACACAGACATATATGTACCTAAAGCAATAATATTTTTAGGAAGAGTATTTATCACAGAGCCGACGAGGTTTAGCCCCCTTAATCTCTTTTACTTTTGAATGTAATTGTCCAAAATTCACACTTTGAGTACAGAGCCTTCATCAAAAGCATATCAGTCAACTTGAAGGAGTTTCCACTCGACAAATTTGGAACAACCAAGCATCAGAATGAACAACGACAGGAATTGACTAAACACATAGAATTTGTAAAATATCTATGAATTCATACAGATAGGAAATAAATTTAAAGGAGAGGGGGAGAAGTTCTTTACTGAAAAATGCCAACTAATACATGTGGAAGGAATAATAGAAATAGAGTATTACCATTTTACAACTACAATAGTAATCACAATTATTTAGTCAAAAATTTTCTGTGCATGCTAAAACTACTGGGTAAAAGAATATTGGGAAATGGGATTTCAAACAATTTACCACATAGATTTCTACTTACTACAAAGAGAACATATGCCTTTAATAATAAAGAAAGCTGGTATCACCTTCACTGAGAGACCACACTGAGCACCACCAGTGAGGTACAATCTAATATTTTGAGGCCCCTAAATTGATGCACACAGTGTCATCTAGTAGTATTCCTGCCCCACGTCCCCAAACCCCAGTTTAACCTGAAACTAATTATGAGAATGCAATCAAACGAATCCAAATTGAGAAAGATTCTGTAAAACAAAACATCACCAACAAAATATGTATATCAATGTTCCAAAAGAGAGAAAGGCTGAGAACTCATCTAGGTTAAAAGAAACAAAAAAGACAATTGGGAAATTTGAATATGGCCCTGTGTATTATATAATGTTATTATATCAATGTTGAATTTCCAATCTTATGATTATGTAAGAGAATGTCTTTATTCTTAGGGGTAAAGTGTCAGCAAAATAATAAACATAATGTATGTTTATGTGCGTATACATAAAAGCATATATACGTATATACACCCCCACACACATATACACATAAGCATATACAAACGTACTGAGAGAGTGAGAAAACAAATGTGACAAAATGTTAATAACTGGAGAATCTAGATAAATGCTATATGCATATTCATTGTATTATTCTTGGAAACTTTCTGTAGGTTTCTGATTTTTCAAAATTAAAGCTTAGGGACATAAAGGTATATCCGTAGCTCTAGGTAATGCTCTTCCTAATTTGCTGTTATGTAGATCTATACAGACTGCACGACTGTCCTCTGTCATCCAGAAATAGGTTTGCTTCATCATGTGCAGTCTCTCCCAGAGCCACCACCTATAGCAGAACATGCAGACCCAAGAATTTCCTTGCAGGACAAAGCAAAAGCAGCTTCAATATCTTTAAGTCGATTATATGCAGATTTTAACAAAGCTTGGTGTTGGGAAAAGACATGGAGAAGAGCAGGACTTCTGACAGGGCCTTGGGGGTGCTTGCTAGCATGCCCACTAACTGCATAGAACAGTAAGCTCATCACCAGGATTCACTCTGCAGTACTTCAACCTGAAGTATATATTATTGAGAAGATTAGGAAAAATAAACATTTCCTATATCTAACATAAGAATCACAAAAGAAAATAAGATAGATGGCAATCATACGATACAAGTCATCACTGAGCAGATGTAGCCGCAGAAGTTAGCAGAGGTCTCTGACCAAACAGGCCAAAAGGCCAAATGGAGAAAGAGCTTGCTCTGCTGGAGGTTTCCCCATGGAGAGTCCAGTGAGCAAGAGTGATAGGGTCATCCCCACAGCTCATAGACAGAATCACAAGGTGTAACTGCTACAATGAGAGCGGGATATTATCACTGTGGAAAATTGGGTCTCTATTAAGAAAAGTGTAGGCATTTTCTACAGTCATCTCACCAACAGTTCTGTTGGCAAGATCCAAGTATAAGAGAGGGAGTCCTCTCTTATTAAGGAAAATTACCAAGGTGCAGTCCAAACCACAAGATCAGAAAATTCACACAGGCAAGAAGGTGTCACCAAGTGATTCAGGCTGACTTGCTGCCATAGGGTTGATTAAGACAAATCCCCTTCTTCAGCAGAATAACTGAGAGTGATTGTCCTAGAGATTTGCCCAAACTGTGTGTAGTAATTATCTTCTTCTTCAAATTAAGAACTTCCTTTGGTTGTAAAAAAGAGACGATGCAGACAGAACATCATATTTCAAAGAATACCCCTCACCTATGTGAGTTGTAGCCTATAGTCACAGGATCAAAGAAAAAGAAATGTATATGGCAGTGGCAGAGCCTCCCACCTCTGGTGTAAGAGAATAGTTATATTTTTCTTGACCCAGATTTTAGTAGCCTAGAATGGGAAGACATTGTGAACAAAAAAAGAGTCAGTGTCAGGAGAAATGTAAACCAAAGAGCCGAAGTAGGCAAGCCATGGGGATTAGTGAACATATGAGCTGTTACTCCGTCTACATTATTGTACATACATTTTTTTGACTCTAGAATCAGGCCCTATAGGAATCATAAACATTCTAAAGAATACAAAACATTAAAAAATAATAATAAAGGACTGCTTTAAATATGGTAATTCACATGGGATAAAAATCTCTCTAAACTGTATGAGTACTTACTATGTGTAGGCATTTTTCTAAGTATTTTATCTTATTACTCCAATTCTGTGAGTTAAGTGCTACCATTTCTAATGGAGAAATGAAGGCACAGGGTAGTTAAATAATCTTCCCAAGGCAGAGCCTGGGTTTGAAACCAGACAGGCTGGCCCACATGCTCTTACTATTGCTCTCTGCTGGAATGTTACTAAACCATTACAAGAATCTTTTTTGAAGACTAATGGCATGGCAAAGTGTGAAAAAGTCTTAAACAATTGAAAATCTGTATGTGCAGTGTGTTCTCAGTTTTAACAGTATGAGGAATATAAGGAAGGGAGAGAGAGAGAGACTCAGAGAAACTGAGAGAAAGCAAGCATGAGCAAACCCAAGAGAGGGAAGAAAAAAGTAGGCAGTACGCAAGGTATAAGTGGTAATCTCTCAATGATGGTTTCTCAGTGATTTTTACTTTCTTTTTCCTATTTTTATCAAATTTTCTCTACAGAAAATGTAGCCTTTTATTAAAAAATAAAAGATAGAAATATTCTGGAAATTTAAAAAACGCCATGCCATATATGATTGTATAAAAATGTGGTACATATATACAATGGAATACTACTCAGCCATAAGAAAAGATGAAATGCTGCCATTTGCAACAACATGGATGGATCTTGAGAATATTATGCTAAGTGAAATAAATCAGATGGAAAAAGTCAGGAACCATAAGATTTCACTCATATATAAGATATAAAACTGAAAACAACAAATAAAGAAGATAAACAAACAAATAAAACCTCATAGACACAGACAACAATATGGTGGTTACCAGAAGGGAAGATAGGGTTGGGGGAGGTAGTAAAGGGTAAAGGGGGTCAAATATATGGTGGCAAAAGGAGATTTGACTTCAAGTGGTAAACACAATGCACTATACAGATGTTGTATTATAGAATTGTAAGATGAAACCTATATAGTTTTATGAATCAATGTCACCCCAATAAATTTAATAGAATAAAATGCCTGTGTCAAATATTCATAGAAACAGCCTTAGTCCCTGAGGTACTGTTCCTTCAACATTATCATGTACCTGCCACCTTCACAACTTTTCCCAATGTGTTCTACTTCCACTATGATTACTTAATAATCCTTTAAATTAACCCACTGTTTTTATTTAGTCTTCTAAGTAGTGTCTACAAAATCATTTTTTGCTATTCTATGGATTTTTTAAATGTAAATTAAAATAAACACATAACTGTTCAAATCTCTTGGGCCACCACAGTAGGAATAGCCCACTTTGGAAAAGAATGCGTCTTTCTGGCTTGAGAATCACTTTGGTGTACTAGAGAAAGAGGTGACTCCTTGATCTACTGAGGCAGAATTGTAGAGAAGGAGCCTGGAAACCTGCCTTTTGAACAGGCTACATTCTTGTGCAATGTAAAGTTTCATAATATAAATCACATTATGGATTCCCTAAGAGGATATATCATGGCTAAGGATTCAGTATTGAATCTGAAATAATTAAAGGATTTAGCAAGATAACCAGGATGAAGTCCAGCACCAGACCAGACCGCCACAGGAGACAGCCTGTGGAGAGTATCAGCGATAACCTGGATGATGGTGGATGGGAAAAGCTCATTATTTCAAAATACATAAAATCCCTAGTTTCTTTTGTTACCAAGAACGACACCTCTGGAGAGTTGCTTTGCTGTCTTGTTTGAGTGGCAGTTCTTACTGCTGGTAAATCTTGTCACAGAATGTATTTAGGTACCAGTATGTGACAATTTGGGTTGAGATTAAGGTAGACCTGTAGAGGTAGAGACAAAAACTGCCCCAAATCAGAAGTCCTGAAAGAAGGCGAGATGCTGCAGCAGAGGGAGCAGAGAACCTGAGGCAAAGGAGCCAGTTAAGAGTTCGACATTGTGGACAAAGCAGGAGTTAGCCAACCAGTGGGAATAGGAAGTATGATCTGATCTGATTCAGTTCTGACAAGGACTGAAGGAAGCAAACGTTTTCAATCTCCCAAGTGGTTGCCAGGAGAAGATGTTTTGATAAGTCCACTGCAGGGTGGAAGGAAGCCTGAGGCCTGGTTTCAAGCTGGAGCATTAAATCCCTTCTGTATAACCAGAAGAAAGAGCTGGAAAAGGCCTGGGGGTAGGGGACAGTGTCTGAGGAGGGGGCTCTGTGACGGCTTCTAGACTCCAGGAAGCTAGTGAGGAAGGGGCTGACGGGAGCATTAGTGTGATCTGTGCTAAATTAACCCATGCTCAGAAAGGGACAGCTGCGACGGGGGTTTTACAACGAATGAAGAATTTGTAGGTGCGTAAGACCAGACAGAGGACGGAGATGACAGTTTGAACATGTCCCAGAGGTACGTGGGCAGTGCGGGTTTATGACAGTCCCTGAAACACACCCAGTGGGGCCCAGGGAATCTCATCCAGCTAGAGGTGGGCTAGGAGCGAAGCATCATGTGAAAGAACATTTTGAAGGGATTTCTCTCAGGAACACAGGTAGAACACTCACTGGGTTACTACCAGGAGAAATGGGGCTAGGGCATTTGTAATTTGTTAGTCAAAATGATCCAGAAACACCCTTTAAGATGGACAAATATCTAAGCACTTGGGAGGAGCATTCTCTGGTAACATGAGAAGAGTAAGTATTACCTCTCTTGAGGCAATGTAGAAATCATGCTGTCATTTGAATCAAGTTTGATAAGGGGAAAACATGGAAAGAGGACCTTGAACCTCCAAATCAACACCACCCTAAGCTGTGACCTGGAAGTGGTCCTCTTTCTGTGGCATGGGGCCCTTGGGACTCATTGACTCTGGCCTAGCAGCCCTTGTTTTTTGGTATAACGGTTGCATATGCATTTTCCAAGTCACTCCATTTCCTCAGTCTGTTATTCCTCCTCTGAAATTCTGAAATGTGTAACTTCTATGTATTTCTAAACTCTCTTCTACTATACACACATCAGTTTGAATTTTGATTTCATTCTTAATATTGGTGATGCCCAAGAATTTTTTGGCCCAACATGCCCTTTGGATTCCCATTTCCCTTAGTTTTCATATTAAACCTGTTGAAAACTGTATGCCCACCTCCCATGCTACATATCACCCCCCCCCCCAAAAAAAAATCCAGGGTAGCTGACCAGCAGGTAATTAGAAAAAGGAAGGGAAGGGACATTTCAGGGTGGTTACAAGCCATACACTCTGTCACTATGCAAATTGACTTTACCCTTTCAAGTTTAAATTATACAGTTGTCAATGAAGAAATGAGATGATATCAAGTTTGTCATGATTCAATGAATATGCATCTGTTTTCCCTAGTTCCACCAAGGGAGTTATATTGAAGTGGTGATGAGGGTCAGCTGTCTAGGATGTGAAGTCTGCTGGGCAAAGGGAGCACCAAAAGGGGGCTCGATGCATTCTGTACCCCCTACCATGTCCTCCTGAGACCCCAACCAAATTGCTTTACCTTGTGGCAAAACTGCTCTGGGCTAGCTGCAGCATCTGGACCTAGCATTCAGGTTTCAGAAGCAGTTTCTTGTATGTTACAGAACTATGTGGCCAAACCAGCTGAAGATAAAAGATGAACACCTGGGTATGTACATGAACAGCCACACCACAACACTGTGATGATGATCCGTGTGTGGGCACATGCTATCATATGCTCAGTGGGCCTTGAGGCGGAGGAGGCACTTAGCATGCAGGTCTGGACTGGCCAGCACTGGTAGCTAAGCTGCTTGAGAAAGGAGGGGCCTGGGCTTGCAAATGAACTTCCAGCATTGATGAAGAGGGCAGCTGTGAGGCAGGGCAGAGCTGGTGGTGTAGAGCGGCTCCAGCTATCCCTGACACACATTGTTGAGAGTGTGTCCAAAGTTGCAGGGAAATGTATTAACTTACACCCACTGCACCTGAGCACTCACAGACAGAGGCCACTCTCCAGAACCACCATGCACTTCTGCTAGCGCCAGCTGACTTCTATACTTACCAAGATCCAGGTTAGTTATTCCTCAGCCTGCTTCATGCCAGTTAAACTTGTCATTATTATTAAAAAATTAAATCAAATGTTATGTAAACGTACAAAATGTGAATGCAAAAGAAAAAAAGTTGTTTCTGTGAAAACTTGGTCGAATATTTTGAAAAGATTCAATGAAAGTAAGTTACTGGGCAATGGTTAAAATGGAAAAACAATTATAAAAATCTAAACAGACTCTGCATTCTGTGCGCCCAACAGGTGTCTTTAGTTTTTGCTTCCTTTTAAAGAAATTGTTACTGAAAATGGTAAGGAATGAATAGTGTATATGGTATATACAAGAAAGATGAGGTGGAACTTGAATCAACTGACCAACTTTCAAAGAAAAAGCCTGGGCCTTATATCAAAAGCTTGACAAAAGACTGCAGCTATTTTAATGTAAAATTAAGATTTGATGTACATATCTGTGATTTTTTTTAATGATTCACCTTTTTAACCAACAGTCTCCATTAACCAACCAACACCCTGTCTTGACTGTATCAGAAGAGACGGCCTCTGTGGAACTTCCTCTCTCATCATTATGAGATCTTGAGATTCTCAGGGTTAGGAATTCCCATGATCAATCTTTTCTTCGAGGGGAGTGGCATTTCCTGAAGGAGGAAATTTAGGAGAAGACTCTTTCTCAAGAGCTTGTGCAATCCAAACCTACTTTAATTTTAGCCTGATTGTGACAGAAACAGGACAAGTATTCCCACTTAGTAGTTAAAAGTGGCACCATTATAGTAATAGCATAAACCCACATTATAAATCCCTGCCATAACAGCTTTGAAACTGAGATTCTTGATAAATTTAGAAGGAGTTTAAGAATTTGCACTCTTTCCATTTTGTGCATGAAGGCTTTATTATTTTATATTACATAGTTTCAAATTGCCTTAATTCTAATTTGCAAATGACAGAAGCAGCTCTCTCTTTCTGGGACAGTAGAAGTAAGACTCCTAAAGAATTTTCTAGTCAACATCTTTCTTCTTGATGATGCAGGTCTCTCCTCTGGAGCTTGGTTTTGGCGTAGAAGCTTATACTCATTATGAGCAATGATCATCTCTTCTAACCTTCTTCCTGGAATGAGTCACTTATTTAAGCTTTTCTCTTTCCTCTTATGCTGTATGTCTCTAGCAATATCACTGGGCTTCAGATTATTCAAGTCCCTCTATAAAGTTTGTGAAAGACTTTGCAGGTTGTTTTATTTTTAAAGTATAAGACCAAGATCTTTATCTGCAAAAGCATTTAACACCTCTAGGCAATTAGATTTCCTTAACATGTCTTTCTTTATCACTATGTCACTGACAAGAGTGTCAAATAAGGCATGACCTTTTCTAATACTATCAGATGACCTGTTATAGTCCTTCAGATTAAATATGAAGCACTGATACACATTATCTTGACTCTACCAAATGACTTTGACCGGTGTTTCTCAAACTGAGTTCTAGGACCTGGAAAGGTCAACAGGCAGTTCCGAGGGCACTATAGAAATCAGAGGAGCAGAGACAAGGATTCCAACGAAAGGAACTGTTCTCCTCTTCCCTTGTCCCTTCTGTCTGAACTTCCTGCTTTTATTCTGAAAGAGCTCCTTTATCTGGAGCCCTCTTATGCAGTTACATCAATCAACTGGCATGTTTGTTGTACCCAGAAGTTGAGCAAAATAAGGCCTCTAAACTCCCAAACTTGTCAAAATGTTGTACATGTTTGGACCCATGACTCTTTTTATTTTTTATTACAGCTTTACTGAAATATAATTCACATGTCACAAAACTCAATATTTTAAGTTTACAATTCAGTGGTTTTTAGTATGTATATATTGTTGTACAACTATCACCACTATGGAATTCGAGAACTTTTTCATCACCCCAAAAAGAAAGCCCACACTCATGAGCAGTTACTCCACATATCCCTCTGCACCCCTCAGCTCTAAGCAGCTACTAGTCTACTTTCTGTCTCTATCATGTTTATTCTGGGCATTTCATATAAATTCAATCATATAATATGTGACATTTTGTGTCTGGGTTATTTCACTTAGAATAATATTTTCAAGGTTTATCCATGTCATACCATGTATCAGTAGATCGTTTTTATAGCTGAATAATATTACATTGTATAGATATATCATGATTTGTTTATCCACTCATCTATTGAGGGACATTTGGACATTTATCCACATATTGGCTATTGTGAATAGAGTATACAAGTTTTTATTTGAACATCTGTCTTTAATTCTTTTAGGTACATGCCTAAAAGTGTAATTGCTGGATCATATGGTAATTTTATGCATAACTTATTGAGAAATTGACAAACTGTTTTCTACAGTGGCTGCACCACCTTACATTCCCACCTGCATTGTCTGAGGGTTCCAGTTTATCTGCATCCTCTCCGATACTTATTCTTTTCCTTTATTATTAAGGCCATCGTGGTGGATGTGAAGTGGTTTTGATTTGCGTTCCTTACTGACTAACAATATTGAGCATTTTTTCATGTTCTTATTGGCCATTTGTATACCTTCTTTGGAGAAATATGTATTTACCTGATTTGGCTCTTTTCAAATTGGTTTTCTGTCTTTTTGTTCTTGAGTTGTGTGGTGGTGAATTTTATGTGTCAACTTGGCAAGGCTCTGGTGCCCATTTGTTTCATCAAACATTAGTCTACATGTTGCTATGAAGGTGTTTTGTAGGTGTGATTACAAAGTGTAAAAACATTACAGTTGACTTTAAGTAAAAGAGATTACCCTTGATAATGTGTGTGAACCTCAATTTTATCCGTTGAAGGCCTTAAGAGCAAAAACTGAGGTTTCCTGAAGAAAGAACTGTGCCTCAAGACTAGAAATCCTGCCTGAATTTCCAGACTGTGGGCCAGTCCCCATACTCATATGAGCCAGTTCCTAAAAACAAATCTCTTTGTGTGTGTGTGTGTGTGTGTGTGTGTGTGTGTGTGTGTATGTAAATGTGTATATATGTTATATGCTATATATATAAGTATGCATATATATATGAACAATACACACGCACACAATACATGCATATGTCTTATTGGTTCAGGTTCTCTGGAAAACACCAACTGATACAAATTATTAAAGTTCTTTATATATTTATGTATTCTGGATACTAGACCCTTATTAAATACATGAAAATAGAACCTGTATTTGGTTGAGCCACTCCAGTTGAGTCTGTTACATGACTTCCATAGCATTTTCTGAGGATCAGATAGAATAATACGTGTAAAACACTTTGAACAGTGCTTGACACATAACTCAATGTTATTACTCTTATTTTCATCACATTTGAATTCATTTAGAGAAATGAGCCCTACACCACTCACTAGGCCTTAAAGATACTATTCATTATTCAGTAAATGCTTATGAATCCCTATTAAGTGTCAGACACTAAGTGGGGTTCGAAGCAGGCTCAGCCTCACGGCATGTGGCCCATGCAGCCTGCAGGGCCGGGTGCTCGGCCCAGCGTTCTGCTGTCATCATCTTAAATTTCTTATTCAGTGTTCAACAAGAGGTTCTGCATTTTTATTTTGCACTGGGACCTACACATTATGTAGCCAATCCTGTGATGGTGAATAGAAAGGTTTTTTTTTTTTTTGTTCAGAATAATAACCAATGTTTCTAAAAATTACTATGTGTTATTCAGAAAACATGACATCCTCCTAAATATACTCTGTTTAAGAAGACTGAGAAATATACTGTACCTTTTGAAAACATTTTACCAAACATGATGTAAATAAGTGAAATTTTGACAGTTAACAGGTGAGTTGTAGTTATCTGAAGAATTCACTTACTTAAAACAGTCAAGTGCGCAATAAATGAACTGTCAATACATTTTGCAATAACAAGAAACAGAGAAACTGTAGGCTTTGCTGCGGTACTAGTGATTAGGGGTTGGGGAGTTTATATTGCCAAGGTTTTGGGGGGATTATAAAGTAAAGTTTTTGAGGTAGATAGCTTCTCTCCAGTTATTTATATAACATACAGGGACTTGGTGTGGGGTGTTGGACACGTTGCTTCACCTCTCTTAATCTTTCTTTCTTTCTGTAATGTGAGAGTGACGGACAGCAGACAAGTCTGTGCAGAGGGTGGGGCTTTTAGCACTGTGTCGTATGAGGTGCAGTAAGTGTCCTTTTCTCTGGATTTCCCCTTCCAAAGATGGATCAAGCATCTATGTGTGCTATGTTTCATTCTAAGCGCTCTGGACACATAGCTGAGTAAGAGCCCTTGTTCTCAAACGGATTATATCCTAGTAAAGAAAAATATGATAAACATCGTAAATATGATCACGTCAGGCTGCAATAAGTGCTGTTGAAGAAGATTGATGGGTGGGGACTGCTTTAGTTAAAAGGTGGCCAGGGACGAGCTCTTGGTGAAGGTGACATAGGAGATGGAATCTGAAAGATGAAAATGAGGAAGTCAGGTGAGGAGACCCGCCAAGCTTTCTCAACGCAGAAAGACCCAGAGAGTGGATGAGTTTGGTTTATGTGGAGACAGTGAGAAGTCACTGTGACTGGAGCACGGGAGCCAGGCAACAGGGTGGCCTGTGAGAGCAGAAGGACACCAGGTGCCAGACCAGGTAGGGCTTTGAGGACCAAGAGCAGGAGTTTGGATTTTATTCTGGTTCAGGGAGAGGTCTTTGGAGGGTTTCAAGCAGGGGAAAGATGAAACCCAATTTGTGCTTCAGGTACATTCCCCTAGCTGGCTGCTCTGTGGAGGAATCAGAGGGACTGAGGGTTGGCAGCAGTGGGGACAGTGACCACTTATGGGGGTGTTGCGTCAATCCAGGAGAAAGAATATGGGGCTTCGACTATGGCTGTGGTCTTGGAAGTTCGTAAGAAGTAGTTGGATTCAGGATATACTCTGGAGGTAAAGCTGACAGGTCTTAAGTTTGGACTGAATATTAGTGTAGAGAAACAAGAGAGTTTTTTGTTTTTCTCTGATGAAAAATTTAATATATGTTCACTATAGAAAACTTGGAAAGTTCGGGAAAGTGTTCAGTGGGCTACCTGTTTTCACACGTAAACCTAGCTTTTTTCTTGCACAAGAACAATGCTATTCTGATGCTACCCCTTCTGAAGATTTCAGTGCAGCCTCACTTACCCCAAGCTTTGAGGATTATTGAAGTTGAAAAAAAAGGAGGGAAAAAGAAACCTGTTTCACCGTTTTTAGTACAATTTCCTAACTTTAGGCAACCTTTTTATTTTTAGATGATTGTTTTGTACAACATCTATTACTATCTCTATCAATGATCACCAGAAAACATGATCTAATACTGCATTGGATCCTTTCCTCTCATTTCTCACTATTTCTCTTACACACAGCAATTAGATTTGTAGGTCCTAAGCCCAGGGTCATTTACTGAGCGCGCCCAGCCAATTCTTCAGGACTTGAGAATTTAACCTTGCACTGCCGTTTACTCCTTCTCCTAACATTCTAGGAGGTATATGTCTGGGTTACATTGTTCTATACTATTTTTAATGTGTCCGTAATCCAGAGCTCTTCTAGGTAGCAATTAGTCTTATAAAAGAGGTAGGGAACTTGTGTGAATTGTTTAAAATAGATATCATCTTCCGGATATCTTTCTCTTGGTACAGAAAGTGACAGCCAGTGGAATATGAACTACATTGATACATACAACTTGTAGAGATGAAGGAAACTGAGTTTTAAACATGAGAATGCACATCTAGGTGTTTATGAGAATGCACATCTAGGTGTTTATAAATATATGCAGTCAGAACTCCTGAATTTAAATCTCTATTTAATTTGCAATTTGGCAGCAACAACAGTGGGAATTTCTGAGGCTCCAAGTGTCCTGAAGGGGGAATGTTGCAGAACAAAAACATTTTTTCTTTGTCCTTGTATGACTTGGAATTGTATAAGATGTCAAGAAGGAAAAAATATCTCATTTAAAATACATCTTGGGTAAACACTGTAATAATAACCCTGAATGCTTTTATACCCCAACAGCAGTTGGTGCTGCTTGTACCATCAAGGTGGACATGGTGTGCCTTACACTCAGCTTGACGGCACAATTTTAATAAAAGAAAAAATCTGTAGGAAGTGTGGTATATATTATCACACTTAAAGCAACCAATTAAATTAGTCTCCCGATACAGGCTACTTTATAAACTCATTTATCACACAAGTTAGCTTGGTCTGACCTTTCCACCCCTTCTTGGATAAGGATGGTGGCAATTTCTCAGGAGCAAAATTATTGATTTTCTTTTTGACAGAGCTTGTTCTCCAGTTTGATTTTCCTTCTTTTCTGCACTTCTGTTCTTGTGTCACCTTCTCAGAGACTGGAGTCTCATTTACACGTTGGCAAGAGAAATGCTGTTTGGAAGGACATGGGAAGATGTATCTTAATGTTCAAGCTAATTAGCCACACCTAAACAATTTATGAAGGCATTTTGCTCAATATGGAGTCCTTCCTTTACTCAATAAACAGAAGAACATGTTGGTTATCTATTGAAGCTTGGCATGCTTGCCAAGCAAATGTTAATTCTTCTTTTGTTGCACTATTTAACCTCATGAGCTCTAACACCTTTTTCCTAAATTTTGATGCTTTTTCCTACATGTTAAGTGACAATCCATTTGTCACATGCAATATTGACATAGATCATTTGCTCAGCTAATAGAGAATGTTCCCCTCTATCAATAATTTTTCATGGTTTGGGCAAGGCATCTCTTTCCAGGGGACAATTAGAAGGTAACTATGTATAGCCTTTTACTGGACTTGAGAGATTTATAGAAAATAACTATCTTATTGCAAAAATTGCATCTGAAGTCCACCTTTGTAAAAGATAAAGCTTTTCCCAGTAAAATAAGGGGGGGGGGCAGGGGTCATGGATGGAAGAAAACTTACATTTATTGAGTGCCCATTATAAGCCAGAAACTGTGCTGGGAGTTTTATGTACATTATGTTCTTTAACACCCTGAGATGTTTCTTTTATCTGCAGTCTGTGGTGAAACTGAGGCTCCGAGAGGTCAAGTAACTCATGCAATCTGTTAATGGATGTTTGGCTTGGGATTTGACACAAAATCTGTTGGACTAAATTCCACTCTCCTTCCATTCCACTCTGCTTTGCTGCTTCAGTTGGCATTATCTATGGGAAATCCCACATTCTGAGGGTGGTAGCCACTCACTGACCACAGCCGATTCAGATCCACAGCGTTTTCTTGACTGCCTCGCAGTAGTGTTGATGGAAGGGCAGGAGCCTCTGAGGCCATGTGACTTTGATCTTTCACCCATGGTCAATCTCCTGGTGCAAGGAAGGGATACAGAAAATCTCTGTGTGCTCTTACAGGAAAAGCAAGACTATTCCTGCCTCCTAACAATGGTGGTCTCTGTTTTCTCTTGGTAGCAGGGATTTTGTTCTAAGGAAGGAGACTATTAATATATTTTCCTCTGTGCTACTCACACCACTGCTGATAACCATTCATGAATTACTGATAAGTTCAATACTCTAGTGTCTAGACTATTGTATTTATAAAACTACTGGAATGTCTGTTTAACAGAAACCGACAAAGAATCATAAGGGTAGCATTCCTGGGCTATACACACTTTTGTAAACGTCAATACTGAGAAGAAAATCCTTATTGTTTTGGATTAAGTTAAAGTTTCCTAAACATAGTCAAATTGTCTCAGGATGCCCTTCAAAGGACTATTGAATTCTAAAACAAGTTTTAAAAATATGTGTAGATCAGAATTGAAAGATAAGAATTGGTTGCAAGGATTTTTTTTTTTTTTTTTTTTTTTTTTTTTTACAAAATATACTGCCATTTCTCTTACCTCAATACTTATCGTTTTCCCAGGCCAAGGTTAAAGTCGCCAGGTACCTTATTCTAATAGAACCAACATGGATTGCACTTGAGTAATCAAGTTAGTTGTTTTTCAACAATTAAAAACATCAGAGATCCAACGCAATCTCAAATTTGAAAACTTACTACTTTTCTGACTACCAAGGTAATACCATTTTACTAAAATTTTTAGAAAATGAACATCGGAGAAAAGAAGAAAATTAAAATGACCTGTGATCCCACATACCTAAACATAACCATTATTAACATTTGGTGCATATCAGGTCTTTTCTTTCATATACTAGTCAGGATTCTTAGCTGCAAGTAACAGAAAGGCCTGTCACTCCTTTAAGTAGAAAGGAATTTATTGAAAAGATATTTGGTAGCTCAAAAATCCACAGGAAAGCCCTAAGAGCCAATCTTGGGAAGGAGTAGGAGTAGACATGATAAAGGGAGGTTGATAAACCAGAACCAGAGGCCAGATAATGCAAGGAATTAGTCTCATGAGGCTCCAATGCTGAAAACCTTCACCAAAGCTAGTATTTCTGCCACTGTGCACCAGACTCTGCCGGCCCTGCTGCCCTGAAAACTGTGTTGCCCTCATGGATAGGATGGAGTTTCCACTACTCTGTGGGTCACTAGCTCTCAGTTCTGAGTCCGGGTGGGTCTGGGAGCTTGATCACGTCCAGCCCACATGCCTGCCCCAGCTGTCGAGGAGCAGTGACAGAAAGACTCTTAATTCCTTGTCCCTGTAACAGTGGGAGGCCTTCACTGCACATGAAGAATTGCATGGTGGGAAATTTCCCAAACTTGGGAAGGAAGTTTAGATGCTGAGCAGCCAAAATCCCACATGATGTCTGCCACAATGAGCTCATGAAGCTTTATATAGCTCTGTATTCTGCTTTCCCCTCAAACATTAAATCATGACTATTTTCTTAAAACATGAAACATTTCTCAAGATTAAGACTTTCAGTGACTCTGTAATAATAGTCTTAATTTGATTAGTAAATAGCATATGTGATATTGACTGTCTAGAAACCTTGAAAAGCATGGCAGTTACAAAAGTAGAAGCATCGATCTTAATACAGAACTACCTAAATTATTTTTCTAGCTTCAGTTAGCACACAGCAGGGAGAAGTCTGCCTCGTGAGCTCAAGCCTTCATATCTAGGGGCACAGCCTAAGATGGCCTAGATAACCTGAGTGAGGCAGGACAGACTGCAAAGGGCAGGCTCGGGAGCTGCCTCTGCCTATTAGCCTGGGCTAGGAATCGGGGCACAGGCCCAGCGACAGGAGGCAAGGAACTCTGTACCTGACCTGGTTGTAGTCCCGCCGGGAGGCTCTCAGCTTTGGGGCATGATGCCAAAGGAAGAACCCAGAAGTTGTCAGGAACTGAGAGTTGTAGCCCTTGGCCTGAGGTTTAAGAGCAGCCTGGGGTTGAAACATAGGATCATGGTAGATTTGAAGGACTAGTTTAGAAGGACACATAAGAGGTAAATTACCAAGACAGGGAGAAGAAACATAGCGGGGCTGTAGTTACAAGACCAACGGATAGGGTAGGAGCAGGTCTTATAAGCCTGGGTATCAGAACTAAGCAGGCATTGATTTCCAGGCTCAATCTTAGTTGTTCCTGACTAAGATTGTAGGGAAGGGTTGACAGAACAGCTGCACATAATGCCCAGGGACCCCAGTGAGGAAAACGTCAGGGACTGAGAACAAGGCCATAGGAGACAAGCTCAATTAGTGGAGGTTTTGCATCTGGGGTCAGGAAGTCCTACTGCAAAGAAAGGGCACAGGTACTCCACATGAGGGCTCTGAGGAAAACCTGCCTTCTCTCCATCCCTGTTGGTTCTTCTCAGCCTGTGGCAATCGACCTCTTCTGTTCTCCCTGGGACCCCGCTGAAAGCTTAGCTTCTCTTCCTGTCAATTTGCACATGGTGTTCGAATCCCTACGGATTTCTTGAAAGTTCAAATACAAGTTTCAGGTGCCCTAGTAATAATTTACAGACACCACAGCTCAGCGACTTTGCCCTGGAGACTCTTACCTTCCAGATAGTCTGCAACATGTTGGATGTAGAAGGATCCAGCACAGCAATGCAGAGCCAAACCACATATGGAGTTAGAACCCCCAGGTACTAGAGTGGAATTAATTGGAGTAGCAATTGTCATTCTACTCCATGTAACTTTGTGCTTTCATTCCATGGAGTTTTAGCCACAAGAATGCGCCTCACAGACTGTCTGTGGCATGTTTTGCACTGAATAACAAGAAAGAACACTGCATCGACCATGACATAATTACACTTCTCTCTGCACAACTTCATCCATGCCTGACACGTGGGTCCTGCCCAGATCTGGCTGTGAACCCTGCAAAACCACGATACGGCGATCAGTTCTCGTCATCATTCCTCAGAAGGCTGTTTCATATTTGCCTGCAACCATTGGATAGACCTACCTTTTAAAAATAGATGTGATTTTGCACTCTTGAAACTACTTATTTTCTTACTCTTTGTCACAGCCAGCCTAGTTTAAGCTGACGGTAAAAAGAGGTTTTGGAGGTTTTCCACCACAAGGTTATTTAAAGTTCTTTGAGCTGCCGCCAGACCTTCATTTAGCATTTTAATAAACTTCCTGGGCCAAGGAGTAATTTTCCTGTATCCTCTTTGTCCTCAGCATGAAGTAATAGTACAAAAGAGGGTCATCATTTTTAGGCCAGTCATCTGCATTAATTATAAAATTATCCTTATGAATAACCAGATATAAGGTCTTGGACGGAGGAAAAGGGGAGCAGGCTTCTTTCTGTGGTTAACATTAGGAAGGGAGGGTCATAGACACATCAAGGATTTAAGAAAGTGCCAACAGAAATATTTTTCACACAGATAGGTAGAAAGGGCATTAAGAGAAACTGCACAGTCAAGCTATAGCAAGATAACCAGAATTAAATTGCCTAAACGTTTGCTTACTTGTGTTCTTATCTAGTGTCTCTCTACAGGCAGAAGTACCAGTAGACTCCCATGTTTACATGGGGATATGGAAATTGGCCTCTAAGATGGTTAGTTGTAAGGATCCCTCGAGAATATTTTGGAACCTGCGTCTCTGGGTACAGTGTGATGTCACTTTTTAGTGTTTCTAGGCACTGGGCCAAAACTCAGTTTCAGGAAAATAATTGCAAAAATGTTTAAATAATTTGCATGAGGTTTGTGAAAGCAAAAGAAAAGCTGCCTGTTCCATTCCCAAAGGAGATTTCAAGACCCAATCAATGTTAGGCCGCAAAACACTGTTTAGACAGAATAATTATCAGCTCTTTCCCTTCTCTTTCATTATTAAACTGAGGCCTCGTCCCTCTGAGGGTTTCACCTGGCATATGGGAAGACTTCTGTTGCTAAGTCCCCTTTATGGATGTTCAAATAGGCTAAGTACATTCAGAGTTTACTAAATTGGCTCATTCACGGATGTTATTTGACATGAAGTTGCTTCTATGTCATGATTATCTTTTCTGTTACTATTTATGTTATAATCAAGTATGATGGAATTATAAGGGATGGCTTCACCAGATCTTCATTTAGCATTTTAATAAACTTCCTGGGCCAAAGAATAATTTTCCTGTATCCTCGTGGTCCTCAGCATAAAGTAATAGTACAAAAGAGGGTCATCATTTTTAGGCCAGTCATTTGCATTAATTATAAAATTATCCTTATGAATAACTAGATATAAGGTCTGGGATAGAGAAAAAGGGGAGCAGGCTTCTTTCTGTGCTTAACTTTAGAAAGGGGGAGTTTCACCATCCCATATAATTCCATCATACTTGCTTATAAATGAAGAGAAACAGAGAAGCTAATCGTAACTTAGAAGGAACTTCATGTCAAATAATGTCCATGAATACTATGTGGAGAATTCTTGAAAATGTATCCCAATGCTGAGTTCATTTCATTCATTGTTGACTCCTTGAAGATGAGCTCAAAGCACCCTAAGTGACGGGATCATCAAAACAATGCACAGAGGGATGCAGTGGGTGGAATCCTATTAAGACAAAAAAGTGAAGCTGTGCTTAAATGATGTTACAGCTATCAATGCCCAAATTACAGCACAGTTATTTCTTTAGGGAACTGCTTAAAGTATTGTTTGAATGGAATCAAAGTTATTTTTGCAGAGATTCTTGAAATGGCATTATCTGATTTAAAGAGACATGGCTACTTTTCATATTGTAGTTTAATATTGATTTTGATAACTCAGCGGCACTGTTAGAGTGCACACAAACACAATTTTACTTCTCCCCCTCCTCCCCTTTGAACACTGCCTATTCAAACCCCCATTGTGGACCTAGTTTTATTCTCATGCCTTTGAGAAGGGACTATTATATATATATATATATGAAATCTCCACTCTTTTAGCCTAACCTCTTTTTTCAGGGTAGAGTTGGGTAGTTTTCACCAGTTCTTTTGTAAGTCTCTTAGATGGCCTTGAAACTCACTTTGGAATGTTGCTGTAGATGGAATCCAAGACCACTGCAAATGATTATGAAGTTTGTACCTTACACAAAGATGCCAAGCTAAGGAGATGAGTGACTGCTGAATTCCAGCCCTTGCTCCTCTAGCAAAGTAGGGTGCCAGAAGGGGCACTTCATTGTAATTCACCTACCCAGTAAAGTTGCTTGTTTGTTAATTTGCACAGAGGTATCTATTGCTTTGGAGCCCTGGTTGAAACTGAGACAGAGTCCCATTTAAAATCTCATTGTAATTAGATGAGTAGCAGAAATAGCAGTTTCTCTATAAGAAAACCATCTACAGATATCAATGACACCTGTGACAACTATACAACCTCATGTGAGAAAATTGCCAAGAGGCTGAAGGATATCCATTGTCATCTTACCACTTTTTATTAGGACAAAATATCAAGTTTTTAAAGTAGAGATTTGTTTTTGTCAATAAAAATGTCAAGACACTTCAATGAGGAAAGAATAGTCCTTTCAACAATAACTAGAAATCCACATGCAAAAAAATGACCCTTACCTCACACAATGTACAAAAAAATGAACTCCAAATGGATTCTAGACCTAAAGTTAAGAGTAAAAACTACAAAAATCTTAGATGAAAACTTAGGAGCAAATCTTTGTGGCCTTGGATTAAGTAATGGCTTCTTAGATGTGACCCCAAAAGTACAAGCTACCAAAGAAAAATAAGATCAATTGGACTTAATCAAAATTTAAAATTTTGTGCTTTAAAGAACACCATCAAGAAAGTGAAAAGACAAGAATGGGAGAAAATATTAGCAGATCATATATTTCAGATGAATATATAAAGAGCTCACAATAAAAACATAAATAACCCCAAAATGGAGAAAGGATCTGAATAGATATTTCTTCAAGTAAGGTATTCAAATGACTAATAAGTACATGAAGAAATGCTCAACATTATTAGCCATCAGGAAATGTAATCAAAACCACAATGAGATACCACTTCACATTCACTAGGATGACTATAATAAAAAAGACAGATAACAGCAAGCATTGATGAGGCTGTAGAGAAATTGGAACCCTCATATATTTCTGGTGAAAATTTAAAATGATGCAGCTACTTTGGAAAACAGTTCGACAGTTCCTTCACAAAGTTAAATATGAGGTTACCACATGACCCAGAAATTCCACTTCTAGGTGTAAACACAAGAGATTTAAAAACATATGTCTTCATAAAAACTTGTACATACATGTTCATAAAGTATCATTCATAATAGCCAAAAAGTGGACAACAACCTACATATTTATCAGCTGACAAATGAACAAAATGTGGTATCTCCATACAATGAAATAGTACTCAGAAATAAAAAGGAATGAAGAACTGTTTCATACCACAAGATGGAAGAACCTTGAAAACATGCCAAGTCAAAGAAGTCAGTCACAAAAGACCACATACAGTGTAATTCCATTGATATGAAATTCCCAGAATAGGCAAATCCATAAAGACAAAAGGTAGACAGAAGGTAGGTTAGTGGCTGCCTAGGGAAATTTTACTTTTGGATAGTTTATTAACAGTGTACAGATATAAAATGGATTTTTATATGTTGATCTTATATCCTGCAACATTGCTGAACAATTTTGTCTTTTAGTGGATTCCTTAGGATTTTCTATATAAAGAACATTTCATTTGCAATAGAGATAGTTTTATTTCTTCCTTTTCAGTGGATTCCTTTTAGTTCTTTTGCTTTCCCGATTTCACTGGCTAGAGCCTCCGGTACTATGTTGAAAGGAAGAGGTGAAAGCAGGCATCTTTGCCTTGTTTCTAATCATAGAAGAAAACTGTTCAGTCTTTCACCATAAAGAATTTGAGATATATTTTGTAGACAATAATAACTGACATTTATTGAACACATAATATGCACCAGCTACTATTCTAATCTCTTAATGACTCATTAATTCCCATCATTATTCTATGAATTAGATGATGTCATTATCCTTGTTTTACAGATGACAACTTGATCAAGTGTAGGTAGATTGCCCAAAGGTTACAGAATTGGTTGGTGGTAGAGTCAGGATCTGAACGCAGATAGCTTGGTTCCAGGACTCGTATTATTATTATTATTTTTAATGTTTTTACTGATTTTTTTAGAGAGAGAGAAAGGGAGAGAGAGATAGAGACATCAGTGTGAGAGAGAAACATCCATTGCTGCCTCCTGCACGCCCCCTACTGGAGATCGAGCCTGCAACCTGGGCATGTGCCCTGACCAGGTATGGAACCAGGACCTCCCAGTCTATGGGATGATGCTCAATCCACTGAGCCACAACAGCCAGGCAACTGGTCATATTCTTAAGCACCCATTTTTACTCTCTAGCACAGCCCATGGATATACTGGTAGAGTGAATATTGGAGGTTGAAGGAAAAGCAGAAATCAGAGATAACTTAGGTTTTGGATTGAACATCTAGGTGAATAGTGGTGTTATTTACTAACACGGGAAAAATTAGGAAAGCTATAATCTAGATAAGGGTGTATATGTTTGGTAGGGGTGGAGAGGGTAATAATGGAAGGGAAATTTCCTGTTCTGATTTTAAAATGTTAAGTTTTAGATATCTCAAATGGAATGTCAAGTAGACAGTGTAATGTATGATGCTAGGGTTAGGGCTAGAAATAGTAATTTAGGACTCATTGGTGGAGAGATGGTATTTAAAACCAGATTCCTAGATAAAGTAGATTGAAAAAATACAATAATACAGTCCATGTTCAAGTTCTGGTGCACTTAGATGAAGGAGGAGAAGCCAATAAACGAGACAGAAAATGAGCAGCCATCAAGGCAGAGTGTGGTATCTTAGAAGTCATGAGGCAACTATTCCAAAATACAATTTATTAAACAACCATCCCTTTCCCCATTGATCTGCATGCCACTTTTATCGTATTTCCTGTCCATATTTACTCAGGTTCATCTCCAGACTCTTCCACTCTGCTTGTCTGTTCTGCCTTAAGCACAAAGTGCTGTCTGTATCAATCCCACCTTATATTAGGTTGTAATTTTCAAAAAGTTCTGCCTGCTCTCATATTATTTTTTTCTAGATTTGCACCAACTTGTCATATTAGAAATAATCCCACTGAAATGGTGTTGCTTGTACATAACCATTTGGGGGAATATTGACGACTTCATAGTAGTCGGTCCTTTTTCCCAGGAAAAGGACATGCTCCTGTGCCACTGAGATTTTTTTCCTGTGTCCTCAGCAAAGATTTATGTTTTCTTCCTGGAGGTCCCGCATGCCTGCTTGTAAGTTTATTCGTAGATATTTTATGGTTCTGGTTGCTAACATATATCAGCTTCTTTTTATTGCACTCCTTAATTGATTATTGCTGGGTTGGTTAGAGTTCTTTGTTGTAACCCACAGATACCAACTCTGACCAACTGAAGTCAAAGGGAACTGAATAGAAGCAAATGGATGAGTTCATGTGATTAAAGGGGGGTTGAAGAACTAGGCTCACAATACAGACTACATTTTATAATAAGAGGAAAACTATTTTAAAAATAAATTTTATAAAACTAATCAACTTAAAAAGTAGTTAGAGGTTTAAAATGGTAACATCTTAATATCTTCATTATATAAATAACTCCTAAAATTGTAAAGTGCTATGAACCCAAAAGATAAATATACAAAAGACAAAAATAAACACTTTACAAAGTTGAAGAAAACAATGAACAAATATTAAAAAAATTATTCAGCCTTGTTACTAGTAAAATACATGTCACATAATCAGGTACTACTTTTTCATCTGTCAAATTAACAAAGTTTTTAAAACATGATTAATTTTGGCAAGGGTTTGGGAAAATTGTATTCCCATCCATTGCTGATACAATGTGAATGGTGTTAGAAGTGTCAAAAGCCTTAAAGATGTTTGCAATTATACTAAGTCGTTGACTTAGGAGTTTTACATTCAGGCTTCTATCTTTTGAAAGTGATTCTAAATATAGAATAAATTTTATGATCAAAGATGTTCAGTTCAGCTTTATTTATGAAATAGTAAAAAATTGGAAGCAGCTCACATGTGGGAAATGGTTAAGGATATTATAGCACATCCCCTTGGTAGGATATTAAATGAACTTTAAGTATGAGTGTTATGAAAGTGAAATAACTAGAATTGTAAATATTAATATGTGGAGGGAAATAAAAACACCTAATTGTCTGGAAGATAATACACTCTAGTGGTTATCTTTGTTTCCTAGGACTTAGGTGATGTTTCCTTCCACTTTTCTGCAATTTCCCCAAATTTTCTATGAGTACATTTTACTTCTATAATATAATAAAAATGTGAAAAAGTTTCCAGCGGACACCCTATGTCTCCTTTGAGCTGATTGCCCTTTTAATCCTTATTCCTTAAAGGCAAGGACCTCAAACATGAATTTTCCCATCTTACCCACTCTCTGCCTCTAAATGTCCGTCTCTATGCCATCTTGGGTGTTCTCTCCCTTTTCAAGGCTAACTCGTTTTCTCTACAGTCCTGCTCTGTCAATTTCCTTCGGTCTCCAGCATCTTCAATTTCTTCCTCTTCATTGGCTCCTTCCCCTCAAGCAACACTTTCCAGGGGTCTCATCCATCTTGAACAATCATTACTTGAGCCTGTTGTTTTTAATGCTCACAATCCTTTTTCCCTCCCCTTTACCACCACACTGCCTTTCTTTCATTATCGTGTTTTTTTCTGTCTCTCACCTCTATCTGAGACTCATCCTGGAAGTTCACTAGCAACCTTCTAGTTTGTCTATGTTAAAATGACAGAGCCAGAAGGTCCTAGCCAGGCAGAGCCATGCCATGTTACAGAGTCTGGCCCTGCCCTTTCCTGGCTGCATCACCGCAGGCTTTATTTCAGTGCTCTCTACGCGCCCTTCTTTGCTTATGAAATGGGAAGCCTACAATAAAATGGTAGTAAGGAATAAATGTGTTAATACACAGAGTGTTTATAGCAGGGTCTGGCACATAGAAACATTCAGTGAAAGATGATTTTTTTTAAAAAATCCATAACAACCCACAGACAAGAAACGTTTTCACTGATACAAGGAGGGAGCCTTGCCCAAGGTGTGGCCATGCCAAGACTGGAGGTCTGATTCCTCACATCCAAATTCATCCTCTTTTCACCACATTATACTTCATCTTAAATTCCTTTCCAGGTCCTCTCTCCTGTGACCTTTCTGTGGCATTTGAGATGATTATGTCCTCCTTGAAATCCTACTTATGATACTACTTAGTTCCTCTATGTCTTTGATATAGAAATTCTCTTTTGCCCCCTACATTTTCCTCAAAGTGCAATCCTAGCCCTGTGCTCCTCCCCCAGCTTGCTCTCTGCTCTTAGTCTTTTGCCCTGGTTTCATCTGTTTCCTCCATGTGGTAATTCCCTGCCCTGCCCAAGACTGTAGCTTTGTACAACTCCTGGGGGCGCCATTACCTCCTAGTCCATGTGAATACCCCTCCTCTGGAGGGATGCAGTGCACAGCCCGTGTCTGTATGCCATAACGCTGGTCCTGACCTCTCTCTTTAGTTGCTACACATGGGACATTTTCATTGGGATGTCCCATTGTCACTGCTAATTTGTGTGTGAAAAGTGATTGCCTCACCTTACCTCCCAGATTAGTGGCTTTTCCTCACCTTTCCACCTCCATACAGAGAAATTCGATCCAGCCAGTCCTAAACTCCAGGACCATATCCTCCTTTAGGGATCCTAATGTGTTATCGCTCATGTCCGACCAATCTGTCAGGCAACCGAGCTCTGGTTCTGAAACCAGCACAAACCTAGAGAGAATGCCGGTCTCAGTAGCCTGAGCTTGGGCTGGGGTTCTGGAGAACATGCTCGGCTGGGTGTGGCAAGGGGACCAATGTGAACTGCAGTGATGGAGAGGGTCAGAGTACAGAACCAGACCAGTAGTGTCAGGGTCAAATCCAAACTGTGAGGGAGAGGTGTACAAAGACAATGAGGCAAGGGACTGGTGCTGAAGACATCAGGGAAAAGTGAGACTACAGAGTGTAAGGCTGATTGCAAACTCAGGCTGGGAGAGGGCTGGGGACTGACCCGGAAAGGTGCTGCTGATGTGGCATGGGGACTCACCCCTAGGGTCTTTTTAAAGTGGCCCCACATTCCCACTGCCATTACCTTAATTCACTGCCTCAGTGCTTTCCTCTCCTGTTGGATCTCCTTGCTTCTGATTCCACCCTTCCTTCCTCATGAGATTCATTTTCTGAATGATCTGCTTTGAGCCTCTGTCTTAGTCTGTTTGGACTGCTATACCAATAGTACCAGAGCCTGGGTGGCTTATAAACTGCAGACATTTAATTCTCACAGTTCTGGAGGCTGGCAAGTCCAAGATCAAGACACCAGCAGGTTCAGTGTCTAGTGAGACCCCACTTCCTGGTTCATAGACAGCATCCAAGTATCATATCCTGGAGCAAATAAACCCAGAAGAAATGGGGCCTGCTAAGTGGGTGAGGATATTGTGTTGTCTACTTGAGGCTTTGTTTGCGATTTGGGCAGCAGCAGCCTGGGCAGAAGCAATGGGGTCCTGGGTGGGTATTATTGTAAGAAGGCCTCCTAAATCATACTAGATTGAGGGTGTGGGGTTGAAAGGGGGAAACCAAGTAAAGAATCAGGGGTTTATTCAAAGAGAAACCAGTCAGAAGAACCGATATCTCGGATGAGAACAGTGTGTGAGCAAAGGTGGGAGGGAAGAGGGTCAGGCACCCTGCTACAGGGTGCCACTGCTGCTGTCTCAGCTGGCTTGGCACAGTTACTGCAAGACACACAGTGACCTTCAACGTAAATTGCACCCAAGTCTGCACCTCCCTGTAAAGCAAGGCTTGAAAACCCCTGGCTTTGGACTCTTTGTGCTGTTCTTTAGGCCATCTTTCCCTCCCAAAGCAGGACTTATCAATAGCCACATGCCCAGGATGAATGCTGATGGAGGTCAGGATCTGAATCTTTTAAGTAATCATGAGGCATATGGAAGAAGCAGTATCATCACCGTCCAGATGATGCTTTGTTAGACACTTCCCTTCCGCCAGGTCCCCGCAGTGCAGTTTCCTGCCTTGGACAATCCGGGCCAAACTGCGGACTTGGATGCAAGCCAAGCAGCTGAGGGTGAGGCTAGGTAAGATGGAAGGTGATGCTGCTCAAGCTAAAACAGCTGGCTAATGCTATTCAATTCATCTTGGCTCTTCTACCTGGGCAATTATCCATTTTTATCAAACTTCAATGTATGCTATTTCAATACCTGGGATTTTTTTTTGAGGTTGCAAATCATAGCCCAAAAGATCAAGAAAATGATGTCATGATGAGAAATGGTATTAGAAGCAACACATGCATGATCTTATGTTTGCGAGAAAACTTTTGTGTGTATGTATGCGTACAGACAACTGTGTATAGTAGTCCCCCCTAGTCCACGGGGGATATGTTCCCAGACATTGGATGCCTGAAACTGTGCATAGTACCAAGCCCAATATATACTGTTTTTCCTATACATACATACCTATGACAAAGTTTAATTTATAAATTAGGCACAGTAAAAGATTAACAACAAAAACTAATAATAAAATAGAACAATTATAATATACTATAATAAAAGTTATATGAATGTGGTCTCTCTCAAAATAACATGCCTACATGGTGAGAAGAAGGGAAGTGAGTGACGTAGGCTTTGTGTCATAGCGTTAGACTCCTACTGACCTTCTGACAACGTGCAATAAGCACTTGATGGCTTCTCTTTGGTGTATCTGAATTCCCAGCATGTCTACTCTTGCGTTTTGGGGCCATTATTAAGTAAAATAAGAGTAACTTGAACACATGTCCTGCGATGATACTGCAACAGCTGACCTGATCACCCAGATGCCTACCAAGTGAGTGATGAGAGGGGAGCATGTACAGTGTAGATATGCCGGATAGAGAAAAGAGTCACATCTTGAGCGGGGCGGAGAGGTATGCGAGAGATTCATCATGTTACTCAGAACGGCACAAAATTGAAAACTTATGGATTTTTTATTTCTGGAATTTTCCATTTAATATTTTGGACCATGGTTGACCGCAGGTAACTGAAACCACAGAAAGTGGAACCGCTAATAATGGGGGACTACCGAATATCTCAGGTCACCAAACCTTTAAAAAGACAACATGGATTTTAAAAGTATATATTTTGTTACTGGGACAACTGAAAAGACTAAAGGTTGACAGCAGTTTGTATGATGAGAACAGACTAAAGAGATTAGGGCTCTTCATCATGCAAGGGGCCCAGACTGCAGCCTGTAAATCAGGAAGGAATCAGGAAGTGAGGGCGAACACCACTTTGTCCATCAGATCCACGGTGCAGCTGCTGAGAGTGACGGTGACAGCTCAACAAACTCCTTTCAGGACTCAGAAAGGTCGGTGAAAATGTACACCTTAGGTAATAAACAAGAACTGTATTATTTCATGGGTTGTAGACTGAAAATATAAATATGCTTGATGAGAGTTTATAAACATTGATCAATGATCCATAATGGCAAGTTAGGGATGTTTGAAAAATACTCCTGGTGTGGACTTTGAGGTCAAAGAGAGAGATAAATAGGACATTTTGGGTTGGGAAGACCAAACATATGACCTAGTATGGCATTTCCTACATTAGTCTGGGGCACCTCTTTGTATCTCTGACATTGAAGTTGTAAGCTCACTTTTCACCATCTACAGCTTTATTTTTATTCCCATATTTTTATTCTACAACAGAAAGACAGTTAGAAACTGATGTGTTGTCTCTTTTGTTTTATAGTGAACTGGTTTAAAATATATATGCTTCTCTATACCATTATGATTGATTGAGGGAAGATGTGGTCATCTGCCAAGTAATTGAAAATATTAATAAAATGTGAGAATTGCCTGATGAGAGTTTGTTAAAAATGCAGATTCCAAGGCCCGTCTCAGTAGTCTGATATGAGATACAGAAATCTGTATTTTATCACTTCTCAATAGATTCTAATATAGTTAGTCCCAAGACCATGTTCTGAGAAACAATGAAAAAAAGAGGATTTCCCTCAGCACTGCTGCTAGCCCACACAGTGCCTTAGTGAGAATTGGAAAAAGGCACCCCTCCCTCAAACACTTGATTTCCATCTACCAGAAACTGAAAATACAACTCTACAGAAGTGAACAGTACCCCAGAGCTGTGCAGTGCACAGCCTGCACACACGGATGTGGCCTTGTTTTCTTTCAAGCTTTCCGCTTAAAGCTTGCGCATCCTTTGTGCATAGGAAGCATCAGAGAGTCAGGGCATCTGTCCCTGGCAGGAGGCCCTGGCAAAAGGGTCCTTTTTCCCTCTTCACCCTCATTATCATAATTGACTTCTGGCCAAAACATGGACACCAAGAGAGACCCCTCCACAAAACAAGGGGTAGGGGAACAGAAAGGTAGTTTTAGTTTTTTAATGAAAAAAAAAATGTATTACTAGTAATGTATAAATAGTAATAATGTATACTATTAAAATAATAATAATAGTAATAATTTAAAAATAAAAAAGTAGCAGATATGGTATTTATTTTGAATAATACCAATAATAAACCTCAAATCTGAGTCACAAAATAAGTTGCCACTTTTACTTGACATTTTGGAATATTTGCCATTTTATGCTTCAGTTTTCCATCTACAAAATGGCAACTTTCAATACAATTTCAAATACATTGTATTCTATACAAACAAGCAGCGGTTTATGTTTCTAGATACAGCTATCATTTCTTACAATGCACGTGTCATCATTATCTCATCCACTTTCTTTCCCTCCTTCTTTATTGCCTTCTCCCTCTCCCTTTGTGTTTCTCTCCTTTCTCATGAGTGACACACATTCTAAGCCATGTGGCAGTTTCCTAACACTGTCACTCAGTTTCATTTACGTTTCTCTATCCCCTCAGTTGTCACCTCAGCCATCTGCCAAAATACTATGCTTGGATTACTGTGTCCAGCTCTTCTTGGTGTCTCTGCCTCCTGTTTCTTCTTTGAATCTATTCTGGATGTTACAGACAAAACAGCTTCCTAAAATAATTTTTTTTCAGGGTGTCATCCTTGTTCAAGAATTAGGCAACCCAACCAAATGACACCCACCTCACCCGTCCAGCTTTGCTGTTGCTGCCTCCTTATTACATAAGTGATTTGATCACTAGCTTGGTTCCTTTGCTTAAATGCTCACCCTAGGCAAAGAGTTTTGCATATAGGTATGTATTTAAATACACCCTTCAACGGTGGTTGCCTGACTTGGCTGTGCATCAGAATCACTGGGAGAGACTTTATAAATAACACAGTGCTGCTCACCGGCCCTGGAGGTTCTAATTGGGTAGGTCTGGGCAAAGCCTGGCCTCACAGACAGTCTAAAAGCTCCTCACATGACTGGTCAGCAGTTTCTCTCAGTGCTGGGTATGTAGCAAGTGCTTAGTAATTACTGACAGAGTGGATGCATGTCACCCCTTTCCTTAAAATCTAACAATAGCTCCCTTTAGCTCTTAGGGTAAATATCAAACCCTTAGTTTAGCCAACAAGAGCCACCATGATCTGGCCCTCAGCTACCTCTCTGGCTTCATCTTCCCCCATTTCCCCACATCCAGCCTTGATTGCAGTCATACTGAGTATTCCCCCCCCAACTAAAATGTGTGCTTTATATGGTGCAGTGCTCCTTACCTTCTGTTATTATTTGTGGCCATGGCTTACCTCTACCAGACTATAAGCCTCTTGAGGACAGGCCTCTCTCCAACACACCTTTCTCTCCCCCACGGTGCTAGCACAGTCTCACACACATATATCTGTTGCTTTGGTGAATACATTGCACTAATGTTGTCACTAATATAAACCTGTATGAATAAGTATGTGTCCCTTTTTCTTTCATTGTTCATTTTAAATCAAAGCTTATTGTAGAATGCCAATGTTCTTTACACCTTTTTAAGAAATACCCCTTCAGATGGAGTATTGACATGATTTTTACTATATAGTTGTGTGTGAAACAGTAAATGAAGTTAACACACATAAACTTTTCATTAAACTCGCCATTATTGAGGATATAATGGAGAGTTAAATGAGAGCCCACATACATTTCAAAATATAATTACACTAACAGTAAGCATGCGGACAACATTAAGTTTCCAATTAAATTTAGGATAACTTGTTTTTCAAATTTGCTTGAAACCTAGAATAGTATTTCTCAATGTGTGGTCTCAGGGTTGATACATTTTAAATATAGAGGTCTGGCCCTACCCCAGATACATACCTCCCCCGTCAAAATCGCTAGGTGATGGGAACCCAGAATTTGCATTTTTAACAAGCTCCACACATGATTCATAAGGCTAGAAAAGTTTGATACCCACCTGCCTGGAATTAAAATGAATGCTCCATTGCATTAATTTAGTATAGATAATGGCCTGGTTTTAGAGCATATTCTTATTAATGAGAACTACTTAGGTGAAAATGTATTAAATTAAGGCCTGGTTTGAGTACAAGGTAAAAGAACAAGATAAGAACCTCCTTCATATCCATCTAACAGGCTGCAAACCTGTTTGTAAGTGGCCTGATTTTGTAGGCTTCTTCATGGTGGGCCTTATTTCGAATTCAGTGCCATGATGGAACGCTGGCCTTATCTATGATACAAATTCCTATTTATCTGTTTCATAGAGCACTGAGAACCATGGCATTTGCTTACGAGAATAACCCTGTTGAGGTGGTATTAGTGGACATTTTATCTAAGCACAAAAGGGCCAGCTCCGGGTTATTATTTTTAAACACAGTAAATACAGTTGTATCTAGAAGAGTGCTTCTCATAGAATTATAATGTAAACTGTAAATGTAATTTTAAAATTTCTGGTAGCCACATTTAAAAATGAAAAAAAACAAAACCATGTTAAATTATTTTTTAAAAATATTTTCTATTTAACCCAAAATAGTCTGATTTCAACATGATCATTATTTTAAAATAATAATGAGCTCTTTTACATTGTGTATTTTGAATAAGTCTTTGAAATATGACATATTTTACACTTACTGCACATCTCAATTGGGACTAGCCACAGTTCCAACGCTCAATGCCACACGTGGCTGGTGGCTGCTCTATTGGACAGCATCGGTCTAAAACACCCATATCCGGACACAGATCCCACAGTTTCAGAACTGGAAGAGAAATCCAGGATGTAGATGATTTCATTTTTTTGTAATGTTGAATGTATCCATCTGGTATACATTCCCACACCATAGGGAACTACTTCTGTATGTTTTTTCTCCCTGTGGTAGTAAGCGTCTGTTTTTTACATGCCAGCGTTATGACTTCAGTTTTTCCTGTGCAATCAGTTGGTCAGATGTCTGTTCTGATAGGAATCATTTGTTTGTCTACAGTAATGCAGACCTCCTGTCATCTTCCATCACAGGTCATCTACCTTGTCATGCCATCACAGGACGAAGTAATAATGTATGCTCATTAGGGGAGCCATGTTCTTCCAGTCCGAGCCATTTACTGCTCAAGGCAAGAACTTATTAAAAGAATTAATGCAGCTTCCAAAAGTATCTAATGATTTGGGCGGTAGCTTAGGCAGCAGGACATGACAGCTCCTCATGGACAGGCATGTATTCAATTTTTAAAATACTTCTTTTTCCCTCTTTATTTATTTATTTAATTTGTAGGCTTTTTTTTTTTTTTTTTTTTTCATTTAAACTGCTTTGAATTTTTATGTATCTCCCTGAATAATAAACCTCATTATCATTCATTAACCTTTGGGAGCAATTTAGGCTTTTCTTACTTGGCACAGTCTCTATTGTAGAAGTCAGATTTTTAAGTGTCAAATTTCAAAATGTAGCAGTGTTGATATTAGGATGGATGAGATTTTTTAAAAGAAGATGATATTGCAACTGGACACGTTGGCCGTTGTTTCAGGTGGAGCCATGTCAACCTCCTGCCTGAGCCGCTGCCTCTAACTCCTCCTTGTATCTACCACAGCTCCTGGCATGGCACCCTGCACATGCTAGGTACTCCATATATGTTTTTTGAATGAATAAGAAATTGTTTTATAGCTATATATTCCCGTTCAGCCTAAACTGGGATGCATGCACCAATTTACCAAGTGATTTGAGTGGTAAGCAGAGGAGTTCTCTTCACGTTTGGGGCCAGGGACTGGAGCAACAATGAGACGGAGGGGACAAGATGGTTATCTGATCAGCCAGGCCTGCCCAGAAACCAGGACTAATCCCCATGGAAAGGTCATCCTCCTCATTTCTGCATCTAAAGAGCCTGGATCCAATGTAGAGAGGATTGAAGATGTCACTGTGATACCTCAAAGGCTTTGCCACGGGAGATTGCACCCCAGGCAGGCCAGCTTCCTTCCTGAGAGCAGAGGAAGTACCCTGGTGGAGGCTGTGGGGCCCATAAGAGTTTGCAGACACAGTGGATGTACTGAGGAGACTGGGTGTAAATGTAGCAAAGCATAGGCTTTTGAGTGTATTTGAAACACCCCTAGGGGTTCCCAGAATGACTTGAGGTGGAGGGAGATATGGGCAAGGTGCTGAGGTCCTACAGTTATGAAAGTTGATGGTACCCTGAAGCCACATAGGTGAGGCCTGGGGACATTTGGTTTATAGTTCCAAAACATTTCAGGATCTGAGCCAACACTTAACACCCAGAACAGCTACCTCTCTCTACTTTCATCCATACCCTGAATTTCTCCTTCTTTCTCTTTCCATAATCACATAGACATTAAATAATTCATCATATGATTTATAGTGTGCTAGGTACTAAAGGGAGTATCAGACCGGTGTGGCTCAGAGGTTGAGCATCAACCCATGCACCAAGAGGTCACAGGTTCGATTCCTGGTCAGGGCACATGCCCAGGTTGTGAGCCCAATCCCCAGTGGGGGGCATGCTGGAGGTGGTGAATCAGTGTTCTCTCTCATTGATGTTTCTATCTCTTTCTCCCTCTCCCTTCCTTTCTCTCTCTAACGTCAATAAAGGAAAAAGAATATATATATTTTAAAAACTCCAACAATTGTGCCCTGGCTGGTTTTGCTCAGTGGTTAGAGCGTCGGCCCACAGACCAATGAGTCTCAGGTTCAATTCCAGTCAAGGGCACATATCTTGGTTGTGGTTCGGTCCCCGGCCCTGGTTGAGGTTGTGCAGGAGGCAACCGGTCAATGTGTCTCTCTCACATCGATGTTTCGCTTTCTCTCCCTCTCTCTCTCCCTCCCACTCTATCTGAAGATAAAATGGAAAAACATATCCTTGGGTGAGGATTAAAAAAAAAAAACAACTCCAACAATTGTGACAACTTTTATTAGAGGCTAGTAGTTGTTGAGGAAACACTAAAACAAAGATTATTACTTTAAATAAAAGAAACCTTTTGGAAGGATTAGTTATATATGGCTCAGAAAGTAATTAAATTAAATTAAATTGTAATTAAAGATCCAAGGACTTGCCCTGGATGGTTTGACACGTACCTGGGTTGCAGTTTCAATCCTTGGCTCCCGTCAGGGTCGTACGGGAGGCGACCAATCCATGTGTCTCAATCGATGTTTCTTTCTCTCCCTCCCTCCCTCCCTTCCACTCTATCTAAAAATCAATGGAGAAATATCCTTGGGTGAGGATTAACAAATAAAAAATAAAATAAAAGATCCAGGGACTTGTATAATTTATTAAAATCTAACTGTAGATGAAATGACTTAAACTTTTAGAATGTCAAACATTGTCACAAAAGAAGGAGTTTACTGAACATCATATAATGCCTTTATTAAATGTGGAGCAAGAAATTTTAGGACTGTATACCTGGGCAAGTAAGCTGGTAGCTATTGAATTCTAAAAAGAATTCAATTTTAGCATGAGTGCTATAATGAGCTACTTGAATAACAAAGTTTCATAATACTCATCAGAAAGATATTAACTTACATCAAACACACTACACACACACACACACACACACACACACACACACACACACATCAATATTTTTTTGTAGTGGAACTGAGTATGGCAAAGCCTGAATTGAAGGTGCATTTTTCTAGTGAGGATTTGTCTTTGCTTCTGCCAGATGCCTTGGGGCTTTATTGAACAGAAGCATTGGCACGAACTTTCCTAGACCACACAAATTAATGTGAATACCAAACCCATGTGTGGGCAGGTCTGTGCTTATGAATTCACCAGATAATTTTTTTTTCTCCTTTACCCCATGGTAAGGCCTGCAAGAGACAGCTTTCATTTAATGCTTTTGTTGTTGTTGTTGGTGGTGGTGGTGTTTTTCCAGCAATATTTTTCTTTCTTATCTTCTCACTGTAGCTCTCCTATGATGTTGGCTAATGGTTGTAAAGGCCCCAGTTCTGACTCTGCATTCCATGGTTCGAGGTTTCTCCTGCCTCCTACCTTGACTGCCATTATATCATGAGGCTCTAGGTTCCTTTTATTGGCAAATCCCTCCAAGGAGCATGTGGTATTTCCTTATCACTCTGATTTTAGCTCTCTGTTCAACTTTGGTAGCTGTGGATTTCCCTTTGTTGTACAAAGAGGCTCAAGGTGAGCGCCAGCAATAGCACTTGACAAAGGCAATCAGCAGGTACTGTGTCTCACTATCTGAGGAAGAGGCAAGATTGGTCTGGGGTGTACCCTGTGGCTGGGCCACAGGCAGGGATGCTGCCTCCCTTTACAGTGGTGAGTGTGAGGAGAGTCTTTCATGGGATGGGAGTGGGTGTTGCCTTAACTTGTCAATGATTTTTAGAACACAGAATTCTTGGGGACAAGTTATTTCATCTCAAACCTTTATAATTATTATTATATTGACTTTCGTATAATATTTGTATTATCTCCTGCCGTTCTACATTGTATTTCTTTGTATATAATCTGTTTTCTCTCTGTGGTAATTCTGAATAGTTACCCTTTGTCTTTGATGTTCTGCAATTTCACTATGAGGTGTCTGGGTATATTTGTTTTAGTTATCGTTCTTGGTATCTGTGATGCCTAAATCTTAAGATTCTTATTCTGTTATTTTTAGAACTCATATTCATCAATTCTGGAAAATCCACAGTTGTTATTGCTTCAAGTATTTTCTCCCTCCCATTCTTAATAGTCTTTCATCTTGAAAATCTTATGTCGGCCCTTCTCATTCTTTGTATCTGTTAACTAGGGTGACCAGTCACCCAACCTGCATAGGACTGAGGAGTTTCCCAAGATGTGAGACTTCCAGTACTAAAACCAAGGAAGTCCCAGGCACGAAAGGATGGTCTGTGATCCCACTGCTAACATATCCTCATGTCTGCAGTCGCTGCATTCTCTGCAATTGTTTCAAATCTATCCTCCAGTTCATTAATCGTCTCTTTAGCCATGACTGTTAAAATTTTTAATATTTTTCACTTCTTGAAGTTCTATGTTTCAAATCAAATTTCTTTTTATAGTTTCTCAATTTTAAAAATAGAATGTGGCTTTTAAAAATAGTTTTAAGATGACCATATTTTTAGACTATAGATTATTTTGTTAGATTGTTCTATTATATAAAATTCTTAGGGCTAAATCTTACTATTTATTGTGTCTGCTGACTCTAACTCATGGTGGATTATTTCCATACCTGTTTTGTAATTTTACATTTTTAAGCCCATTTTCAGAGAGGTTTGATCTGTATAATCCTGGGCAGTCTGGTTAAAATGTATCTCTTCACAAGGTTTTATATTCTCCTCTTTGAATCATCCTAGGGATACCAGTAACCTAGAGTTAATGTTTATGTTACTTTCTCAATTTGAAGCGGGCGGGAGTGTAAATTTGAACTTCATAGTCATGCAAGTCAAAGGCTTATGGTTCTAAATTTTTGAGGGAGACTTTTTCACCTGAAACTCAGCCCAAAGTAAACAAACTTTCTTATCTTGTAACTGGAAATTTTGTTGACTCTTTTATTGGGGATCTAGCTTTAGGCGTATCTTTCGATATAGGCATTAAAAACTCAAGATCTTAGATTGTTGAGACAAACAAGGCATGATGCCTGGTCTGATATTCTGTTCTCTTTTAGTTTGAACACCTGTATATTTTCCATATTTTTTTGAGAGATAGCAAATAGTGTTAACAACAACAATAATAAAAGCTAGCTCTTTTATAGAATATATACAATGAGCTAGATAATATTCTAAGTGTTTTACATTTAATCCTCATATTACCCTCTATACATTATGTAATAATATTTTTCAACTTTATTTTCTCAACTTTACAGATGAGAAAACTGAGCCACAGTTAAGCTCATTAACTTGCCCAAGGTCACACAACTATTAAGTGGCAGACCTAGGATTCAAATCCAGACATTGTAGCTCCAAGTTCTGAGTTTTAATCATAAAAACAAAACAACAACAACAAAACCTGCCTCTTAATTATGGATTTAAAGTAATTTTTTTTCAGTATTTCTTGTAGTAGTGGAGTTTTCAGGTTATTTCAACCATCATATTTCTAGAAAAGCAAATAACAAATCTTGACTTTAACATTTCATCATTGTCATGGTTAATTCTATGTGTCAACTTGACTGGACCAAGGGGCAACCAGGTTAAACATAATTTCTGACTGTGTCTCTGAAGGTGTTTCCAGAGGAGATTAGCATTTGAACCAGTGGACTCAATAAAGTAAATCATCCTCTCCCACATAGGTGGTCATCATCCAATCTGTTGAGGGCCAGATGGAACAAAAAAGGTAGGGGAAGGAAGAATTCACCCCTTTTGCTTTCTGCCTGCTTGCTGAGCTGAGACAGGTCTTCTCCTATCCTTGTGCTAAGATTTATACCATCAGCCCCCCTGACTCTCAGGCCTCTGAGCTTGGACTGGAATTATACCACCACCCTTTCCTGACTCTACAATTTGCGGAATGTGGGACTTCTCAGCCTCTATAATCAGTGAGACGATTTCTTATAATAAGTAAATCAATCAGTCAATCAATCAATCCTATTGGTTCTGTTTCTCTGGAGAACCCCAACTAATACAATCATACTCTAATATTTCTGAACTTTCACCTTCCCATCCTATTATTAAGGGAATGAAATAAAAATATAGGTTTATTACAATGGACCATGACTTTATATTTGAGCATCTCTAAGGGATTCCCAAAAGAAAAGTTTGTAAAAGAAAATCTTGAATTTTCTAAAATGTTAGAGATGCTTAAATTTGAATGAAGAGTGGGGGGATATAATAATAAGTAAAATCACTAAGGCTGTGGTAAAAGGTAAGGAATTGCTGTGTCCAGTTCTCAGTGTATAACTCCCAAAAGGCAGTATCAACATATTTGAGAACTTGGTAGCAGTACAAGTTCTTGGCCTCATCCCAGATTTACTGAATCAGAAACTCTGGGGGTGGAGACCAGAAATCTGTGTTTACACAATTTCTCAGGTAATTCTGATGCACCCTACTGTTTGAAAACAAATTGCTATAATCTATTTAGGATTTAATTTATTGCAAACACCAGTGTTTTTTATAGAGTGGGATGTTGTTTTCCATGTGACCACAGTAAGTTTCCATGCATCATAAAGCATTAACCCTCAAGTGAAGTTTACTGCCTCTCTGCTAAAACGGGGCTATTAGATTTCTTTTCAACTTCTTCCTATTATTTTGCAGCATGTAGTACTTCCCTTTAAACATCTGGGTTTTTTGTTTTTTTTTTTTGTTTGTTTGTTTGTTTGTTTTAAGGAGTACTTGTCATATAACTTAATGGGAAAGTAAAGAGTTTGGAAGTTAACCTTTCTTTTTATGTAAAAAATATGAACACCATTGTTCTTAATCTCTTTTACGTTTCTATTTATTAAGCTGTAGTTGAATCTCTGGATCTTTTACAGCAGATCAAAGATATAAGCCTAGTTTTATAACTACACTATTACGAGTACCAACTAAAAGTAGCTATATATAAGCTGCCTCTGGAGTTCAACAGTATTTTCACTAATTATCAGAATTGTTTCTCCAGCAATTATATCTTGTCCATGAGTAAATTGTTTTGATGTTGTTCTTTCCTTTAGCAAACAATTTATTTATCACTCTGTGGTTAGGCACTATGCTAGATGGTGAGAATACCACTATGACCAGGACTGACATGGTTCCTATCACTACAGCGCTTAAAGGTTGGTGGAGAAATAGAGAAGAGCACAGTGATTGCAATACAGCATAAGTGCTATGATAAGTGAAATAAAGGGTGCTATTGGAACTGTTGTTCTCAATAAAAATGCAGCATAATTGCTGTCTGAGTGATTTATTGCTCTTGATTATAAAATATGCTCAAAAGATAGAAGCTAACTCCTATTCATCCTTCAGAAGAGAGCTCAAGCTGTTATGTCTTCATATCCTCAGTGAGTCTTCCCTACCACCCCACCCTGTCTACCACGTTTGAGATTAGGGTCCTTCCTGTAGGCTTCCATCAAACTGCATATATTTCCATTACAGTACTTTTCACTACATCCACATGGTCTGTTCAAGTCTGTCACTCTGCTATACTCTAAGCTTTTGGAGGACAAGGACTCTATCTTATTTGTCTTTGCAATTCCAACACAGTGCTAGCATAAGTACACTTTTGTACTCTTTTTATTGCATAATTTAGGCTTGCCTTTCCACTATAGATCACTATTATATTCTTTATCACCTTGAGAAAAACTTGTGCTTTTTAAATTGATCTCCTCACTGCTAGGAACATGACCTCATTATAATACTTTCTCCCCAATATTGATGCTTATATAGAAGATGTACCTTAATATTACTTCAAAATCAGGATCAGCAGTAATTGTCTCTATGAAGAACAAATTACTATCATGCCAACCTTTCTTTAAAAAAATATGGCATACCGCCCTGGCCGGTTTGGCTCAGCGGTTGGAGCGTCGGCCTGTGGACCAGAGAGTCCTGGGTTCGGTTCCCGATAGGGGCACATACCAAAAATAAATAAATAAATAAATAAATAAATAAATAAATAAATAAATAAATAATAAAAAAAATTAAAAATATGGCATACTGACAAGCTGCAGCAGTGATGACCAATAACCATAGCATCTCTTTGGGGAAGTATGAGGAAAAGAGTGTACGGGGACAATTTGTGGACTGAAGTGGACATTTATAATTTCTTTTTGGCCTTTGAGAGAAATTTGTGAGTCTTTGTGAACACTAGGGCCCTAACTCCCTCTCTGAAAGCCTAATAAACCAGATATTCCCTCTTCCCAACTCCATAGTGAGGGCATGGGCATGAAACTCAGATTCGGCCAATCAGAATTGGGAATTTAAATCTGAAGTGAATTATTAAAATGGGTAAGGATGATTAAAAAATGTTCCCAGCAGCCAGTGGGGCAGCATGGCATCTAGCGGAATCTTCACCTGTGGCAGGGTCAGCCGTAGTATTCCAACCAGACTCACATGTGAACTCGTTGTGCTCACATTCTACTTTTGATCACCCTTAGTTCCTGCATGTTTTTTAGCCAGCTTCTTCAGTCTTCCTGTTGATTCTATGCACTATTTGATATTCTGCCAATAAATTCCTTTCCTGCTAAAATTAGCCAGTCAGTTTCTATTACTTATGACCAAGAACTTCATCTTCATACTTCTTTGCTCGAAGTGCTTTGTGCTCACTGCATAAGTAGTTGTTGAATGACCAAGTAGCTATCATTTTTTATACCTTAACCAAGTATGTTTTCTGTGGGACCATATCCCTGTTTTCATTTAATATAAGACAGAAGAACATTTATATTATGAAATATTAACGACCATTTTCTGGTATACAAATTCTATAAGTCAAGTGATACCAATGAAAAATTTGCAGTGCAGCAGGAATATAGGTGGCCCCTGGAAAAATCACATGGAGATTGAGAAAGCAAACACAGGATTGAAATCCCTAAACCCATCCTAAGCTAAATCCCTCTTCCTAAGGGAAGGACAGCTTGTGTTTCAGTCTGGTATTTGTTCACTGAGCCTTATCCACAGTGAAACTGGGGATGGCAAGCCTCCCAAAGACTTGACTCAGCCCTAAAGGATTATGCTCAAGCCTCAGGTTTGTGAGGATGTGCTGAGAAGGCTAAAGGGAACTGCTGGCTTCAGGATTTGAGGCTTGAACAATTTTGTACTCAGGAATATGGATGCATTGTGAAAAGTCCTTGTTGCTTTATGTTCTTTCCTCTTTTTATTTTTTCCCCTCTCCCAAAGTACATTATAATCTATTAAAGATTTTGATTTATTTGGTTTTCTATTTTATATCTTATTTTAATAAATTTACTTATGAAGGTTTTATATCTGATAACTTGGACATTGTTAGTTTATAATCTATCTACCCAAAACTTTTTTTAAAATCCTCACCCAAGGATATTTTTCCATTTATCTTTAGACAGAGTGGGAGGGATGGGGGGGAGAGAGAGAGAAAGGGAGAGGGAAAGAAACATTGATATGAGAGAGACACATTGACTGGTTGCCTCCTGCACGACCCTGACCAGGGTGGGAGACAAACCTCAACTGAGATACATGCCCTTGACCGGAATCAAACCCGCGACTCTGGTCTGCAGGCTGACATTCTAACTGCTGAGCCAAACCGGCCAGGGCCCAATACTAATTTTTTTGTGTGTGCAATTTCTATTAACTTATTTTTGTTACAGATGTTTCTCCTTTTTCCCCCATTGCCCCCAGCATTGTTGTCTATATCCATTGGTTACGCATACAGGCATATGAGTTCTGTGGTTTATCTCTTCCCTTCCCCCTCCCCCTTTTCTGAGGTTTGTCAGTCTGTAATCTACTACTATGTCTCTGGGTCTATTTTATTCATCAGCTTGTTTTGTTCATTATATTCCACAAATAAGTGAGATCATGTGATATTTGTCTTACTTTGATTGGCTTATTTGGCTTATCATAATACTCTCCAGGACCCTCCATGTCATCTCAAAGGATGAGAGATCTTTCTTTCTTATAGCTGCATACTATTCCATTGTGTATATGTACCACAGCTTTTTTATCACTCATCTATTGATGGACACTTGGGCTGTTTCCAGATCTTGGCTATTGTGAATAGTGCTGCTATGAACATAGGGGTACATATATTCTTTCTGATTGGTATTTCAGGCTTCTTAGGATATATTCCTGGAAGTGAGATCATTGTGTCAAATGGCAGTTCAATTTTTAATTTTTTGTGGAAACACCATATTGAATTCTATAGAGACTGCATCAGTCTGCATTCCCACCAGCAGTGTACTAGAGTCCCCTTTTCTCCACACCCTTGCCAGCACTTGTTGTTTGATGATTTGATGATGGCAGCCATTCTGACAGATGTGAGGTGATACCTCATAGTCATTTTAATTTGCATCTCTCTGATGATTAGTGACATTGAGCATTTATTCATATGTCTCTTGGCCATTTGTATGTTCTGTTTGGAGAGGTGTCTATTTAGGTCCTCTGCCCATTTTTAATTGGATTTTTTGTCTTCCTTTGTTGAGTTGTATAAGTACTCTATATATTTTGGAAATTAATCCCTTATCTGAAGTATCATTGGCAATTATGCTCTCCCATATAGTGGGTTCCCTTTCTATTTTGATGATTGTTTCTTTTGATGTGCAGGAGCTTTTTAGTTTGATGTAGTCCCATTTATTCATTTTTTCCTTTGTTTTTCTTGCCTTAGGTGTTGTATCAGTGAAAATTCTGCTGCGTGTGATGTCTGAAATTTTGCTGCTTACATTTTCTTCTATGATTTTTATGGTTTTACGAGTCACATTTAAGTGTTTTATCCATTTTGAGTTTATTCTTGTGTATGGTGTAAGTTTGTGATCTAGATTAAATTTTTTTTTTTTTTTGCATGTAGCTGTCCAATTTTTCCAACACCATTTATTAAAGAGGCTGTCTTTACTCCATTGTATGCTCTTGCCACCTTTGTCAAGTATTAGTTGAGCATAATGTCTTGGGTCAATTTCTGGGTTCTCTGTTCTGTTCCATTGATCTACATGCCTGTTCTTGTGCCAGTACCAGGCTGTTTTGATTATAGTGGCTTTGTAGTATAACCTGATATCTGGTATTGCGATCCCTCCTACTTTGTTCTTCTTTTTCAAGATTGCTGTGGGTATTCAGGGGTTCTTTTTGGTTCCATAGAAACTTTTGGAGTACTTGGTCTAATTCCATGAAATATGTTGTTGGTATTTTAATGGGGATTGCATTGAATCTATAGATTGCTTTGGGTAGTATGGACGTTTTAATGATGTTAATTCTTCCAATCCAGGAACAAGGTATATTGTTCCACCTTTTTATTTTGGTACGTGCCCCTAGCGGAAACTGAACCCGGGACTCTCTGGTCCACAGGCTGATGCTCCAACCACTGAGCCAAACTGGCCAGGGCTGTTCCACTTTTTTATATCTTCCTCTGTTTCTTTTTTCAATGTCTTGTAGTTTTCTGAGAACAGGTTGTTTACTTCTTTGGTTAAGTTTATTCCTAGGTATCTAAGTTTTTTTGCTGCAATGTTAAATGGGATTTGTTTTTTTTTTTTAGTTTCTCTTCCTTTTGGTTCATTATTGATGTATAAAAATGCCAATGATTTCTGGATGTTAATTTTGTGTCCTGCTACTTTGTCAAATTCATTTATTAGCTCTAGTAGATTTTTGATGGAGTCTTTAGGGTTTTCTATGTACAATATCATGTCATCTGCGAATAATGACAGTTTCACTTTCTCCTTTCCAATTTGGATCCCTTTTATTTTTCCTTCTTCTCTAAGTGCTGTGGCTAAGACTTCCAGTACCATGTTAAATAAGAGCGGTGAAAGTGGACATCCCTGTCTTGTTCCTGTTCTTAAGGGAAATGCTTGTAGTTTTTGCCCATTGAGTATGATGTTGGCTGTAGGTTTTTCATATGTGGCCTTTATTATGTCGTGATATGATCCCTCTATTCCCACATTGTTGAACCTTTTTATAAGAAATGGGTGCTGGATTTTGTCAAATGCTTTTTCAGTGTCTATTGATATGATCATATGGTTTTTATCTTTCATTTTGTTTATGTGGTGTATCACATCTATTGATTTGCAAATATTGTACCAGCCTTGCATTCCTGGGATGAATCCCACTTGGTCATGGTGAATAATTTTTTTAATGTATTGCTGGATCCGAATTGCTAATATTTTGTTAAGGATTTTGGCATCTATGTAGTTTTCTTTCTTTGAAGTGCCTTCATCTGGTTTTGGAATGAGAATTATGCTGGCCTCATAAAATGAGTTTGGAAGTCTTCCTTCTTGGATTTTTTGGAATAGTTTGAGGAGAATGGGTGTTAGATTGTCTCTGAATGTTCGGTAAAACTCCCCCGTGAAGCCGTCAGGGCCTGGGCTTTTATTTGCTAGGAGTTTCTTGATTACATCTTCAATTTCCTTAGTTGTTATTGGTCTGTTCAAGTTTTCTATCTCTTCCCGGTTCAGTGTTGGGAGACTGTGTTTCTATAAATTTGTCCATTTCACCTAAATTGTCCAATTTGTGGGTATATAATTGTTCATAGTATTTTTTAATGATCCTTTGTATTTCTGTGGTGTCAGTTGTTACTTCTCCTCTTTCATTCTGATTTTGTTTATTTGGGTCCTCTCATTTTGTTTCTTGGTGAGTCTGATTAAGGGTCCATCAATCTTATTTATCTTTTCAAAGAACCAGCTTTGTTTCATTGATCTTTTGAATTTTTTTTTTTTTTAGTTTTTTATTTCTTCTCTGACCTTTACGATTTCTTTCCTTCTACTTGCTCTGGGTTTTCTTTTTGCTTACTTTCTACATCTTTAAGTTGTAGGGTTAGAAAGTCAATTAGAAATTTTTCTTGTTTCTTGAGGTAGGCCTGTAGTGCTATGAACTTCCTTCTCATGACTGCTTTCACTGCATCCCATAGATTTTGTGTTGTTGTTGTGTTAATTTTCATTGGATACCAGGAATTTTTTAATTTCTTCCTTGATCTCCTTGGTAACCCATTCATTATTTAATAACATGCTATTTAGCCTCCATGTGTTTGAATGTTTTTGCTGCAATTGATTTCTAGTTTCATGCCATTGTGATCTCAGAAGATGCTTGATACGATTTCAGTGTTCTTGAACTTGTAGAGACTTAGTTTGTGTCCTAACATGTGATCTATCTTTGAGAATGTCCCATGTACACTTGAAAAGAATATGAATTCTGCAGTTTTGCGGTGTTATTCTCTGTAGATATCTGTTAAATGTATTTGATCTAGTGCATCATTTAGAGTCTGTTTTCTTTTAATTTTTTGTCTAGAGGATCTATCCAGTGATGTCAGCAGGGTGTTGAAGTCCCTTGCTATGATTATCTTGCTGTTGATTTCTTCTTTGAAGTCCTCCAGAAGTTTTTAAATGTACTTTGGTGCTCCTATGTTAGGTGCATATATGTTTACTAAGGTTATATCCTCCTGTTGGATAGATCCTTTTAATATTATGTAGTGGCCTTCTTTGCTTCTAGTTATGGCCTTCATTTTGAAGTCTATTTTATCGCATATGAGTATTGCTATCCCAGCTTTTGTTTTTCCCTTTCCATTTTCTTGGAAAGTTTTTTTCCATCCCTTCACTTTCAACCTATGTGAGTCTTTTGTTGTGATGTGGACCTCTTGTAAACTATATATATATATATATGTCATGCTTTCTTATCCATTTAGCTGCTCTGTGTCTTTTGATCAGAGTGTTTAATCTATTTACATTTAAGGTTATTATTGACATGTACTTATTTATTGCCATTTTTGTTTATTTGGTTATGTTTCTCTTCCTATTTCTTCTGCTAATCACAGCAGTCCTTTGAACATTTCTTGGAGTTCTGATTTGGTGCTAATATATTCCCTTAGCTTTTTTTTTTTTTTTTTTTTTTGGTCTGGGAAGTTCTTTATTTCACCTTCTATTTTTTTTTTTTTTTTTTAATCCTCACCCGAGGACATTTTTGCATTTATCTTCAGATAGAGTGGGAGGGAGAGAGGGTGGAAGAGAGAGAGAGAAACATTGATGTGAGAGAGACACATCGACTGGTTGCCACCCACACGACCCCAACTGGGGACAAACTGCAACCAAAGTACGTGCCCTTGGCAGGAACCGAAACCAGGACTCTCTGGTCTGCGGGCCAACGCTCTAACCGCTGAGTCAAACTGGCCAGGGCTCACCTATTTTTGAATGATAGCCTTGCTGTTAGAGTAGTCTTGGGTTCAGATCCTTGTTTTTCATTACCTTGATTACTTCATGCTATTCCCTTCTGGCCTGTAGTGTTTCTGTTGAGAAGTTGATAGCCTTATGGGGGTTCCTTTGTAGGCAACCTATTACTTATCTCTTGCTGCTTTTAGGATTCTCTTTGTCTTTAATTTTTGGCATTTTAATTATTATGTGTCTTGGTGTGGACCTGTTTGGGTTTTTCTTACTTGGGGCTCTCTTTGCTTCTTGGAGTTGTATGCCTTTTTCCTTGACCAAGCTAGGGAAGTTTTCTGTCACTATTTCTTCAAACATATTCTCTAACCCTTGCTCTTCTTCTGGCACACCAATGATGCAGATGTTGTTACAATTCATGTTGTCCCACAGTTTTATTAGGCTGTCTTCCTGTTTTTAAATTGTTTTTTTTTTTTTTTTGGTTTTCTGATTAGATGACTTTTTTCTACCCTGTCTTCTAATTCACTGATCCGGTCCTTGGCTTCCTCTACTCTACTGGTTATTCCTCCAGTGTGTTCTTTATTTATGCTATGTCAATCTTCATTTCCAATTGCTTGGTTTTCAATGTTTTTATATCTTCATTCATGCTGTTGAACTCTTTACTCATGCTGTTGAGCTTCCTCACGGTTATTAATCTGAACTCTCCCTCTGATATCTTGCTTAATTTTATGTCATTTATTTCTTCTCCTGCAGAATTATCTTGTTCTTTTATTTGGGATTTGTTTCTTTGTTTCACCATTTTGGCTGTCTCAGTGGGTTTTGGAGCCTGCCAAATTTTCCCTGTGGGTATTGGTGTTCTATTGGTTGTGGCTCCCTCTACTGGGTTTGGGTGAGTGTGGGAGGACCCACGTTAAACACCACTGTCAAGTTTTATTTTTCTGGGTAGATTTGCAAGCCAAGGAAAGGTTCAGTTATCTTCTAGCTTTTTGTCTGGAGGCTATTAGTGTCAGTTACTTGATGAGCCTAAATTTGTAGCCCATAGCTGAATGAGAAAAATCCTTCAGTTGTAAGAGGATTTCCAGTAGGTGGGGCACTTGCTAGCTATCAGACTTTAGATGTTAATGAGCCTCAATTTGCATTTTTTTGGCCTGGCCTGGTGGCAATGAGTTCCTGTGGGAGGGGCCATTACTTCTCCCCAGGGCTCTGGGAAGAGGCTCTTTGAGTAAGACGGCTACTGTCCTGTGAGGGAGTGATTCAGTACAATACTCCTAGTGTCTTCCCCAGCTCTCAGCTCTCTCCTGAGCCAGGAGCCCTGGACTCTCTCCATACAGTTGCAATCCAGTCCGCCCTCCCCTCTGCCAGAGCCCAAGGTGAGTGGCTGTAGCTGATTTGGTGCTTTTTAAAACCCCTGCTTTCTCAGCGGGAAGTGTACACTGCTAATACAGCCGTCATTGCTGTCTGTGGGCTCCCAGCCTGCCCCCACATGCCTCCACAGTTCCTACCAGGCTCAATTTGGTGTCCTCTCTCTGTCGCTGCTTGTACTGGCTCTCTTCCAGCTGCTCTTCAGTTGGTTTTTCCCAATGATTTGTCTTTATTTTAGTCGTAATTCCAGTTTAGTCTTGGGAGACAGTCTGTGTAGCTTCCATTCACTCTGCTGCCATCTCCGTTTTTTCTCCCCAATGCTATTTTTTATAGAAAATTATTAACATATTGATTGGATCTGTAGATGTGGCAATGTAAGAAAAATTTTAAACAGTGGCTCTAAAATGGTTGAATGTTTCTCTCTGAAATTTATTGATTGTAATTGAAAATACTATTATTGGGTAAAGCTTGTCAAAGGAATAATGATCTTACATATAACTTATATATAAGTCACATATTATCTGCCTATAATTCATTTGTAGTTCTTTTCACTGCTCTTATCATTTGGTACTCAGAATAGCAATCTATAATAGTGCTTCTAAAAGTATATAGAAAATTTCCATTTTGCATGCATATAACATTTAAATTTAAATTTCATGTGTTATTCAATTCTCAGGTATTATGTTTTAGAATGACATTACACTTATACAGTTCTGTGATTGTTTTGCTATTAAAGCATTCTTAACTGATTTCCATATCAATCATTTCTATGCCTTGTTGTAATGTAAATAACCCCTGAAGACACACAACTAGTGCTTGCTCTTTAGTAAACAGCTCTATCAGTGACTTTTTGGAAGAATGGGAAGGCTTATCAACATTATCAATATCAATGTCTGCCAGATTGTGTACATATCTTTTTTTCTGGAAAAGCTCTGGTTGGTTTAGTCTTCACATTCCTCCAACAAACAGATCGACACAGCCTCATAAAATTCTCAGGCTGAAAAATCTTTTCTGCATATTTGTCTGGGATCTTGCTGACTAAAAAGACTCAACTCCATTAACGCAGTGGCAATGCTTGTCTCGGTCATTGCATTTCCAGCACCCAGCACAGTGCATGGCACATACTAGATTCTTGATAAGTTTGTGAAAAGAATAGATGAATGTTAATAGGCTTACTAGTTTCAGTTTTTCAGAGAGAGCCACTATTAAGTAGACTCACCATAATGGTTAATTTTATGTGTCAACTATATTGGGATAAAAAATATTCAGATTGCTGATAAAACATTATTTCTGGGTGTGTCTGTGAGGATGTTTCCAGAAGAGATTAGCATTTGAATTCATAGACTAAATAAAGACGATCACCCTCACCAATGTGGTAGGCATCATTTAATTAGCTGAGGGCCCAAATAGAAGAAAATTGTAGAGGAAGGGTAAATGTGCTCTTTCTGTTTATGCTGGGACATTCATCTTCTCCTCGGCCATCAGGCCCTGGTTCTTGGGCCTGTGGACTTGAACTAGTTCTCACACCATTGGCCTGCTTGTCAGGCTTTAGATTTGAACTGGAACTATACCACTGGCTTCCTGAGCCTCCAATTTAAGACCTTAGGACTTCTTAGTCTCTATAATCATGTGAACCAATCACTTGTAATAAATCTCTTCCTACATATCTATACATACTCTATTGTTTCTGTTTCTCTGGAGAACTCTGATTAATACACCCACTGATTTGAAACACAGGTTTCCTTGAGGTCCCCTCTTTAATTTAGCCTCGTTCCTTTCTTTAAAGCCTAGATATTACTTGAATTCTCCTAGCTCCAAGGTGCCAATTCCAGATCATTTTACTTCCCCATCAAGCAAAATTTCTCTTCAGTTTGTTTTATATCAACCTATTTGTACCATCCTACCTTTCTCACCACTATCTCTTTCTTACTCCTCCACATTCATCTAGGTTTTTGGTACCAAGCTCACTGTCTTTCTCTCCCACCGAATTCTGGTAGAAATTTCAATGCCTTCATGAATGAGCCATTGACTACTCTAGTGTGGACCAAAAAGGGGTTCTATAGAAAGTAAAATCACAGGATGATCTGATCATAAATTCCTAACAGTGTAGGTCATGGTGGGTAGTCACACCCCAGGCATGCGACTTTTTAGTAAAAGGTTTATCTGTGCCTTAAGCAAGCCCTGTCCATTGTTTCTGTGCATCTAGGTTAAAATATCTTTGAAATAAGCCATAATCACCTTCAAGAGAGCATATAATCTTGTTAACTATCCTGTAATCCAATCCCCGCCTTGCTTTCTCCCACCTTCATGTAATCTTCCTTGTTCCCTCCTTAATTTCAAATGTATAAAAGAAGCTGTAAAACTGTTATTCTGCAGTTTGGCTCAAATAAACTCATAAAAATTCTCTACAGGGTTGGATGTTCTGTGGTCTATTCAATGCTATGGTTTCATTTCCACCCTACTTTAGCAACCCACTTTGGATTAACCTCTTCTTGGGCCTTGTCTTCATATGGAACTAACTGATATACGTAGAATCTCATACATCAATCCCCTCCTCTCCAAACATACTCTCTTATTCTGCCAGTCCTCTCCTTTTCCTACAAGCCTACTCTCTTTTTTTTTGTTTTGTTTTTGTTTTCTTAATCCTCACCCAAGGATATTCTTCCATTTATTTTCAGACGGAGTGGGAGGAAGGGAGAGAGAGAGAGAGAGAAACATCAACATGAGAGAGACACATCGACTGGTTGCCTCCCGAATGACCCGGATCAGGGCCGGGGACGAACCACAACCGAGGTACGACCCTTGACTGGAATTGAACCCAAGACTCATTGGTCCGCAGGTCGACGCTCTAACCTCTGAGAAAACTGGCCAGGGCCAAGCTCACTCTCTTAATGACACCGTAATCTTTAGTTCCTTGATTCCTCTCCCTTTCCTAATTCTGTTGGTCTCCTCTTAAAATCACTTCCTTATCATTTATTCCAGAATGCATGAAATACATCTATCACTCTCCTACCAGCAACTTTAATTTACCCTACCTGTTCAATTCTCTTCAGCACCGTGCAAGCCTGCAATTCTGGACTCACCCACTCATCTGTTTTATACTTCTTTACCCAAATAGGGTGAGTGGTGCTGTAACAAAAAAATCACACAAAATGTAGGAATTAGTACATCACAAATATAGCAATCCAGTCTTAACTATTCCCTCAAATCCAATATACTGTTTCTCAGCTTCTCTTCTTTCCTTTGAAGACTGTTCCAAACTTTTGCTTGTTTTTTAAGCCTCTCATTTTCAGAAAATGGCTCTGCTAATTTGTCATTTCACAGAGAAAACAGAAGCTATCAGAAATGAACTTTCCTTAACTCTTCCTCCACCACATTTCTTCCCTCCCAAATACAAAGGCATTTGTTTCCACTCTTATCACTACATCTTTCTGCTTTTGCCTTCCTTCCAATTCATGTAAATTAGTACTTGAGACTCAAACCCTTTCTTTCTCCTCAGGGATTGTGTTGCCTCAATTACCTCCTCTATCCTTTTAGTTTATGAGCTTGGCTTATAGACTGGATTGAGTCACACCCACTTAAAAAATGAAATACCAAAGTACACTCCCTTGGCTCTGATTCTCTGCTAACTGCCACCCTATCTTCTCCTTCTCTTCACTGAAAAGCTTGAGGTCTCTACTTCCTTGCTACTTCCCCTTCTGTTGCTTTTATTTATTTTTCCAAAGACCCATCCACTTTGTAACCCAGCAGACACCGATTTAGATACCACCATATCATCAACTGCTTTTGCTAAGTCACCAATGTGTTCTTGATTTCCAAATCCAATCGTCGTTTTTCAGTATTTATCTGACTTGATTTCTTTGCTTTATTTTTGATACTGTTAACCACTCTCTGGAAAGTCTCTTCTTGTTTTTGTTTTGTTTTGTTTTAATCCTCACCTGAGGATATTTTTCATTTATCTTCAGACACAGTGGGAGGGATGGAGGGAGGGAGGGAGGGAGAGAGAGAGAGAGAGAGAGAGAGAGAGAGAGAGAGAGACATTCATGTGAGAGAGACACATCAACTGGCTGCCTTCCGCACAACCCCGACCAGGGCCGGGGATGAACCGCAACCAAGGTATGTGCCCTTGATCGGAATCAAACCCGTGACTCTTTGGTCCATGGGTTGACACTCTAACCACTGAGCCAAACTGGCCAAGGCTTCTTGTTTTTTTTTTTTTTTTATTGCGCTAGTCTTTCCTGTCCCTCTCCTTATTCTTTTAGAATCCTTGTGGAGTTTTCTACCTATGTTTTGTTTTTCACTTTCTCTTTTACTTTATTTTATTTTAAAAATGATACTTGATATACAATGTTATGTTAGTTTCAGGTGTACAACATAGTGAGTCAACATTTATATACCTTACAAAGTAGTTACAATAAGTCTAGTAACCATCTGTCACGATACAAAGTTGTTACAATATTATTGACTATATTCCCTATGCTGTACATTGTATCCCTGTGACTTATTTTATAACTGGAAATTTGTATTTCTTAATCCCCTTTAAACTATTCGTGTTCTCTAGATTCTACCCTCAGATCTCTTCTTTTTTCACTCTATATACTCTCCTTGAATAGTGACAATAGTCTTCTATGACAACAGCTTCAACTATCACCTGTATATTAATGATGCCCAAATATAGGAAAATGACTTTTTTCTGAGGAGGTTAGGATCTATAGTCAGTGTGAAAGGCAAAAATAGAGTAGAGTTAAAATTACCTTTGAAAAATCTCCTCTAAATACTGCATACATGTTTTTGAATACACACACACACACACATACACACACACACACACACACACTATCAATCAAGAAATCCTACACAGCCAGCTTTCCTCAGCTATTGGAACAGAAGGCTGTTTCTTGAGTTGAATACCAGATGAAGTTATTGGCTTGCATTTAAGGGCCATGTTATAAGAAAAATATGTTTTTGTTTTTTTGCCAAGCATATATAGTAAAGTGAATATAAGTTAAGTAAGTGTAGGAGATAACTCCACTGTATGTATTTTCAGCCTGACCTCTTTTGTGAGTTCTGGACTTGCACACTAAACTGCTGAATGGATGTTGCTTTTTGGATATGCCGATCCAGATTGTTTTACTTAGATTTCCAAAAGACGAAGAAATGAGATAACTTACATTCTACTTAGCAAAGACATTTATTGAAAGCACATACTGATTACTGATGTTACAAGGGTACAGCTCACATGTGGAGTGTTTTCATATCATCTGGATTGATGGTTTTATTCCAGGTAGATGTCCCCTATCCCCTAGCACCACACAGCTGCCTACACCACTGTCTGCTTGGCTGAAGCCATAGGCAGCTTCAGATTGGTGGAATCTCTAGGCCAAGCATCACACAAGCCATTAACCTCTGGCTGAACAGCTTTATTGGGATTAGTGAACTCATAAGCATCTAAGAAGTCATTGCAATTCTTTGCTGGTCCTTTCAAGTGCTATACTTCACCCATTGGCTATTACATCAACCCACAGGCCATCCTCATGAGGCCATCATGACAAATCAATGAAGCAAAATCCCAGCATTTCCCCAATGACCAGACTGAACATCTGACTAATACAAATAAGGTGTGGTGTGTGTATTAAGAGTCAATATCAGAGATAAGTCTATATGGCAATATGCTTTACCTCCTCTTTATCACACACACCAAACAGCATAAATAATTAAAAACATCGTAATACAAAGCAGTCAAACATTACATAAAAAATGTAGCAACACTACTCAACTGTGGCCTGTTTCACTCCACATTTAGCATTTTAACAACATTACGATTACAATGGGACCAGACAGCTTTCATGGTGTCCTCTTTCTTCCTGTCATTATTTACGTTCCATAATATGCCTTTTAATGTACCTTGAGTATATATAGAATAAGGATGTCTCTTTACATCCTTCTACAATCCATGCCTATGTATTTACACTATCAGGCCTTAATTTGAGGAAGACTGAACCATGCAGGGGCATTCTCCAAGGCCAAGTCTGGGTTGCAGAAGGTAGGAAATTGCACATTTTGAATGTCCCATAATCATCTTTTGTGGGCATCACATTTTGGCTTTTCTCCCTTTGATGTTGACCTCTTTACCTCCATTGTCATTCCATTTATAGAACAACAGGATATATTTGTATCCAGATAACATTCCTTTCTTTGTGTCAAATACATATTCAATAATGTTAAGATCATAAATAATTTTCTCATCTAAAATCACAGATATCAATATTAATTTTTAAATTGAAGATAGCACTATTTATTATTATAAAAAGTAACACATTGAGAATACATTATTTTTCCTTAAATCTGAAATACAAACAAAAAAGTATGAAAAAGAAAAGTCATTCATAATCCCCTTACCTAGGGGTAGCCATTATTAATTTTTGGTTATAATGTTTACCATTTTTCTATAAGACCATAAATGAGGTCATACTTTAACACACTGTTTTGTACCTTGCCATCTTTCCAGGTTAGAAAACACAGATCACATGATGATATTAATATTTGTATTATTCCATTGCCTGTAGGTATTAATCCAATACATTTGAACATGAATATCTTTTTGTTTTCCACAGCGCTGCAAAGCTGGGATTATTACTAATTTTATTTTATAGAAACATAGATGCTAAGGTTCACAAAGGGTAAATGACTACCCCAAATTTACATACCAAGTAAGTGTCAGAAATAAAGCTTACTTTAGGACTTCTTGACTCCAAATTGGTGCCCTTTCCACAGTGTGTCTCCTGTCTCTCCAATGAGATAACCCAGATGAAGGGGCTATGCGAGAGCATGTTACTGTTATTTAAGAAGCAGCCTAAAGGAAGTCATTGCCTTAGGAACAACTTCTGATTTGGTCTGAATCTAGGGCCATTTTCTGGATTAAATCTGCACAAGGGCTTCCAGGGCCGCTGACGGAACTTCTCTTAATGAAAAACATCATTATAATACACCAATATCAATATATCGTGAATCCTACAATCAGAATTAATTCCTGATCAGTAAAGATAGCCATACAATATCAAAGAAAACAGGTTTATTATTGAACGAGAACGTTCATGGCAGACCTTGGGTATGTACAGGTGTTTTTTGTCTTATTACCCTCCTGGTACAGTGTCCTCTGTCTGGTAGAGTAAAGTCTCTCAGAGGAGGACATGTTGCTGCACAGTTCTAAGGAATCTAACCTGGGCCTAGAATACAGTGTTTGAACCAAAATTTTTGAAGAGCTTTTGAGATTCTATAGTTACTTCTCTGTTCTCTACCCATTGCTTTCCAAACCAATAGATTCTGGATATAGGGTGCTGGAAATGTCCTATTGGACTCTTTTTTCCCCTCACATGGGCCAAAGGCATTGTATATTCTATTATCACAGATAGTTTGCTATTGATCTACTCTCTTAGTTAGTTCTTGAGCCTCACACCATCTTGGTCAAGATTTTGGTTTGCCTGACAACTGTCCTCTTATGCCTCCAAAGACCCCGGACTGCCTTTCTTTTCAGAAGTACTGGACACATCAGTGAGACTTGGGACTGAAAGTCCACACTGAGAATTTATTTCTATGTACAAATTGCCAGGCCTCTATTAAGATATACCTTTTTTTAAAAAAAGTTAAAATCATGATTTTTTGTGCAAATATAAAAATGAAGATGTTAAATAATTCATTTTATTCATATAATATGAGGAAACCAGGCAAAATGGTACAGAAGTGATTTTTCCATGGGTAGGATGGCAAAGTCAATTATAATCACTACTGGACAAGACAGAAGTTACAGATTTATTACCTACAACTTACAAAGAACAGCCAAACAGCTCAAAGGCAACAAATAAGGCTAGACTGTAGTAACTCCAAAGGATATGCTATAGACATGCATAGTTGTTTCTTTACCTCCCAACATAAAAGAACACGGGGTCCTCCCAAACAAGTCTAGTGGAAAAAACAAGCATCCTGAGTAACATCAGATCACTAGCAGTGTTCCTTTCGAAACACTGAATTCCCCTGACAAATTTAAAACGCAAGTTATAGTTCCCAAATGTCCTCAAATACTCAAAAAAAAAAAAAAAAAAAAAAAAAAAAAAGTCCAACCAAGAATATTGGAAAACAAAGCCAGAGTAAATGTTAAATTTACTAAAATATTTCAACCTTTATTCAGGCAGTTCAAGTGGATTATTTCCTGAAACATGCTATACCCTTCATAGTACTAACTAGACCATCAAGAATAGGATCCTCAGAATACCAGCACAGCTATATACCTCTGCTAAACATTGTTAACTACAGCGCCACCTTGTTGAGATTCTACATTAACCTTATCCTTTGCTATTGACTTTTACAACTAATTTTAAGTAACCCTCAGAAAATTTCTATTTTTTTTTTTTTAGGAAGCACAGATAATTATAAGAATTTTAGAGTGTCATTAAAAATTTACAGTCGTCCATTGTTTTTTTTCATACAAATATTTGAATCCCTGAGTGTCATGCCAAAGTCCCCAACTTTACATATCCTAAGTACATATGCCTACTACTAAAAATCAAATGAAATATATAATAATTTCCAACAATGTTTAATTTCGTATGTTAAAGAACAAAACTCAAGTGAGTAAATTTGAAGATCTAATTGGTTTTATTAAGTGAATCATGAATTGGGCAGCATCCCATCTAGCACACTAGAAGGGTTCTCTGAGTTGTACAAAATGAAAGGTTTTATAACCAGAAAGAGGATGGGACTAGAAAGTTAAAAGAGTGGGTTTTTGCCCTGGCGGGTTTGGCTCAGTGATTAGAGCATTGGTCCTTGGACCAAAGGGTTGAGGGTTCGATCTCTGGTCAAGGGCACGTACCTGGGTTGCAGGTTTGATCTCCGGTCTGAGCAGGAGGCAACCAATTGATGTGTTTCTCTCACATGGAAAAATACCCTTGGGTGAGGATTAACAAAAAAAGAAACAAAATAAGAGTGGATTATTTCAGCAAGGTTACCTTCCCATAGTGGAAGGCACAGAGTTTTATCAGGCAGATTACCTCACTAGTGCTGATCAGGAAATTCCACACTGATTGGTTTAAAACTGAAGCTAGTTAGGTATTAAGTCTTGGTGGGGCTTAGCAAAAGTGACTCCATTTTGGGTCTGTTTCTTTTTAACACATAAAAATATATTTGGGAATAACATATTCTCTACATTATAATAATCAAATAAGACAAGCTCTAAACTAAAAAATGTGATATAGAATTATAGTCATAGAACACAGTTTTTATTTCCATACTGATCACAAAATGTCTAATTTATATCCATAGTTGCTGCAACATGTTAATAAATTCATCTTTACTAGCAGCATCTTTTAAAAACTTGAGTTTAAAACCACTTTACATGCAGTAAAATCTATCCTTTTATGAGTTTGGTAAACAAAACAGTGGTGTAATCACTAACACAAGATATGGAACAGCCCCCCCCCCCCCCCAGGCTTCTTTTTGGTTAGAACACTGATCAGTGTTCTGCCCCTTTAAAAGACCTTTTTATTTTGAAATAATTAGACTCACAGGAAATTGCAAAAATAGTACATTAGAGTCCTGTATACCCATCACCTACCATGCCCTGTACATTTGAGGGTAGGTTTTCCTTTCACTTCCTTGCCTGTGTTTACTTTTTACTTTTCACACAAGTTTAATTCTGCTGTTAAAAAGAGCAGATGTCTGCTGTTGCATTTTCCGTATTTCACTTCGATCACCTTTAATTCTCCTGCATCTTTTGCTAGCTTCTTCTTTATCCCACCGTTACCCTGCAATGTAATTCTGCTGCTAGATTTTTCTTTTCTGAGATATGTGCCGCAGACGGTACTATGGTCATTGCTGGGATTTCTAACTTGGCTCCGTGCTGCAGTTTGGTCCTCTCATCGTAAAAGGGGTTGGGTAGGCCTGCTTGGGCCTTACTCATGGCGTGGATCGGAGTAGTGTTGCGGTGTGCGTATGTTAGCTGGCATGGTTCTCCAACCTCTTAAAAGATGCTAGCGGCACTGCGAAATTCAGCCCTGTTCTAATTCTACCCTTTCTCCATAGGTCACCCTTTCATTTTCCAGATATTTGGCTATTTTTGGAGGAGAGTGTGCAGAGGCCCTTGAAAGCGCAGGAACCCGCTCCCCTGGTTTCGGCGCGCTCCCCGAGCCTCCTCCGTTAGTGGGCTGCCTTTGTGCTGCGCAAAGGGTGCAGCCGCCCTTCGGTTCCCGGGCGGGCCGGGAGGTGAGGGGCGGGGACTGGGCGGCTGTGGTCACGGGCAGCGGGGAGGTCACACCCCTCGCCCCCGCCGCGCGCACGAGGCCCACAGCGTCAGCCGCCGGCGGGAGGCAGGCCCCGTGGTGCGCGGGAGGCGCAGCACGCATGCTCCACCTCGGATGCCCGCGGGGGCGGCGGTGGCGGGTGGGAGGGCCTGGGCACCTCCCCGGTGAACCTCCCTCCGCGGGGGCTCAGCTCCGCCGCCACTCGTGTGGCCCCCGGGGGCCGTCCCTCTCCTCCCCGGGGCCGCTGGCGGGGCGGTAGCTCACGCCGCGAGGGTACCTCGCCCCAGCTTCCCTCCCCCGGCCGCGTCGCCCCGCCCTCGCCGGGCAGGGCGGCGGGGTCAGGGGCCGAGCGGAGCGGGGTGAGTATTCCCACAGCCTGTGCTGGCCTCCTCTTCGCGGCTCTGCTTCCCGCCCGGTCCTCACTCCACTCCTGGGACAGGGAGAAGGGGCGGGTGCGGGCGGGCGGGAAACAGACCAGCCGTGAACAAAAGGCCGGGAAAGGGGCTCCCGCCAGTGCGGTGCAGGCCTGGTCCCCGCTGTCACGCAGCAGCCGCAGCTCGGAGGCGACCAGCTGCGGGGGTGGGGCGGGAGGTGGAGGGGGCGCCGTGCCACCCCCTTCCCCGGAGTCGGGCTCTGCCACGCGCACTCCCGGGCTTCTACGGAGACCTCCCCTTCGCCGTAGGTGGTCCCTGCCCTGTGTGTAAAGCCTGCGCACAGATAGCAAGTCTTCATCCGTGTAACCTTGGAACAATGGGTATTACATTACTGGCGATTACAATGACCAAATCCAGTTTGAAGGGATTTCAAATTCACTATCAGGAGGAATAACAATATTTATAACATTTTTCCCCCTCCCAAGTAACCTATCTACTCATAGTATCTGAAATCACGATTGGGGTGGGTGGGGTACAGGAATAGTTAACTGATTTATAGAAACATTTATTATGGTAAAAATTAAAAACATTTCCAGAAAGGCAAAAGGATAGCTACATGTCTTTTCAAAGTGAAAATGGAGTTTTGTCTATCTAATAGACCCACCTGAGGATGAATTAGTTATCTAGGGGACTATACTTTTGCTTGACATAATATTGATTAGAGCCCAGGCTGTGCAGTTACAGTGTGTGTGTGTGTGTGTGTGTGTGTGTGTGTGTGTGTGTGTGTGTCTGAGTGTCTGAGATGCAAATTTCTGGAGGGAAAATACTCCTGAAGGCTGTGGTTTTATTGCTGTATTTCCAGATTTTAAAGTAATTTTTACCATTCAGCTTGTTCCTTCATTGTAAGTTCAATAAATCTTTGCCACAGTTTCACTTTGTTTTTATGAATCATGTTTCTAAGTTTTTAAAATAATACAATTTGACAATGGCTTCCACTCCTTGGTGACAAAAGCTTAAGTTTGTACTTTTCAGGATTGGAAAACAGGCCCTGTGTAGTACTCAACTACACCATAGGACCCTTTTTGCTTCTGATGGGTCAAATATGGACAAGAGGAAACATTTACAAAATGAAAACTTGACCAAAAAAAAAAAAAGTTGAATATTGAGAAGACAAGGTTTAAGAATTGTTACTGATATTTTGATGGAAGAAACTAGTGGAAACAGTTACCACTAGTTCTGAACTGTATTCATTTGGATATAGAATGTTACAAGATTATTTCCCCTCCCCTTTTCTCTCCTCCCCATTTCCCTTTCCCCTTTATTTAGGATAAGGTTATCTGAGATTTTGCTGATGAGGCAATCAAGTTGGGCATAATATTTTGTGACAAATTATACATTGATAACAGTTCCTAATGCTAATACATTTCGGAGAAAGATAAGCACCCCTTAGGAAAATTAAGCAGGGTAAAGTTTATATAAGTAGATTATTTAAGACTGGGCTTGATTTGATTATTAATATCTTTGAAGTCTAGAGATGTGTTTTGGGACTCTAGGGGCAGTGTTTGAATTATACACATAGTCAGGGAACCATAGCAGCAAAGCACCAGGGAGATTATTTGGTGATTATCCCTTTAAAACAGATGTCTTCAGGTGCCAAGCAGGCTGAGTATAAAACAATTGGAAAGTAAGGGAATGGAGAATAAACCCTACCTAAAAGCATCCAGATTAGGGAAGGGATGCTAAAAAACTTTGCAGAATCAGAATCTCCACGAATGTACCTGGCACCCCAGGCCTTAAAGTGTTTGATCTCCTAGGTTTACAGGACCCAGGAAGAGAAATTACTAATATGAGTTATCACTGTCATGTGACAGCTTTCAGAGAAAACTTTTTTTTAATCATCTCTTCTGAGCTCAATAAACTATAATGGTTTCCTGTTGCCCACTGCTTAAATAAAATCTTTTCAGAATTTTAAGTCTATTTATAAACTGGCCCCCCTCTTGTATTTCTTAATCTGTACTCCCCACTTACATTCTTTATGTGCCTATTCTGCCTCATTTCAACCTCTTCCTAGGTTCACTGCCCATCCCCACCTCTACTAATCTTCCTCATCCCTTTATGTATTGCATCTTTGCTTTTCAGTATCTTCTTATAATTCAAGAATTATCTGAAATATAGCCCCTCTAGGGCCCAGGTTATGGTTCCAGACTGCCTTAGGTCAAATTGCCACGTTTAACAGCTGTGTTTGGACAAGTTACTTACACTCTCTGTCTCAATTTCCTCATCTGTAAAATGGAGAAAATCATAGTAACTGGCTCAGGGTTGCCGTGAGGTTTTAACAAGTTAATACAGTTTTTGACATATCGTAAGAGCTCAATACATGCTATGATAATTATTTTAATCCACAGTAATTCTTTAAACAGTAGTTAGACAATTTATCACTAGTTTTTACTATCTTTTATTCTCTAATCTTTTCAGTTTGAATCTTTTCTTACAAGTTTGATTGCAAATTGTTGAAGTGAAAGACTATATAGTATATTCTTTTTAAAAAGTATCTTAAAGTTCTCCCAAGATGATTTTGGGGACTCAGTATAATATTATTTTAATTAATTAATTAATTAATTTTTAGTATATTTTTTCTATCTTACTCTCTAGTTTACTTTTTTTTTTCTGTTTTCCATTTTACTTCTGTTGCTTATATTTTTGAATTTATATCCTATTTGGTTTTAAAAGTACTTCAGTTAGTTTATAATCTATGTGTAATATGATAACATACAAAATAAAGATAAATCAGGGTCATGAAAATATGAAGCTTAACTGGAAAGACTGGAGTGTGTTGTACTGAAAGACATACTATGAAAAGGTGTACAGTTGTTCAAGATGGACCACAACTGAGTTCTGAGCTTCATGATAGAGGAAAGAACACAAGATACCACTTGCTCAGGAAAAACACAGCTTTCTTGGAAGTAAATATTTAGTGAGTGAAATGCAGGCTGTGATAGCAGATTTCAAAGACAGGCTAAGAAAGAAACCCTAAGGTTAAATTCTCTGGACTTTGTTAAGTCCCAACCTACTTCCCAATGTTTTGAAAGGGTCCTTAATTGGCATTTTTTATGGGACTGTCTTATACATTGTAAGATGCTTATTGTACCTCATTCCTAAGCACTAACAGGCAATAATAAACTACAACCCTTTCTCTTTGTGATAACCCAGTATGATTTCACCCATTTCCAAACACCCCCTTTGAAACCAGTCCCTTCTGATGCTGGGAATCATTAAACTTTATCTGCTTATACATCACCAACCTATGCTCCTTCTACTGTCACTTATTTTTTTAAACTTAGTATACTTTTTTCAGGCCTTGTCTTGCAGGAGCTCTTCCATCTTTTGGGCATGCCTTTCTTTGTCTCCACTTTGTAGGCCCTTACTCAAATTTCAAAATTCAGCTCTTTAAGCAGGAAACTCAAGTCTTCCAGATGCCCTGTTTTGGAGTCTCCTCTGATTTTACCAGGAAAATATTGATGCTCCTTCCTATAAGGATACACAGCAACTGCTAGGATATTGTAGATGCTGAGTGAATGAATGAAAACTTGTGGAAATAAACAGGTACATTAGTCTACAATGAAGACTTTGCAAGAAGAAAAATTTAAAGAGAATGTTGATTTCATTACAAAAATATCCATCCACTCCCCCCGTCCCAAATGTAATGATACTTGGCAGTATATTTTAACAACACATAGCTCTATTAGCTATATTTAGACTAACAGCAACTCTGTAGCTTCTAATATAGTGTTGATCATTTTCTTTACCTTTTTATTTGTTGAAAATGCCATTAGCTACTGGTTCTGACTAGAGTTAAGTCACACTATTCAAAGGCAGCAGGAGAGTTTGAGCTTTCATGTTTGCTTATGATTTCAGTTCAGAAATGCCAGTTGTTTGTAGGTTCAATCTGTGTTCTTTGTCATTCCTGTCGATCAGTATGCATTGTGATCATCTTGGTCCTTTTCCTAATGTGTGTTTGGAGATCATCTTATGTGTGTATGCTAAACTACTAATTAATTTTTTTCCAGCTTCTGTACTTCTATTGCTAGTGGAAATGGGGTCCTTGTGGGGTCATTGGAAAAGCATTCCTGGGGACCCACATGGGAGGTCTGGTGGTAAGATTTATTGGCGTGGAACTAGAAGGCTGCCCCCAGGTTCCCAATGTCTCATCTCCATCCATCCTGCCATGAACAAAGTCCAACCTTGTCTTCAAGCCCAGTCAGTACAAAGGCCAGTGTCCAGATACTCTGTGCCTTTTATTCAGTCCAGTTTAGTCCCTGTCTCCATCTGGCAAGCTTAGTCTGTGCTCCTGCTGCGCTCGGGCTGGTACTGCATTGCCATACCCAGGCTCATGCTTGGTTTCAGTGTGCCTGTGCAGTGGCATGGCTGCTCTGGAGAGAGAATGCATGAATGAATGGGGTGAGTATGTGTTAGAGAGAGAGGGCGAGAGAGCACACTTTGTTAAGTTTTGATTATATTATCTCAGGCTTGGGAAGGACTAGGCTATTCTTCAAACTAACTGATTTCCCAAACTTTCATGGCTGGCACCGGGTCCTCCCCCTAACCAATTCATTTCATAGATCTTTCAGGTGCTGTGCATCCCTTATCCAATCTGATCCTTTCCCCAGGTTGGTTCCTCCCCTGTTATGGTTGCCATCCTAGTTCCTACCGTGCATGTTTCCATAGTAGAACTGATACTGTTATGATAATCTAAAGGCTAGATAATATAGGCATGCCATTTATAGAGCTTTGCCAGAAAACTGTTGTTAACACTTTCCAGGTCTGTGTCCTGCAAATTGATGGGGAAAGGGATGGGACAAAGCTGAAGTTTAGATGCATGCCCAGTAAGGTCTGAGAGACTGGGAAGATGCTTACCTGTTGATCATGCCTGGGAACAGGTAATTGGCCAGAATACGTGTGGCCACTACAAGGGCGTGAAACCAGGTAAGTAATCTCCTGAACAAAGAAAGTTCTCTCTCTCGCTTGCCCACACTCCTGGCTCTCCTATTGCAGGGGGAGCACTCCCCTGCATTTGCCCATGTGGCCCCAAGGGCCCCATACAATGGACTGATGGACTGAATCTAGCCTAATGCTCTGCCGGACCCAGCTGCACCATGGAGCAAAAACTCTGGACATTGGCCCTGCTTCTAGCTTTGCTGGACCCCCAGCTGCCCCTTTTCCAGGACTGGGTTAAAAGAACTAGTACTTTAGAACCCGAGGAATATAACTTCATGTGAATAGAAATCATTCATTCTCCCATGCAAGTCTTAGAAAAATTCCTTTTCTAAAGATATCACAAGAGCCCCACTCCCACTAGCAGTGGAGAACTTTGGCCCAATCATTTCTCCTGCAACAGAAGCACCTCCCTCTGAGCCCTCTAGGCTTCTACTGAGCATGCACCCAGCAGAAGAGTTTCCCCTTTATTGTTTTCATTCCTCCCTCAGTAATGACCCATAACGATCCTTCCTACCTGCTTGGGGAATTAGGTCCCAAAATTAGGTCCCAATGCAGCGGTTCTCTGGGGAGCCTATGAATAGTGCAGCTTCCTAGTGAAGCAGGCTCAGTGTCTGATTCAGTTCTCCAGTTGATAGGCTTCTTAATGTCTGATTCCCTTTGCTCCCTTCCTTTATTAATATCTAGCTATCTATGCTAACACTTTCATCTATTGCCTCTAACATGGAATTTGCCTCTACTGTTATTATAAGCTTGAATTTCCTTCTACTTTTTCCTATCTAGTTTCCTTTTAATCTCAGCTCTTATTTCCTGCCCTCATCTCTTGGTTTTGGAGTATGGGTTTTCCTTTTTCCTTTTCAATTGGGAACATAAAGTAGATAATTTCTAAGTTTTTCTCCTGATTCCCAGTGTAAGCCCTCTTCAGAAGCACGCTTTCCTTCTTCCTCTGTATCATGGCGCTCCTCTTTCTTATGGTGCAAGAGCTTCTTACAGGTCTGGTCCTGCCGTTGATGTTTTTGGTTTTCTTGTCTTGACAGAAGTGGGACTTGCATAGGGATGGTGTTGATCTGCTCAGAGTATGCAAGCTCCCGTCATCCTCTTCACCACACCTGGATGCTGGAGGACGCTTGTGCTTGGTGTTGGTTGGAGAGCAAGTAGATGGGTACAACCAGATATACGAAGGATAGATCTTTTCTGTGCTCAGGAGAGGCCCTTCCTTTCCTATTGTTTAATCTTTTGTTCCTGTGTTTATAATGAGGAGAATATTTTTGTGTTATTTGAAATAATTTATAGTTTTGTGAGATTTTGGAGGGAAGGGGTAGTGATGAAACTGTTCTGAGGCTCATCCTGTTCCCACAGTTTCCCCCTTGATGACTTTACATCACAGTATGCAATGCCCACCCTGTCTTCACCTTCTACTTCTGGCCATGAACATTATATTGTTAGGAGACACCTGCCATGAAAAAGAATTATCAATGGACATTGGAAGCCAGTAGGGAGGGGGCACCTCAGGTTCTTGTTTCTGAAGGAAATATAGAATAGGGGACAGTGAGATGTCTGCTTACCCTCTTCCTAACTAGAGCTCTGCCTGCAGAGGTCACAGCAAGGTCAGCCACCAATGGAGCTCCTTCAAGTTCAGTCTAGGTACAATGTTGTGTCTCATTTAAACTTTGAGTTGGGATATGTGTGTCAGTGGGAAGGCAAGGAGGGAACACTGAGCCCGCTGATCAGCTGCTGGCGTGGCTGAACAGACATCCTCTCTTTTGCTGCTCTCCTATTTGTTGGATTACCTGGGCCACGCCTGCTGTGCCCACCTAGGCTGCCAAAGCCTTGATATCCCGGCCTTTCACTAGCACCATCAAATTATCCATTTTTTTTTGTCTCAGTTTTCTAGCATTATTCTTCCTCAAAAGTATTTCTAGTGCTAATTGTAAATGCTTATTTGGGGCCTTCAAAATCAGGTAATCCTTCTGGTTTGGGCTTAGGAGTCCACATTTGAACTTGTACCCTGGGTGCTTCTTTGCTCTCTAAAATTTGAGGACCATTGCCCAAGGACCCTGCTAGGTAAGTGATTAACTAATTAAATGAATTCAAGCCCAGTTCTCATTAAGGTAATGGGTTGAGTTTACCTTCCAGCTAATTGTGTGCTTTGTTAGGAAAGAGTCTAAATCTAAAGTTATAATAATGCAAACTTGTTGCAGGGACAGACAAGTACAGAGGAAGTGGCTTCTGCATATTAGTTAAAAGTGACCTTTAATGTGTAAAAGTATGCATAGTATGTTCTGTGATAATCACATTTTTATAAATTATCTTAAGTTCTGGGGAAATTTAGTTATATTTCTTAAAGTGTTTTGGTCTTATTATGGCTCTGATACACATTGATTTATAGATTCATCAAAAGAAATGTCTCTGACTAAAAAAAAAAGGTATCAGTTCTCCACACATTAGATTAAAAAATCACATAAAAATGTGGAGCACGGTAGTGAAAAAAATTGTTTTTAATTAAAAAGGATCATTTGAACAATGATTATACACAATGTTAGAATTCACCGGAGCTGCTTTTCTGAAAGGATGCGTTTAATAGCAGCAGAATAAGCTTCTTCACATTGTCTAGTCTAGGGCTAACCAGTAGTTTAGAAAGACTGTTTTCAGTTGGTGGGGAAAAATATGAGTCTACCTTTCCAATCTGTAGCCTCTGCTGAAGCAGTTAAAGAAAGGTTTTGATTGAGCTTAAAAAAAAAAAAAATCAAATAGTTGTTCAACCAGATTGAGACTCAAGCAAAATAGATGTATTAACAACTTATACTTTATGACAGGTAACAGCTCTGACTCATTTCTAATTTTTATATATTATAAGAAATGAGAGGTTCATTGTTTAGGATGAGATGAGAATTAGAATTCACCTTTTTACTGAGAGTTCACCTGTGTTCTGTTACCGCTAGTCTAAATTAAAGATAGCTTAAGTCTGAAAACAGGGGCGGTTCACATCTAAGGTTTTTCATTTGAAAATTAAGGATTATTTTTGCCATTATTGCTTAATAACCTGCAGTTGTGGTTATTTCCATTTTGACCATAATTTAAGCCATCTCATAATAGGAAGTTTTAAGGTTCTAATTTCTGCCTCTACTAATCTGTGAACTTGGTAGAGGACCAGAGAGTATTTCAACTTGAAAAGTACATATAACAACGTTGATTGTATTACAGTTTATTTATTTATTTTTAAAATGCTCTTTTGATTAATTTTTTTAGAGAGAGGGGAAGGAAGAGGGAGAGAGAGCGAAAGAGACATCAATTGGTTGCCTCCTGCACATACCTCGACTGGGGATTGAACCCACAACATGGACATGTGCCCTGACCAAGAATCAAACCAGTGACCCTCCGGTGCATGGAGGGTCACACTGGCCAGGGCTATGTTTTTATTTTTAATAAGGTGAAATATTCTTACTTGAGCAAAGAGACAATAATCAGTAATATTTCATTATGGCACATTACAATGATTTGAATTGAGATTATGTCATTTTAACATAGTTCCTAATTTTGTAATCAAGCCATAAGTGTTTGTATTATTGTATATAACATCCTTTAGCAAAATCTAGTCCTTAGATAATTTTAAAAGTATTCAACCAAATATTAGTGCTTTGATGTTTACTCATCTTGCTAGTGGCACAGTGCTGCTAATTCAATAAACTATGGCTATTGAGTGAAATTTTATGTTTCAACTAACATTTTGAATGGTTCAGTAAACCTCAAGTAACTGGAGGGCTTAGGCAATAGAGTGTTTTTATTTAGTTCAATTTTGTTATTAAGTGAGGATTTGTTTGAAATTTATAAAATATTCCAAGATATATTAGTATTCTTTATGAATTAAATTCAGTTTTTCTTTGATTGAATATCTTTTGATATATGTCAGGGTCATCATATAGTTGGAAAAACTATTTCTCTGACTGTACCATTTCATTTTTCCTATTCTACTTCTGCATCATCTCACTGAGTGATTGAATGTGTTCTGTTATCTATGCGGTGTTGATTTACATCAGTAGTTTCAGCCCAGATTTTTTTTTCTTGAGTTCCAGATCCACATAAAAATTTCCGCTAGATGTCATCACTTGGGTATTCCACAGACATTTATTTATTTATTTATTTATTTATTTATTTATTTATTTATTTATTTATGTATGTATTTATTTATTTATGTGAAATCTTTACTTTACAATTTTATTTTTCAATTTCAGTTGACATTGAATATTATTTTATATTGGTTTGATGTATACAGCATTGTGGTTAGATAGTTATATAATTTACTAAGTGATCCCCCCAATAATTCAAGTACTGACCTGGTACCATTCATAGTTATTACAGTATTATTGACTATGTTACTTACGCTGAACTTTACATTCTGTGGCTATTTTGTAATTACCAATTTGTACTGCTTAATCCCTTCACCTTTTTCACCCAGCTCCCCAACCCCCTTCCCCTCTAGCAACCATCAATTTGTTCACTGTATCTGTGAGTTTGTTTCTGTTTTGTTTATTCATTTATTTTGTTCTTTAGATTTCACATATAAGTGAAATTATATGGTATTTGTCATTCTCTTTCTGACTTATTTCACTGAGCATAATATCCTCTAGGTCCATCCATGTTGTTGCAAATGGTAAGATTTCATTCTTTTTTATGGCCAAGTGGTATTCCATTGTATAAACGTACCATTACTTTTTTATCCACTGATCTATTGATGGGCACTTGGGTTGCTTTTATATCTTGGCTATTGTAAATAATGCTGCAATGAACATAGGGATGCATATATCTTTTCGAATTAGTGTTTTGGGTCTCTTTGGATATATACCTAGAAGTGGAATATCTGGGTCAGAAGGCAGTTCTATTTTATATATATATATATTTGAGGAACTGCCATACTGTTTTCCTTGAAACCTTCATCCCTGGGTTCTGTGGCACTGCCCTTGCTAGGATTTCCTCCTATTGCCTGACTCAATTCAACCACTCTTTTGTTGGTTCTTCTTCTTCTTCTTCTATAGGTTCTTGAAATGACGGTGTTCTGAAGGTTTCCTTCTCAACCTACTGCTCTTCTCACTATGCATTAAGGTTCCTGACTTTTTGGTTAAGACCCCTTAAACAATTTGTTGAAAATTGTAGAATCTTTCTCTGCCAAAATATAGATAGGCCACATACATACAAAATTTAGTGTACACTTTCATGATCCACCAGAAGCCGTATTAAGAATCTGCTGTATTCATTCTAGCTGGGTGATATTCATCCTCGTGGTTTCATTTGTCTCTTTTATACAGATGACTTCCAGATCTCTTAAATCAATCTTGGCTTCTCTTTATAACTTAAGATGCACAGTCTTCCTGCATTCTTTAATTGCCTGGGTTGATCCTTATGCTCTCTCACCCAGACCACTGCAATAGCTTCTAACTCTTCTCCCTGACATCATCCTCCACAGAACCCCCAATGGTTTATTATTCTGACCTTTACATCTCTGCGGTCTGATTCTCTGTATTCTATGGAAATAGTAAAAATTCTCACACGACACACACCCTCCCACACCATCACTTTTGTGAGAGATCTTTCTTGCCTACTATACTCTGTGCCTATCTTCATTATAGTATAGACTTTAATAGAAAACCCTTTTTTCAATGCTATCAGAATTGAGAGTAGAGCAGTTAATTGAAGAAGTTAAGGTAAAGTTATTAAAAAACACATACAAAGAAAGTTATGGATAAGCAAGGAATTTGATATAAAGGAAAATGCTAAGGAACATTTAAATTACCTTCTGCTTAAGGTTTATATACTACAGAAGAGTAGATTTTACAAACTTCTGTAAAGATTCATTTATACCAATAATGTTTGATTTTTCTTTATTCTGATGAATCTTTTTATTAAATTAAAAAAGAATATTACTGCCCTGGCTGGGTGTCTCAGTTGGTTGGAGCATCCTGTACACCAAAATGTTATGGGTTCAAGTCCTGGTCAGGGCACATACCCTGGCTGGGTGTCTCAATTTGTTGGAACATCCCATACACCAAAAGGTTGCAGGTTTGATCACTGGTCGGTGGGGGCACATACTGGAGGCAACCGATCAATGTTTCTCTCTCACATCGATGTTTCTCTTTTTCTCTCTCCTGTCCTTCCTCTCTCTCTGGAATCAATGAAAACATCCTTGGATGAGGATTAAAAAATTATTTTTATGTTAAAAAATACATGCATACTTGAAACATTTTATTTAGACTGAAAACATATAAAGACAGTCATTTGCCATTTTTTTCGTATATGACCAAGGCATTTTCTTTGAGTGTGGGTATGTTCACTCTTGATTAAACTGAACCCAGAAAGCATTCTCTAGGTTTTTGGTTTAAATGAAAATTTTTGTTTAAATGGAAGAACTTAAAGTTGTGCAGCAATCTGAGTGCAGAATCCTAGATTTGTATGACTTTTCAAATGCATTTTCAGTTGCATTGTCCGTATCTAGTTCAATAGGAGATTGCTATTCTAATGGAGACTTACTTTTATAAAGTCTTTCCAAAGCATTAAGTCTTAGAAATAACAGTTATCTGTGTTTTTATGTTTTGTTTTTGTTTTGTTTTGTTTTTTAGAGAGAGAGAGGAAGGGAGAAGGAGAGAGAGAGAGAAATGTTGATTGGCTTGCCTCCTGCATGCCTCCTACCTCGGATCAAGCCCACAACCTGGCCATGTGCCCTGACCAGGAATGGAACTGGCAACCTTTTGGTGCGTGGGACACTTAACCAACTGAGCCACACCAGCCAGGGCCAGTTGTCTGTGTTTTTTAAATTACATTTTGTTGGTTTGGTAGCATTTCATGAAAGTATACTTACAATACAAGAATGTGATGTGTGAACATCCCCTCAAGTGAGGGGAGTAGAGGCTGCTTCATGAACAGAATGCTGTAGACATTAATCACTTTGTAGTGGGAATGGACATTGTGTTGATTAATATGGCAAAGTTGGTTGAAAGCAGGTTGGTTAACAGATTTTTCTACTGTAATTATTTTTATTGCTTATCTCCCTTTATATTAATATGAGTTTTATAAGGCAAGGGCTATATTTTTTTTTCACTTTTGTATATCTAACCTGTGCACAGTGTCTACCATTTAGTAGATATTGTGTTTGCTGGATGAATGAACAAATTCTTATATAGGTCATATAAATTTGAATAATCAGAAAGAACACTGGACTAGGAATCAGCTAGTATAGACAGATCAATGGCCCTGGAGCCAAACTGAGGTTCGAATCCTTTCTCTTTTACATTCTTGAACAGATTACATTGCCTTTTTTCATTTGGTGAATGGGAATACTGTAACAACAAGTTTTGGGCTGTGTGAGGATTAAATGTGAATTTATAGTGTTTAACATAGTATTTGACAAAGTAAGCAGTCAACAAGTACAAATTGTCCTGATGATGCTTGTCGCTAATGAGAAGGAGGGAGTTCACTACGTGTATGCTTTTTCATCAACTCATTTGGTTGTCATAACCTTACACCTTGAAAAACAAATATTTTTAGACTTTGGACATCATTTGTTAGTGAGTTGAATTCTCTAATAAAGTGTGAAGAACAGCTCAGCCCTACTAATCACTGTCATACTATCTACATAAGAGCTAAAGTAGGAGGTAGAAAAGGAAGTTCTGAGGAGGTTGGAAACATTAGCTTAGAAGAAGTGAGATAAAATTAAGCTCTTGAAACTATATTTATGGATATGTTCTTCCTGATTAAAAAAATGGAGATAGGATGAGAAAGATGGAAACAAGACATGTTTTTAAGAATGGCTCTGAGATTGTTTTCCATTTTCCATTTCAAATTTGGTTTGTTTAAAGAAATAAGTGAATTAGCAGAATTCCTTTCAGTATTCATTCTGTAGCTGAGGCTAATACTTAGTTTTTTATTGCAGTTATCATTTAGTATGGAAGAAGATGGGTTTTTTGGAGAAAAAGCATTCCAGCATTATTGTGCAGAATTCATCAAACATTCACAGCAAATAGGTGATGGCTGGGAATGGAGAACTTCAGAGGTAAGAACAGAAAATTTTATTTCCTAGTTTGGTGGAATTTCCTTTTTCTTTTTCTTTTTGCTATGTAAACCCTTAGTAATTAAAACTAATGTATGAAAGCTAGCTTGATTTAGTAAAAGGCTTAAATTGAAGGATGTTTTAAAACAGATGTCCATTTTATTACTTCAACTATATGTACTCATTATAATTAGGCTAGTGAAGTATTATCTAGAAAAGTCCTAAGGTGACTTGCTTTAATTTAATAGATAAGAATGCTTAGCATATTAATTATCTGAATATAAACAGATGCTTCTGTGGTGCTTCAAACCATTTGTTTACACTATTAATTTTCTTAGGAAACTACCTTTGTCTAGAGACTGAAAAGATAGTCCTGAAACCAAACAACAGTCAAACAATCACAGTCAAACAATTCTGAAATATTGAGGACTGTGTTAATTGGGATTTTCTTCTTCTTTTTCTTTATTTTTATTGTTGACAAAATTGGGAATTTTTAAATAGTGTAAACACATTTCAAACATTCTTTCTTTTGGTTTTATTTAGTAATAATGAAAAGGCCTATGTACTCATTTATTTTTACACATATATTTAGTAAGGTTCTCTGCCAAAAGCTTTTTAAGAGTTCCTTGATATCCCATTCTTAGAGAATAAGTTTTCTCTACTTGACATCTTATCTGATTCCTGAAAAAGGGATGAATCTCAATTCTCTACTGATTGGCTCTGTTTCCTATCTGCACTCTGAGAAACATGAACAGTTCTGAGTTGATTTCTGTGTTTCAGAACTAGGCCAGGGACATGCAAGTCTTGATTGGGCCTAGAGTGTCACTGGGGAGAGAAGCCATAATTTCTTCTTGGGTCATATGTCAACTAGGCTTTGACAGGGTGGCTCTTGGGATGGTTCAGAGTCCAGCTCTACTCTCTGTTAGGGATAGGATGGTCCATACGCCCCTAGGGCGTCTCCTGCTCCAGGATAACATGACCTTACTGGCACCTTTTATTAATTTTTGTTCCTAATTTATAATTTTGTTTGCTATTGTGTTTGAATTTTTATTCATATTATTTCTACTATGATTATTATTGAGATATAAAAGAATTGCTAATTTTGTGTATTAATTTGGTAACTATTCAATCACTGATTTCTCCTTTTAGTTTTCATAATTTTACAGTGATTTGCCTGTAATCTTCTAGGTCAGGGGTGGGGAATGTCTGGCCCTTGGGCCATGTAAGGCTTGTGAAATCATTTGGTCTGGCCCTGCCAAGGCAACTGATGGCGGGATTCGAAATTCCATAAACCTAGAAGCTTTTTTTTATAGCAACATAAATTTATATTAAGTGAATCATAATAATAACATAAATTTTGAGGGACAAGCAAGGAACGTCCATTATGGAATAGACAGGACACATACGAGTACATGATGGGACAGACTTAGGCTTCTCGTTGGCTGCCCTCAGCCCATCTGCCTGAATTGTGGTGACTCAGAGGACAGTCAGTGCCAGGCAGGTTGGGAGTGTACACGTTGTGAAAGTGTTAACACACTGTGGCGAAACTCTGGCAATTCTGTGAGGATGAGACGAGTGCGATGAGATGAGTCCTCTCGATGTTGATGACCTTGCCTTGATGATTGACGACGATGTTGTCAACACAGATGATAACGCCAATCCAACCTTTATCCACACGTCCACAATCAATAATCCTCGCGAAAACTGAATCTCAGATGAAGATTAAGGAAATTACAGTACACAGAAAATACCTCAAGAGTCAATGACGTGAACATTGGATACGTTCCAAATCCAAGATGCAGGATTAGAAAAGCGATCAAAGCAAAATAATGCGTCGCCAGCAAGACACACACTGAATTGTTATTTAAATTTAAGTGGTGTGACATCCTACAAATGGTGACTACAAAGAAAAGAAAAGTTGGTGCAGAGTGTCAATCTTTTCAAGAGAAATGGACAAATGATTTTTTTTGTTGACGTCAAAGGCAAACCTGTGTGCCTAGTTTGTGGTGATACATTAGCAGTAATAAAAAAAAGTCAATCTGGCCCAGCCCATGTGGCTCAGTGGTTGAGTGTCGACCCATGTACCAAGAGGTCGCCAGTTCAATTCCTGGTCAGGGCACATGCCCAGGTTGTGGGCCAAATCCCCAATGGGACCAGGTAGGAGGTGGCCAATCAATGTTCTCTCTCATCAATGTTTCTATCTCTCCCTCTCCCTTCTTCTCTCTAACATCAATAAAGAAAAAAAAATTAAAAAAAAGAAGTCAATCTGGAGCATCATTACAGCTCAAAACATACTAAACTCAATGAATTGGGAGGCCAAATGCATCTGGATAAAATTAATGCTCTTCAGTGGAGTTTGGAATCACAACAAGCCATTTTCACTAGGCCTCGTTGTGAATTCAGATAAGTTATGTAGTGAGCGAGCTGATCGTGAAGAAGCTGAAGCCTCTGAGGGAGAGTTCCTGAAAGAGTGTGTGGTGGCTGCTGCCGAGTTGTTAGCACCAGACAAAGTAAAATTGTTTCAGTGTGAGTTTGTTTCAGAAACTGTCTCAGATCTGATTATGACTTAGCACAAAATATTGAAAAAACACTGAAGGGTTCTGCAAGAGATTTCCATTTTGTCTCACTGGCTTGTGACAAGACAATGGACATAACAAATACTGCCCAACTGGCTGTTTTCATTCATGGACTAACTGCAGAGTTTGACACGCGAGAGGAACTGCTGTCATTGGAAGCCATGCATGGCACTATAAGAGGTGAGGACTTGTTTGAGAGACTTATTTTATCAATGAAAAAACTTGAGCTAACATTTGAAAAGTTAAGTGGCCTTACTACAGATGGAGCTCCAGCCATAGTTGACTCGGGTTAATTGCATTTGTCAAGAAAGAACTGGATCCAAGAGATTTAATTGCAGGCCACTGCTTCATACACCAAGAAAGTCTCTGCACAGTCATTGTGGCTCAACAGTGTGATGTCGATAGTAGTGTCATGCATAAATTTTGTCAAAAGCAGAGGGTTTAACAACCCCCAGTTTAAGGAGTTACTGAATGATTGACTCTCAGTACGGTGATCTTGTTTATCACTGTGAAGTGCAGTGGTTGAGTGGTGGGAACATACTCAAGAGTTTTTACGAAATTGGGGATGAAGTCAAGCATTTCATGGAGATGAAGGGAGAACCTGTCAGGGAACTCAATGACAGCAAGTAGCTGAGTGATTTAGCGTTCATGGTGGACATTACCAAGCACCTCTCAGAGCTGAACGTCACGCTGCAGGGCTCCAATCAGCTTCTCAGCTCCCTGCTTTCAAACGTGAAATAATTTGAAGCTAAATTAAGGCTGTGGAAAGTGCAACTTGAAAGGAATAACACGGTGCATTTCCCCACTCTGGAAAGACAAAAGCCTTCTATGACACTTGAATATGCTGGTGAATGTGAGAAACTAATTGAGGCATTTAATGAAAGATTCAAGGATGTGAAAAGTAAACAAATGGAACTGAATATCTTTGTTACACCATTTAACGTGGAACCAGCTGATCTGCCTGATGACCTACAATATGAAATCATTCAGCTGCAAAGCGATGATGAGCTGAAAGCTGGGTACAACAACCTCCCACTGCTTGAGTTCTATAAACGTTACATAAGCAATGATGGATTTCCCATTTTGAGGTCATAGGCATTGAAATATGCATCTGTGTTTGGAACAACTTACTGCTGGGAGCAGTTCTTTTCAAAACTTACCATTGTAAAGCATCGACTGCGCTCCAGACTGGTCAACGCAAACCTGGAAAAGCAGTTGCAAGTAGCAACATCATCAATACCAGCTAACCTCACATGCCTCACCAAAGAGAAGCAGTTCCAGCCATCATATTAGGGGTGAGTTAATTAAATGTTTGACCAAATACAGTAGGCTAATTTTCAAGTTGATAATTTTGTATGGCCTGTGAATGATGTTATAAATATCCAAATGGCTGTTGGCAGAAAAAAGTTTCCCCACCCCTTTTCTAGGTGGAGTGAGGCCATCTGCAAACGGAGTTTTTTGTTGCCTTATTTGTAATATTATCCTCTATTATTTTATGAATTGATAGAACAATGTTAAGTTATAGTGATAAAAGTTCCCTTTGTCTTCATCCTGATCTTCTATTAATACTTCTGATATATAATAATTAAATAAAATCATTGGTTGTTGGTTGTTTATTCACTGAATGAGTAAACGTTTCTGACCCCCTTTGACCTATAATAATTTGTGTGGTTACTCCTTGGGAACTTTCCCTTTCACCAGGTTTTTAAAAAAAGAATTTTTCTTCTATCTTAAGCTGGAGGCAGAATGATATAGATTCCTGTTACCGTTTCTGTGACCTAGCAGAATGAGGAAGAAGAAAGTTAGGGAGGCGGCTGGGACTAGGCTGCATTTGTGTGTGTATGTGTTGGGGTGGTGGGGCCTGGGGAAGATCTCCAGGAGGGAAAGTATATCTGTCAGACATTTCTTCACTAAATCTGTCGAAACTAGTTCCCCACGAACCAATCCCCAGGATTTGTTTATACTCTTGTTCTGGCCTCCGCTTCAGGGATGGGTATGGCTAGGTCTAACTTCTTGTTTGCTCCTGCTGTCTGCTGAGTTAGGAAAGTTTCCTACCCTTTGGGGTGAGCATTGTACCCTTAATTAACGATAGTTCTTTTTAATGTGGGGGTGAACTAATAGTAGTATCAAAACAAAACAAAACACTGTTGAGAGAAAACCTCTGTAGCCTTAGGGCGAGGACTGCAAACTCGAAACTCTGCAGAGACCAGGCGTGGTAATGTAAATGGCTAAAGCTGCCAGGGACACTGAGTCCTGTGGTCTGTGGCTGCCAGAGTGCTTGGCCTGTTGCCAGGTTGGAAACCTGGGCCCAAGGGTTACCAGACCTTCCAGGAAAAGCAAAAAGGATTTGGGGGGAGAAATCTCTAAAATTTTAAATGTTGGCAAATAATTTAAAAAGATATTTTAAAAACACAGTGAGGACCAAACCCAGCATGCCAGTAATGCACACAAATGGAGGCTCAGTGTGGCCAGTGGATGACTTCTGGGATTGGGTGTCTACTAGGCTGACTAGTTTCTCATCCAGCCCTGCCTCAGTGCCCACTGTTGATCTGAGTTAGTATAAGGGGCTTCAGGCAAACAGATTCCTCCATTCAAAATTTGGAATGTTAGTATTTCTGCTAAGTAATTTCAGGAGTCCAGTACCACTTTTATGAAGGAAATTGTGCATTAGTTACTTGGTTGTTTCCCTCAAACCATCTGTATTAATATGTCAGTCTTTTTGTGGGACTGTTTGGAGATAATACTTAAACTATTATTTTGCTTTTTAGGCTCTAGAAATTTATTTTTATTTAAAAAAAATAGCTGTATTGAAGTACAATTGGAAAACAGTAGACTGCACACATTTAAAGTGTATAATGGCTAAGTTTTGACATATGTATAGACCTGTGAACCTTCAACACCATCAAGAAAGTAAACATATCCATCACCCCCAAAAGGTTCCTTATACACTTTTGTAATACCTTTCTCTGCCCCTTTCTGCCCCTGAAAGTTATTTTTAAAAAGAATCTTGTTTGCCCTGGCCAGTTTGGCTCAGCAGTTAGAGTGTTAGCCAATGGAATGAAGGGTCGTGGGTTCAATTCCTGGTCAGGGGCATGTACTTGGGTTGAGGTTTGATCCCTAGCCTTGGTGAAGGTCATGCAAGAGGCAACCAATTGACGTATCTCTCACACATTGATGTGTCTGTCTGTCTGTCTGTCTCTCTCTCTCTCACGCTCTCCTTTCCTCCCTCCCTTCCACTCTATCTAAAAATCAATGGACAAATATCCTCAGGTGAGAGTTAACAGCAACAACAACAAAGAATCTTATTGATCCCAATATATAGAGGCTCCTTTAAAGAGTACACGTATTGTCACTCATACCTTCAGGTTTGTTCATAAATCACTTTGCCACCATTCATTTTATTTTTTAATATTGAAGGAATTGCACTAGTATTTAAAGAATTGGTATAATTCACCTTTATAGATAGGACAAAATCATTTTTTCCCCCTGCAAAGTTGATAAGAAAAATAGTGTGAATTAATAAAACATGTAATAATTTTTAAAATTTTAAAAGCAAGTTTCTAAAAGTAGTCACAATAATTCTAATGTTTATATCTGGAGGTATGCAGAATGGGAGAATACTTCTAAATCACTATTTTTCAGTGGGGCTGGATGCTGTTGGCATCTGGGCAGGACAATTCTTCTTGTTCCTCTAACCCCAGCTTTTCCAAACCCTTTAGGTAGGTGGTATACTCTCATTGAGAGCTGTTGTTTAACATGATGGTCTGTCCGACATTAATGATTGTGGTTAAGAGCATGGGTTTCAGCATTAGGTAGACCTGGATACAAATCCCTGCTCTACCATTTATTAGTTGGATATTGGACAAATTACTTAATGTCTCCAAACTTCATTTTTTTAAATCTATAAAACAGGGATGACAATAATACCCACCTAATAAGGTTACTGTGTAGATTAAATTAGATTTGCATTGAAAGAGTTTAGCACCGTTTGTGGCATGAGGCAAGCCATATTATGATTATAATTTTTAGCCGTGTTTGAAATAGTCAGTGTCTTTTATAGAATAATGCTGTAAATGAAAATGTAGTTAGGTTTTTAGAAAACTCTAGGAAAGTCTGTTTAGCACCAAATATCTTGTACTGGTCTGTAGTGTATTATTCTCTAGGATAAGTAGGGGGAACAGAAGATGGCGAATAACAGTGAATGCGATTGTTTGAAACACATTAAGTATCTTAAGAATCCATGAGTTTATAATGTTGAAAGAGAGAGACAGAGACAGAAAATGAGAGAGAGAGTGGAGTAGAACAATCTCCAAACCTAACTCATTGAACATCATTGGGAGTATCTAGGATATCAACTCCTTGTTCTGAAAATTGTTAGTCAGAAAGAAAGAAATAGACTTCCGGTCAGGATGGCGGTGTAGGTAAACGCGGTACTCTCCCACAACCACGTCAAAATTACAACCAAACTACAGAACAACCATCATTCAGAACTGCCTGAAATCGAGCTGAATGGAAGTCCTACCTACGAAATTAAAGAAGCCACATAGAGACTGGTAGGAGGGGCGCAGGCGCGGACGGGGGGGTCTCACACCCATGTGTGGAGGATAAAAATCAGGAGGATGGCTGGGAAGGTCCTCTCTGAGGTGTGAGGGGTCCCTGTCCCACACCAGGCACCCAGGTCAGGGTTCCAGTGCCAGGAAGAAAAGTCCCCATAACTTCTGGCTGTAAAAACCAGCGGGAACTGAGGCTGAGAGAGGCTGAGCCCCAGGCAGTTCCTCTTAAAGGGCCCGTGCATGGACTTACTCGGACTGGCACCTAGCAGGCTCCAGAGTGCGGGAGGCAGCTTGAAAGGTACCAGCGATATACGGGGAAGAACTGAGTTGCTTGGCACTGGGGTGAGAGCTGGAGGGGCAGCATTCTCCTGGACAGACTTGCTGTCAGAGGCTGTTGATCCTTTGGTGAGCCTTTCCCCAGGGCGGCAAATGGCCGCCTTACCTGGGACTCCAGCAACCTGGCTCACACTGTTTGCCCCACAGTAGTAATTCCCTGAGGCCCTGCCCCACCCAACTTTTGGGCACTTCCAAGCCCAGCACAAGAAGCACCCATCGGCAGATCACTTTGTAGCTTATGCCTGGTGGCCCCGTATAGAACACAGGCAGTGCCTGACCTTGCCCCAGAGCCAGCACACCCAGTGGACAGCTTCAGACCACATGGAAACACCACCACCCAACCACCTCCACAAGTGACACATTCAATGAGTGGACTCAGTCAGTGCCAGAACCCTGCTGAAGCAAGTCTTACTCTGTGTGTTGGGCCCCTACACAGCTGATCCTCCAAGGGAGTCAAAGGCTAGTGGTCAGTGGGCAAAGCCGGTCCTTGCAGCTGATCAGCCTGAGTAAATCCCTCCCATTGACATACCAACAGCAATCAAGACTCAATTACAACAGAAGGGTGTACAGTCCACACTAGGGGTGCACCTTGAGGGCCCAGCTGGAGTGATCAGGGAGGCTGTGCCACTGGATCCTACAGGACACCTACAACAAAGGCCACCATATGAAGTCTAGGAGACACAATACATAGATACAAACACAGGGAAGCAGCCAAAATGAGGAGACAAAGAAACATGTCCCAAATGAAAGAAAAGAACAAAACTCCAGGAAAAGAACTAAACAAAATGGAGATAAGCAATCAATCAGATGCAGAGTTCAAAACACTAGTTATAAGGATGCTCAAGGAACTTAGTGAGAACTTCAAGGAACTTAGTGAGAAGTTCAAGGAACTTAAGGAGAACTCCAAGGAACTTAATGAGAATATCAACAATATGAAAAAGGACCAGTCAGAAAAGAAGGATGCACTAAATGAAATAAAAAATAATTTACAGAGAATCAATTGTAGAGTAGGTGAAACCAAGAAGCAAACTATCGATTTGGAATATAAGGAAGCAATAAACACCCAATCAGAACAGCAAAAAGAAAAAAGAATCAAAAAAATGAGGATAGTGTAAGGAGCCTCTGGGACAATCTCAAGTGTGCCAACATTCACATCATGCGGGTGCCAGAAGGAGAAGAGAGAGCAAGAAATTGAAAACCTATTTGAAAAAAAAAAAAGACAGAAAACTTCCCTAACTTGCTGAAGGAAACAGACATACAAGTCCAGGAAGCACAGAGAGTCCCAAATGACATGAACCTAAAGAGGTCCACACCAAGACACATCATCATCAAAATGCCAAAGGTTAAAGACAAAGAGAGAATCTTAAAAGCAGCAAGAGAAAAGCAGTTCATTACCTACAAAGGAGCTCCCATAAGACTGTCAGCTGATTTCTCAAAACAAACTTTGCAGGCCAGAAATGAGTGGCAAGAGATATTCAAAGTGATGAAAAGCAATGACATACAACCAAGTTTACTCTATCCTGCAAAGCTATCATTTAGAATTGATGGACATATCAAAAGAGTTTCCTAGACAAGAAAAAGCAGAAGTTCATGACCACCAAACCATTATATGAAATGTTAAAAGGTCTTCTTGAAGGAGAAGAACAAAAATATGAACAATAAAATGGCGATTAATACACATCTATTAAAATTGAATCTACAAACAAAATGAGCAAGCAGAACAGAGACAGACTCATAGATACAGAGAACTTCTTATTGCTTGCCAGATGGGAGGGGGCTGGGGGAATAGATGAAAAAGATGAAGGAATTAAGAAGTACAAGTTGGTTGTTAGACTGATGAACCTCAAAGGGAAGGGGGGGAGGGAGTGTGGGAAGAGATAAGCCAAAGAACTTCTATGCATATATGCATAACCAATGGACACCAACAATAGTGTGGGGAAGGCAGGAGGGGGGTGGGATTGGGGAGGAGGGGGTCAATGGGGAAAAAAAGGGGGGACATCTGTAATACACTCAACAATAAAGATACGTTAAAAAAATGAGAAAGAAAGAAAGAAATAAGCATTTTCCCTGTCTTTCCTATATGAACTGTATTTCATGGTAACCAAATAGCCTAATTTGACTAAAAAAAAAAAAAAAAAGATTTTTTTTAGAATTTTATCTGATAAACAGAAAAGATGGTAGAATTTAAAAACCACCACTTTTCAATCCCTAATGAAATGAATTAGTCAGCAATAATCAGTGAATGGAAATGTTAGATGAAATGTTGATGGGGTATTTACAGAGGAGTGGTTGAGCTATCATCACCAGAATCTAAAGATGAATCCTGATATTCTGTGCTTTCTGTTTTATAACATGAATCACACTGCATCATCTATGACATATTCTTGCCCAAAAAGTTGAGCCTGAATGAAATCAATTAAGGAAGTCAAGTGATGCAGTTAATTGACACCACAGGAAGCAGGTAGAAAAATCCAGAAATCTAAAGGGCAACTGACCCATTTTCCTTAAAAATTTAGTGTTAAGACAAAGAAGTGAGGAAGAGGACTGCATCTCTAACTACCTAGGATTAAGAGCCAGGCTTTTTTAGTTTCTGTTTTTTCAACATTTTTTGGGGGGCAGCAACCAATAAATGCTCAAGACTTGTGTTCAGCTCAGGTCATGTGTGATTCACCCTGGGAGGGTGACGACCATCAGCGTGGTTCAGGGAGTTGGGTCCATTGACCATGCTCTTGGATGTTTTGACAGTGTCAACTTGCTATTACAGTTTCTGTCCTCACTTTCTTTTTAATCCTCACCCAAGGATATGTTTTCTTATTGATTTTAGAGAGGAAGAGAGAGAGAGCGATTGACTGCCTCCCATACATACTGGACTGGGGATTGAAGCTACAACCTAGGTATGTGCCCTGACCAGGAATTGAACCTGCAACTTTTTGGTGTATGGGACAATGCTCCAACCAACTGAGACACTCGGCCAGGGCCTCACTTTCTTTTTCTGAATTTATATCTTCTTGACCTTTAAAAAGAGTTTGAGGATTGATAACAGTTTTTAGACTGGTAACAATCAGTTCACATCACACTTTGAGTAGCATACTCTAGATTAAAATAAATTTTAAAAGGCATAACCAAATGTAATGTGTGAAACTTATTTGGATCTTGACTCAAACAAATCAACTCTGAAAGGAACTATTTGAAACAATGGGGATATTTGATTATGGACTAAGGTATAAAATGATACCAAGGAGCTTAGCAAAATGAAAACAAACCAAGGATAGGTGAAGCAATGTGGCAAAATCTTGATATGTATTGAATATGGGTAATGTGCCTATAGGTTTGATGTTGGCATTATTTTCTCTACTTTTATCTATGTTACATATATGCTTCCTTTTCTTCTATCTCATCACAATTTACTCGTTATCCTAAACTTTACTCATAATTACAAATGTTCTTAGCCTTATCTTAGATTCAGACCCCTTTTGGGAATTTGTGTAGAGTTTAAAACTTCAAAGCAACTTGTCTTTTAAAGTGTGTGTGTGTGTGTGTGTGTGTGTGTGTGTGTGTGTGTGTGTTTACTTAACTAGATATGAGTACATTAGTTTAGGACCTCAGTTCTATGATTTGACCGATAGATTTTCAACTTTTTTCTTAACTTTTGTATAGCAAAAACAGGAAGAGAGCAGACAATAAAATCTTATGCTAATCTTGAGATTAGATTTTTATATAATTAATAATGGATCATTTTGTGTTATTCTTAAAGAAGAAATAAAGCCCCCCCCCCATTAATCCCTGTTTTTTCTGTTAAACCTACTTGATTATATTTTGAAATTTACAAAGCAACACATAAGTATTTTGATTACTTCCTTTGTAGCTTAAGAACTACTGTTGACAGGCTTTGTTTCCTAATTTATATAGAGTAAAATTTTACAATTTTACTTACTCTTAGAAATTTAAACTGATTTTTTAATTCCTCCCAGTGGTCTTTCTCTTTGATTAATTCACACTTCTTTTCTTAAAACCCTTCACCATTATGTTAGTTACAACAAATTCATATTTTAAAAGTAGATACTAAAATATTTCCATATTTTATTTTATTTCATCTTTTAACACTGTCTTCATAGAAAACCCATCTTACCCTTGCCATCAATCCTGCTGCCCTGCTGAATTTCATATGTTGTTTATTTGCACAACTATCTTTACTTTTTATATGTTTATTTTTCTTTATTGATTTTAGAGAGAGAGGAAGGGAGAGGGAGAGAGAGAGATAGAAACATCAATGAGAGAGCACTGATTGGCCACCTCCTGCATGCCCCCCACTGGGGACTGGGCCCACAACCTGGGCATGTGCCCTGACTGGGAATCAAACCAACAACCTCTTGGTGCATGGGTTGATGCTCAACCAATGAGCCACACCAGCTGGGCACAACTATCTTTATTTTTAATGTCTTATTATGAAAACTTTCAAGGATATATAAATAAAGAGACTAACAATAAATTCCCATGTACCTATCACTTAGCTCCCACAATTACCAGTTCATAGCCAGGAATATACTGTTTTAAAACACCTGTGGCAAATATGAAGTGATGTAATATATCTCAATTTAATTAACTTGGCTTTCTTTTTACCCCTATGTCTTAAAATTATGGATTCTTTAAGTGTACTCTGAATTCATTTATCATTATATAGTAAAGTTAATGAATGAACTCAGGAAAAGACCATAGAGACCTAAAATATTATTTCTACAATTTTTTATTTATTTTTAAAATTATGGTAAAATACATGTAACCTAAAATTTACCATCTTAACCATTTTTAAGTGTGCAGTTCAGTACAAGTAATATTCACACTGTTGTGGAACCAGATTCCTGAACTCTTTTTTATCTTGCAGAATTGAAACTTTGTCCCCATTAAACATTAACTCTTCATTTCTCCCTCTCCTCAACCCCTGACCACCACCATTTTACTTTCTGTCTCTATGAATTTGACTATTCTAGGTATCTCATATAAGTGGAATCAAACAGAATTCATCGTTTTGTGACTAACTTATTTCATTCAGAATAATGTCTTCTAGTTTATCCATTAACTCTACAAATTTTGAATTAGGATTTTATGAAGCAGAGAGCTAAACAGAGAATTGGGAGTGAATTTCTGTCGAATAACAGCATTTTGAATTACATAGCCTCATTCTATTAAGAGATTTCATTTATTTCAGAAACACCATATTATTAAAGAGGTTTAAATATTATATGTATATACACACATACATACACACACACTTTACACACTATATACACGTGTGCACACACACACACAGACATACACAGAGATCCTCAGGAAGGTTGAAAATCTTACTGGCTCAGGATGTTTGAGCATAGACTCTGACCGATCATTGATCACAAAGCTATGCATACATGTAATGTTGAAATAAGCCAGACTCAAAGAGTATATCTTTTTTAGTGATGAGCTATGTATGCTTAGCTAAGGAACCTAAACTATATCCTGAAATAATGGAGAATCACTAAAGGATTTTAACCAAGGTGCAATGAATTGGAATGGCATTTTATACGATCAGTTTGGCAGGGTAGAAGGCAGGTTGGCAGAAAGCAAGATTAGAGACAGTGAAATAAATGATGGCCTGAACCAAGACAGTGGCAATGAGGAAAGAGGGCAGAGGACACAGAAGTAAGCCAATTTGAGAGATTTTTAAAGGTAAAATAAACTGATAGAATGATCCATTATGTCTAAGTATTGAAGAGACAAGAGTAAAAAGCCTTCAGGTTTATGGCCTGAGCCAGAAGGATAGTGAAGCCATCTACTAAAACAAAGAATTCAACTAATAGGAGGTTGAAAGATAATGAGTTCAGTTTTGATCATGTGGAATTCGAGGTCAACAGAACTCTGATCTATGATATTGCTTATGTAATTAAACTTTGTGTAAAATCTATTCTTTAGAAAAAGATAAGGAGTATATGGATATATGGGATTGCAGTGGTCCAGTCCTAGCTCAAACTTGGCCAGGTCAGTTGTTATCTTCGTGCCTAAGTTTATTCATTTATTCTTGTTAGACTGCCCTGTGTATACTTATATGAGTGTCATGAGCATAAAAAGATTCTGTAAAACAAGAATACATGTGATTATTGCTATGGCACACACATTGTTCTAGAAATCGTAAACGTACAGTATGACCAAAATGAAGCCATAAATATTGAAAAAGAAACCATATTTTCATTATGTCAGATGACTTGGAAAGCACCAAAGAATTATTTTAAAAGGTACTAGAAGTACTAAGACAATTCATTTAGGTAATCAGTTACAAAATATACCTGGCAAAATCAATTTTTAAAGTGAACAACTATTGTGTTCCTAAAAGAGAGGACAACGTTGTAGATATGTAATTTCCCTCTAAATTTATAAATTTAAAAGAATAACCCTTGAAATCTCAATTGGGAAATATAGCAACATTTGTTTTCTAATTAAGAGCAACTAGAAATGAAAGCCTATATATGAGGGAAATTCAGCAAAACAACTACAATTATATTACATGATTTTTGATGATTGTTTCTATTTTTACAAACATTCACAATCATTACAATGTTGTCTGTAGTTGGAGGCTTTCTCTTAGGCTGTGGAAATAAGCATTTTCTAAGTTCAAGCATGAAATTAACTCATAATAGATCAGAAGAGATAGGCAAATTCCCCTATGGGGAGAGAGAATGGCTGCCCAGTCTACTAGATTTGACTGTAATCTGATGGCAACCAAAGAGAGACTAGTCAGTCATTAAAACTTAAAAAAATGAGTGAAGGAAACATTCACAGTGTCCATTACACTATTTAAAGGGAGAGCTTCTTACCCTACACTTTTCTTAAAAAAGTGTTTTTCTTGATTTCAGAGAGAGGAAAGGAGAGGGAGAGAGAGAGAAACATCCATGACAGGGAAACATCAATCGGCTGCCTCCTGCATGCCCCCTACTGGGGATCAAGCCCAAAACCTGGGCATGTGTCCTGACTGGGAATCGAACTGGCAACCTCCTGGTGCATGGGACAGTGCTCAACCAACTAAGTCACACCGGCCAGGCTTACCCTACAAATTTTAAACAACTTGACATCAATGGTAAGACTCTCCCTACTGCAGAGCGTGATGTATGATGCCACTCTGAGATTATGCCATTAAATATTTCATTCATACAACTACTCATGAGAATTTGTACTCATTCTGTGCTCACACTATTGTGATTTGCCCACCTACAAAACAAAAATGAATCATCATGATGACAAGGAGCATTCCAGTTCATTTGACAATTCTATTTACAGTCATTATAAATTAATTATTGGATTCTGATTTTATATATATATATATATATCTCCTTTGACAATGCTTGATGTGACTCTTTCTTTGAGAGACAGATCCATTCCAATCTATCTGAACCTGAGTGTCAGATCCTGGGCTTGATAAGCTCACCAGTGGAAAGATAGCTTCCTACAAGGCCTTTTGAAATACAGCCTGCCACCCTGTCCAGTGAACCCAAACATCACTGTGAGGCAGGAATGTTCTTTTAATTGTTAAAAGTACACAAGTGGTGTTACTTAAATCTTAATTCAGAAATTTATAAAGTATTATAGCTTTCCTTTCTCTGATGCTCTTGATAATTTTTAAAAATGGCATTAAAAATATTTAATCCACAAATGATACAACCTGTTCTTGTGATGATTGCTTAAGTTTGCATATGCTTAAGTGACAAATCATATCATAACATACAATAAATTATGAATGAAAAATCTAGTGTAACTGACTGTGATTCAATATTTGTTACAAAAATACAACATGCTGCTCTAAGTGCATTTTCCTCCTAATCTGCAAAGATAAACTAAAAAAAAAAATCCACTTTAGTCTAATCAAGAGACTATATGAATACAATATATTTAATCTTTATCTAGTGGCATTTGGGGCCAGAAATGGTATTTCATTAACTCACAGTAGATGGCTTAAACAAATACAGCATTACACAAAAACTAATAGCAGCAACATGCTCACAATCTCCCTAAAAAGGATTCTTAATACAGGGATATGTAAAATTTTAAAAAATAAACTAAAGGAAAAAGAATAAAAGTTAAGGAAAAATTAAATATTTCAAACCAACAAATGTATTTGTTACTCACATAAAGTAATATTATACCTAAGAAACCGGTGGGAAATGTCTATTTCTTTTAGTTAACCTTAAACTTGTCACTAAATTTTAACACAGAATCAAATCTAGTTAAGCATATTACATACATATAAATAAAAAATTTAAGTAGATATTTAATATTTCACCTTTGAAATAAAAATCATTGCTTCCAACAACTCAGTGTATAATCACTGCCAAAGCGAATGGGTAAAGTAACGTAACTGTATTTAACATATTAAATTCCATTATTTACTTCAGTTCCATTCTGTACATTCAGAGTTCAGACACGTTTCTTCTAGTTGGCCCTGCCTTCTTTCTGCCATGTCCTCTGTGCATGTGCCCAGCCCCACCATCAGCCCAGGACATGATGACAGTATGATTTTCCTACAGCATGTGGGTAGAAAGCAGCCAGGGTTGTTTGCAGAGTTCAAGGCTCTGTGGTTCTCTTACTTCCTGGATCTCCCTATACCTTTCTGGTTTTGTTGCTCTTCCATTGCTTGGCCCAACAGAGATGGCTTCCTCACACTTGCTATTGGCAATGCTGCTGGACAGCATATTTTCACCTTGGGCCCCAGATCAATTGAACCTCTCTGGCCATTAAGCTGTTCCAGCCTGTGGTCCAGGGAGAGCCCCCACCCTGCCCACCGTGGAGGGGTGGCAGTGGCCCCAGTCTGGAGAGCCACAGATTCACACTGTTCTTACCAGAATTTCAACAGTGTTTCATGAATAAGTGCTTCTTAATATGTTATTTGACTTTGGTAGATTGCCAGATCCCTGAAATACTTGTTTTTTGGAGAGGAAGATTTGAAGTTCTCCCTATTGAGGCCACGTGGTGATTTTAATGTGCATTTTCCTGAAAACTAGTTCATTTGTACACCTTTTAATATGTTTATTAATTAGTTGAAACCTTCACTTATGATTTATATGGTTAAGTCTTTTGCCCATAATCACTGCATGTTTTTTCAAGATTAAATTTAAGCATCCCATCCTTCAGATAGGCAACACTGGCCCCAAGTTTGGCTTATATGCTCCTCCTCCGTATGTCTGTAAAACTGACTGCACAATTCTATATGGCCAGTGTCTGTGTACTTGCCTGATTCCCCACAGCAGTCTGAAAGCTCCTTGGCTGCAGGGATTTTTGTTTCTATATCGCTGCTTCTATGTCCTTGGTGCTTAACATAGTAAGCCCTCTATATGCATTTGCTTAATTGAATTAAAATAATATAAACTTCAAGGCGTTCTGCCAAGTTTTTTATTTGTGTAAATACATTTTATTGTATTTTCATTTTATTGTATAATATATTGTTTGAAATAAGTGGGTCATTGACTAGTGTTTAAAAACCTATTTGTTTTAGGAGAATTTTCATTAAATAGTAAAATTCCTTTTTAGTGGAATGAGCCATTAGGTCCAATATTATTATGTAATGCCATCAGTAACCTCTAAGTTCATTGCTGCTAAGTTCGTTGGTAAATTCTTTGATCTTTTAGTAGTATTTAACAGGATTGACCATTCTTTTCTCCTTGATATACTTCCTTCATTTGGTGTCCTCATTCTCTTGGTTTACCTCCTATATTACTCTTCACTTCTTTTCAGTTCCCTTTGCTGTTTTTTTTTTTGTGTGTGTTTTTTCACAACCTCTTAATATTAGTGCCCAGGCTGTCTTATGTCTTATTCTCTTTTCCAGCTATTCTCAGCACCATGGTGTCATCATTTAAATTCCATTGAATGCCAATTACTCCCAATTGTATATCCCCTATCCAGACTTCTCTCTTGAATTCCAGATTCATAAGGTCAAGTTCTTACTTGACATTTCTACTTTGGTGTCCCCATTTAGATCCTAAAGTCAACAAGCCAAAATTAAACTCCTAATCTCTCCCCTCCCAAAGTTGCTCACCCAACTCCATCCAAAGTAACCTTCTCCTCTCAATACATGTCAATTCCATTTTTCCAGTGTTCAAGCTACTGGAGTTATCCTTAACTTCTCTGTTTCTCTCACACCCTACACCCAATCCATTCAGACATCCTGTTCCCTTCATCTCATAATATCCAGAACCAGACCATTTGTCATTATCTCCCTTGCTACTACCCTGGTGCAAACCACCATCAACTCTTACTTTACCTTCAATTTCCTTTCCTTCATTCACAACTATCCAGGCACACTGACTTCTTGCTGTTCTTCAAACATACAGATAAACACTCCTGCTTGGGGACCTCTGACTTGGCTGGCCTCTCTGCTGTCTAGAACACTCTTCTTCCTAATGTGACTAATCCGCCTATGCTCCTCCCCACATCCCTCAGGTGTTTGCTCATATGTCATCTTCTTATTGAGGTCTTCCTGACCATCCTGTTCAGTAGTTCAAACAACCTGGTCCCTCTGCCTACTAGCCTCACTCCTGGCACTTCTGATTCCTCTTATCCAACTCTACTTTTTAAGTTTCTCATACTACTATTCATCTCTAAGCTGCTCCATACTTTACTTATTTATTATGTTTATTTCTTAATGTCTCTTTTTTTCTGCTCAATCTATAAGGACAAGTATTTTTTTTAAATCCTCACTCAAGGATATGTTCTCATTGATTTTTAGAAAGAGGAAAGGAGAGAGAGAGAAAGAGAAAAACATCGATGTGAGAGAGAAACATTGATCGGTTGCCTCCCATTCGCATTCCGACCGGGACTGAACTTGCAACCTAGGTATGTGCCCTGACTGGAAATCGAACCAACAACCTTTTGGTGCGTGGAACAACACTCTAACCAACTGAACCACCCAGCCAGGGCTTTTTTTGTTTGTTGATATGCCCAAAGCAACTAGAAACTCTCAGGGTATAAAGTAGGTACACAAATATTTGTTATATGAATGATTGAATATCTGACTCTTCATAAAAAAAATTCACAATTTGTCTGGAGAATTTTATTAGACAAAAAATTTTATTTGAAAAAATACGAGAAAAAATTTTAAAAAGTCAATGTTACTCCTCTATCCCTTAATTGATGAGCTAGGATTTGTGAAAACACCATAAAATTTACATAAAAAGTTAATAAGTATCATTCAAATAACTTCTTCATGGCAGTCTTTTTAATAATACTGGTATTTCTTAAAAATGGAATTTTTCTGTAATGATATGCAGCATAGTAGAATTTAATGCATACTTTAGATTTTAAAATAAGCATGTAACAGTGTGTTGAGTGGGACCTTTTTATCTTGTTCCAGAATTGCAGCTGAAGCCCCAAGCTGGAGACAAAAGACTCTGAGTAACTCATTTTCTATATTTGGATTGCTATGAATAATCTAGTAGCCACTGGGGCCAGAAACCTGCCTTTGGAGATTGTTCTGAGGAACCATTCCTGAAGGACTGGGATCCCTCACCCCACCCCAATATGAGACTAAGACTCAACAGAGAAGTGCAGAGGTAGTAATGAGGAATGATTCCATCCCCTTGCAAAACCTCCCTTCTCCAAAGAAGCAATTTTATAGAGTATGGGGTGCCTTCAAGTCAGCAGGGTGGTCATTTCATTGCCTAGTAGAGCATTTGCTTAGTCATGGACTTACTGGTCTGCCCTTTTCTGCTGGAGCAGGGCTAAACGAAGTTGAGAGTGGTAATGGGGGTCAGAGGACACTGTTTAATCTGTTTTCCATTGTTCTGTTCAGGAAGGCTGTTGGCCAGGAGGTAAAGGGACCTCAGTAGTGGTAGATAAAGGGTGGATGTTAACTGCATAGAACAGGTAAATATTCCAGTGCGTGGTCTAACTGCAGGGTCTTCTGAAGAGCCCATAAGATCACTCCATGAGGAAGCTAGCAGCTGCAGGCCTGCCAGGTGCAGGGACATTGATGCTTGGCCAGTGTTAGCCAGAGAAGCAACAGCAAACAGGAGAAGATTATGACTGCATCTCATAAAGCAAGGGATGATCCTCCTTCCTCCTCTCAATTCTCAAGCCACAGGCTCTTGGAAGAAGTAGTGAGGGACAGGAAGTTTCCTTGAGCAATGCTTCACTCCTCCATTCCAAGCTGCAGAGAGAAAAGAACTATGGGGAGAAAAGAGCTTCAAACTGATTTTGGGTGTGAAGTCTTCAAAATAACAAAAATAATAATAAGATTGAGTCTTAATTATCTGAAGGATAGAGTTCTAATAACTGACAGCATCTAAAAAGTTATAGACTGGAATCAACTTGTTGTTTAAGTATCAGTTAGGTATTGCTGCATAATTAACCATTACAAAACTTTGTGGTTTAAAACAACCATTTATTAATTCTCAGAAGCCTGCAGATTGGCTGTGCCCATTCTGTTGATCTGTGACAGGCTCAGTTAATGTCTGCAGGGCTTGCTTGTGCATCTACAGTCAGCTGAGGGTTGTCTGGGAGCTGGCTGGGCTTGGCCTCAGCTGGGATGAATTGGCTTGGTTCCATGTTCCAGCAGGCTAACCTCAGAGTGTTCTCATGGTGGTGGTGAGGGTCCAAAGGAAGAAAGTAGAAACGCTTGATTCCAGTCCATAACTGTTAAGATGCTGTCAGTGGACCTCTACTTGAGTTTTCTTAGGGGCCATGCTCAGAGTCAGTGTGGGAAGGTACTACCAAAGGGCAAGAATATAGGGAAGTGTGAAAAATTGGGACATTAATGCAGTTAGGCTGTCACATTTACCATGTGGGAAACGAGATTCCACACAGGAGAGTTAAGTGCAGTTACTGGAAAAAATAAAACCATTTCATATTTATTCAAGAGTAGAGACCCTTGAATCGACAGGTTACACTTGATTTGGACTACATAGGCTCATAAGAGAGAGACTGTTTCTTATATATGTTCTTTCCAATGTATGAGTTTAACAGACATCATTTAAAATAATCCTGTTATTTTAATTTGGGGATCACAATGAACTTGAATATATATCATCTACATAATAAGTAAATAGGTAGTATCTAAATTTGATGTATCAGGACAAAACTGAATACATAAAATATGTGGGATTTGGAGATGAATGCCAGGTGATATGATAAGGATCATTGCAAATGGTTGCCCCTGGGTAGGCTGACCAGAGTATGGAACGGGGTAAGAAAAGGACTGATGATTTTTGGTATAAATATGTATTTTAGTGCCATTTGACTCTTAAAATTATATGCTATGTTACTGTGATTAAAATGAGTAATACTTTTTTGTAAAAAAAGGAGAGTCCAAATCAAAGCACCATCACTGTGCTGTTACTTATAATATCTCATTTAATTTAGTTTATATAATATCCATATGAATTAGCTATTATTATTTCTACTTTAGATGTGGCATGTAGGCTTAGAGAAAGTTACAGTCTTTATGTAAGAGGCACGGTCAAGATTGAAATCAAGGTGTGTCTGCTTCCAAAAATTACCGTCTTAACCCCTTACTGTAGTTTAATATTGAATTCATCCACTTAGTTAGAAGCTGAAATTTAATCTGCTCCATTCCAGAGGCTCACACTATTATGTAAGCCAACACAATGGAAGTGAAACATATGTATTTTTTTGCCCCACTGACAAACTTTAGTTGCTTCTTATCAACATCTAGTCTTGAAATAGAAAAATACCAATTGAGTAAATTCTTCCAGTGGGAGTATGATGAATATCCAGCATGTCTAAATTTGCTCTAAGGAAAAAAAATGTTTACTTGTATTTAATACTTTGCATAGTATATTAGATGCTTAGATTTCAGATATTGGATTATAATAGCACATATATTTAGACTTTTCTAAAAATGTATATTTGTAGCGTAAGGAAAACATTTATAATTAGGCGTTTGATTAAGAAGAACTGACCTGTTTTCATGAATTTTCCAAGTTATCAATATCCAGCTGTATTATCTTACTATATTAGGTGTTAAATTTGATACAAACTTCATATACTAATTGCCTTTAACAGCTGCTGTAGATATTTATTGCAAAATGCCACTGAAAAGACAGATTTAATATATTAGTTTAGTACACATGGTGATTTAAAGATTAGAATATGTTAAATAAACTGTGTCAGAAATTATAAATAAACTAAAATGAGTAAAATTATCCTTAAATTGCTAGACAAGTCTTCACATTTGATGTTACAGTAATGAGTTTTGTACAGAGACTGTTTAGAATAAAATCCTTTTTCATCAGATGTTGCACATATGCTTTCACTGTTTGTTTTTCTTCAAAGTAAAACTTAATGAAACAGCTAATAAAACCCAATTTTACTCCTGATTCTTGAAAGAAACAAGCCCTTGAAGTGCACCCACTGTTTATTCTTTTGCACTGGTTTTTGCTACTTTTCAGCATGTAAATTTTCCAGTAATGGAAAACAGTCAAAGCCATAAACCTTTTCTTCCAAGTCTTATAAACCCAGTGTTTATTTCTTATTTGTAAAGCTATTGCACAAGAGAGACATGCTTTGCACACATACAGAGAAGTTTGTTCTCAGATCTTCGTGCTCACCTCCTGCTGGCTTCAGAAGGGTGCAGTTTGTGTGCATTTAAATGGATCTTTATTATGTAAATAATCAAGAACCAGAATAGGGGTTTTAACTACCCTAAAAAAATGAGAGGTTTCAAAGTGAAGGGCATATATGAGACTCCTGGATCCTGTTATTCTCATAAACCTGAAGGTGTATTCGATTGGTGAATGGCTAATGAAAAGGAATCAACTCCTATGAATTAGAAATCTATAGATGGCAGATGTGTAAGCACCCCAAGTGACTTTTTTTTTACTAACCATAGCATATGCCATTCTGTATCTCCCTGCTTCTTATGGAGAGGATTGACTCTGATGTCAGGGTTGAGGTGGATATCTGTGTTGAGATGAGAGAGACAGTACTACTCAGTGTGGTCTGGTCCTAGATTGGTACCAGTGCAAGGAAATAAGTACAGAAATTGAAAACGAATGCTAAGAAACTTGTAAGTAATTTGATAGAGTAATTTTATATCTGTCAAATATAATTTAAAAAATTGATACCGCCCTGGCCAGTCTGGCTCAGCAGTTAGAGCATTGGCCTGCGGACCAGAGAGTCCCGGGTTCAGTTCCCGCTAAGGGCATGTACCTCGGTTGCAGTTTGTCCCTGGTTGGGGTCGTGTGGGTGGCAACCAGTCGATGTGTCTCTCTCACGTTGATGTTTCTCTCTCTCTCTTCCTCCCTCTCTCCCTCCCGCTCTATCTGAAGATAAATGCAAAAATGTCCTGGGGTGAGGATAAAAAAAAAAAAAGAAAAAAAATTGATATTGATGATGGGGGAGGCTGTGCCTGTTGGGGGACAGTGGTATATGGAAAATCTCTGCATCTTCCTCTCAGTTTTACTGTGAGCCTAAAACTGCTCTAAAAAAAGTTTCTTGATTTTTTGCAGTTGGGGTTTGTATTTTGTATGTTTTGAATTTTTTTATTTCATTTTTTTCTAGTAATTCATTTTTAGTGTTGTTTTTTTTTTTTCCCCACAAAAGTATATGTATAACAGATTGGAAATAAAAATTCTGATCTTTTACCACAGATGGTTTGAAAAGCATTTGGTCTAGGATGAGATTTTCAAATGTTGATTTATGTCCCTTTACCCCAATACATAACATTAGATATTAAAATTTGAATATAGAGAAAAAAAATCATTTATAATTCTAGTACCCTAACAAGACAGTTTAATGACATTGAACGGTTAATGAACTAAGGATCTGGACAGTGGAACCTGAAGTGGAAATATTCTCTTTCCTATTAAAGGCAGGCCCATATGCTCTAGTGACCTCTGAATGGGAGTTGGTATTGACATGCTCCTAAGAAAATCAGAAAGCCTGACCAAAATTTGTGTCCAAATGGAGGTGGGCTGTTGACAAATTGAGATTTTTAAAAATTAGGGCAGGGTTTTAGGTGGAGGAAAAGAGAAAAGTGAGTTATGTACTTTGGGGTGATTTGGAAGGGTTAGGAGCTTTGGGCTACCATAGGACACCACCTTGACAACAAAGCAGAGGTAGAAGTGGGAGCGCATCAATGACAAGTTTCATTTACTTCTCAGTTTTATTTGGCGTATCTTAGTGCTACTAAAAATCACTGCAAGGCATGCTTCTTTGGTATGCATGTTATTCATTGCTGATACTTGGACCAGCAATCAGAATATAAAGTTGAGATTTATGTGTTATATAACCTTGAGTAATAAAAATGTTCATGAGTCATGGAAATAGAGGTTTATAGTTAGAAGGTCATATAATTCACCTTGTACAGGATACTGCTTCTCTTAAGCCAGCTTATGATGCATTAGCTTTTTTGTAGACAAGCTGTGAGTTCTGCTCATGAGAGTGGAGTATGCTGGAAGGGAGATACTGTGCATAACATTCGAGAAGCAGAGGCCCCCAACCCTGAGTGAGCTAGGACAAGCCTTACCAGAGGATTGTCCAAGAACATCCTAAGCTTGGAAGAGAAAGGAGCTGGTCAGGGAGAAAGCGGGAAGTTGAATACTATATCAGAGCTTCCTAATTGCTGTGCCATGAACAGGCTATAGGTAAGTTCAAGACATTAATGGTAATAGTTCATTAAGAGTGTTCTGAACAGCCATTCAGGAATATATAGTAGTGGACATGACAGTTTAGCACTACTTGAATGGCTCCCTGTGTAAACGCTTTAAATTTACTATTTATTTTGGTAGCACCTGTGGCCAGGAAATATCACTCAGCATCTACCCTTGTGTGTCTGATTACACACTTGTGGTATCTTGTCATTGGTAACTTTTATTTTAAAATTTTAAATTTTGTAACATATATAATGTAAAAATGTACCCTTTTAACCATTTAAATATATATTTTTTTAATAATGGTAAAAAATACATGACAAAATTTACCATATTTATTTATTTTTAAGTGGTTCAGTTCCACAGTACAGTTCGGTAGTTTTAAGTACATTCACATTATTATGCAGCCATCATCACCATCTTTCTCCAAAATGTTTTCATCTTAGTAAACTGAAACTCTTTAACCATGAAACAACTTCCTTTCCTCCTTGCCCCAAGCCCTAGGCAACCACCATTCCACTTTCTGTTTCTATGAACTTGACTATTCTCGGTACCTCATATAAGTGGAATCATATACTATTTATCCTTTTCTAACTGGTGCATTTCACTTAGCATAATGTCTTCAAGGTTTAGCATGTTGTAGCACATGTCAGAATTTCCTTCCTTTTTAACGGTGAGTAATATCCCATTGTATATATCTGATATATTTTACGTATCTATTCATTTGTTGATGAATGTTTGAGTTGCTGCCAGCTTTAAAATTTTTGTTTTTTTAATGCATGTAAAATATTTGTATTTTAATTTCAATTTTGTTTGCTATTTTCATTGTCATCATTTTACAATTTTTCTGACTTAAAACTTAGGTATGATTATTTTTATTACTTTCATTACCATTTTGTGATATTGTGTTGTGAAATAAAACATTGATTTTGTTACTTCTTGATTTGTGTATTCAGTTATTGATTTTGTGTTAATAATTAGCCAAAGTCATATTATTGATGGAATTTTGTAGTGAATTATTGTTTTCAAAAATTTTAAAAATACATAGTTTTAGAAATCAAGTAATAATTGAATATAATTTAATGAAGTTGTCTCATTAAAAGGCTTTCTAGCTTCAGAAAATAAATTTATCAAAATATTTTTAATCATACTCCCGTGTATACATTATATATATATAGTGGCTATTTGAAAGTTTTAATTTTTGGAATAAACAAAAAAAATAATAATTAATTACTTGAATTTTCATGAAACTTGTTTTCAAAATATTTCAATGACCACAGAAGACTCCTCACTCCTGTAAATAGATTTTATATAGTTTTAAGAGCATATAGGCTCCATTAGTTATTTATATTTATACAAGATTTTAATTTTACAGATATCATACTTCCTTTTTGATCTTAAAGGATAACTTTTCATTAAAGGTGGAAAGCCATCAGTTTTACTGACAAACACAGTATCAAAAATATTGCAGTCCCTACTTAGGTAATGAAATGAGAATCATCTCAAACTTGGATGCAAGTCCTCAGTAACTTCTTTCCTCTCAGCCTAAAATAGCCTTACTGGCAGGAACAGCTATCAGATGAAGACAAAGTACCGAGCAAACTGCACTGGCACCACCAAAACTTACTCTGTGCAGGAACATCTTTTAAGTTTTGCAAAAGCAACAGGGAAAAAATAAAATAAAAAGAGCCAAAGCTCTTTTTGAGATTGGTTCCAACAATAAGCTTCCCAGTTTACTTAGATTAACCTAAATAGACCCGTTACAAGGTCACAGCATTAAAAACTGAAGCCAAACTGCCTCACACAAGGACAGAAGCCCTCTTTTTACCAGCCACTCTAGGAATGGTGGCCAATAAAGCAAAAGAGATGGAAAATGTGGCACTCCCAAATATTCCTTCTAAATGTATTGATGATATGTCAGATGACATAAAGACAACATTAATCCAGATTATTAATATATCAAACAGGTATTTCTTTCCAATTGATGAATCTATTCATGTTAGAAACTGCCAAATTCCAGCGCAGTAGAATTCCTGAAGAGAAATGCTTGGGAGAATATCAGTTCTCTGTAAAGAAGGACTGAAACAAATTGCAGGGGATGAAATATTGAAGGTAGTAAATTCATACTTTGAAACAAATATGAACGAACATGCTTGAATTTGAATGCTGATGGACTGACTGCAATGACAAGAATGTGTAACTGCTGTGCATCACGAGTTGTTGTGAAAACACGGAGATTCAAGTAATATGCTGTTTTATTCACCCGGAAACTCTGTGGTGTAAAACTTTGCCTGTATATGAGTTACACATAGTTTGATGTATCTAAATGGAGAATCTAACATAACCGAAGCTGTTTCACTCACATCTGGTTTTCAGCTTCATATGTAGAAATGGGATTGGAATACAACTTTCCACTGTTTCAGACAAAAAAGATGTAGAGGTCTAAAGAGAGTTTTGTCAAAAGCGTACTTTTTGGTAAATACTTCTTACCTTGAAGGTTTGTTAAAAGGTAATTATTGGCTTGAAAACATGGCATAATTAGCTGAATGAATGAACCTAATAGAAAGTTACCAGGACCTTGCGGTAATATATTCACATGCACTGATAAAATTTATGAATTCAAGGCAAAAATTGGGCCTTGGAAATGTGGGGTTAAAAAAAATTCACTTGAGGTGTTTAGTCTGTGTCATTGAATAGCAAAGGATTATTAAGACAAGTAGAGCATCAACTTTTACACTTAAGGAAAAGCTGCGTCATTGGTTTGAAATGTATGATTTC